>OY747712.1:12760734-13360734 GCA_963556495.2 Valencia hispanica | reverse complement strand
CACTTAGTGGTATTAAGCCTATGTCCGTTTAAACATCCTCTCCACTGCTTTTCACTTCAAGCTATAGGAGATATTTGACTTAACACATTTTGCTACAGTTTACACAGTTCCCAGAATAATTACAAGTATCGAATAACACCTAAATTCAGTCTCCATTGAATCATAATGTACGCCTAATGTAATTTGTGACCTGCAGCTCTGAATCGAGTGTACAGACACAGCTTAGGCTTTTAGAGGGGCAGATGGTACAAGGAAATTAGTTGGGCCTAAAGATGGCAGCTGGAGACAGCAGCAGTAGCAAAGCTGGAGGCAGCCACATCTATTAGGATCATTTACAAGGATGGAGAAATCATCTCCAGAAATATCTGCATGGTGAATAAAGTGGACAATAGTTTTCACCAAATTAGAGCTGAAATCTTATAGCTAAGTTAAAAGGGGAGGGGTGGAGCAGCTGTGATGTTTTTAAAGGCAGAAAGCACTCTGAGCTCATGGAGGGCTCAGCGGGGGATCGCCGCCCTGCTTGCCGGCTCATCCCGTTTTCTCTGTCTGTCAGAGTCTACTCTGCGCTGACATGTAGAGAGAGAAGCATCAAACGGGAACGAACAAAGGAGGAGGGCAAGAGGGCAAAATCCTGAAAGAAAGTTGTTTGGGAATAACTCGGGAGTGAAGAAAGAAACAAAAAAGAAGAGACAAACAGGTTGCTTCACTCTGCGAGTGGTCGGAGAGTCGGGGCAGCTCACAGGAGCTTTTGGCCCACTTTGTCAGAGGCTGGCTGGCTTGAACTTTCAATGAAAGACAGTCAGTCATTTGAACCTCCACTCGACTGTGACATTTAGCTGGGACTGCTGCGCCGAGCTCAGTTTCAGAGAGAAATATTGCAAAGAGGATTTTAACAAAAACAGTGGTACTGCAGAAAGGTTTCAGACCTCTGTTGCGGTATTTGATATGTCACTTGAGTTAAAAAATCGAAAATACATTTGAAGTTTTAGCATTTTATATACAGTCATATTTGATTAGTTGGAATACTATTTAAACATTCATTTATTTTAGCAACTGAATGCACCAAGTGAAACAAAATATACATGTAAATGGTAAATGGACTGAACTTATATAGAGCATTTCAAGTCATACTTACCACTCAAAGCGCTTTACACTGGAGCCTCATTCACCCATTTGCACTCAAATACGCACACACATTCATTCACCGATACAGAGCTAGGTAGGCAACTTGGGGTTAAGTGACTTGCCCAAGGACACATCGACATGTGACAGGAGGAAGCTGGAATTGAACCTACAACCCTCCACTTGCAAGAAACTACCTACTGACTTTTTTCACTGGTTCACTGATTATTTTTTAAATCAACATTTTTATCCTCACCACTTTTGTCATCGTTCTTGACCAAAGGATTTTTAAATATCTGTTCTTAATCTTTTCATAGATTTTACACAGCAGATGAGTCATTTTAGGAGCCATGCCTCTCTACAAATAAATACATAGTTTAACTGCCTATTATTTTAAGCTGAAAAGTTTTCCTGAGAAAGAGGCCTTCCGAACAAGAATATATAAAATCTTAATGAAAATTTTTTTTTGACTGCTTACTGCCAACAAAGGGCGAAGCAAGCGCTCCTAATTTGCCCAAATCTCCTGCAATTCAGGAGAGGTTAGTGAGATTGATGATGTCGTTAGGTGAACTGGCCAGATTTCTTCTCATCCACCCAAAAAACATTCTCTGTGATTAAAACACCCCCCCCTCCCAAAGAATATAAAACTGTTGGAATCTTGGCCCAAAGGGAGACGACAACCCTAAGATGAAAAATGACAACACCGTGTTTGTATGCCAAGGCTTTGATTGTTAGATCTTGTGGAGTCAGCAGCCAAACCATCACAGCCACCAGTTATTTGCATAAACTTTATCTGGTACAGTCAGTGCGTTTCCATGTACATCTAATCGAGCTTTGGCATTAACTAGAATTGGAGCGTTTATCCCAGTTTACATGTTATCAGAAAATCGAATTCTTGAGTTCCGCAAAGGTAAATGGCCTGTCCTGTACTTTTATAGTGCTTTATTTAGTCCTTGAGGACCCCAAAGCGCTTCACACTACATTCAGTCATTCACGCACACTGGTGATGGCAAGCTACATTGTAGCTGCCCTGGGGCACACTGACAGAAGCGAGGCTGCCGAACACTTGCACCACGCCAGTAGGCAGAAGGTTGAAGTGTCTTGCCCAAGGACACAACGACTGAGACGGACGGAGCGGGGGATTGAACCGGCAACCCTCCGGTTACAAGACGAACTCCTTACTCCTGATCCCAGAGCGAAATTAAGTGTTGGTATAGCTCACACAATTAATTCTTGTTGGCATTCTTCCGGTTGGCCTAAAGTGTCCCACACACAGTAAACGAAACCTGGCGGCAGTGAAGCCGATGGAGTAAAAGCAGGTAACGCACAATGAAAGAACAAATGGAAGACAACAACACTGCAGCACTGTACATTTTGTAGTTACTGTACTATTTGATTTTGTTACACTCATTGTTACTGCTGTGTTGTTGTTTCCGCTTCTGCGGCCTTGTCACTTCCGGGTGTTCAGGCTAGGAATAGCTCGACTAACTTGGGCTGTAGCTTACATGCAGAGAAATTCGGCTTTTTAACTGCATTTTTTTGGATGTCTTGGCTCAATAAGGAGTAGGCCAGTTCGGTTCGACTCCAGCCGGACTTAGGTGTATACATGCATTTCAAAAGTCCGATTTTCAGTTGCACGAAGGCAATAATTCAGTTTCTTCTTCTCCTCAAACCAGATCTGCAAGAACAGAATGGCGCTTTGTTCTTGCTGCCTTGGAAAGAGAACAAATTTTTGTTTTATTTAGAGTATGTAAAGACCGTAGCATTGTTGGTCAGAACTGGAACATTTGCCTGAATGCAGCCAGAATCATAGTAAATGGAAAATGGCCTGTACTTACATGGTGCTTTATCTAGTTCTGAGGACCCCTAAGCGCATTACATTACATTCAGTCATTCACCCATCCACGCACACATCACACACTGGTGATGGTAAGCTACAATCATATATTTTTTATGAACTATGTGTCACCACTGTGGCAAATTTAAACACAGAGTGGGCATGGCACAGAGTGCTTTTGAATGCTTGTGTAGGGGGCCAGTTTGGTAGATCTCTAAGTCATTGCTCTCAGAAAACCTTTCATTGTGAATTCCTGCTTCTCACTGGACAGTTCACCCCATAAATATCTATCATATGAACTCAAGCTTGGAAATTTTGGTTTCATTGCTTTCTTCTGGAGTGATCGTTGCTATGGTTTGATTAATAAACAGGTTTGATGTTTTGTATGTACTGTCATCACTCTTCTGCAACTCGAACTATCTTCTTGGCTTTTGGTGCCATGCTGTTTGACAAATTGTAGGCATTAAGAGGGTTTGGGTGGATCTGAAGGTGAATTGGGGGCTAACCTGGTGTCAGTCCAAGCTGTGCTTTAAAATCAGAACAGTGAATTTTTCTCATCAAATGAAGAGAATTCAGTTCAGTTGAGAAGGTTCAACGTTGAGCATACGCAGTGAGTTGAAGTAATCCAGGTTATATTACTGATACCTACTGAACAGCGGAGTTATTTTGCAAGGATGGTAATGCATTGTGGCTTTGTGGTTAACAAATCCCATGAAGGAAAAACAACCATCTTAGTCTGTTCGTCAAATAATTTCCCACTTTTCAATTACTCTCATTCGTAAGCCTATTTGTTCTTACTCACCATGGAAATCTTTCCCAGAGAGATATCGGGTCACAGTATTCTGTTTTCCTTTGTGTTTGGTGTTCAGCAAACACTATTACTACTCTAACGGGACTGCATTTGTTGGGGAGTATTTTCTTATATGGATTTTGTGAATGTTTACACTTGTTTTGTAAGGACTTATTTACATTTAGTATTTTAATTTTCACCAAAAGTTCCTGGGGGGAAATGAAAAAGGCAGTTGATTATATTTAATTTTGTGCCATGTTGGTAATCTTTACCTTTTTTACAGATTTTTATTTTGTGTGTGTTTGATTAAGTGAAAAGTTTTCTTTATGTGTACAGCGTCACGTGCAACCCAAAGTTTTATTGGTTCAGTTTCAGTATTTTTACATAGTTCCAGATCCCAACAGAGGCAATCTTGAGACATTTTACAAAACAAGCAGGTCCAGTTCATATTTAATTATAAATAATCCAGTTTGGTCCAAATTAAATCAAAATCATCCTGGTTCAAAATGATAAAATCATACAATCAAATTCAGGTCAACATTACATACAGTCCAAGCTATTATGCAAGATAGTAATTTTTACTTGATCGCTCAAGTTTTATTGGTAAAAAGTTAATTATCCAAAGAAGCACTATCAATTGCATCGAAAATGTGCAGCAATTCCTCCTGATTAAGCTGACAAAGCTCTCCCTTTTTAAGAAGAAAGTGCCTCCAGCAGAACCAGTCTCAGGCCATGTGGGCATTGAAAATATATAAAGGAAGCAGAAAAAAAAACAGATGCACAAATCAGGAGGGACTTGCATGAGGGAAAAAAAACAGAGTGCACAAAGTTTGTTAATGGTTGTGTCCAGGAAAAGACACAATGCTTATTGCAGAAGCAGTAAAAGTAAATAGAGAGATGGCACACGGTTAATGGCAGAATTAACTATAAATGATGCATGAATGGAGGGTGACTAGAGAAAATGAGTGACACAAATTGGCCAGTATATCCTCCAGCAACCTAAGCCTAAAGTAGCTCATAACTATATATACGCCAGCAAACCCTAAGTCACTGAGCTTTAAGTTTTGTCACAACTTTTAAGCCTAGTCCTAAAAACAGATGGTGTGTCTGCCTCACGGACAAAAACTAACAGCTGGGCATACTAAAGGAGCCTGATAACTGAAAGATCTGCCTCCTATTCTATATGTGTTCATCTGTTGCCTTCTTTAAATGCACAAATAAAACATAAGTCATGCGCATAAGATTGAAATTAATAAATAGTTGCTTGAATACGTTAAAAGCCATTGTTGGAGCTTTTACATGACACCTTTTAAAATCTCTCACTACTAGACTGTGCCTACTAATATAAAGCAACACAAACACATTCCTAGTGTAAGTTTGGCTCTTCTACACCCAAATGAAGCCCTTCTTAGAAGGTTTGGTCATTGCATAAATACACTCACCATGCGATTTATTATGTACACACAATGCTAGATTGGGTTGGATCCCCTATTGCCTTCAGAACAACTTCAGTTGTTTGTGGTGTAGAATCAACAACATTTCTGACACATTGACCCAGGGGTCGAGTAAACCAAATATTTGTATTTGACCTTTTTTTTTTTGTTTGTTTTTTAGAACGGTCGGTGACAGAAAAATCTGAAGGCTGTTCATCATTTTGATAGATTACAATTCACACCCCTGACCACTTTGTGCGTAAAGTTTAAAGCATCTGCATCGAGTTCATCGTAACTGGATCAATCAATCATTTAAAAAAAAAAGATTTTGACGAGAGCATCTGAGCATCATCTCATACCAGGACCCTGTACTCAATACATCTCACTAACTTGTAGCTGACAGCGCATTGAAGAATTGCAGAGGCTTTGGAGCATGCCGTGACCAGTGCGGCTGGTTACGGACGCACTCCAAAGAGTCCGCAGATTCCCAACTTCTGGTGCAGAAGAGGTGCATGCTGCGGGACTTCCTTCCAATAAAGCGATAGCTTGCGGGTCGGGAAACTGCTCATTCAGAGAGTCTTTTCGACTTCTGATCACTTCATTTGGAGAAATATTCCCTGATTTCAAAACCTTAGCATAATTGTCGCTTGTAATTCCAGTCTCCAGTGTGGCAGCGGAGCGCGGATTCAGCCTCTAGAACATAAAAACGCATTCCAGTTCCATGCGGACCAGGAGGAAGTTGTTAGTTCACCTGTTGTGGCCTGAACAAATAGTCTATTTGTATTTTAAGTGCAATCATTTAATTTAATTTTTGTTTGTACGAATTTCTCTGTCCAGCTTGTTTGAATTTAATATTAAATAACATGAATAAAAATAAATACGATTGAATATATTATTTTAAAGAGTAAAGATGGATTAGGGCTGGAATTTTTTTTTTTTAACCCCGTCAGGTAAAATGACAGGCAATAAAAAAACTGTAGCGCTACCTCTGCATTCATTTGAATTTTGGTCCATAATGACATGAAGGCATCACTCAGTTTCTGTAGATTTGTCTCTCCAATTCCAACACATCCTAAAGGTTTTTTGCTGGTTCAAGACCTGCTGACGCTGGACTCCGTTGGAGTACAAGAAACCCCACTGTAATGTTCAGGAAACCAGTTTGAGATGGCTTGACCTTTGTGACTTTGGAGCATGATCTTGCTGAAGGTAACCATCAGAAGACTGGATTACTATGGTCATAAAGAGATGTCCTGACATCAGCAGCAAAACATGGGTTGGATGTGGTGTTTAAATCATCAGTTGGTGATGCAGGACCTCAGTGTTCTAATATCCACAGCTTTAAGGCACCGCCATTGTCCTGAACTGTTGATACTAGGCACAATGGATCCATGCTTTCATTTAAACTAGATTCACGTTCCCTATTCTGAATGTTGTAGCTGAATATAAGATGCATTGAACCAATCAACATTTTCGTATGTGTTATGTCTGGTGAGGCTGTGCAGATTGGAGACTCAGTTGTTCATAGCTGACAGGAGTAGCACCCTGTGTGGTGTTCTGCTGCAGTAGCCCATCTCCTTCAAGGTCTGACATGTGCATTCAAGGATGGTATTCTGCATACATTGGTTGTTTTGAGTGATTATTTGAGCTGCTGTTGCCTTTCTGTCATCTTGAATTCCCCTGACCTCTTGAAATCCGCAAGGCATTTTCATCCACATGACTTCGAAACATTCTTTGTAAACCGTAAAGATGGTTGTGCATAAAAATCCCAGTAGATCATCAGTTTCTGAAATACTCAGACCATATTCAGTCTCTTAACTCCCCTTACCTCCTCATTCTGATGCTAATTTGGTTTGACCATCAGCAATCTTCTTGATGCCTAAATGCTTTTAGCAGATTTGCTATTAGTGTTAACAAGCAATTAAAGAGGTTTATGTACCTAATAAAGTGGCTGGTGATTTGAGTGTAAAAATACTTTCAGATTCGAGTCCAGATGATGATTGCTTTTCTGGCCTTCTGAGGAGAAAAAGTACTTCAGATAAACATTATGTGAGTTTTTCTTTTATCGTAGGTGGTATTGTCTCTGTTTTGAATTGTGGTCATATCAGAAATAGAGAATTATGTTGAACATTAATTAAAAAAACATCTCTTGAGGTGTGACTTGTAATCAAAACATTATCTCTTTATACTATACAGATTATAATTCTCCCTACCTCTGGATAATAAATATCTTAACTATCTGTGGACAATCATGGGACAATTTCATTTTAAATGTTGTGCAATTTGCTGCTCAGTTAAAGTTTATTATTAGCTGTAACTGTATATTAATCCTGTAAAGGAGATGAGAACTGTGGTTCTTTATAGTGGATAAAGATAGAAGTTTAACCTGCATGGGAGCAATTTTAATCATGCAATGCCGTGTCATTAGCATCACTTACCACATGCACTAATCAGTAAATTCGGCTCCCTGCGACAAACTTCTTCAAAATGAAACTCCACTTAAAGGGGCATCATAGGAAAACAGTGGGGGAAGGATTAATAGGCCATTAATCATTTTTTTAGTTTAATTTCATCTGGAAAATTGCCAACGGGATGTTTTTAAGATCTTACTTTAAAGAAGTAGGAGTGAAAATGTCCAAACCTTTTAATCACTGAGCAAAAGTGGGAAAAACAGTGTTTTTGCTTCCACTTATTTATTTAATTTTTTCAAATATATGCAAAATTTAATTTTTCTTATTGGATTTGTAAGCAGCATTTGACCCTCTAAAATAAACCTGATACAAACCTTGCACAACCACTGAAGGTAGCTCTGAAGCTGCTACCTTTTGGATGCTGGATTGTTTTTTTTCCGAAGTCCTCTTTGGGTACGTCAGTGGGGCTTAGAAGCTTAGAGCTCCTGCAGCACATCTAGGCTACATTAAAAAGGTATCGAGCATGTGCTATACAGATTTTTGTGCTGTGTCACAAAACAAATGTTTTTTTTTTCTGATTTCATTCATGGCTTGCCATTGTTGTCGCTTCCAGGGCTGCCTGGCTGCTGCTCTAGATGTATTCTGATTACACAAGGATTATCAAGTTGATGTATTTTGATTTGTGTTGGGGTTGCACACAAAGGCCACCTTCTCTTCCTTAATCCAATGCTTTCATCATAACCTGACCTCCTTTCTTGCATAATTGCTGACAGAGTCTTGTTCTCTCTCGTAGCCCTGCTGATGGAGAGGCGCGTGAAGAGATGTACTCGTACGTGGACCAGCTGCCGGTGTCTGAGATCATCCATCAGGTAAGAGGAGGTGCAAACCAGCTGGGTCAGGTCACTCAAACCCACACACGCCGAGGAGGCATTTTCATCGTGCGTTGGCAGGCTTTTTGTTTCGCAGCATTTTTTTCTTTTTTTTTCCTTATTTGAAGTGTGTCCACTCTCACCATTAACTTGGACACAGAGCAGAAAAGTTTCGTGCAGCATCCACCAACAGATGTCTTTGTGTCGTATCCATGGCAACAGCTCCAAGTGTGAAATGCGCGGAGGGCGGCCACCATGAAATCCAGTAGAGCGACTGGGCGGGATTGTGGCAAAGAATTGTGCATTCACCTCATTCCCAAATGGATTGCGGCTTTCAGTCGGGTCGACCTTCACAAATGAACACCTCTTCCTCCTCAATCCATCTTTTGAACGTGCATGCTGCATTCAAAGCAGCCGGCCTTTGGTCTTGTATCACCCTTGTAAGATTTTCCATTATGAGGCCATTAAAAATACAATTTGTGCTCTCCCACTTCAGAAACGTAAAGAAGCAGCATTAATCTTCACCAGAGGCAAGTCAACAGCTGACATTGTTGGTGTTTGCTCTCATGTCTTTGAGCAGCTCTGGTTTAAAATAAGGGAGACCAGGGCTGGTTGTCTCACTTTTTGCTCTTGTGTATATTGCCCATCATCAAAACATATTTCAAGACATTTGTATATTAAAGAAAAACCTAAAATCTTGGCTTGAAATGAACTCGCCTTTCTTTTTTTTCTGATGCAGCCATCCGTGTTGGGGTTGGTTGTTCCTAATAATTTCAATGGGGGTTTTGTTTAAAAATTACAATTTCATGAAATTGTGTAACTTTTTTTTAAATTAAAACGACTAAAAATAGATTTGGTATAGGAATAAATAATAACTAGTGTTCCTTGTGTTCATTCCTTAAAATTCAGCAATGTAATGTATTCTTCTGGTGAGTGGTAAAGTGAAGGAATGTATAGAGCTGAAAAATATTGCCTTGAACAAAGTGATTAGTTGTATTTATTATAAACGCCCAAAAAAAAGTTGACCCAACCCTGTTCCTAATATTCCAAATGCATACAAATGTATTTGGTCTTTAAAATGTTTTCCCAGTTGATTTTCTGAACCAGTGGTGTCGTCAGCCGATTTTTGCCGGGGCTTCAGCCTCTAATATTTTCAGTCTAGCCCGGATGTTTTTTAGTTCGTATATTTTATAGCTCTGATAATTTCTTTAACTCAGCCTGAATGGTTCCATTGTTGTTGAACTTGTTGATTTGGTTTTTCTGCCTGTTTGTATTACATTACTGTATCACTATATGTGCGACTTGTTTTCTGTTGGTTAGTTGCACACTTTGATTTGATTGAATAATTTTGTAAAAGAAAGCCAAGATGAGCTGCAGACAGAGAAGGAGCCAGGAGCAGCAGAGCTCACGGCCCCCCGGAGCGCATCCTGGCTGTGGCATACAGTCCATTTCTTTGCCTCCACCTTCTGTTTTATGTCAGGCACACTGTTGCATCAACACTGTGTCACTCGCAGCTCTCCCGTTTATTCGTGACCCCCAAATGATATTTTGCATGGATGAAAACCTTTAACCAATGCTTCTTGACACGCTGTTGTTTGCAAACCAACCAATCCAAGAGAGTCCTTTATTTTCCTTGGCGCTCAGTGGCTTTACCCTCAAGAGTAGAAATAAGGAAGATTGTAGATGTTGGCTAAGGCGGTGGTGCCAAAACTGTTCCCACTGTGTGTAATAATGCACATTCAGGTATATTTGGTATTTGAACTATTAATTAGGCAATTATAACTGTTTTTAGAGGAGGTCTCAAGTATTTACAAATTTCGTACATTCACGGGCGGTTTTGATCCCTAACCCTCGTCCGCTGTATATATAAATTTATATCCCAGGGTACAGTATAGAGTCATCCATAAATGGAGAAAAAAATGGAAGCAATTTAATTAAAAACATTATTAATCCCAGAGGGAAACTAATTGTTTTAACTCATGCAATTTTCTTCACAAGAGTAAAACGGGTCAAAAGGCAGTAACTATGAAGGAGCTGTACTTGTTCTGTTTTACCTGTGGCACACATATTCTCACATATTCTCCACAAATCTGGACAAAAGAAGAGGGTTGAGATCCTTTATTCCAAAGAAAACGGTTAAAATCCTCCAAAGCCCTGCCGGATAATGTTATAGTCTGAAGAAATCAGACCACAATGTTTCACATACCCACTATGTAACATGGTGGTGGGAGCATCATGCTGTGGGGTTACTATATTCAGATGGAACTGAGGGGTTTTGTGAGCAATTCCAGACTATTATATTTTGATCCAAAAACTTCAAAATAATTACTTTTTCCAGCATTGCAGCAAATCCAAGCCTACATCAAAATGAACAAAAGATACTTCACTGAGTCATAATTAATGATTTTAACAAGGTTTGTTCCACTGGTTTTCAGTGTTAGCAGAGGCTCTAGTATTTTAGTGTTGTTGGCAGTTTGCAGGTTTAATTGTCTTAATCTAAAAATTCAAAATGGTCCAACATATAAAGTTTAACTACACACAGTTTTTGTCACGTTGCCATTTTAATGACTGCCGTCTACATGTTCCACTTTTTATGCCGTCTAAACCTAATGCGCATTATGTCTCCAGGGGATTATGACTTAAATTTAAATACTGGCAGACCATCTTTAATTTACTGTAATTGCATTTTTTTTATGTGACAGCTGAGCAGTTGTTTTTCTCACTTTAAATGCATAAACACACAGGGGCTAATCTCAGTAGCTGAATTAAAGCCAAAGTGTCAAATCTGGCTTTTCGATTTTTAAAGCCCGAGCAGAGTCGCTCGGGGCCCAGAGAAACGAAGCTGACCAGGGGTCTGAGCCTATCCAGCAGCTTACTGTCATCATGGGGAGGAAACAGGAGGGGTCTCCACATCCAACAGCAGCAGCTTCTGGGATACCAGTACATGACAGCCTTAAACATTTAGGATCAGATCTGCCGCCTGCTGCTCACGTAAAAGTGCCTCGTAAACTGTTTTTTTGCCTCATTGGAAAACTTTAATGACCACCCAAATAGACCCTATAAACTCTTCTCCATCTGCTTCTTATATTGGCTTACTTCTTCTTTCAATTACAAACATTTTATTTTTTGTACTCCTCATATTTCTGAACACCATGTCTTTTCATTTTGTAAATGCACCTACACTCACATCTCACAAACACACTCTGCAACCTGGTGACTCCTGGCTGAGATTTCGATTATTGGCTGGCTCTCCTGCTGGGCTTGAGATGGGGGTCCTGACAGGCAGAGTCATCTCTCTCCTCTTCCCTGTGGCCCATCTGCACTGCAGCAGAATGACCAATGTCCACCAAGCACATTGACAGCCCTCCTGTTTTTGATTAGCTTGTAAATAGAGTGCAGCACTCTACCATCTCTTTGTTGTCGTGCTGTGGTCACTTTGCTTTTTCCCCCCTTTTCTTTTTTGGTTGCTAATGCGATTTTTTTTCATAATACAACAAGAGAGTCTCTACTTTTTGCTAAAAAAGGATCTGGTCTGTAGCTCTTCTCAATGAATTAGAATAGGTAATTTCCCAAATTCAATTTATAAAATAAAACACAAATTAAATAAATACAGTGGGATAATGATATATGGCAAATGAAAAAACAAAATTCACCTCACATATTAAAATATTAGCTAAGACCAATAAAAAGGGGATTTTATATGGAAATGTTAGTAGGCTCCACAACCATGGAAAATGCTTGATTTGACAGAAGCCCAGTCACTGACACCCTCCACAAAGAAAGTAAGCCACAAAAGCTCATCGCTGATTAAGTTGGTTGTTCACAGATATCTTTATCCAAGGTTACTGAAGGAAAGTTGAGTGGAAACATAAAATGTGGTAGAAAGAGATGCACAAGCAACAGGGATAACTGCAGCCTTGACAACATTGTGAAGTAAACCCCTTTTAAGACTTTGGAAAAGTTCTCAAGTTTGTTGCATTAAGCTGGTCTAGAGAAAAAGAAACTGGGTCCTCATTTATAAAGCTTGCTTAAGCACAAAAATGGTGGCACTTCTTTGAAGCCAATAATGTTTACATTTTGGACATAGAAGACAGTTTGTGAGAGGTGTGAGAGAAGCCATCTATGTTAAACACTACAAAACCAACATTGAACAGAGGAGGTGGCCTAATATTAAAGCTTTCTAATGTCTATAGTGCAGTGTTGACTCTGCTCCCTGGGCAGTTCCACAGAAACTCACACCTTGGAACATGTGACCAAGGTTGCTTCTACACCAACACGGGTAAGGTTATACTGGGTATATCCCACCTAACCTTATACCTCTACACACACACACACAAAGCATCATTTACGACCCCCTACCCCAGCTGGTGCAACCCCTACCTTGCGTGAAAAAAATGCAGACCCACATACATGACATCACAGTCACCGTCTGAGATATGGTGTATCCGAAATAGCTGCAATCACACCGTGCCTTCTCTTAAGGTATTCTTGTGTGGTTTTTACAAGCGCTTCTATATGTACAAGAAGGAGCAATAAGGGCATGTCTGGATGATTCGCCTCCATCTTCCTATTGTTTACCACTGAGTGGTCTCTGGTTGTTATTAAGCTGGCTGTGGCGCGTGTTTTCTGAAGTCACTTCTTTACTGAATTCAGTTCTTAAACGCCTAACGAATCCACACCATTCCAAGAGCCGGAGATTTAAGAAATAGACGGCCCCCTTGCCCATGTAAAAAAAAAAATATCCGGAGAGGGGAACCGGGGCTGTTTACATGACAACGTTGCCGTTTTTGTTTGAATACGTGGGTGAAAACGCTCTGCGTTTACATGACAGGGCGTGCGATGGAAAACAATGTAGTACATATCTCCGGCCTTTAGATGGCAGTGTGCCCCATGTATGCAGTGTTCCAAGTTTTCCCCCTCACAACCCGGAAAAGAAACATTTCATGATAACTAACAATGGCGGTCTTCTTGTAGTTCTCCTCCGCTTAAATAAAGGCGTATTGATTATTTGGCGCACGTATGGTATGCGTTTCCGTTGGCGATCGCATAGAAGCCTGATGATCTCTAAGTCTTGCTTACAGAGAGACCAAATAACTTCAGAAGCTGCATCAGCAGTAACCGCATACCTGGATCCGCCATTGTTGTTGTTTTTCTGTAGAAAGGCGGAGTGCGCAAGTGCAACATGTCCGTAGGTGGCTGGCAGTGACGTCATCGTTTTCAAAAGTCTCCGGCTTGCGTTTACACGACAACGAATCCCCAGCATTTTCAAAACTCTCCACTCTGAAAGCCGTTTCCCAAAAGCTGTGTTTTCGCACCCCCGTTTTCCCGTTGTTGTGTAAACGAGAGGCCGAATCGGAGAGAAAACCCTCCGTTTTGCTGAAAAACTTTGTCGTGTAAACAGCCCCTTAAACGATGGGTTAGTGTGGCCGAGACGGGGTATAGACGAAATATTTATTCGTTTAAGCACTTTAACGGCCTAATGTAGACAGGGCCCAAAACAGCTCAAGATCGTTGGTGCCGACGACCCTCTCAGGGAATTGAATAGAAGGGAAGGTTCAGGGTGTCATGTGACTTTGACTGCCTTGTTAGTGGTCTCTATTGCCCTATTAGTATGATTGTTCGTTATTAGTCCTTATAAGTCTGATACTCCCAACCAAGTCTCAGAACTGAAGAAGCCTTTTGGATGAGAAATGTCTTCAAGATAACAAGAAAAGTCCACTGCCTTTATTTTTCAACTCTCAATATTCCCTAGAGCAGTCCTATTGGAGCTATGTGCTGAACTGTCTTTTATTGTGAACCACTTTGGTTGCTTTTTGGCTGACTAAAGCTCTATTGATTGATTGATTGATTGAAATAAAACCTTTTTCTTGCCTCAAAGTCACAGATGGGCGCCTCCATTTCAGTTTAAGTGGAATTGCGTGTCCTTGACCTCTCTGTTTCTATGGTTACCTGTGAAATGCCAAAAATCAGCTAGCTTAAAGCCTGCTTTCCACCGAATGCGTAAGCAGCGCATAACATCTAAGTGTAAGAGCTGATAGCGTAATAGCTGATAGGCCCCATTATAGTCAGTAGACCCGTTTCCACTGGGTGCAAGGCAGCGCCAATCAGACACGTCCCAGAAGCGTTGTGTCTCGGCCCTCTACTACATTTACGCAGGGGCTCTATTTTTTTACACGCTACGCTTCTAACACACTTTAAGCACAGCAATTTAGATCGGCCCAGACACGAAATCAGACACAGGAGCAGTGTAAAGCATCCAGAACATTTCAAAATAAAAAGACACATGCAGATCTCCGATTGCTTAACTACAACAACAAAAAACGTCCTAACCTGTAACACCAGGGTTGAAGTCAGTTGGTCTGTGGGTCTTATTTGTTAGTTTTATTTTATCATGGTCAACGAGAAGTTAATCCTTGAAGTGGAGAATAGCAAACACCTAAAACATGCAGGGGGATGTGCCTTGAGGACCTGGGTTGAAAACCACCGCTATAGAGTATTACCAAAAGGAAGATGAGGGACGAGACCAAACAATGCAGATGAGCTAAAGGCTGCTATTGAAGCAAGCCAGGTTCCCATTACACCTCAGTAGAACCACAGGCTGATTGCCTCCATGCCACGCCGCATTAATGCAGTAAGTCATGCAACAGGGGGGCAAAGCAAGGTTTTAATGAAAATACTGCACACTGCATAAACATACAGTTTCATTTCTGCATATATATATATATATATATATATATATATATATATATATATATATATATATATATACACACACACTGCCGTTCAAAAGTTTGGGGTCACATTGAAATGTCCTTATTTTTGAAGGAAAAGCACTGTACTTTTCAATGAAGATAACTTTAAACTAGTCTTAACTTTAAAGAAATACACTCTATACATTGCTAATGTGGTAAATGACTATTCTAGCTGCAAATGTCTGGTTTTTGGTGCAATATCTACATAGGTGTATAGAGGCCCATTTCCAGCAACTATCACTCCAGTGTTCTAATGGTACAATGTTTGCTCATTGGCTCAGAAGGCTAATTGATGATTAGAAAACCCTTGTGCAATCATGTTCACACATCTGAAAACAGTTTAGCTCGGTACAGAAGCTACAAAACTGACCTTCCTTTGAGCAGATTGAGTTTCTGGAGCATCACATTTGTGGGGTCAATTAAACGCTCAAAATGGCCAGAAAAAGAGAACTTTCATCTGAAACTCGACAGTCTATTCTTGTTCTTAGAAATGAAGGCTATTCCATGCGAGAAATTGCTAAGAAATTGAAGATTTCCTACAACGGTGTGTACTACTCCCTTCAGAGGACAGCACAAACGGGCTCTAACCAGAGTAGAAAACGAAGTGGGAGGCCGCGTTGCAGAACTGAGCAAGAAGATAAGTACATTAGAGTCTCTAGTTTGAGAAACAGACGCCTCACAGGTCCCCAACTGGCATCTTCATTAAATAGTACCCGCAAACACCAGTGTCAACATCTACAGTGAAGAGGCGGCTGCGGGATTCTGGGCTTCATGGCAGAGTGGCAAAGAAAAAGCCATATCTGAGACTGACCAATAAAAAAAAAAGATTAAGATGGGCAAAAGAACACAGACATTGGACAGAGGAAGACTGGAAAAAAGTGTTGTGGATGGATGAATCCAAGTTTGAGGTGTTTGGATCACAAAGAAGAACGTTTGTGAGACGCAGAACAACTGAAAAGATGCTGGAAGAATCCCTGACGCCATCTGTTAAGCATGGTGGAGGTAATGTGATGGTCTGGGGTTGCTTTGGTGCTGGTAAGGTGGGAGATTTGTACAGGGTAAAAGGGATTCTGAATAAGGAAGGCTATCACTCCATTTTGCAACGCCATGCCATACCCAGTGGACAGCGCTTGATTGGAGCCAATTTCATCCTACAACAGGACAATGACCCAAAACACACCTCCAAATTGTGCAAGAACTATTTAGAGAAGAAGCAGGCAGCTGGTATTCTATCGGTAATGGAGTGGCCAGCGCAGTCACCAGATTTGAACCCCATTGAGCTGTTGTGGGAGCAGCTTGACCGTATGGTACGCAAGAAGTGCCCATCCAACCAATCCAAATTGTGGGAGCTGCTTCTAGAAGCGTGGGGTCAATTTCTCCAGATTACCTCAACAAATTAACAGCTAGAATGCCAAAGGTCTGCAATGCTGTAATTGCTGCAAATGGAGGATTCTTTGACGAAAGCAAAGTTTGATGTAAAAAAAATCTTATTTCAAATACAAATCATTATTTCTAACCTTGTCAATGTCTTGACTCTATTTTCTATTCATTTCACAACGTATGGTGGTGAATAAGTGTGACTTTTCATGGAAAACACAAAATTGTTTGGGTGACCCCAAACTTTTGAACGGTAGTGTGTTATATATATATATATATATATATATATATATATATATATATATATATATATATATATATATATATATATATATATATATATATATATAATTTTTAATTAATGTAATATTCTATCTTCAAAAGGTTTTTATTAGGTTTATGTTATGAATCTGTATAAGATAAGAGATACTTTAATAATCCCCGTGGGGAAATTGAGTTTCAGTACAACCAATCCAAGATCATACAAACACTTACAAACATTAACACAATACAGTATTAGGAAGACCGCGGTAGCAGCCGGCTTTACCAGTGCCCTTTTTAGCAGATAGACATGATTCACAATAGGTAGGGGGGGTGAACAGCCCCCTACAGGGAGCCAAGCCGAGGTGCTGAAAAAACCACTGCAAAAACATAGAAGCACATGTATTGGTCATAACATATGAGAACACAAATGGGGCGGGGGGGTTCAGGAACCCTCTGCACAGAGAAACCGGTCGCAGCCATCAAAGCTTGCCCATAATTTCGCTTTCCGACGAGTGAGCAGAAGACTGTGAGGTTAACAGCGAAGACATTGAACTCCAGGAGCGTGTGTTTCAGTAGTTGTGGCGTGAAAGTCCGTGCGTGTGTATGTGTCAGTAAGTAGGTAAGTAAGTCCATTAACTCTCCCTCAGTCCCAGCAGAGCTCACAGACTCATGTAAACACAGGGGGATGGTGTGGGAGTATGAGCGTCCGTTTACATTATACTCTTCGCAGGAGGAGTTTGTGGTGTCTAGCCTTCCAAGGCTGCATCGGGTTCCAATTCAGATAACATTTTTTTAGTTCAAGCTGGAGTGAGCTTGTGAGCCTTAGAGTTTTTCAGTGGTCTCCTAGCCACAGTGGCGCACCAAACATCCGAATGATGGCTCAGTTTCCATCAGCCCGGCTGAGACACTTCTCCAAGTTGTTTCCCGCCTCGCGTACGAGTCCCTCCACCGCATCCTGTTTGCCAGTCATAGAATCCAGTTTACGGTTTTGCTCATTCAGCGCATTAGTCTGAGTGTTTACAACACGGCATAATCCTTCTTGAAGCTGCAAAAGCTTGCCACTTACTTCTTACCACTTCTTCTCTTTGCGATACATCAGGAATCCACCCAAGCAAACAGCAGAAACCCGATTATTATGAATCCAATTATGTAGATATCGTTGACGTCCTCCACTGACATCAGCGACAGACATGCGATCTTCCACTTACTCCAGGAATCCATCGTATATCCTGACGAGTATGTACCGGCAGGGCAGGTGGGTTTCCCCTTACCCAGTTTTTGGGTGGAAAAAATGGGATCAGTTGCATTCAGAGACCAGCTGACCAGATCCATATTTGCTTTTCGAGGAGAATGCAGACAGGTTCTTCAGACAGGACACGAGATAGAGAGCAGGAGTGGAATGGAAACACAAGGGAGGAGAAGAGAGAAAAGCGTTTGTCCTCGTTGAGAGCTGGAATTTGTGGGATACATTTATTGATATTATATGGAATCTAAAGCCATGTACACACGCAGCCGGGTAAAAAAAACCCCCCAATATTCTCACCACCTCGTTTAAAAAAAAAAAAAAAAAACTCAGTCCACACTTATCCGCATAAGTGCGTTGTTAAGCACATTCATAAACATGCCAAAACTGTAGGGGTCAGTTGTTCCTCCAAATCCTATCCACTAAGAGTAACTTTCTATGTTCTAACTTTAACATAGAGCAGTAACCGAGCTTGTAAAAACAAGCAAGCAAAAAGCTCTTGGAAAATCGATAATGCCAACACAGCTCTGAGGGCATAAATGCTGTTTCTGAATGTAAACACAGGTCGCACAAGTGATGTTGGAGCATTTTTGTTAGGGAAAGTGACAATGCAGAGCCTAAAACTCTGGTTATTTCTGTCCACACACAAAAGCTTAAACAGGAGAAAATGCAAATCTTCACTTTGGCCGGAGTTTTTAGAAAGATTTGTTTTCCGTGCCGTGTGTTTTTGTGTGGATAAATATTTGGAAAAATACACCCCGGCTGCTATGTGTCTTGGCTAGTAGATCAGACAATGGGTTGAGCTAAAGTCATCAGATTGACATACTGTAGATACATAAATTTGTGTATTGTGTAAAGAAACTTCTGATTGTGTTGGTGTATGTGGGTGCTGGGTTGATTAATGTCCTGTCATTGAAGGTAGTGCTACTGTCAGTCTTCACACTTCTCCTGTTGCCAGCATCTAATCACATTATGTTCAGTTCTGGAAATAAATCAAGTTCTCTCTTATCCTTTATTTCCTTTCGCTTTCTCTCCCGTGTATTGTACTTTTTTCTTCTCTCCCTCTGCTATCCGTCGCTGTGAGCTTTGGTCTCTGGCGTCAAATTGTTATTTGTTCCTTTGCCAGCTTGACGCCACCCCATATGGCTCAGGAGAATTGAAAATGGAAACAGTGAAAATTAATGCTTCGCCCACCCTCCCATTCCTCACAAATCCTCCTGTCCTTAATCAGGCTGCAACAATGATGGGTTTTTTGGGGGGGGTTTTCCCCCCGAAACGCATGTGTAGGGATTTAGATCACAGGCCAAAACCAGTCTTCCTGTCTGTTTCATCAAATATCTGTTGGAATTTATTTTGATGCTCTGAAATTTCCATTAACGTTCTCCAGAAAAGCAAGACATGCTTCATAAGAAAATAATACACCTACTACTTTGACTGTCTCAGCACTTGCTGGGGGCGTAAATAACAAGGCAATACAGTGAAGTGTCTCAGCGGTACGCGGCGCCGGCTGTTCCTTTATTCTCATCTGCACGACATAAATCTCCTTCAGTTTTGTCCTTGGACTGCAAATGTTTGACGAGACGTGTCAGACTTCCCTCGTTGGCTATTAGCATCATGTTAATTAGCCCCAATCAGTCAGATGAGAAACTGTTAATTGATTTTATTGGTGAATTAAACACACAACACGGCACATATATAATGGAGTCAAACCGCTCACTGTTGGCCCTCGTCCTTGCCTTTGAATAGCTTGGTCAGTGAAGGTCAGTGAACACTCATCACTTTTTTTTTTTTTTTTTAGCTTGACTTTTGATGCAGTTCAGAGTAGTTTTATCACCTGCCTTGCTTTATCATTTCCTTTTTTAGACAAAGCTTTAAGGTGAAAAAATGCCCACGTTTCTGAGTAGGTCTTCAAACACAATTCCAACTTGTTTTCTCCTAGTCGCTCACATTTATACATCGATACAGAGATCAGTTTGGCAACTTAGGGTTAAGTGCCTTGACATGGGAACATCGACATGTGAAAGGACGAATCCGGAATCGTCCCCACAACGTTTGGATTGAAATACTTTTCGCTGTGCCACACTCATCCAAAAGCTTTTTACAATAGTTGGAATGCTAGAATTCTGGGTCATTTCTCCCCGTCTGGTGTAATTCAGTCAGGTTTGGGCTCTGCCTGCAAACATCTATCGGACTGAGATCTGAGCTTTGTGATGGTTACTCTAAAATATTGCCTTTGTTGTCCATAAGTCCATTTTTAATAATTTAAAGCTATGATTGGAGTCTTTGTCCTTTTGGAAGACCCATTTGTGCCCAAACTTCAATTTGATTGATCTCTTGAAATAATGCTTCAATATTTTCAATAAAGGCAAATTTCTAAAAAAGGCCTTTATCCCTGTGAACATTTGAAAACTGTAATGATTATACACAGATACACAGATCAGTGTGCAACTTGGGGTTAAGTGCCTTGCCCCAGGGGCGCATCGAGATTTGACAGACAGAAGCTGGAATTAAACCTACAACCCTTACAAGCCAACTACTCCATAGTTGCCCTGAATGAAAAGAATGCAAACTTTACTTTAATCTAAAAGGAGCACTGAGCAACAGTCTTGCTCTTTTTCTCCTTAGCCCAGGTGGGATGTTGTAGCCCATGTTAAGGATTCATCTGTTGCGTAGTGTCTCTTCATGTTTTGACTCCAGCTCTAGTCATCTCCTTGTGAAGCTATTCTTCAATCGATTTTGGTTGACAATCCTGTCAAGGCTGTATTTATCTCTGTACTGGTGCCCCTTTTGATACAATATGTTTTCCTTCAAATCAACTTTCTGGGAATATACTTGGACACGGCATCCTGTAAACAAACCAGCTTCTTTAGCAGTGACATTTTGTAGGTTACTCTCCTTGTGGAGGGTGTCAATAACAGTCTTCTGGACCTCTGTGCAGTCAGCAGTCTTCTCTGATTGTTTTACTTACAGACCCAGACTGAGACCATTTAGAAACTCAGGAAACCTTTGCAGGTGTTTTGAGTTAATTAGGCCAGGTACACTCGTAGCTGGGTTTAAAAACAAAAACAAAACAAATATCCTCACCGTCTTGTTTAAAAACACAAAAACAAAAAAACTCTGTCCACACCTAACTGCATACAGTAAGTGAATTGTTAAGCACATTCATAGACATGCCAAACCTGTAGTGGGCAGTTGTTCACCCAAATCCTATCCACTCAGTAACTTTCTACTTTCTAACTTCTACATAGAGCAGTAAAAACAAGCAAACGAAAAGCGCTGGGACAATTGATAATGCCAACACAGCTCTGAGTTAATAAATGCTGTTTCTGAGAGGAAACGTAGGTCGCACAAGTGATGTTGGAGCATTTTAGTCGAGGAAAGTGACGTTGTAGAGCCTAAAACTCCGGTTACTTCTGTCCACACGTAAACGCTAAAACAGGAGAAAACGCAAATATTCACTTTGGCCAAAGTTTTTAGAAAGAATCAGTTTTGGTGCCATAAATCTGCGTTTTTGTGTGGATGACGGGCAAAATCGTAGAGAAATACCTTTGTTTTGTGAGATACCCGGCTACGTGTGGAACACATTTAGCAGATATAAGGATTTTTCCTTTTTTCTTCAGATTTTATCTGAATTTTCTTCCCCCTTTGTTTCCCAGATGACATTTTCTCCTCTCCTTGTTGGGTTTGCTGATGTGGCGACCTGTCACACTCGATCCATCTCCTTTTGCTCTTCTTTACCCCAAGGGCATCCTCTTATATAAACACTCTCACTCCCACATATATGCATTTACACAAATGCCAAAAAGATACACACACAATCTCTAGTTACCGTTGCTCCTGCGGTTATCCGCGCCGATGGCCGCATGCTCACGATCCTCTCACGAACTTCCATGGCCAGTTTTTGTTAAGCCTGTGTAACTCCTTATTGGCGCCTTTCTTTTTCCTCTGGCCGCTCGGCCACTTCATCTGTGAATCATCTGTTGGAGAAAAACAGTGGAAAAGCCCAGCATGCTTCCTCCTATGTTTATGCTGTTTGACGTTCGTCACTGAGTGAAACGAGTCTGAACTAGCTGCCAATCATATTTTAGGTGTTTTTTTTGTCAAATTCTCAGTGGGGAAGATCACTTTTCTTCCAGGTATGTGTCCGTTTGAACCAGAAAAAAGTGGTGAAAAACAGCTAAAGGGTTCTGGCTAGGTGAAGTTTGATTCACCAAAATGCTTCTGGTCCAACAAAAAGTATATTAAAACAAAGGGTCAAAAGTAAAAGTGTTTCCCAGCAAGACTTTCCAATTCCAATTCGAATTAGATTAAAATAATTTTAGAACCAATAATTGTTTCGATCATGTCCTGAGAATTTCTTTTTAGTGTTTTTTTGTTGTTGTTGAGAAATGGTTGCTGTGTCCCGCATGTTTAAATTTAGATTAAATTTTTGTCTCTTTTTAATCATTTGAAGTAAATAGGTTTGTCTGTTTTCAGGACAGCTATGTCTTCTTAAATTATGGCTCTTGCTCAGACTATCCTTCCTTAAAATCAGCTTTAATAAGATTTCAAACTGTCAAATTTAAAACAAGAACTTATTCTTTCTCAATAAAATGCTAGTTTGACACTGTCTCAGAGACAGACACTCGTCCTCAGTCACAAAAGACTCCCTTACCTTTAGTTAGAAATGAGCCTTTCTGTACTAGCTAATTCAGGATATTTTTGTACTAAACACCCACTCTTGTCTGTTAGTCAGACAAACGAGACCACATTTGTTCTCGTCTGAGATGTTTCCTGCAGTTTCTGTCAATCTCGAACAAAAGCACCATTGATTTAGACGCTAAAAGCATCCCTTTTTAGTTTGAGCTTCATTATTTCTGCAGTTCCCCAAAGTATGCCTTATGCTGCATGAGCTTTTAGTTTGTTAGACGATTTCTACAGAGGATACAGTGCTGACAGAAAAGTTTCAGACCCTTTCTAGTGTTTGAAACTGATGGATTACTTTTTTTCTTTTTCTCATTGCCCCAAACAGTTCTGTCTGACAACAAGGAGTAATTTCTATTAAATAAAAAAGGAAAATTTCATTAAAGATTGCTGTATCCCAAACTGTGGATCGCTCATTGAGATCAGTTAAATCTCTTTTGACAACTTTAAATATTCTTGATACTGCAGTGTAGTCCAAGGTTTTTCCTTTTCTTAACAGCAAAATCTTTCAAGCTCAGCAAAGTTAATGGGGACCGTATGAATAATGTCAAAGCCAAAAGAATATTTGATGTTACTGTGAATTAGGCCCGTCTCCGTATCATCATATTTTTATGCCAGAGAACCTAAACCTCTTGAAAGTATGAAACATTTTGAAAAAAAATATTCTGGCTTTCCGTTTCTTTCAAAATATGAATTTTGGACTTGCCCTTGCACTTAAATTTTTGGAAGATGATTTACCAAATATAATGGCACCATCTGGAAATACCTTACTGTAATCAAAGAGTGGCCTTTTCTTTGGGAGTTTAGTGGACCCAGGCTTATTTGTCATTCAGTTCTGCAGCAGATTAATTTGCAGAAAACCTACCTATTAGTGGGTTATTTTCATAGAGCATATTTAAAATAATTTAAAGAAAATGCAGCTTGAAAAGCTGAAATATCTAGGCGCAATGCTATGTGACACGCCACTGGCTGGTGTTTGCCAAGCAGCCAATCCAAGGTGCCCTTCATTTTGTTTGGTGCTGATTTGCTGTACCCCCAAAGAGCGGATATAAAAAACACTGTAGATATTAACTTCTGGTGGCAAATATGTGCTGCTGATTTGTTTTGGGTTGGTTTTTATGGCCAGTGTCGAGATCTTTTTTCACCTTATTCGCATGCTGGTGGCTGCAGGGGATGGGCGGCGCTTCTGAGCCTGATTGGTTTTTGGGCATTGGGCTTGACCCGGTCTGGGTCTTGATTTTGTGTGCTGCGGAGTATTGGAGTGCAGAGAAGGTGGATGGAGGGAGATGCTGGGATGCGGTTATTGTCTTTGTGGTCCGTTCTGCTTCACTTCGTTTTATGGTGAGTATGGTGGGTATTCTGGAGGCATTTGGGCAATTGCACTTGTGTGTTTGGCATGGAGATGTGCTGGTGTTCTGTCAATGTGGCATACCATGTCAGAATAGCAGTTGATTTTTATAACGGCATCTTTCAGTTTAACCTGCTTTATCGAAACAGCATGCCAGTGTTTGACGGGGTATGCTGTTTTGACAGGTATTTGCTTCATACAAAATACAGTTTATAAACGGGTATGCTGTTTTCTCGAGGCGTTCATGGCAAGTCTGAACCCAGGAGAAGTCATTTTGATCCCAGAAAAAGCCACATGAACCACTTACGCCTTTGAAATTATCCAGATGCACATCTCGTGAATTTAACGCCTAAATCTTATGGGACTGGCATTTCTGTCGGATATAATTGATTTAAAATCTCATCAAAGTTTTTTTTTTCCTCTTTTTTTCCCTGACCTTACAATTTCAAAAAGTATCTTTGTTTAAATATAAAATAATTGTGCTTTTAATCAGGAAAATTTCTCAGTTTTCCGAGTTTTTCTTGAAAATACGTGAAATTAATCTAAATATTTGACAGAAATTTACTGAAAATATGTTTTCTTTTGTCTACAATGCGTACATTAATACACTAGCTTTAACAATTTAACACATTACTCGATTTTACGACTCCACTTGCTAAAAAATAATATATGGAAAACTTCTGTTAACATTTCTTGCGATTCTATAAGACATGCATTTAGGTAATGTGCATATAATACAACAAAACGTTCCACTTGTACATTGTTTCATTGGTGCGGATATGCATTACCCGAAGATATGCCATTCTGATGGGTATGGTTTTCAGTCAGAGCTCCTGTTCTATTCACTGTTTTTAAGTTTTTTTTTTTTTTTTTTTGTTATGGTTTGACTCTTGACAGCTTTCAACCGTCACTTTCTCCAACACTATTTCCCCTAATAAAACGCATCTAACGTGGGCCACTAATGCTTCCCTGTCGCTGCTTTAGCATTCCTGGATGGCAGCGGAGCTCTATTGATTTGACTTGATTGAGCTGTTAAATAAATTTGGACCCAGACGTAATCCAATTTTCCTGCTGTCTTCAGCCTCTCCACGCTGGAAATTGGCAGCGTCGTCACACAACCTGAAGTTCGGGTTAAAGTGACAGCCTTGAAGAGACACAAAGAGGCCGGGGCCATCTCACTACACACAATGAGAAAGGAACGGGAAGCCTCAGCAAGAGCTGTTCATCTGAAAGGAATTTAAAATCTGTTTGAACTGATCAAGCAAAAAAAGATAATTATTTGAAATTATGTAATCACAGCAGTTTTAAATGCTTTTTCATGAATTGGAGCAGGTGCACTCTATTTTTTAAGTCTTTTCATCTTTCAGCAGGGTCAAGCTCATCATGACCCCTGTTCCGCTAGCTGAAATAATCCGTTCTTTGTATTGAAAGAGCTCTACAGGAAAAGCCTTTGAGTCATTGTTTAGCTTTCGATGACTGGTAGATGTACAGGCACTGTCGTAGTAGGCAGTGAGAAGATTAAACCTGAATATAACCCACGTCTTCAAATGTTAGGGTCAGCTGGTGTGTGTGGTTTTTTTTTTAGCCGCCAAAGGAAGACGTTACTCATTTTAGATGCTCAGCAGGCGGTAATTTCAGACACTGGACATTCAGAACACGCTTCAGTACTCTGTGTGCCAGGCTCTCATTTGTATGTGCACACAAATAGAGCAGAGGATTCCACTCTACATATGCCAATTCAGCAGTACTTGCCTCTTGGGTGAAGGAGAAATTCAGCAAATATATGAGACTGCCTACTTGAGTGAAATTGGAAGGCAATTGGACTCTTTCACAAACTGAAATACTACCAGGGAGTCATCAAGATTAGATGAAATATTCTGTCTGCATGGCAATTTCACTTTTTACCCTTATACGCTGGATATAATACAGTGATTGCTGGGTATATTCACAACCATAAAATATTTTGAGGTTTAAAGTACGCTGCTTATTTCTGGGATTTAATGTAGAAGCTCAGAAGCATTTCTGTCCATGAACTCGGAACATGTTTGCATTTAAAACTGCTTAATAAAACTCAACCACGCATAGAAAAATTACACACAGACAGCTGTAGATTGTTCTGGAGCCAGCATTTATGACATACAGATGCAAACATGCAGATAATACTGACTGCACAATATTTTTAGATTGTTTTGGAGTTGTATTTGCTTCCATGAGGACATGTTTTAATGGATCTCTTGCTTATAGAAGCTAGAAAAAGTCCAACTATGCTCAGTTCTGTTCTATATGACACCAGTGAACACCTTGGAAACTGACTTTGAGATAGTGGGTGTTCACAGGAACAATAAAGTGGACTAGTGCAACAGTTCCTGTTTGGGTCAGGACCCCACCTGCAGTCCCAAATATGCAAGTTTGGGGCAAAGGTTGCGCTTTTCATTGAAGACCATTTTAATTGACGGGGTTTTAAAAAAAAGTCAATCTATTTTACCCATCAATTTTTCATATCATATCAACATATCAATAATGAAATTAAACAATTGCACTTAAAATATGGACAGTTTACCTGCTGTGGCCTGGTCCACATGAACCTGAACTGCGCACCCATTTGCACCTAATCAAATTTCTCGAGTGGAATTGCTGCAGAGGCTACTTTCATAAGGTGTGACTTTTGCCTTAGACAGATGACTTCTCATGGAGGTTTGATGTTGTTCTGGAGGTCGAATCAGCGCTTCGCTGTCACACTGGAAACTGAATTACAAATGGCACTTCTGCAAAAGTTTTCAGGGAACATTCTCGCTCAAGCGGGAGGAAATCCTGCAGCATGCGCTACTTCTACAACAGTCAAAAGCCAAAGCCTCCATAACTCTTCAATATGCTGTCAGCTTGCGAATAGTGAGATACATTGAGTTTGGTGTCCAGGTCTGAGATGATGCTCTTAATCTTTTCTTGATTGATTCAGTTACCTGAACTCTGTGCATAAAGTTGAAAAGGTCTGCGTGTCTTCACCAAGTGGTCAGGGGTGTGAATTGTAATCCGTCAAAATGACGGACAGCCTTCAGATTTTTCCATCACTGTTCTAAAAAAAAATACTCAGAGGGAAAATATTTGGGTAACGCAAGCCCTGGATAGGGTCTTAAGATCCTCTTAAACGAATAACCTAAATACCAAAAATTCTATTAGTAAGCATATGTAATTTACAAATGGAGCAAAAGATGAAAAATAGGACTTGAGTTAACACTCTTGATTTTTTTATTTCATGGGTCAGAAGCAGGAAAGTTCAGGAAATTAAAAAAATGTTTGGTGCAAATTCTGGTATTTTAAAGACTAAAATGAAAGAATTTATACAAATGAATAATTACAAAATATCAAGTTCAAGCAGAGAAACACTCTTTCATGTGCATGTTTTTCAGCAATAAGCATATGAAATGTGCGTGCGTTAGAACAGGGTCAAGTAATTTCAATGACAATATCTGGTGTTTACTATATATTCACTTGAGCTCCAAAAGACTCAGCAGATCTAAACCTAAACCTTTTTACCTATATGCAACCCATATTTGTTATTTTTTATGACAGTCTGAATGGCACAAATTAGATATTTTTTTCAAATTCGACCCAGGTCACTTTCATATGTGGTACTAAGTCCGATACATATCTGATGCTTTTGAAAGCGTGTTCAGTCTGAATGGTCATGTTGCATTAAATCAGTCTGGGACATCACTGACACGAGACAGGCGGCACTAATCTGTGCCGGAGGAGGCAAACAAGTATTAGAGGATACTGAAGATGGAGCTCAACACTCTCTTTTCTCTCAATGTCCTTCTTTCTCTAATTAATTTGTCAAAATTTGTACAGGAATTGAAATACTGCTGCACAAACGCCAACATCTGTAGCTGCCGTTTTTGCTTCCGTAAATGGCGCATTGTGTGTGACGTCTGGTCTTCTTCTGCGCATGCAGGCTGTTTTAGGGCCGTGAACTATTCACACTGGAGCTTGTCTGCTGTCGCATTTGAGTTATGATGTGAACAACAACACAAAAAAATCGGATTTAATCGAAAGAGCCTTTGACATAAACTGTAGGTGTGTGTCTGTGTCTCATGGAAGTTGGGTTTGAACATGCTTGTTCTTTTTCAAACAATACTTCATAAAATTACTCAAGTAAAAGTAAAGAGTTTCATGCGGTAAAAACTACTCCTAAAAGTCTATATTTTTTTAAATGTAACTAGTTACTACTCACCTCTGCTGAAAGAGTGACTGAAATCATAAAGCAAAAGTACAATTTTTACTATTTTTCACCACAAAGCTGCTAGTTTTATCTGTTTAAACTGTTATGGGATTCCTGTTTGAGTTTTTTTTCCAAAAAATTTTAAATTTTTTAATCAGGTGGATAAAATCAACTTAAAAAACCAAACAAAAACGAGCTTAAACAATATTTAAAACTGAATCAGCTAGGGACGTGTATTGGCAAAAATCTGGCGATACAATATGTATCGCAATACAGGGGAGACAATACGATATATCGCGATACTATGAGTAAGACAATATATTGTGATTTTTAAAACTCAATTTAACAGTAGGAAAACTGTGACAGCATTCTAAACACTCCAACCTGCTTCATACTTTAACACATCCAGTTTTATTACTATATCTAGTTGATCCGCTGGAATGAAGAAGGTGAAAACAGCCATAAACTGCCAGTCATACTTTGAATTTTACTACAAAAATTACTGTCATCATTAATGGTTCCATTCAAAAAATTAAAAAAATCAATATTTTTGTTTTGAATATCGATCCAGTATTGGGAAATAAAATATTCCGATATATCAGTGTATGGATTTTTTGTTACATCCCTAGAATCAGCAATGTACTCGAATCTAAACTAGCTCCCCATCTACTGTGATTGTGGAGGATTTTACCCTTTATGTGACTAGTTTATTACCTCCGTCAAAGAGGTTATGTATTCGTCGGGGCTTGTTTGTATGTTAGTTAGCAACATAACTCAAAATGTTATATGTGGATTTTGATGACATTTTCAAGGAAATGGGACCATGAACAAGTGATTACAATTTGGGGGTGATGTGGATGACCGTCTGGATCCAGAATTTTATTTCTTTTTTTTGGGGGGAAGATTCTTTATCATTGAGATTTAGGGCTGTTTGCAGCATATGTGCATGTAGATTGATCCGGATCCAGCCAACATTCCGGATACTGTGATCCAGGACAAGAAAGAAATATGAGAACTTTGGCGTTTTGAGAGCTGCCAAGGGAACAAATTAAGGAATAGACATGCAACAAACACCAAAATATTGCCAAGACATTGTGGAATCTGAAGTGTGCCAACAGATTTCATGTATCTTCAAAAGCTATAGATCTAAATCCAGAAGAAAAAAAGCATTACCAAAAAAGTGATTTTTGTGAATAACTACAGAACTAATGATATTGGTGTGAATCCTGCTGCTAAAGGTATGTTTTCATGGTCGAGGAATCAAAAAAAGTTACAATTAGATCACAACATTGGTGGGGGTGGGGAGTGGGGACTGAGCAGCCTTGATGGAGGTCTGCGCTCTGAGTGCTTTTCTAGCTGTACCTGGTTTTTGTTTTTCTGTGTAATATGTCCGTTTTGTGTCACTGTGTGATGTAATGTGTATTGGTGTTTTTGATTGTTCACATCATTTAATTGTGTCTACATGCAATTAAAACCTCATCTGCCTTTCACGTTGTGCCCAACTCGACTGTTCTTTGACACCAAAGTTTATTTCTAAGGTCTGCTGCTGCCTGGTACTTATAGTTCTGCTCGGCTTCTCACAGTTGTATGTACAGTCAAAGTTGTGCCTATTAGGGGCTGACTGGTGCTTTTCTGATTGGACAACAGCCGCTTGGCAGAAATCTCCTCTGTATGTACACCCTCCAAGCGCATCTGTAGCTTTGTCGCTGGCAGAGGAGTTTGGAAGATGTTTTTAGAGGTTAAATCTCATCTCTCTACAGAATATTGCAGCCGCATTAGCATATAAATGTGCTACTTGTGAGCTGCATGTTTAATATGAGCGAGATTTAAAAGTATAATCGTACACAAAGTGATGATGTGGCAGTGAATGGGACAAACACAAGACAGGGGAGGTGTGCTGATGAGCTCCACCACCCGTCTTTCTGCGTTGAACCTTTGTGCCTGTGACTGTGTGTGTGCATGTCGAACGTTCAAAGAGATAAAGTAAACGTGTGTGTGATTCTTTGCCTGCCTGTCTGTGTGAATGACAGAACAATCAGAGGTTGGCTCAACAGGAGATATACACACACCATAACTAAACTTCATTCTCTCCCGATCCCCTCTGCTTTCCCTCCTGCTCTTTCCCCCTTCCTCCCCTCCCCTCACCCACCTTCCCACAGAAACCAAAGCAGAAAGACTGGCATCCTCCTGATGGCTTCATCCTGGGCCTGTGGACTTTAATCCTGCTGGTGTTTTTCAAGACCTATGGTGTTAAACATCTAAAGCACATCTTCTAAGGATTCGGCGCTGGGACAGCTGGACGTCTGAGGACCTGGGGAGTCTTTCCTGGAGGGATATTTGGAAGGAAGGTGCAGTTTGTGATGGGATTATATACCTAAACGGTGGAAGAGGAGCAACAGAAACTACTGATTTGTACAAAACTCCATAAAACTATTGGTGCCTTTTTTGTGCTTTAATTGTAATTGTGAAAGGGATTTAAAAAGACGATGTACTTTAGCAAGTTTCCATGAGTCGGCAGAAATATTTCTGAAATGGGCCAAGCTCCTAGGTTTTCCAATCAAATATTTTTATTAACAAAAATGAAATGTCCGACCACTCTGACATCTAATTTATATTATTCACTTTACTTCATAGCTGTCTTTCGAAAACAAGATTCAAATTTCAAAGCAGTCTGCTCAGACAAGCAGAATCAACACTTTATGCTTATGTTGAAGTTAAGATTTCCTCAAGGGTAAGTCCAGGGTATCTGCAGGCTGGGATGTGACCCGCTGGCTTTTCCAGAAATGTGTGACCTATTCACACGGTTTACAATGTTATTTAAGAAGATTGTACGTATTAGCAAATCACTGAAATGAACCAAAAACTGCAAGAACTATAGACGCTTCTCTGGTTATAAATTTCCAGTAGTCGAGGTCAGATGTTTCCAGTGGAGCTTCTCTCCAGGAATCAAAGAGCGTCTGTTCCTGCTTTTCTACTGATAATAATGAGAAAGATGTATTTATGTCTTGTTAAAGTACTTTAACTAAACTAATAACTTTGTAAACCTTGTAAATGGCGTGGAGCTGATTAGGCGCACTTGGAAACTTTTGTAACTCGGGATCTTATGTGATAGACCAACAACAAAGCACCTCATAATTTGGGAGTAGAAGTAAAATAAGGGATGATTGTGTGACAGTTTTTTACCAGATCTAATTCTAAAGTGTGGCTCTCCTTTGTATTCAGCCCCCCTGAGTCGATGAATTGTAGAACCCACTTTCGTTGCAAGTCTGCTGTAGTGTTCCTCCACCAGCTTTGCACATCTAGAAGCTAAAATCTGCTGATTTGTCTTTAAAAAAATGACCTGGTCAGTCTGATTTGATCCAGAGGGTTTGTGAGCATTGTTTTCAACTCTTCCCTCAGATTAACAATTGGATTTAGGTCTGGACTTTGACTAGGCCATTCTAACCTTGATCTAAACCATTCCATTGTAGCTTTGGCTGCACGTTTAGCCCAGCTGAACTGCCGCCCAAGCCTCCTCCAACCTCTAACAGGTTTCTTCCAGGATTGGTCGATGTTCTTTTGGTCACTCTTCCATAAAATAAATTTTTTTTGGAGTGCACTGCCGGTTAATAGGTTCTCCTACCCAAACAGTGGATCTCTGCTGGTCCTTCAGAGTTACCATGAGCCTCTCCGCTGCTTCTTTGCTAACTGCAGTTTAGGTGGGTGGTGGTGTCTTGGTACGTTTGCAGTTGGTCCATCCACACTTGGGATATCATTTTATAACCTAACTCTACTTTAAACGTCTCCATAACTTCTTCCCTGACCCATCTGCCGTGTTCCTCGGTCTTCATGATTCTGAAGCCAAACCTCTGAGACAACAGAACAGCTGGATTCGTGCTGAGAGTAAATTACGCTCAGGACTTGATGTACTATTAAGGTGACTTCTGAACACAAATGGTTCCATTGGATTTATTTAGGGATTTTGGAGTAAAAGGGGCTGAATACAAATACATGGCACACTTTTCAGATTTTTATTTGTTACAAACTTTTAAAAACATCTTTCCACTTGTTATTCAATACTTTTTATTGTTCTATCACATATAATCCCAATAAAATACATACAATTTTTGTTACGTGACGTGAAAAAGTTAAGATGTGTGAATACTGTACATAAGGAGTTATTTTTTGTTTTATTTTTGGTTAATGTGCAGCTCTGTTCCGTCTACTTCACATGTTCTCTTTCTCCAAGACTTTCGAATCTATATTTGTTTGTGTCGAATGCAGAGTTTTGCTCCAGAGTTGCACCAGCATGCTTTATAATGCGCTGAACTGAGCCTTCAGATAATTTAATTTATTTGGAGAGTGTGCTGCCCCGCATATTTCAGCTGTAGCAGCCTATTTGTTTAAGTGCTACTCGGACTGTCTGCCGGTCAAAGAAGGAAAAACGTGCTGGTTGCGTAAGTGAGATGTGGAGAGATTGCTGTTTTAACACCCCCCCCCCCGTCCATATACGTTACACCCCTTTGACCTGTGACTCACACTTAGGAAGGATAACAATTGCATGTAATCCCATGCTGCACGATAGACCCATCCTCGTTTCCATTCACTAAACTGCAATCCATGTGGGAGCATCCATTAGCTGCTCTGCCTTGTATGCTGCTGATTGTATTCTGGGTGATGGACAGCTTTTCTCCAACCATTCTGCATCACTTTGCTCCAGCTGCTTCGAGCCAGTGAAACCCTAGAGACCAACCGGGTTGCCCGAATGAATCTTTATTCTGAGACGTTTATTCTTTGGCCTTTTTCCCCTTGTGTAACCACTCTGCATTAGGATCGTTGTTTGGCAGAGGGAGTGAAGGCATATAGATTGAACCGGAGGTAGTTTATCTTCGCTCCTTGGCTTGAGCACCGCCCATTGGCCACCCACTGCCAATCTACCTCGGGGCTGAAATAGAAAATGGATGAAGCTGGAAATGAAACCATATATACCGAAAGGCAGCTGCTGCGTCAGCCACACTGTGTACCTTTTTTCTTATGCATTATTTATGCAACACTTATTTCTTCTCCTTTTTTTTCCATGTTTCTTATTTCCTGTAATCCTTTTTTCTCTTTCTTTCTAGTTCAGTGAGAGAGCATGGTGTGTAAAGCCCTCCATTCTAAAAAATAAAGCAAAAAAAAAAACTGAATCAATTAAAGGTACTTTTTTTTTTTTACTTAATTTGTTTGATCTTCTGTAATGACTGCTAAACAAACATTGTTTGCCTTTACAGCCCCTTATACTCTTATTCATCTCAAGATGTGTAAAAAGCATTAAAATAAATTCAAATTTTCTGATGTTTCATTTAAGTTAATTGATTTAGTTGGGGGATTAGACTACCAAGGTCCCTGTCTTTTTCCACCACCCAACCAACATGGCCTCCTTTGGCCCAATCCACAAGTGTTGAGCCCATGGGAATGGGAATCCAAGTTCCTCTTCAGGGTCCAAGGCGCTCCCCAGTATGTCCCACCTCCAGGCCTGGCTCCAAGAGTGAGGAAACGCTGTTTCCAGCAATATTTCTCATCATAAGGGGTCTTTCATGGAGAAGTTTTAAGTATCTTGGGGTCTTCATTTTCTATGCCTACCTCAATTCAAGGATGGTACAAATTTGACCCTCCAGCGCAGGCCTTTTATGCAGAATGACATGATTTATAATTTCTTACAGGGAGATTTTTACTGAGATTTCAAATAATCCAAAAATGGAATATGTTATACTTTTAAAAGCTTTTTCTTTTCTTCTGTTTTTGACTTTTTGAATTTTTGACTTATTTTGAATGGGCACTGTACTTTCAAAATTAGCGTGTGCAAAAATTTGGACAGAAGTGGTTTAAAGTAATCTTTATGAGATGATGGAGAAAGTGACAGTTTTCCCCTGTTGGAAACATGGACTGTATAAATAATGGACAGCGTTTCTGCACTCCTCCCCGTTAACCAAAATGACCACGTTTATTGGGGAAATCATGGCGGATTTCCAGACCCCTCCCCGGTTCTGACGCAGCATGTTCCTAAAAAGGGCATAAGGGCGGGATCTTAACTGTAGACTCGGCCCTGCTTGGCCCTCTGATCCCGCGCCTTTAGCTCTGAACGGCTTCCAGAGTGGCTAGTTTTGAAAACGCTGGGGGATTCGTTGTCGTGTAAATGCAAGCCGGAGACTTTTGAAAACGATGACGTCACTGCCAGCCACCTACAGATATGTTGCACTTGCGCACTCCGCCTTTCTACAGAAAAACAACAATGGCGGATCCAGGTATGCGGTTACTGCTGATGCAGCTTCTGAAGTTCTTTGGTCGCATACAGTACGTGCGTCAAATAATCAATATGCCTTTATTTGAGCGGAGAACTACAAAAAGACCGCCATTGTTAGGTATCATGAAATGTTTCTTTTCCGGGTTATGAGGGGGAAACCTTGGAACACTGCATACACGGGGCAGACTGCCATCTAAAGGCCGGGCATATGTACTACATCCTTTTCCATCGCGCGCCCTGTCGTGTAAACGCAGCGCGTTTTTTCACCCGCGTATTCAAAGAAAAACAGCAACGTTGTCGTGTAAACAGCTAAAGGCTAATCCGCTCATTGACTGTATGTATAGAGCTCCCGCTTCATTCCACTGCAGCCATCTGTGCGCCTCCTACGGCTCTCTTTCCCCCCCAATCTCATAAGGTAAGAACTCATAACTTAAAATAATGATTAAGATGTAGTGTTACTATAATTACAGTCGAACGAAATACAGCAATTTAAACTGAATTATCACAACGTGATATCGAAGACAATTGGATAAAAAAAGTCTGGAGACAGATTGCTGTCAAAATGTATGTAAAGCAGAGTGGAGGATGTTTATTAGCCTAGTCTAATCTGCAATATGTTTTCATGTGTGTAACATTGACTGTATATACAGTGCATAATAATGTGTCATGTATTAAAATCCCTGTATGAAAAGTGCATGCACTGCATGTGTGCTGAATGCGTGTGGATGAAAGTGCGTCGTGTGTGCTGCTATGAATGGATGAATACAGTAATAATTGTAATCTAATAATGATTTAAATTCTACTCCCCAGAAATGAATACTAATAAGGCCACGGTCGACAATATCCTGATACAGCCGAGGGCGGAGGGCTTGGAGTCAAGTCAGGAGCACGTTTTTCACCTTTTTTTGGTGCGCACCCCAAATCCGTGCGCACGGTTTAATAAACTGAGGGTAGGGAGGGATTCTTACATCCGAAAAGTATTTCTGCACCTGACCCCGGCTGGGTTCCAAGGTGATTCTTTTCACCACATAAAAATATGCAGAGAGAGTTGTAGGTCTGAGAGGGCGGACAAGGTGCTGCGGGGAAAAATCCTCTCACCTGCTATGACTGGATAAGTCAAGTGAATTCTTATCTTTAATTTTAATCATCTTAATATATTTGATCTTATCTTAATTTTTTATGTCAACAATAATTTTGTTTTTCACATTTTCTGTCAGTTTTAAAAGGTAAACGTATGAGTAAGATGCCCTGCAGCCTGCATACACAAACCTGTCGTTATTTTCATGAATAAAAAGAAGAAAAATCCCCCCCTCTGCTTTTTTCACAAATCGCACACTGCATATCAGCAGCAAAATGTTATAGTGGTCAAACAGACAAGGGGAAAAAATTAAACGTAAATTTTGTAATTACAAACATGTTTTACTTAGGTTCACATATTATTCAATAGTCTAATATATCAAAGTGAAAAGACTGAGACAGAATGCGTTAGGTTGAGCTCAGCTCCACAGCCAGATAGCCTCTGCTAGCTTCATGCAGCTGCGCAGCGAGCTACTAGCCTAGCCGATGGGGCAGGAAGCGACGTAAACGGTCTGTCAATCAAAGTCCGGCCCTCATTAATTATCCAAGATTTATTAAATTTATCCTATGTTAACCAACCTGGTGCCTCTGGGTTTTTTTTAACCCAGCGTAATCACAGGAGCAATATGTAGCTGTAGACAGTTTAAAAAAAATAGGCACCAGGCATTAAAGTTGTTTTTAACGTGTCTAAAGTGCAATGTATTCCAATGGGGGACTAGCGGCTGAATGGCGGTACTACAGCAATGGCGGCCCCCAGTGTCGTAGTCAAAAAGCAGAGCAGCCAGCGGCCATTGGTTGGAAAGTAACGGAGCACTGCCCCTCCTGGCTGAAACAAGTCTCCTAAATGTTTCTCTCGCTTCCATTGGCTATTTAAAAATATTTCATATGATGAAAAATGGTATTGAAACTAAAAGCGTAACATTTTAAAGCTACATTTCGCAAGCTACTAGCAGCTTGTCTTTTGACTTCCTGGACAGATAGCCTGGCTAAATAACCAGCTAAAATCAGCATGCCAAAAAGGTCTAATATTCTTTACCTTCTTTGGAAAGTACTACTGAATCTGTCAGTTTTTTTAAAATATAGTTTTGCGCAAGGATCCTTCAAAATCAAATTCAAAATGATAAATGTTATAACTTCCAAAACCCAGTACTATATACGGTAATTATCAGCAACAGACTTATGGTTACTTTTTGGTTTTAAATAAAATCTATTCTATCATCTTATGCATTTTCTTTGAATTATTTATTAAAGTCTTATATAACAGTCATCCTTTCAGTCGAGGTCTTTGTACCATTCCTTGAGAAGACCCTCATACTGTGTGTAAAACTTTCCAGCAGAAATGAGCATTCTGACAGCCTGGTACATGGGAACAGTTTTAATCTCCGTGGTTAATTTGCCCCAATCCACAATACCTGCTCTGGTTGGATTTGCATGTTAATCTCAGCAGAAGGTAGAGCACAACCCAATTTAGCAGTGATTAATTTTCAGGATGCAGGCTTTATTTATTCAGCTTTGCCCGAGGTGTGCAGCCTCAGACTGTTTTTGTTTTACACCTCGCTTGATTAAAATATTTTCAGAGTAAAAATTATTTTTCATTATTTGTGGCTCAGCTTTGAGTGACAGGTAGGTTAATCTTCTTAGTGTGCTCCTTGCATACAAACAAACACTTTGTGCATAGAGAAATTGCATTCATTTGCCCACTGGATTAGCTGGGAATTTCATCATTCCACAGCAAACTTCTAATTATTTTTAACTCTATTTAGCCTTTTCATCTCTTATATAGGTCAGGTTAATTTAGGTAATTATATCATTAGGATTGTAGATAAATACTGCTGGGATGTACAATTTTCTAGGCCATGTTCTCAATTGTAGTGTCCTAATAAAACGTTTGAAACAATTCAGAGCAGATATTAAAAACCTTATTAGTTCTGATAATTGTGCAAACAGACACGTCTGCAGCCCTCATAGCAACATATATGTGACTTTTAAAAGATTAAGAGGGCAGCGATTATTTTTCAGCCTTTTTTCCAGCCCAGTAGTAAGCCCTAAATCATCCTAAATGCTAATGAAGGACATTTTATTGATCGAGTGAAGGCTCTGCGACCTCATAATCGAGGTGAGGTGTCCCTCTGCTGTACTTGATTACCCTTTGTTACCTTGATCTACGTGCCTTACAATCAGGCGGAAAGCCGGTTCGGTGCCATTTTTAAGCACAAAAACTGCTCGGGCACTGGGTTATGAACACGGTGAAGGATCTATTTGCACCTCTTGGGAATAATGAGCGGGCCTTGTAGCTCCTGCCTGTCTTTCATTATTATTTCAGCATGACAACCTGATGTCACAACCAGATGGAAAGAGCAAGATTGAAAAGTAAAAATGGCATCTGTCGTCAGCCGAGGGTGAAGGTGAGTCATTGGGTTCCTGTCCTCCTGATGAGCCCACGTTTCATGTTCTATTCTGCTCAAAGCCGACTAAAAATCAAAGGTAATACTTTTTTTTTTCTTCAAAATTTTTTCTCAGTTAATGCAATATTTCTAGATTGGGAAAAAAAGTGAGAATCTGTCTTCTTTCTTAAAAATCTGTCATTTCTTGTTTTGTATCATTTTACCACCATCTGCGGTGCTTTTATTCTACACTGTCTTGGAAGTGTTCAAAGATGTCCTTGAATATAGAAGCAGCATATTAAAATGACCTCAAATTACTCTAAAACAGCTAACAAAGGCAGAGAGAAATCCTTCATACAGCCCTTGAATAAGAAGAATCCTAAAAATACATAATGTTGGTATAACTTCAAACTGTATCGTATTTTATGTAATAGAACAACACAAAGTTATAGGAATGATGGTTTGTTTTCAAATGTTTTTACAAATATAAAAATCTGAATTTGTTTGTATTCAGCCTCCTTTAGTGTGATTCAGTGTCGTAAGAAGTCACCCAGTTAGTACAGGAAGTCCACGTGTGTGTGTGTGTGTGTGTGAACTTAAGTATATACATCAGTGGTCTCCAACCATGGTCCTGGAGATCTACTGTCCTGTAGGTTTTAGATGCATCAAATGAATAACTCTTTAGCATGCCATCAAGTCTGGAAAAGACCTGGTAACAAGCTATTAATTTGATTCAGCTGTGTTAGAGCAGGGATGAATCTGAAACCTGCAGGACAATAGACTACTGGTCTACATTCAAAACGTTAGGTGTGGAGAAACCTAACTTTGCGCATTAACTTTTGCATGCTATGCCCGTGGTGAAAGATGGTGGTGGTGGCAGCATCATAGTGTGGGAATTATTTTCATCTGCAGGGAATGATAAACTAGTTATAGTTGATGGGAAGATGGATGGAGCTAAAAACTGGACAATCTTCGAATTCTACAATAACGCCACTCATGGTGGCAGCTTGTTGGATTAGCTATGTTATGTTAGTTCTTGAGGGAGGAAGTTCAAACCAGCTCTTCCATCCATCATAACGGGCAAGGATCACATCCCCTACTCGTAACGTCTCTCTGCCCGGCTTTCTAACCATACGGCCAGTCAGAGATTTAAAGAGGAGCGACAAAAACAAACTAGAAAAAGACTCTGAGAGCACAGACCTTTGCCAAGGCAGCCCGGTCCTACAAACAACCCTCCCCCCTCCTCCCCATTTCTATTTACTTGTTACTGGTCCCATTGCAGACATTTCCTGAAAATTAAATAACCTCCTTGACAGAGGTAATGATGTGGATTAGTAGTGCTTGCTAACAACTGAAGGTGTCATCAGGGGCATGCTACTGTGGAATATTGCCTCTGCTGCCTGAATACTGAGCTGTTAGTGTGTCATGATGATGATGAGACTGTCATAGAGCAACAATCTTCAGTCAGAGGCCTTTTCAGATTCGTTGCAAGACTGACTGTAACCGGAGAGCCAGCATCACCATCCACAATGACTGAAGATACTTGGATGATGAGTTACGACAACAACAAAGCCTAAGTGAATGCATTGAATAAATCAATGGATGGATGTGCCATAATTTTCTCCAGCTGAACAGAAGCAAAACTGAATCTTTAGACCTAAAGAACAATTAAGAGTCAGCACCCAGCTTCTGTTAATATAGTTAGAAACAATTTTTTTAATCAATTTACAAAATGCAAATTGAGTAAACAAAAGAAAAATCTAGATCAAATATATATTTGGTGTTACCACCTTTTAACTTCAAACCAGCATCAATTTTTATAGGTACACTTGCACAAAGTCAGGGATTTTGTAGGATTATAGTTAGGAGTATGATCAACCAATTATACCAAATAGGTGCTAATGATCATCAATGTCACACGTAGGTTAAATCACAGTCATTAACTGAAACAGAAACAGCTGTATAGGAGGCTTAAAACTGGGTGAGGAACAGCCAAACTCTGCTACCAAGGTGAGGTTGTAGAAGATAGTTTTATGTCATGGCAAGATTGAGCACAGCAACAAGACACAAGGTAGTTATACTGCATCAGCAAGGTCTCTCCCAGACAAAGATTTCAAAGCAGACTGGGGTTTTAAGACGTGCTGTTCAAGCTATTTTGAAGAAGCACAAAGAAACAGGCAACGTTGAAGATTGTAGACGTAGTGGTCGGCCAAGGAAACTTAGTGCAGCAGACAAAAGACACATCAAGCTTATTACCCTTAGAAATCGGAAGATGTCCAGCAGATATATCAGCTCAAAACTGGCAGAAACCAGTGGGACCCTCAGATCTACTGTCTGGAGAAGTCTGACCAGAAGTAGGTTTCATAAAAGAGTGGACAAGGACAACTCAAGTATGCACGAAAACATAGGAACTGGGGTGCGGAACCAGATGCTCTGGACTGATGAGTTAAAATTTGAAATATATGGCTGTAGCAGAAGGCAGTTTGTTCGTCAAAGGGCTGGAGAGCGGTACAATAATGAGTGTCTGCAAGCAACAGTGAAGCATGGTGGAGGTTCCTTGAACTTCTGAGGCTGTATTTCTGCTAATGGAGTTAGAGATTTGGTCAGGATTAATGGTGTTCTCAATGCTGAGAAACACAGGCAGATTCTTATCAATCATGGAATACCATCATATGATGGCCCCAAATTTATTCTGCAGCAGGACAATGACCCCAAACATACAGCCAAAGTTATTAAAAACTATCTTCAGTGTAAAGAAGAACAAGAAGTCCTGGAAGTGATGGTATGTCCCTCACAGAGCCCTGATCTCAACATCATTGAGTGTGTCTGGGATTACATGAAGAGATGTGAGGAAGCCTACATCCACAGAAGACCTGAGGTTAATTATCCAAGATGTTAAGAACGACCTACCAGCCGAGTTCCTTCAAAAACTGTGTGCAAGTGAACCTAGAAGAATTGATGCTGTTTTAAAGGCAAAGGGTGGTCACAAAGAATATTGATGTAATTTTAGATTTCTTTTGTTCATTCACTGCTTTTTTGTTGTTTGATGAAAATTAATACTAAAAACACTTCCATTTTTGAAACCATTCTTTGTTTACAGTATTTTTTCACAAGTAACTAAACCTTTTGCACAGTACTGTAGGTGTAGTAATGGACTCAGACCTGAACCTCCATTGTCATAAAAGAAATAAGGTCAGCCTTCTATCATCTGCTGAACATTTTTAGGATCAAAGGACTGATGTCGCAACCTAGAAAAACTTATCAAGACGTTTATTTTTAGTCGGATTGATTACTGCAACATCGTCCTCACAGTTCTGCCTAAAAAGTCAATTAGACAGCTGCAGCTTTTCCAGAACGCTGCTGCTTGTGTCCTGACAGAGCACATCACCCCAGTTCTAAAGTCCTTACACGGGCTTCCTGTAGCTCAGAGAATAGACTTCAAAAATACTTTCACTAGTTTAGAAATCATTGAATGTCTTAGTACCAAAGTATGTAGAAGATCTACTGTTACTATACCAACTATACTAGAACACTCAGGTCCTCTAATTCCAGTCTACTCAACATCCCTAGAATTAGAACCAAACATGGAGAAGCAGCTTTCAGTTTTTATGCTCCTCTAATCTGGAACAAACTTCCAGACGACTGCAATGCTGCTGAAAAACAGAGTTCTTTTAAATCAAGACTACAAACCCATCTGTTTCGTGCTGCCTTTGAGTAGGCGATTAATAATAGCTGGAATGTAAAAATGTTTAAATGTGTCATATGTTTTGTGTCTCTAATGTTGTATTTTATAATTTTACTGTTCTCCCCAAATCATGTAAAAGACCTTGCATTGCCTTGCTGTTGAAAGTGTGCTATACAATAAAGTTGCCTTGCCTAAAGTATTTTTTAAGTATTGTATTGAAATGACTTTTCTTGTAAAGTGCCTTGAGATTACATCTGTTGTGAATTAGCGCTATATAAACATACTGAATTAATTAAAAAATGTAATTGAACTGAACCTACTGGCATTTGCAAAAGATCTCTCTAAGCATACAGCCAGAGTTAAAATGAAATGGTTGAAGATCAAGACATGGAGATGTGTCAGAATGGTCCAGTCAAAGTCCATATCCCATCACACTTGTCACATTTTGTCTTGGAGAAACAAATGGAAAATAATTTTTCCCTTTGTTTTGATCCAACGTGAAAAAATCTCTACGAAACAAAACTAGATTAAAATATGTTTGTGATATGTGATACAATGTTTAAAGCCCAAGGCGTGCATACTTTTGCGACAAGCAACACAGTTTAGCCAGCAGCAGTTTGAACACGTCTAAACTTGGTTAGGAGTATCGAGAGACAATCATGTTGTGTGAATCATGACCAATAGCATCCAGTCAGCCCATTTTTCATGTTGGAGAGATCCAGACAGAATCAACAGGGATTTAGCACCAGCATGTAACATTAAAATACCTTCGTCTATTTCATCCTGACTGGCAACTGAGTTTTATTCATGAAGAAGGAGAGGAGATGGGGGGGGGATGGGGAAGTTCACATGTAACTCATAAAAAAATCAATCCAGAGCAAGAGATTGACAGATCCCACACTCAGTTTAACAAAAAAAAGAAAGAAACGCTGGTGTTTCTCCAACCTGTCATACTTCTGTGAGGTGATTCAGGCTCAGAGAAGCTGGAGCAGATGAATACTGCAGGATGGATGCTGCTGATGCACCTCTGCTCTCGATCTTCATCTCGTGGTTGTCTGGTGCGACACGGCTGAGCTTTTACATGGAAATCCAGCTTGTAGTTAAATAAATTGCACTATTAACCGCTGACAGGAGCCAACAAAGACTTGCGATATAAACATATGAAAGAAAGTGCACCCATGAGATAAAACATCCCAACCACTGTTCCGCATCTGTCAATCATCCTGGGTGTGCAGCGGTGCAAAGTTTGACTTGGATGAGCTCACAAAGCACACAACTAGAAGGCAGCACAGATGAAAGTCAAGGACGTGATTTATTTAACTGCTTTGAAAGGGACTGAGCCTTTTGTTGCATGAGACGAACGTTTACAGGATCTCAAACAGCGTGACCTCTAAAACGGTAAAAAAAAAACCAGCTCAAATTCTTTACATTTGAATAACGATTTACATGTTCAGAAGGTCAAATTAAAAACATCTTATTTGCAATCTGTTATCTTCACAGAATTCAGTACCTTGCAAAAACGTAATACTCCCAGCGCTTGTTCACGTCGTTTCATATTACAAACCTCAGTGTATTTCATAAGATTTTATGAGACAAACACAAAGAAGTACATGACTATGAAATGGAAGAAAAAGGATAGATGGTTTTTAACATTTATGACACCTATTTCATTTCTTTTGGAGTATCTCACAACCAGCTATGTACAGCTATAGACTCATTCTTCTTTGTAAAATACCTCAAGCTGAGATTACATAATAGAGCATCTATGAGCACCTGTTTTTATACATTGCAAATGTTTAGGGCATAGGTCTACAGCTCCAGTCCTCAACGGCCGGTGTCCTGCTAGTTTTAGATGTCTCTGTATCAAGACAGCTAATTCAAATGGTCCAACTACCTCTTCAGCATGTCAACGTTCTGCAGAGACCTAATGAACCATCATTTAATTCTGGTGTGTTGAATCAACTAAAACACACAGGATACCAGCCATTGAGGACTGACTTTGGACACCACTGGTTTAGGGTCATTGTCCTGCTGGAAGGCAAACCGCTTTTCCAGTTTCAAGCCTTTTTCCGGCTTTAACAGCTTTTCACCTCAGCTGATAAAAAAAAAAAAAAGAGGTATTCCACAGCATGATGCCATCATGCTGTGGAATACTGCCTGCTGTGGGAATATAGGGACAGTGTGTTCAAGGTGTTATGGAGTTAATAGATTATAGCCACATCTGGCCCTTCCACCTCTGTTCCCTTATGTGGTTTGGTGCAAACTTTAAACAAGTTTCTTATAACCTTCTACTTTCTTGAAGCAAATTTCCCAGGGAGGCCAAACTTATAGACTGCATGACTAAAAGTTGTCAAGTAATCAGATTCCCTCACCTGAGTTGTGATCACTGCAGCTCTTCCAGAGCTACAGTGGACCCCTGGGCTCTGTCTATTATTTTGAAAACTAACTCTGCTTTAAACTTCCCCACAACTTTCTCTCTGACCCGTCTGCTCAGGTCCTCGTGATGCTTTTTGTTCTTTGATTTTCTTTAGCAACCCTCTGAGGTCTTTTTAGAGGGGCTGGATTCATGCTGAGATTGAATTATGCACATCATTTCCTATTTAGGTGACTTCAAGGGGCAGTTGGTGGTACTTAATTTTATTTAGGGAAATCGGAATGAAACAGGATGTATACATGGTAACACCACAATTTGTATTTATTAAACGAAATTGAAATGTGGATGACTTTCCTACAGCTTCACAATTAAGCACTATTTACTAGATTATCGCATAAAATCTCAAGTAAATGCAGTTTGTGGTTTGACATTTTGTCTCTGTCCTGCTGGGGAGACCAACCTCCAGTCTGTGTCTTCTGTGATCCTCTGGTGAACACACACATATGAACAAACACCAGCAGGGCCCACAGTAACACACTGACTTCATGCTTTCAGAGCATTTGATGATTCTGCCTTCATGTTGAACTTCACACAATAAGGTTTTCAAACAACTCTGAGCTGTATCATGTCCCTCCATTAATAAAACGCTGGCTAGAGCTGCAGTCAAGGCACTCCTCCTCCATGCAGTACTATCCTTTTTTTTTTGCTCATATCTTATGAGATTTAAGGGTCTATTTATCCATTAGTGCAAGTGTTCCTCGTCCTCTGTCCTTCTGAGATGGATCTCTAAAGGTGCATCTTCACCCCCTCAGCAGTCACGTATTCTGGACAGCTGCAGGGGCCGTTCCCTTCAGCGTCCGGTTGGCTGGAAGAGGTGGGGGGCTCCAGTCCGGCTGATAGAAGTGGATGTCAAACGTCCTTGCCCAGTTGGCGAACACGCGCTTCTCCGTGATGAAACGGTGGTGGCTGCCACGTTTGCCACGCTCGTGAGAAATGTACATGGCGCACTCGTCCGGGCCCCGTGGCTCGTAGTAGTGGTAAGGGACGGACTGGTGCTGAGGCTCCCTGCAGAGACAGAAACGGGCCATATTTAGGAGAATTTTAATGAATTTGATATATCATGAAGCACTTTTCATTTCAAGGTGAAAGAGGATGGTTAGCTTTAATTTATCATCTGTTGAACAGATACATTTAATTGCGGTTATATTTAAAAGTGGCATTTTCCTCCAAGTCTGAAATAAGAAAATCTTTAAAGGTTTAACAGCTTAGACATGTATATTACAATAACAAAAAAGCATGGTTCACATTTTCACAACTTTTTTTAAAAACCTGAGATGTTTTTACTATACATTTTTGATCAAAACATCAGGAATGGGCAAAAAGTTACAAGCATTAGCAAAGAAACAGGCAACAGGGAGAGTGAAATGTATTAAAAATGTATTTTAAACTCAAACAGGCCATTTATAAACTAATCAAAGATTTAAAACTGTATCCTAAAAACCCAAAACAGACCTAGAAGTATCCACAAAGATAAACAGTCCCATAGCTCTTGGCGGTCCCTTCTCTTTCTTAATCGACACCTGAAATGCAGACAGAAAATGCTGTTCTTCTGTAGTGATGAACCCCTTAAATCCCTGCAGTTTTCACCCAAAACACCTTATAAAAAAAAACATCCGCAAATTAAAATTTAAGCTGTTCTTGAACTATTTGGAGTAGAATCATGGGCTTTGGAAAGAAAACACTGAAGTTTCTCCCGCAACAGTCAGAGTCTGAGTAAATGCTGTTGTCGCAAATCAATATGATCTTGAAAAGCCTGAAAAAGATACATTTTTATGGCTGCCTATTTTCTAAGAGTACATGCACTAAAACGTGGGTTTAGCATGCAGTTGTGGCTTTGTACAGTGAGTAGGACATTGTTTTGCATTTCCTACTGGTTTGGCGAAAGCATCTACTGTGTCGACAGTTATGATTGTACCCTTGATTGTCAAACATCATTGGAATCTCGAGAATGTTAGCTTTCCAATTATCTATAATATGTATGTGTACATAAAAAGGGTGTTGCAAAAATCTTTTTATGTACCACATGCAGGACTTGAAGATGCTAAGGTAAAATCTCTTTTAAAGTAACATGATCTGGATAATTACTGGCCCATATTCAACCTAACATTTTAGCATTTTATGGAAAACATGTGCTCCTTAAAAAAAAAACAAGCTTCATTACCTTCCAGTCATGTTCAACAACACGACAGCACTGGTACTGCATTAGTAACCGTTTTCTACCACATTCTTGTACTTCTTAACAGTGATGAATCAAAAAGGTTTCTGGGATTATGTCTTATTTCGTAGACTTTTCTTATTTGACTATTTCAAATCTGAGTGAATGAAAATCCCTTATGGGATTCCTCAAGGCTCCCTTCTTGGGCCCGATTTTAATCCATTTCTACATGCTCCCAGTTTGTAAAAGAATTGATTTTAAATTGTTGTTATTGGCCTCCATTACATTACAATACAGTGCCAAAGTAGAGATAAATAATGAAAAGCTGCAATTCAGACCAAAACTAATGATGTTATAGTTTTTAATTAATCAAAGGCAGCTCTACACAAATGGGTTTTTAGCCTAGATTTAAAGGTACTCAGTGTTTTGGCAGTTTTACAGTTTTCTGGAAGTTTGTTCCAGATTAGCGGAGCATAAAAACTGAATGCTGCTCCTCCATGTTTGGTTTGGACCCGGGGGTGCTGACTAGACTTGAACCAGAACACCTGAGTGGTCTGGAAGGTTGATACGACAACAGATCTTTAATGTATTTTGGTGCCAAGTCATTTGGTGATTTAGATTTACAACAAAATTATTTTAAAGACTATTCTCTAAACTACAGGGACCCAGTGTGGTGACTTTAGAACTGGGGTGATGTGCTCTATTTTCCTAGTTTTAGTGAGGAAGCAAGCAGCAGCTTTCTGGATCAGCTGCAGCTGTCTGATTGACTTTTTAGGCAGATCTGTGAAGACGCTGTTGCAGTATTCAATTCAACTAAAGATAAAAGTGCACAGATGAGTTTCCCAAGATCTTGGTGGGACATTTGTCCTTTAATCCTGGAAATGTTGTTCAGGTGATCGAAGACCACGTTTGTAATCAACTTTATGTTTCTGAAAGTTCAGGTTGTGTGAGACCTATTCTGTGTTCCCAGAACTAAATAAATATAGACAGCATTTAGCTTCTATTCTCCTCAGCTCTAAAACCAACTCCAAAACTGTTGACTCCTTTTTTATATCTGGACTGAAATTATTACGGTTTAGAGCACCTTTCACATAAGAATTTGCATTTTATTGTTCTTTTTTATGAAGCTATTACATTTTTACTGTTATTGTTTAACTCCATTACTTGTCTTCAATGTACTTTTCTTCACCTTTTGTTCTTTTATTTTTCTGTAGAGCACTTTGATTTGCGTTATATGATATGAATAACCCTGCTTTACCTTAAATGTTTAAATGAAGACTTATGACTCAATGTTTCATAATAACTGGTGAGGTTTTTTTTAGTTGAGGTTTCTCAAATGACTTCACACCATTTAGATAATTTCATTGTTGTTTTCTGAAGGCACATCAGTCAGGTTCTTTAATATTCATGAGGCATTTGATCAATTTCTAAATTCAGCATTTTTAGTAACATCAGTCGTTCCCATAGTCATTTATCATCGTATATTCATCAATCTCCTGATATTTATAAATTCATATAGTCATCATTTTTCTCTTATCTGATCATGTCTTTCTGTGAGTCTACAAGCTACTCTGGGGCCTGTAACCAGTCCCTATCCCTCAAAACAGAGGTTTAAACTGCAGGTCTGATTTTGTGAACTGATTCAGCTGTCAAGATAAGTACAATCACATCTCTTTACATGCTACAGCAGCAAGTGGAGGAAGAACATTCGATTCCATATTCAATGTTTTATTTTACTTAAAACATGCCCTCTGTTTGCGCTCTTTGCTTATAGACATGGATTCATTCGACGAGTGCTGCACTTGAGAGACTGAGGTGAATTATGTTTTAAATTCAGGAAACAATTATTCACCGTTTCCTTTTCTTTACAAACCCTGCTTCTAATTTCTTATGAATCAGACTGGATTAGGTAGAAACCTTTAGTTAAAAGTGGCCGAGCTTCAATTTCTCAGCGGTAAAGGCACCTCACATGGCGTCTGACACTATTGTTTTCAGTCTCCAGTCTCAACGTCGTAACTGGTAGTAACACAGCAGAAATGCACTGCAATAATCAACTTGAAATGATTATGAAATAAACCTACAATTAAGCTCAAAATTATTCATTCCCCTAAAAGATTTGGGTTTAATAAGTGTTGAATTTTACCAACATGTTTCAAATAACTGGAAGATTGACATTTTGGAGCAGCCCAGCCTTAGTCCTGACTTGAATCTGATGGAGAATCTGTTGAGGGAGCTAAAGATTAGGGTGATGGCGAGGAGGCCTTCACACCTTAAACACCAGGAGGTCATCATCAGAGATAAACCATCAAAATACAAAAAGGAAACAAACAAAAAGCTGGTCAGAAATTATAGGAACACTTTGATTGCTGTACTGCCAATAAAGATGTTTCCATTGATTATTCAAGAGTGTATAAATGTTTGTTTATATAAAAATGTAAACGAGACCAGATACTTTTTTTAGTTTGATACTCTTTTTACGTGTATTGCTATCTTTTGAGAGATGAGCACAGAAAAACTTTATTTCAAAATCTTTTTACATCTAAATATGCCAGGGTACATCTCATAACGTGTAGAAAAGGTTTTGAAATCATTTGTCATGATGATATATTTTTACATCACAAAGAGCTGTTGTTTTAACAAGGCTTTGTACACTTTTTAGGTCCGCTTTACCAACAGGCTTAAATCTATCAGTTTATATTTTTATAATCTGCAAAACAATGACACATTTGGCGGTTAATAAATTAATTTAAAGAAACTACTTTAGCTTTTTGGTGGAAGTTAGTTGTTTAATCAAAGAAAAAAAAATTGTTAAATATTAATAAAAGGTAGCATGCCGTGCAGTTCTTATAGAATAGATGTTTAATTTTAAGTGCCAAGGGAAAAAACTGGTATGAATGGCTATTATTATCTTCTGCTTAATACAGCATTGGGTTGCAGAGGCAGCATCTTAAGCAGAGAGACCCAGACTTCCCTCTCCCCAGCCACTTGTTCCAGCTCCTCGGGAGGAATCCCAAGGCGTTCCCAGGCCAGCAGAGAAACAGTCCCTCCAGGGTGTCCTGGGTCTTTCTGTAGGTCTCCTCCTGGTGGGGCGTGCTGGTACACCTCACCACGGAGGCGTCCAGGAGGCAGTCTAACCAGATGAACAAGCCACCTCAACTGGCTCCTCTTGATGTGGAGGAGAAGCAGTTCTACTTGGAGCCCTTCCGGTTTGACAGAGTTTCTCTAGAACTGCTTGTTGTGACAGTCAAAGTTTCTCATCCAAGGAATTGAAGTGAGGGTGGCTAAAATAAAATAAAAGGTAAATAAACAGATCTGTATGACTAGAAAGCTGCTCCATAAATTCAAAGTGCTTTAGATTACAGCCACATTCACCCAGTAGCACTCACAAAAGCACACATATTTGTACATCAGTACACAGATTGATAGACAGCTTGGGGTTATGTGCCTTGCCCAAGGGTGCATCAACATGTGGAATCGAACCAACAATTTTTGCTTTAAAAAAAAAGGGATTATGTGGCATTGACCATTTATTTGTAGTATGTACCTACAACTTTAAGATTGCAAAATGATTAATCTTCTCATTGAGCCACAGAAGTCCACAAGTATGTATTTATTCTAATGGTGCATCAGCTGTATAAAATGACACACAAGAGCGGCCTGCAGAGGATAATGAGGCCCCGATCCAGGATCTGTTTCAGGACCGATGCAGGAAACAGGGCTCTGGACATTGTGAAATACTCATTACGCCTTCACCATGAAGGTTTTTGCGTTAATTTAATAAATGTGGATGTGGCTGACTAGAACTATGATGATCCTTTTTGTATAAACGAATCTAACCATGGTGGTACAAATCAGAACCACCAAACAGCTTTCTGCCTCAAGCTGAACTGCTGTTAAGATTATGTTGTATTCTATTTGCTTGGCAGGGGAAATTATATTAAAATGACTTGAGTTGATGTATCAGTGGAAGAGCTGTTTGGAAAACATGCTTTAAATCCACAGATTGCTGACTTTCAGTAAAATCTGCACACCTCAGTTGTCATGAGAACTACAATGGACCACTGAGAATCTGCAAGCAATTTCAGAAAGAAATGAAGCAGCATTCCTTCTTCATGTCTGTGGAGACTGAATTCGCCTGTGGACCTTAAACAGCAAAAAAAAAAAAAAAGAATTTAATCGACCTGCGCTGGGTCAAGGATGTGCTGAACATTGAACAGTTTGTTCTCTTTTATTGAGAAAGCTAATAAGGTTTGTGCTTGTTCAATGAAACGGTCCAATTAAAGTACTTGCTGAGATGAATGAGACGTGAGCTGTAAATCAAATCAATAAACTTCGCTAACGAGGTTGGTTTCCAGGAGTAAACCAGAGTCTGGGATCACAATGAAATCCATAGTTTCTCTAACATGGAAGCACCTTCCTGTCATCGTCTGTTTGCCGAGTGGCTCAGCAATCAAATAAAAATGTATTCTCATGTTTTCATTTCCAACATCTGTTTGGCTCTTTGGTTTTGATGCTAAAAATTGGTTCAAAGTAATATCTTTCAACATATTCGAAAACATTTACCCAACTTGAAGCTCAGCATATTTTTCTTATTACAACCACAAACTTTAATGTGTTTTTTCAGGATTTTGTTAAATAAATCAACAAGTAGTGTAGTGCACAATTAGGAAGTTAAAGAACATGTTTTTATATATTTTTTCAAGTGATTCATGATATACTGTCATTAATATCAGTATCGGCTGATGTTAGTCATTTATTACCATTTGTTTTAGTTCAATAGGTAAAACTGGGCCGTTATTAATAACCGATATTTATATTAGATTTTGCTGAATTACTATTTAATCGATTAATTAAGACTTGAAACGTGCCAAATTAATAGCGATTCATAAGTGTTTAAAATCGATGACGCTTCATAGTAATGAAATGACAGGGACATAAAAGTCCGGCGTGCTGCCCGGACATTTTAGGGGATGGACTGCCAGAAACATGATGGCGGTGCAAGCGCTTGAAATGCTTACCTTCAACGCCTACCTGAATAAATTTCGCGCTGCATGACTGAAACTCTAGTTGTCGCCATTATGTTTCCGCAGGTCTGTCCCCTAAAATGTCCGGACTTTGATTTTCCTGTCATCATCATGAAAAATAAGGAATTGTAAACACTTTTGAATCGCTATCGATTTGGCACGTTTCAAATCTTAATAATCAATTAAATAGAGAATCGGCTCACACCAAATTTATAACTATTTGCAGTTTGTGTTTTCGAAGGGGAGGGTGATGCTCATGTGGTATTTGTTTGGTTATGTGACAGTGATAGTGATGCAGTGCAGGATTATGGGGTGTTTAACTGAACCAGAGAAGCAATGTCGGTGGTGTCAAAGGCTCTTTGGTCATGGTGGTGGCATCATCATGCTGTGAAGAGGTTTTTCATCAGCAGGTGACAGAGAAGCAGATCAGAATTGATGGAAAGATGGATGGAGCCAAATACAGGCCAATCCTGGAAAAAAAACCTGAGTTTTGATTATAGTATATCAATGTGTTAGAACGGCTCAGTCAAACTCCAGACTTAATAAAAATATTTTTTTAACAGAACTGAATTGTATTTAATCCTGAAAGTGAAATTAAATGTTAATGTAACTCATATAAAGTTTCATCAAGGAGTTGTAGATGCTGACGACTGTGCGCAGAAAGAATCTCCTGTAACGGTCTGTATTACAGCGGTTCTGAAAAGTCCCTCTTTGGGCCATCATCTCCAGTGGTTTTACCGTCGTCCCCAGAGCAGAACCAGCCCTCTTTACCAGGTTGTTGAGCCTTTTTAAGTCCCTGGTTCTGATAGTGCTACCCCAGCAGATGATAGAAGAAGAGATTACACTCTCCACAACAAATTTATAAGAGATCTGCAGCATCTTGCAGCCAACACCGAAATACTTAAGCTTCCTTGGGAAGTATATTACAATACAATTGAGAATCTGTAGCTAGGCTTAAAAATGTATATTCACAGACTCCATCCAATCTGACTGAGCTTTTGCTATTTTCTTGAGAATATTGAGCAAAATGTTCAATCTCTATCTGTGCAAAGCTGGTATAGACATACTCCCAAACACCTGCAGGTGCAATAACAGAAAGGTGCCAATAAATGGAGCTAAATACAAATGATGAGAGATTTATATTGTATAAAAAAGTTTCAAAGCTATATATGTTGTGTTGTGCTATAACCCAACACCCTCCCTCCCCGCAAAAAAGACATCTAAATGTGAGGTTAAAATGTGACAAAAAACTGCAAGAAATAATATATCTGCAACGCAGAGTAATTATGGGCAAGCAATTATGGGTATACGCTTTCCACAAATAGCTGCTGTCACAAAATCCATTATCAGCTGTCTATTCTTCTTTTTTTTTGGAAACTATTTAAACCTTTCGTATCAAGCACTGCTGTGACTGCAATGCAGCTCGGCCTGAAAACCTGTGCTAGAGACAGTTCTTGTCTGGAAAATTGTCATCCACATTTAGCTCCACGGTCTGACCTGCAGAAGTCGGGGGCCACCATGCCGTACACGTCGATCCTATCGCAGAGCTCCAGAGCAATGGTCATGGTGAACCAGCCGGTGCTTAGCCAGGAGTTGGATATCTTCCTGTAGGGAAAAGGAAGGAAGCCCAAAATTAGACTGGTTTGATACATTTGAGATGGATAATCAAAGAATCTCACATCAATGTTTTACCACAGAATAAAGATTTATCTTAATACACAGGTCGATTAAGCTGACTGCAGATCATTCAGGTTGCCTCCCAGCTTCATTTAAACATAAATTCAGCCTACATACTGACAGATACAAATGAACCCTGTCAAATAATCAAACCCTTAATCAGAAGGCAGCCCTGGTCCTCATGTGCTGCTGATAGTTAAAACCCAATTTTTTAGCTGCAGAGTGTTCCGTCTCTCTGCTTTTCCACCACATGAGACAAGCTCATTCTGATTAAATAAATATGAAGTGATATTTACATTCAATTAAGAAATCTCTTTACATCTAAATGTCAATCAGCTCGGAAGCAGAATTTTTCTCTCATGAAAAATATATCTCACCACTCAAAGAGATTTTGAAAAAAAAAAAGTTAAACTAAAGCTTAAATCAAAAGATAAAATACAGTAATTCTTTTGGAAGACATTAACTACTTTTATTTCGGCAGTCTTGGACCTCTATGCACATTTATTTTTTGTTATTTGTATTTTTCTCCATCACAAAGCAAAACTAAATTGGATTGAAACAAACAATAGTTTTTATATATGTCTGCAAATGCTTTGGTGGACGCATTGTCTTGGAAAATCTTAGTATTCTATACCAACTAGCATGGCTCTTTTCCAAACATTTGTCAAAAAATTTCAGAAAAAATGTAAAACAGATCAAACAATGTAAATTTCCATGAATTTTTAAATCATCATGCTTTCAGGTGACTGTAAATTAGACATCCGACTATAGCTCCAATTTATGATGGCTCTTAGAGGGAAAACACATTACTGTTTAACCCAGCATATTTGAAATTCCACTACTTATGAAAAGCTTGAACTGACAGAAACATGCGTAAAATTTTTTTAAAAATAAATGTTGTGATTTATAGTTACATTTTTCACTAAATTAGCATTTTTTAAAATAAACTTCAGTCTTTTTTCCATTTTTAGACTCAGTGAAGACTTTTTAAAAGCTGCTTAAGACATTCTTACTTCAAGAAGCTTTTAGTTAAACTTGAGCTTTTATGATATGCATTTAGGACTACGCTGTGGTTGTTTCTGTGTTGTGCATAATTGTTTATTCTATTGGGTTCACCCCTCCTGTGAAGCACTTTGACCATTGGCTGTGAAAATATGCTATACAAAAAAAGTTTACTTAATCCATAAATCAAAACTGTTCAGATTATGTTTTGTGTTGAAATTTGAAAAGGTAACTATTATTGGAATGAAAATACTTTGATGTTAGCGCTGTCTCAGAAGCTCTTCATATTTCAGAGCAAGCATAGTTTTGCTTGTTTGGTTAAATCGTAACTAAGGGACTATCAGTAATGATTCAAACTCCATGCAAATATTTTGTAAATGTCAAACAAGTTTTAGAAAATCTAAAAATTATTGATAAATAAATGTACATTTGTTTAAATGGTCAAAATCCACAACATGGGTCGCCTATTTTTCCATCTACATCTTTAATTAACACATTTTTTTCTAAATTGTTTGCTTGTTCTTCCTGTTCATGCTCTGTAGTTACTACGGCTTCCTCCAAAAGTCCCAAAACACGACTGTTAGAGTCATTGATTACTGTAAATGTTAGCTATGACTATGTGCTTGGTTGTTAGTCTGCTGTGAACATAGGTGGCTAGAATCAGCAGGAAACTTCCAGATGAGTATCGCTGCTGTCATCAGAACACATCTGAAACAATTAGCAGTTCAGCAAAGCGGTTTATGAATATTTCATTGAAAAAATGCATCACAACTGTTCTTGTTCCCTCATTTGGAGTGTGAAGATATTCAGCTTTGAGCTGATGTAACATGGGTAGGATCCTTCAGCTGCATCAGACACAGCTGTGCATTTCATCATGCCGGCGGAGTCTAATCCTGACCAAGATCAGAACAGGTGGATATGTTTATGCATCAGTATGTGATGGGCTGTTCTTCCAGATTACCCTATTAGCATAAAATGTTGCATGTCTGAAAGTAAACCTTGCAACTATTTTTCATTCAGAGTCATTAGGTAGTTTTATTCACCAATATCAAGCCAGTCACCATATGTGAAGATTTATGAGAAAATAAACCAAGCTGAGAGCAGGAGGAAAAACAATATTTCTGCTTAATGCACTGAATTCAGTAATTAACTACACAGCAGTGCCATCTGTATTATTTAACCAGCAGTAAACATGTATTTATAGAACTCGTTTCACAACACAAACTGTTCACAAAGAACAGAGATTCTGAAATACAACAGAAAATTAGTGACTCAAGTATTTTTATGCAAGATAAAAATATGCAAAACATATGTTTGAGTCTGCAGGCTTAGGATCTTTGAGGAGGTGGCTCATTTCTATAATGATTTAGAAAAATGAATACTGCACACAGGAAACTAGTCATTCTTGGCATGGATAATGTTTTACACTCTTTACAATTTGAGCAAAATTAATTTTAAAGCGGGAGTATACAATTCTTTTTCAGAGTGAAATAATGATAGAACATACAATTTTAGTGCTTTTTATTTTTTCCAATCAATTGTCCCTTAACCACACGTTTTTTCTAGCCACCAACAATCCTCAGACGTAATTCTGACTGGATATTTGACATCTCTTCGTACCAGAAGTGTTAGAGTTCATTTGAAGCGGTTGGTTTCCAGACAAAGAACCACCTTTTACACAAGGTTGAGGTTCACTCAGTTCTGACAGTCTGGACCCAAACTGCCACGTCCAGATGAAAGGATAATTCCTCATGATGTTGAGGAACAACCCAGGGAGCACCACAAGCCTCCCACAGCCTGGATGATTTTGTTAAATGAAGCCAGTTTTATGTCCCCATGCGCTGGGAGGGAAAGTGCATCTAAACCATGTCTGAATGGGCTAAATCTGGTAGAATTTTGGTTCAAACTTAAATATTTTTATCAACATCTAAGATTGGTTTAAGACATTTATTAGGAGTTTTAATTTAGATGTGAGAATGAGTAGTGAAACAAAAAGAAATGTCTGACGGTATCAAAGTGTGAACACCAGACCCTTTTACTACCAGTCCTTTGTTCTCTTTTTATTATCTGTTAGTCATCTGCCTCGGTGACATTCTGTCAGCATTCTGTCCTCTAGTTTATCTGGGAAATGCGTCTTTCTTTTTTCTTATGGCAACAAACTGAACTCTTTGATGCAGAAGAAGCATCTTGTTTTTAGTGCTGTGCAGCCCAAATGTTTAACAGCCCTTTAGACTATGGATGTTTCCATCAGTCAGTAAAGTGTAAATATCTTGCCATATTTACCATTATACTCTATTTTGATTTTACTACCTCAACATCACGAATAAAAAAAATTATTAAATTAGTTGATACTAAATCAAAAAGGTGTTTAAGTTTGTTATGTTTTCTGACATTTTTGCACCATTTACAGACTTTTGTGGGCCTTACAAATTAAAACTTTTAAGTCTAAGCTTAGACCACCTTTAGACGTGTAGACAGTTTTGCTTGGTCTAAAAGGGTCTGCAACCTTTACAATCCAATGAGCTATTTTTGCCCTCAGTCTGCCTTATTAAACCCTGTTTAGAGCAGCAAATGTTACATGAGTTAAAAAAAAAAGACCTTACTATTTTTAATAAATATCTAGGGAAGGAAAGCTTATTTGTATAGCATATTTTCAGCAACTAGACTTTATATAGCTTTATATGATTGGAAAGAAAATATAATAAACAAGAAAAATACATTTCAAGTAAGTAACAATGGTGGGTGGAAAAACAGACTACAGTTAGTTTTTTTATGTTTCAGTTGTTATTAATCAAAGGCAGCTCTAAACAGATTCATTTTTAGCCACGATTTAAAGGAACTCAGTGTTTTGGCAGTTTTGCAGTTTTCTGGAAATTTGTTCAAGATTAGAGGAGTATAAAAACTGAATGTTGCTTCTCGGCGTTTGGTACTGATTCTGGGGATGCAGAGCAGACTTGGTTGGATGCGTTTTCTTCTATGGAATGTTGATATTTGTTGAAATAATTTTGTGAAAAGCACATAATCTCCGATTTAATGGAAAGAATAATAAAGCTAAAGAATTAGGCTTGTAGCTCTGGAACAGCAGTTTGCAGACCTAGAATAAAATATGCAGGTTTAAATAATGCAGCTAAACTGACGAATCGCTGACTAAATGAGGTTTACTTACGGCTTTGGTGTTGAAATCAGATCTGATGCTCACTGGGATCAACCCTACAAGCTTGTAGAATATACACTGTATTTTAAGAGTCTGAATCGATGAATGTAAACCCTTTAGACCGTTGCCTTAGAGAGCAAAACCTATAATCTGATCCTCCTGAAACAGAAGGGTTGACAATCACAGAGTGTGTAAGAAAGAGAAGCTTCTCAAGAGTATAAGCTAGATTTAAATAGCCTTTCTTTTAGATGAAACTTTTTAATCACTGTAGCCCTTTGCTCTCTGAATTCCAGGTGGTCATTTGTTTTGTGTGGGTGGCGGAAGACGTAGTGTAGATTTCAGTGTGGGTGTCTTGCACTTCTCTCAGAGGAGGAGGGGACTCTTCCATGTCTGTGCCTAGGGGCCTATTCTTTCATAATCTACCTAAGACTACAGCCGACGCCGACTCATTCTGTTGTATTGGACTTTCTAAAATGTGGCATTGACTATTACCTTATTTTATGCAGAGACATTTTCACTCAATATGATCAGCAGTGTAATTGGGCCCCATGAACCAGATATCACTTAAATTTTTTTACCCTTGGGAACTCTTTGTGCTGTATTTAAACCAAGCTTGTGTGCACCAGTTTTTAACTTTTTCAAGATACATTATATTTCTATAATATTGTCTTTCAGACTTAATATTAGATTTTAGAGCCAAAAAAACCCTGAAAAGTGAGATCATAAAAAATAAATAAAAACCTTAATTTCCACAGATTTTTAAAGCTCATAAGTAATTTTAAAACACTATCTGGTTAAATAAAACTCTTTTACTCAAGCCCTCTGAAATGGACTCCCGTATGATAATGCTTACAGAAAAAAAAGACTTCGTGAGCACTTTTGCTACAAAGTTCCTCTATGCAGCAAACATGGGTAAGCTCCATGAAAATAAACCAGCAAAGATGAAGACTTCTCCATAAAAACTTAAAAGGTTTTGCTTCAGGATTGTAGAACAATTTAAATCTTGGATTTGAGGGAAGGAATGACTCAAATTGAAGCAACTAAAAGGTTTATGCCAAGGCTAAAAGAGATACCTCAAACATGGAGTGGCTCTGCAGGTGTCGTTTGTGAGCCTAAAGTTTATCATATAAGAATATGTATAATGTTTCCATTGCTTTTACCTTTTTGTGTTCAAAAAGCAATAATTGCTCTATCTAAAAATACTTCCTATGTGTTTACCCATTATAATTAGAGGCAGCTGCAACTAATTTTTCATTAGTTGCAAAGGGGAGAACATTTGACTCTAGATGCCATCTGAAACATTTCCGTTCCATCCACAAGATGCATAGCTTAGTCTTGAAGGGAGTTTTTAGGCCAATGTTCTCAGAATAATGTTTTGACAGCTACATTACTGTAGTGCAGTTTAACCCTTGCAAATGAAACATGGACTGATTATGTCGAGAACAATGAGACTTACAAAATAACAGCACTGCTTGCTAAAGTAAAGAAGTCTATTTTGATGACAATATTTTAGTGTTTCAAAGTATTTTGTCACAAGCAATAATCCTCCATTGTGGTGAATACAGGCTGTCTGGTGTCACCACAGGAAGCTTTCAAATCCCAGGGTACGGCACCAGTTTGTCTCTGTCTGCACTAAGACAACATTTCAGCTTACTTTTCCCTCTTCAACGGGCAAATCTCCACATAAATCTTCAATTTTTAGTTGCCAATTTGCAATCACTTCTGTAATTCTGGACATGAAAATTTATATTGTGAGCTGCACATTTAAACACAGTTGTAAGTGAAAAGTTGCAAGAATGATATGTGCCATTTAAAGAAAGACTGTGGAAATACAGTTTTATGCTATTGCTTAAGATCAGTTTGACAAGTTCCTTATCTCCCAACCTGCCTCATAACTTTGCTGCTTTTTCAAAGGTGGTTACAACTTCTTTTCAAAAAAAAAACAAAAAAAAAAAAAAAACACTTCCCATGGGGGATGAGACTCAAACATGGCAAGGCTAAGAAAAAAAAGCCTGCTCTCTTGCTGTTGAACGAGGTGACACTTTGGGAGAAGAAGGTTTGTATGTTTGAAAAGGTCTTCAGACATTCCCTTATAGCCCAACAGAGAGAAAGGTGTACAGGGATACGTTGGGCTAAAAAAATCCTGAAATAAAAGCTTTTCACAGGTGTTTAGATCTTGCTAGTATAAGCTGTGAGGCAATGAGAAAATCTTTCCTGACAGAGGAAAAGAGACTTATATAGTGCGATTAAAACTTTGTTGAATATCACTAAATTATTTCCATGATTGCAAAAACTAAAACTGGCACTACAAACAGTTTTCCAAATTCCCAGGTATTTATAAAAACAAAGTTGGAGTACAAAAAACCATCAACCGAGAGAATTTTTAATTTTCTCCGTTTGTAGAGGTCAGCATGTCAAATTTTGAAAAATGTGCACAATTAAAAGTATATTCTTCAATATAAAACTAAATAGCAGATCGGCTTCTGTTAGTGGGCAACTAATAAGACTCATAAGATCTTTATGGGCTTAGACTCATTGCTACCACACCATGCTACCAAGCTAAAGGCTACAAAGCTAAGTTTATGCTAATAATAACCTAAAGAATCAAACAAATGCCAGTGTACGAGAAGATTCAGAGGATGCCGTTTCTTGAGAAAGTACTACAATAATTAACATTTAATACAATTCTTCTGAACAACATTGTAAAGGAGCATAAGCGAAAGCAGCAACTAAATGTACATGCATGAATTTGCTTATTTATCATGCTAGCAAGCTAATTGTTAAAGATACATTTATGTAGATGAAATCTTAATATTTGCAATAACATCCCATCCTGGAGGACAATATTGGTAACAATAATGTTAAGAAATTATTGAGGGGAGATACAGCAGTTTTAAAGGAAGATTTTTTTAAATCTAATTAAAGGGCCAAAAGCGAACTGTACGCAAAAAAAACAAATGTAGCCCTAATCATGACTGCTCGTGACCAATAAATTATAAAATGTCTCTGATCTCAGAAATGTAATCTTCCGTCATCAAACACCTTTGTGGCTTTGCTGCAGTAGCTAGTTATCACTCTGTTCTGTTTGTCCAGAATGATAAATTCTTAAATCTTTAGCATTGCAAGACATTTTGAACAATTTCACTGTCCCTGCTTTTTGGGATTAGTTTAACGATGATTCCTTCCTGCTTCAACATGACCAAACACCAAGGCACAACTCAAGGCTCATAAAAGACCTGGAGGAGGGTGTTTGGTGAGGAAGAACTTAACTGGCTTGCACAGAGTTCTGACCTCAATCCGATGGAACACCTTTGGGATTAATTGGAGGCCAGGCCTTCTTGTCCAACAGCAGTATCCAACCCCACTAATGAACTCATAGAACAATAGTCAAAAGTTCCCATAAACACACTCCTAAGCCTTCTCAGAAGAACTGAAGATCCTCCAGCTACAGATCTTGGGCTGACAACTAATTAAACTGTGGAGTTCAGAAGTCTCTGAAGGCAAGTGTATAATCTTGTTTGTTCATAAATGTACATAAATGTTAGTTATGTGTGAACTACAGCTGCCATGCTTTAAACCAAGGATATAAAATGATTGCCAGGTAACAGAATTAAAGATGCTCTGATAGTGCATCATCCTTTTAGATAAAATAATTGCCCTCTAACTTCCTTTATCCTGAGGTCAAATGATGTTGGCAAAGCATCCTTTCACCTGGAAAGAACGGATCTCTTGGCAAATGAGAGAAAGGAAGTCCCATTTAACTCATACTTACTGAGAGAAATAACAAGGAACCAACGAGAGAGATTATATATACACACACACACACACACACACACAATATATACTCGGCAAGGTTCCTCAAACCAGCTCTCTGTTTAAAAGGTCCGGACTCCTCAGCCTGATGTGTCTTCTCCAAGCAGACCCTTTAATGAATCTGTTTTAGCCCGATGGAGTAGCCTCTGATCCAGCTAGGTTCCTCTGGCCGCACCCATTAGTGGCAGCTCCCTCTCTTAAGACAACTTGCACTTGTAATCTGGGCTAGATTTGTTTTAGATGCTTGTAATTATACCCCAGAGTGTTGTTTTAATAAGTTTTAGCTTAACTAAACATCTATGAAAATGTGGTTGAAGCCCAATCTGCAAAGTCACATGTACTATTCAGATTTGTTTGGTTTTGGTTGACCAAGCAATCAGACTTCGACTCAGACTTCCATTTGGGTTTACTGACACTCATTACATCAGTGCTTCACCAACAGTGGGATGAGGTGGCCCGGGGGCGCGAGAGGCAGGAGGACTTTTGTTTTTATTCATCCTTGAATGATAAACAAGCCTCCAGTCACTAGGTGGCAGCAGTGCTCAAACTAATCCACAGGCTGCCTGTTCAACCCAGCAGAAACTGGTGTAGCCTACAGACTGACTGGGTAGGGCTCTATGAAGTTCGCAATGTGGGAAAAGTGGACGAAATCGCGGAATTTAACAAACAAAATGGAATACACAATAAATCGCTGTTCCTGTAGTGTTTTGGTTGCTGAAACTTCTTTCTGTTGCCATCCGGTTAAGCGGGGGTTGGGTCGGCCCTTCTCTCAACACAACACAGAATAAATGGGCCAGCCATGGCGAAAAACTCACTGAAACAACGACGTCCTCCAAATAAAATAAAATAAACAAACTCGAAGCTTAGCGCAAGGGTCAGGGCTAGCGATGCTTGTGGATCGGGAGAACAACCCTTCTATAAGTTCTGTTCAGCTCTCATGTTGCTGCAGACCTTGCAGCCGGTGAGCGAACACAAAAACACTGACATGTCATGTACAGGTCCTTCTCAAAAAATTAGCATATTGTGATAAAGTTAATCCTTTTCCATAATGTAATAACAATTAAACTTTCATATATTTTAGATTCATTGTACACCAACTAAAATATTTCAGGTCTTTTATTGTTTTAAAACTGATGATTTTGGCATACAGCTCATGAAAACCCAAAATTCCTATCTCAAAAAATTAGCATATTTCATCAGACCAATAAAAGAAAAGTGTTTTTAATACAAAAAAAGTCAACCTAATTTTTATCATTACATTATGGGAAAAAAAGAACTTTATCACAATATGCTAATTTTTTGAGAAGGACCTGTATTTCAGTGGAGTCCGGGAGATCTCTGTATGAGACATGTTTTAATGCTGAGTTTAACTAAAGCATTTTTAAAAGGTGATTTTCTTTTATAAAATGTGAACATCATGAGTGTTTTGTACATAATCTTTTATTCCTTTTAAACTGATAGGGAAATGCTTAATGTTATTTGTGAATAACAGTAAATGTGGGTCTCTTTGGCTATTGATTTCTTAAATTATTTTCATTCACTACATAATTATACACTTTTAGGTTAATAAATATGGTCAGAAAGGAAAAATTGGAATTCAGAAAAATGAAAATAAAAAAGGGGCATTTTAGAAAATAAAACAATTGGGAAAATAATGAAAGGGATTTGATACAAATGATAAATATACATTTTTAAAAAGGAATAAGCTAATGAAGCTGACAAGTAACCAATGTTTACAGATTAAAACAATTTGAATGTTACTGTTTAGTCTAAAAAAACCCAGTGAATCATTTATGCCTTTTCTCTTCTGATAATCACAGACTGAGCAGTCTTGATTAAATGTTAACATTCGAGTTAATAAACTTAGAAATAGTGTTAAGACATAAAACAATAAAATAAGATGCAACAACTTAAAATTTAAATTGTTGCAGCTTATTTATTTTATTAATCTCTTTTGATAACCTGGAGATTGTAACCAGAATGCTGGTGCCAGTGGTTTGTACAGATAAATAATTAAATATTACCAGGTTCTGAATAGTATTACAATTCGGGGGGGGGGGGGGGCATGAAGAAATGCATGTTCTCTAGGGAACCTTATCTAAAATACTAACAGACTGTTCAAACCTGAGGCTACCTCTACAGTGATTAGATTCCTTAAAGCTCAGTTTAAGATTTATTAAACTTTATTCTGTAAATGAAAAAGCCTCGTCTTACTCTCGTGAACCCTATGTCAGGGACCATCTTGTCTAGAGAAATGGAGGTATTGTCACACCAATAATTCAGATAGAATTATGCTATGAGGACTTTTATTTAATAATAGTTATATTATCCAGCTTTAAAATGCTACTTCATTTAATCGGAAGGTGTAAATAGAGCATAGGAATAACTGTCTGTCTTTGTCTTCCTTGTGTGTCTCTTTTGGTCATGTGATTGACTCTTCTAATGTTCTTACACTGGCTCCCTGTAGCTCAGAGAATAGACTTCAAAATACTTTTACTAATTTATAAATCATTAAATGGCTTAGCACCAAAGTATGTTGAAGATCTACTGTTACTATACCAACTCATCAGAACACTCCAGAAAACTGCAAAGCTGCTGAAACACCGAGTTCTTTTAAATCACATCTAAAAACTCATCTGTTTAGAGCTGCATTTAAGTAATGCTATTATGTATCATATGTTCTGTGTGTGCTTCATGCTTTGCCGTTTTTACTTTATATGCTTTGTCTTGTCTGTGTTTTACTGCCATTTTTATTTCATCCCTTAATCATGTAAAGCACCTTGAATTACCTTGTTGTTGAAAGTGTGATATACAAATAAAAATCACCTTGCCTTGTCTTTTCTAGACCCTTTAACAGCTTTCTTAGCCTCCAGCCAAAACACTAAACAGGGTAAAGCAGAAAAAAAATACTGATAATTAGAGCAACATTTCATGAACTGCATCAGTAATTTATACCAAGCCTTCAGTTTTGCTCCAACAAATCATGCAAAATCTGTTGTCTTTTCACACGTTTGCCTGATTTCTTCCTAGTCCTATCTTCCACCACCGTGCTCACTGTAAAAATCCCCCTACAATTTATCATTTCCTGTGTGGGCAAACAACCCACACCCACTGAATCAACCAACGAACAGTGGCTGAGTGACAGCATAATGAATGATGACAAAGTACTTTTTTTTGTCCAGCCATCATCTTTATTAGTCTGTGCATGCACCCGAACAGCAGGGTTGACTCAAAGCGATGTTATCCCAGCTGAAGCACAAACTTCTCATTTTCGCTTTATTAAGACTGGATCCAGGTTGTCCTGTCTGGAACATGTTGATTTGTTCTGATGGGTAAACAACCAAACAGGGCCTCTGGGCTTTAATATCGCAACAGCACCATCCCTTCGTGCACACCCTAATTTTGCAAATTAGAAACTTCAAAGCGCGGCATCTTGTCATAAAGCAATCTGCTGCGGATGCATGGAGGCCCTAATCAGGATCCATGCGGCTAATCTCACTTAAGAAGTCTTCCTCATTTGCTTGTTTGTGAGCATGCTGATGAATAATGTGGTGTGAAATGTCAAGCTCTTAGCTTCAATGGCTGTGTCTTAAAGTGACGGGAGGGTACCAGCAAGGGGGATGTCACATTTATTCCCGTGAAGGAGCGACGTGATGTTTACACAATTTGGTATTGCAAATGTAGCTAAAGCACCTGTTTAATAAAGAGTTTAATTTTGATCCTTGAGTCTTAAAATCTTATTTCTATTAAAATATAGTTTATGTGGATATGTCCATGGATTAAACAATTTACATTTTAAATTAATAAAGAAAACTGGTAAATAACAGGCTCTTTTAGGGTTCCTTCAGCTTATGATGGTTACCATGTGACTGGTGGAATATGAAGGCTATTTACACCTAATCACACTTTTGATTAGTGTAATTTCTTTTGAACAATACGAACCCAAAGGTCTTCTATGAAAGCATAAATTAAAATTAAACATAAACTCTAAGTTTTTCTTTGGTTTTGGCCATTTTCCACAAGCATGCGTGTAAATTATGACTGGTTCATGCCCAACCGGTTTGACCAGAGTGTCAGAAATGATTACGCTTGGGTTAAGGGTTGATTACTCATCTGAGCTCCTTCATTTCGCACTCCCTTTTCAAATCGTACTCTACTTGCAGCAAGCTTTCAGTCTGATCACAGCTTCTGTCGTTGCACTGTTTTACTCTCCACAGGGGCAAAAATAGCACCATTAGTAAGTGTTTTTTTGTGTATGCAGAGCCTTTTCAGTCTCTTAACATCCTTCGCCTTGATTCTTATCATTTGCAGCTATTTTCTTTTGTTCCCGCTTTTTATGTCATTTCATTCTGCTGATTTCTGTGAAAGTTATTAAAAATCTAAATCTGGAGGATCTGGTGAGCTCACCATGAAGAGACAGGCAGATCCTCCACCCAAATTAAGGCCCTCGCTGATGCTGATTGCAGCCCAGTAACCTTGGTTATTTCCTATGAAAATCTCACAATCTCCAAATATGCCACCTTCAGCTCAACCTGCTGTCTCCAAACCATGTATCATATCAGGTCTCACTACTGTCTTCTAGACTTTCCCTTTCAGTCTTGGGGGCTATCCTTCTGTCCAACATCCACTATTCATTTTGTTTCCCGATTCACCTTTAGAGATAATCATGAGTGACTCTTGTTGCACAGCTCCATGCTTCCTTTAATGTTAAAACGTGCTTTGGTTAGTACACGCTCATCATTTCTATTACATGTTAAGGAAACCACTGACATTTCCAGTGTCACAGCAAATGTTTGCCCACCATCAATCTGAGCCGAAGCCTTATCAGTCAAAAATGCTTCAAACATGTGGGTGCGTGTGGCCTTTTAAAGGTCACCCTCCATCTGATGCAAGTCAGAGCGAGTTTCCTTGGGAAGGTGTTCAATTATTTTCATTTAGTACAGAGCTTTTCTCCAACCTCTAGGCTGTTTTAGGTGTTGTTTTTAAGTGTACGGTTACAAAAATACTGCTCTGGATACTAACCTACATCAATTTCAAAGAGGAGGTGGGGATCCATTTCTGCTTGTTGTGGCAACCTGTTATCCCCGTTTCCGACCTTTCCTCATAAATCACAGCATCTTTATTTCTATGGATTGAGATTTTGCTTTAGAACCATCCAGATCTGACGTGTTTTGAGCGACTGAACACTCGTGAAATTCTTCACATTTTCTACCTGCGGACCCTGCCACATTAATGCTGTTGGTTATGAACCGTTATGAGCACATAAATCAATTGCTGGGGGGGGGGGGGGGGGAAGCACATATTTTAAAAGCTAATTTGCCTTTAATTACCAGTTGAGTCTCAGTCTGTCTTGGCAATTTAGCACAAAGGCAGCAGAGAGACACCTGCTTTTCAGCGCTGCTCTGGCTTTGTTATAGGAATCGTAAATGTGGCATCATCCCACATTATTGTAATTACCCTTACTGAAACGGCATAGCCAATAATTACAATTACAAGCTTGCAGGGTTGCCGATCAGACTGTTGATTATACAGAAAATCTGCTATTGATGCTGCTTTTAGTGGGAAAATTGTTCATTTTGTAAAGCTAGTTAGTTGTGGCTTTTTTAATGTAATATATAAGTGCATCAGATTTTTGCATACAAATTGATTCCTTTAAATGTACATTAGAAGTGTAACACTGACTGTTGGGCTTGTGATCAATACTCCACAGAGCAGAGATGACCAATGCTAAGCCTCAAAGATGTTAAAGCCTAAAAATACAATGAGTAAAACCAGTAAATAACAGTAACAGAAGCTGCCTTCTCAGTGTAAGCTGCTCCCATAATTGCAGGCACAAATTCTAAGGGATGGATGTCTGAATCAGTCACTAAATCCTCCACTTGGCATGTTCCTCCCCTGGCATCTGTCTTAAGCCCAATTCAGATCCAATCTCCAATGATACTCCAGACAAAAGCTGGGATAAAGACAGGAAGAGACTAACACAGCTTGTGTGTAGGTTGGGGATTCATTAAGCATTAATGGCCACCAGACAAAGAACTCAGCTTGGACTCATTAAATCGGAGACCTTTAATGCCTTTTCAGCTTTAAATAAAGAGTTGCAGATACTGAAATGCAGAACTTGGCAGACATTACACAATTTCTTTTGCCTGACTTGAATCGATTTTTAACCACTGAGCCACAAAACACAAGTAGGTGCAGACCATAAAAAAAAAAAAAAAATAAATAAATAAAAAAAAAAAAAAAAAAAAACACTGGAGCACCCAATGAAGATAATTTGGTTCATTTCTGTTTACTTTGGAAGATCAAACTACCTGGAAATGATGTCACAACTTATTAGATTTGGTTCATTTCTGTTTACTTTGGAAGATCAAACTGATATTGATTACTCAAAACTGTTAGTATTTCCAACACGAGTGACGAAGTGGAGGTGGTGGAGTATGGACTGGAGACTCAACTGTGAAGCTACAAAGAGGGACAGAGCAGACTTTACTTTTCGAAGAAGCTTAGGTCCTTCAGTGTTTGCAGCAAGAGGCATGATCTTCTATAAATCAATTCTGAAGAGTATAGTCTCTTCTTCCATCATCATCTGTTGTAGCAGCATCAGAGTCAGGGACTTAAAGGGCTCAACAACCAGATAAAGAAGGCTGGTTTCTGTTCTGGGTACGACTGTGGAACCTCTGGAGATGATGGTGCAAAGAAGTCTTCATAAAATAAAAAACATTATGGACAGCCCTGATCATCTTCTTCATGAGTCTAACTACAAAGTGTCTTCAGTCAGAAGCTTCTTCAGAACCGCTGTAAGACAGAGATGCTGCAACAGGAGATGCTTCCTACCCACAGCCATCAGCAACTACATCTACAGCCATTTACAACTCTGAAGAAACTTGGATCAAATGAGTTACATTTAATTTTCCTTTGGGATTTTCAGGAAGTGTTTTTGAATTAAAAGGAAACAGAAAATACTGTAAATTCTGTTTGTAAGTAAACTTTATTTGTAGCACTTTTCACAGACAGTCACAAAGTGCTTTACATTAAAAACACCTATACCAAATGCATAGAGGAGTCTGAGAAGGATTTTTATTTCAATAAAATCTTCACAAAAAAAAAAGAAAAACTGACGCCTCATTCACACCGAATGCGGAACAGATGCGGTCCGGACTCTGTACAGCTTCTACAAGGACGAAAAAACAGAGTCCAATCAGAGCATTCTCACCGGCTACGGTGCGATGGGTATCCGGATGCGGAGCTCTGGAAAGTTGTGCATCCGGGATATTTCAAAATAAAACTCGTGTTGCATCTTTCTCCGGCTTTTTCTTTTATTATTAGTGACAGGGATGTCAGTTCACGTTATTTTTACAAGTATGTATTGAAATGTATTATGTCAAATTTGTCAATGTTTTGCAAACTATTACTAAACATTCATTACTTTCACTCAGTGTTTTCCGTAGACGTTCCGCATACGGGCCACAGTCGGTGCGAATGGCACTCCGTACAGAAACTTGACCGCATCCGTTCCACACAGTGTGAATGAGGTGCAAGAGCTTAAATCAGAATAATATACTTTCTTCCAAAAGTAAAAATAAATAAAATAATAATCAGACCCCATCTTTTATTTGTTAATAGACTCTTCCCTACTCCAGCTCATACAGTTGAGCATGAGCTTATTTATACCCCTGGTAGATTTAATTTTCCATTTATTTAAACCAAGAAGTTTGTTTCTGATGAAATGAGATAGTCCCTCTCTCAAACGATAAAACTATGCATCAATTTTGAAACAAAAATATTTAAATTTGACTAAAAACAGCATGTAAAATTTTTTTTGTGTTTCACAATAATTAATTTAAAAATATCTTAATTGGCATTACAGCAAGCAAACCCTTTTTATAAACGCTGAGCAGTTTTTTATTATTTTGCAATGCTTCCCTGGTGTCTTAACTGTCTGATCAACTTTGAATCTTTAAGGTTGGAAGACCTCTTGTTCATTATCTATATTCTTTAGCTTCTTCCAGAGATATCAGATTTAGGACTCTAGGTGGGCCGCTCCAAGAGGCTAATATACCATACAATCAGAAGAAACATGTTGAGAAATTCAAAGATTACTTTAAACCATAATGCTGCTTATTGTGGCAAAGAGAAATAATTTAGGTAATTTTAACTGACCTAAAACAAGAGAAGTTCGGTCTTATTTAACTTCCGACTGTAAGAAAAGAAAGATGTCTTTTTATCCCGTGTATGTAAACATCAGATTTTAACTGCATGTAGTCTCTGGCTTTTACAATGATATAATGGAGGCCTTGATATTTCTCTAGGTTAATCAACAGTTTAACCTTGGGCCATCCTCCATTCAAGTCAATGACCTCCCATCCACTTGTTAATTGGTGTCATAAATTAGAACTTTAACTGTTAACTTCTGCTTCAATATAGACTGCGGAAAAATAAACTGACACGGGGGGGGGGGGGGGTTGTTACACATCAACATTGTAATCCCTGAAGCTTATAGTTAGATAAATGTGTGTTTGGAAAAAGGATTAAGTCAGGTCACAGTACACCAGCAGCTAGCACAGCAGGCACAGATGAGCTGGCGTAAATGATGGCATTAGAGTTATAAAAGTTCCAGTGTGTAACATTTAGGATGATGTATGGGGCAGAGAAGCACATTGATATTCTCAGCTGAGATTTCATTAGTGTGGATTCATGGGACAATCTTAGGCTGAGCACTTTAAACCCAAACCTCCGCTTCATGGCTTGCAAAGTAATCTCACTGTAGAAACCCAGAAAGAAAGATATATATATATATAGGTTTAAACAATGGCGGATCATATCGGTCAACGCCGTTTGTGGATACACCTCATTCTTGAGAGGCGTTCTGGGTTTGGAGAGTTTAACCATTTGCGCCAGGAGCTGCGTATGGATGAGGTACGCTTTCAGCGCTGCTTTAAGTGTGTAGTGACGTCACTATAGTGAGACGCTTTGATTGGTTGACGGCGAAGGTTCAACTAGCTCAACTCTTCTGCGTTGTTGGCTTTTGCCACTTTGAAGCTTGGAAAGCAGCAAAAGTTTTACAAACTGCTTCGGCTAAAGCACACAAAGCACAGCAGAGACTCTGACGGCCTCAACCGTAGAGTTAACATGTAATCTTGCCGTTCTGGGCGTTGACGTTTTGGGTCGTGTGAAACACGGCTTTACAATGAGACCAACTAGCAGATCCAGTTTAAGGTTCTTTCATTGAGATTCCACAGACACTACCAGAGTGAATTTATTGAGTAATGAAGCACCGCCCCCTCAACAAACCTATATTTCACACTGCCGGTCAGCTGGCTGAAAGCAGATGGGTTCAGTTTTCCCTTGCTTACAGTTAAGACAGACTCCGCTGTTTGGAAATATTTCTGGTCGTGAAAACCAAAGACAGTTGGGATGTGAAAACTAAAGGACTGGCACCAAACACTCCTATTAAGGTAACAGCTAGCAGAGCTGCAACCAGCAGGTCTGCGAGGTAGGCGACTGCAGGCTGACTACCAGAGAAAATATAACATAAACCAGCTAATAGCAGCAGAACAGCTAAAATACTTTGCATGCAAGCATCAAAATATAAATATATATGATATGGATAAAATTATTATGCCTGTAATATGAAATATTTTATATTGTTCTGTAATTAAAAGCATTCATAAAGTCATATCTTATTTTAAATTTTGGCTTAAATACCTTGAAACTAGACTATGTTTTACTCATTGTGGTCATCGCTAAAGAGACCAGGAGCTCTTTCATGCATCTTCCTGATACCTTGCCCGCTTTCTTTTTATTTTTTTCCCTATAAGGTCAGACAAGGAAGCAGTGTGTTTGTGGTGCGGTCTTAAAATACACCCACAGGTGTGCCTCCCTTTAGGTTAAATTAACCTATAAGAAGCTACAGTAACAAAGCCATGACATCATCATCTGGGCTTGCCAAAAAAGTTAAGGCAAACTAATCTTATGACTTGGAATAAAATAAAAAAATTTCTCTCTCCCTTTATTGTGGCAATAATAAAATAGAAAAAAAAAGTCTTGCGATCCTATCTGACCTAAAACTTGAAAACTCAGATTTACAGAGAAGGTGAGAGAAGTGCATCTAAATATTTGGTTTCAAATGTAGTCAGTAATTCTAAAACGAAATTCTTACACCATTTAAGTTCACTCCAAATCATCGTGATTGCTCACCTGTCCTTGCCCGTCTCGTTCTTGAACAATTCATCAGATTGCAGCATCTTCTGCCAGGAGATGATGTAGACTTTGAGCTTGGGCAGCACCTGGTTCATCAGCCTCAGGTTGTTGTACACCAGGCCCTTCCCGTCGCGCCTCATGTAATGGCTGGGGCCCCAGAAGATGAACGCCGTGTCCTGACTGGAGTTGAGCAGCTCGTGACGACTGCGCAGCACCCGCTGCATGCTGGAGTGGGCGATGACTCGCAGTGAGGTACGGCGGCCGACATCTCGGCCAAAAGCCCCAGCTGTGGGGGCGTCATTCATTCGAATGACGCATTCGGCCCGGTCGATTTCCTTTCCCCGGCCTCCATTGATGAGGTGACCTGAACTGGTGACCAGGGAGCAGGTGTGGCAGTGCATCCTGAGAGGCTGATCGGTAAATGAGAGAGAGAAAAAAAACACCACATTAATTTCCTTAAAGTAAACTATGAGTTAAAGAAATGTATCTTGTTTTTTCTTCATATTTGAATAAAAATCAACACATTTTTACAAGTTTTTGTGTATGTTAAACATCTTGTATGTTTCTGTTGAGCTGGAGTTTAAACAGGAACGCAGAGAAAAAAAAACCCAGCACTTTGGAGAACTTTGGGGAAATGCTTCGCTGAGGGTTTAAAGCAGAAAATGCTTTGTTGACAAAGAGATAGCGACACAGCCTCCAGGGTATATGTAGCTTGTCATATTGCTTTGCGAGTGGTGGGAGCCCCGGGGTCTTACAAAGGATTCACCTTAAATCTTGCTCCCATTCACACGCACAGGAGGAATGTGTGTGTTTACCCCAAAACCTCTCATCCTGGTGCTGATTTTCATATGAAGGGAGCAGTTTTCAACACAGAAAACATCCAATGAAAGAACGTCATACTCCTGAATATAAATTACATGTATGATGACACAGTTTAAAAAAAAAAAAAAAAAAAAAAAAAAAAAAAAAAAAAAAAAGCAGGAACAAATATTTACTTTGTGAAAAACCTACATGCAAATAAAAATACATTCTGCATATTTCTGCACCAACTTCAAGTGTAGTTTATTTTTAACGTTTTTTTCCCCAGATGTTTCCCAAACCCAATGTATGTAAGACATTACAGGCATAATAATCCTCATTAGGCCTATATTATATTAATGCAAATTTAGAAAACATGCATTCATGATATTATTGAATTTTTCAATTCCGATATCGGGTACAATGACCCAACATTATCCTAATTGTCCTTCACCTTCCTGGTCACTAAATCTGTATCAGTTATCAATCGGCAGTGTTGTGACAGAGAGTGCAATCATTGTCTGGTTTACAAAACCCGCAATAATTATGATCAATAATTTTATATTAATATAATTAATGATGAAGTTGAAGTTTTTAATCTATGAATTACAGATAGGGACACTAGCTTCTCCAAGAGAAGCGCTCGTAATCCCAGACACCCAGTCTCTTCTGAAAAGTATAACTTGAAAAACGCAGTGGACAATAATTGTACGCATACAACAAGTAATCACAGAACACTCTTCCTTAAGCTAAGGGGAATTTAGTGAGAAAATAGATCAACCTTACAGCCAAACCATTTCGTCAATAATTCCCATCTATACTAAAGCATGCAACTAAACTACCAAACTTCTTAGAAAATGAATAATAATGACTAATATGTGGATGGAATAAACAGGCATCAGATAATCACTTTAAAAACAATTTATCATAAAAAGGGAGGAGGAAGTCACAATTAGTTTCTTCCCGTAGGTAGAAGTCAAGGCATGCACGGATGTGGATGCTAAAGGGGGGTAGCCGGCAAGAGGTGGGTTAATACCCTCGCTTCAGAGGGCTCAAACAAAGACCAAGCACGATGGGGACCAAGCACTATGAAATCAGCTTTGGCTAACAATGAAGCTTAACAACAGGGCGTGGCCACGGCTTTAACAAAGAAGCAAAGAACAATGGAGTTAGCTTTTGGCTGACAGGCCCAGCCAGCGCGGGCCGGACAGAACCAGAGATGGTGCGCAAAATATAATTAGTGAGTGACAGAGAAAATGGGATCAGCTCAGGATAAAAACCAGTTTAAAACAGCTCACAAACTCATGTGTGCGGGGACGTTAATGAGCAAACAGTTTCAGTGCTTAAAAACACTTCAACCAATAATGAACAAGGTCTAACTTGTCCTGACCTATATTTTCCCTATTTATCTGCCCAGACAGAAGATTAGAATAAATGAACCGGTTCAAAGCAAAGTTGGGCAAACAACAGAACAACCCTCCGCACGGTAAGGTCTTCGGAACCACGGGTCCAGTTGCAGGCCGGAAGGCTTGAAAACGACGTTGGGGTCTTCTTAAAGAAACGTCTTGGAACAGTCCTGCTGCCAACCAGGTGCTGGATGCACGTACAGGCTCTGGATTGACAGTGGCACTTCGAAGATTTTCTGGGGATTTCTTTCCCACCCAGCAGGACAGAAATAAAGGGATTCTCCGGTGGAGAGGGTCTCCTTCCATTGCAGGGCAATGCCGAAGACAAATCATGGTGCTCGTTGCTCCCCTTTTTATAAACTTCAGTTTACCTCCTTTTATTCTACCACAGCTGTTCCATGTCTCCTCTGATTAGCCGATCTGGCTGCTTTGTCATTTGCCACCTCTGCCTCAGTATTTAAGCTCCTTGTTTTTTATTGCTCTTTGCTGGATTCTTCCGTTACATTACCTGTGCTCCATGTCCTGTTCACGTTCTTGGAGATCTGCAAGTCTCCTGTTGTATCATTAAACCAGCAACACGCTAATCCCAAATTCCTGTCTACATTTTGGCCCTGCTTCACCCATAAATTACATGACAAGCACATAGACACCTGTGTTTAAGTGGCATCTCCTCCACCTTTGGATTTTAGACAAAGTATTTTCGGTATAAACTGTATGTGTTGTCTTTGCATTGTCTTTAACAGAGTCTAGGCTATAGTTTCATCCAGAACTAGTTTTTCGTGCTTCAGCGAACTAAATGTGACGCAGTGTCCTTCACACCATCTAATGCGTCACAGAAAGTTTTTGCTGATTGCCAGTCTGTCTCAGATTGTGAAAGCCACTCGCTGCCTGTTGAGTCATCCTCCAAGGATAGCAACTGCGCTTCTGATTAATGGCTCTATGGTTCTTTCTATAGCTCCTGATTACTGATGAAACTGTATCTCTGCTGATTTTTAGTTGGTTTGTGATCTTCCTGTTCAGTTCTGAACATTTTGATTCTGATTTAGACAGAAAGGGAAAATAGCCTTTAAATGGGAATAATTTCATTTTTATATGAAAGGCCTTTGAATTTCTAATTTATTATAGTTTTTACATTTTTAATGCTGCTGTTAGTTTAGCTATTAACATTATAAGCAATGTATCATGGTTTTACAATAATTTAGTTATCAGAGGTTTTAGTCTGTTTTTTGATTTTGATCTAATGTGGCATTTGCTTGTTGTGCCGTTTTTACACCCACTTTTTATCCTCAAACTTTGAGCCTTCGATTCCCTTCTTGCATATTTTTACATGAAATTTTCATAAAGTATGTGGCCTCCTTTTCTCCTCTACATGCACATAAATCATTATCACGACCCTATTTATATATGTCGAGCTGTTCTACGTTGTGTTGGTATGTTTGAGGCTGCTACAGGTTTTGCTTTGCATGTGTGCACATGTCTGGGGGTGTTTTTTTTCCTGCTTCTGTGTAGACCTTTACTCTGAAAAGCAATGATATGCAAACTGTAGCCCTTTAAAGTGCCCTGAAATATCACCACAGCAAAAACTCAGCAGCTATTTACATTCCCACACCTCAACCAATTTCCATTTTCTTGGCATTAACAAAAACAAATGATTATAGCGGCAGCAGATGTATGGCAGGGGGATGTGCCATTATCATTTTCATCTCCTGATTTTGACATAGTGGAAGATTAGCAGACCTGTGTTGTTAATGAAACCTGAAAGTGCTGCAGGAAAGGAAGGCAGAGAAGAGGTAAGGAGACCAAAGAAGGAGCAAAAAGAAGCGATGAAAGGAAGAAAATGAAAAGAAGGGTAGAGGAGAAAGAGGTGTACGGAGGAAGTGAGAGCAACTCTGGTGCTGTGATGTTTGATGAAATGTGGAGCTAATGAGGTCCTGGTGGTCTCCATCATCACCTGCAGCAGCAGCCATGCCTCCTCCCTCGTGCCCTTCCCTCCCTCACCTACGTTCTTCTTCTTGACAGTCAATCAGGGAGCAGCGCTGTGACACCACTGCAGCAGGTCAGAAATCCCATTTTTACCCCAGAGCCTTTAAGTGGCTCTGCACACCTCATTCCTGGTTCCTTTGTTTCAGAGAGAATTAAAGCGGTCTTACTGCCTCATCCTACTGTAGTCTCTTCAGAGAGCTTTAAACAGGCTGTTAAGTAGAAATGGACTGTGGGTGGAGGACAAGTCTTTCAATTTCAGCCACAACTACAGTGCTTTGTAATCCCTACTATTTGATGAAGTGGAGGGAAAACAAAAATGTAGTTTTCAAAAAGTTGAAAGGGGACTTCAGGGCTATAAAAGATAGGGATGCACCGATATGAAAATTTGGGCAGATACCGATGTCCGATATTAATCCCGCTGTTATGGCCGATAACCGATACGGTATACGGTTAATTTCCCTACACTTTCGACACCGTGAAAAATCACCCCCTCATCTACATCGCTTCTCTGCTTGAGTTAAACACCCCCACATTCCTGCGCCGCATCACTATCGCTGTCACATGACCAAACAAACACCAAACACCCCCCCGAAAAAGAGACAGAAACGTCAAAAAGATGGAAATAAATAAACATTGGTTGTTAATATCGGACCGATGCCGATATGTTAAAAAACCCTAACATCGGCCGATACCGATGTTAATGCCGATATATCGTGCATCCCTAATAAAAGACATCAAAATTTAGATGAAAACCAAACAAAACACATAGAAAACAATACACTGAGTAAATGCTGTCCCTGTTGGGAAACCATAATTCTCAGATATTTGTAAAAAAAAAAAAAAAAAAAAAAAAAAAAAAAAGTTATTCTTCCACCTCACAACTATGCTTTTCTTTTTGTTGGTTTATAGCCTAAAATCCACCCCCCCCCACAAAAAGGTGTGTAGATACTTTTGGAAAGCACTGTAAATGAGCGAGCCTATACAGAACTCAGTGGAATCAGAACTGGAAACAGGCCCCCTACAACTCTTTTCAACCAAACGTACAACTCAAATCAAATTTATTCTCAAAATCTCCCAATGAAAACCATGCTCTGTTTAATAATTCATACAATAAATGGTTTATAATTCAAGACACATTTATCATTTATGTATTCAATATCACTGGCTTAGTTCCTCCTTACTGAGCAAAATACCTTTGTTCATAATTAAAAGATTCGCTGCATTTAAAGTTTTAAGTTTTCTCCCCCCTCAACAGTGTCTGGTTTCTCTCTGATCAAAGCTGTGATTAACAATGCAACCCCAACCTAAATAATGGATTCTGATTACGGTTGGCTTCTTTTGTCTTACTGGAGGTTAAAATCCACACGGGAAAGAAGAAATCCAGGAAACCATAAAGTAGTGGAGCTGCTCTACTCAAAACCTCTGCAGGCTTCATCCCTATAAGAATAATTCAAGTCTAAAACATCTATCAGATATCCGCTTGTACATTAGTTTAATTCTTAACGCTCTCAATCTTTACTCGGCTAGTCAGAGATATATTTCAGTTTTTAACAACATTTATCTGAGCAATATTCTGACTTTAAGATAAATATCTTACATTAAAATATATGATAAAAAGCATAAAATGCAGAGCATTTTAGAGATTCCATCAGCATCTTCCAGCATGTGCCGCTGGGTCTCTTGTTAGATGTTTATCAGTGAGTAAACAGTTTCCCTCTTTGAACATCTGACAGGGTTTTATTACAAGAACTTTTTCAAGCTAGAATACAAAATATATACATTTCCATTTTTAACACATTTATTAGGCAGAACTTTTTAAAATCTCATTTTCAAGCACATTAAACTTTCCAGCTTTGAGTCCAACTTGTGACCCTCTGAAATTTCCTCCATTCAAATAAATTACAGAAGGTCCACACTGGACATTTTACTGATGACACTGTTGTCCTTTTACTTAATTAGGATTTTAATAATAATAATAATAATAGTAATCCGTCCATTATCTGTACCTGTCATATTCTGGTTTGTATTGAGGACCCAAATGCAGAAAAGTAAACAAGAATGTTTTAATAATAACAAACAAGGACTTACAAACTCAGGAGGATCAAAACCGCAGCAATGGCAAACCAGGAACCAAGAAGGGAAGAACGACAGGCAACAGGGAAGGCGGGGAAGAATGACAACAAACCAGCAAGTAGTGACTGAAGGAGAGGTGAATATATACTGGGGAGGAAATGAGGAAGTGACTGAGAAGACCAATGACCAATTAGTGAGAGCAGATGCAGGTGGGAGGGAGAGAGCAGGTGGAAGTAATCAACTGGAACAGGAGGGAAAATGGCTGGGAGACAGAAGACTCTTAGGAAACTAAAGATAATAAGTCTGGAAGGGAATCTAAGGAAACACTGGAAAACAGAAGGAGGAATTAAATATAACAACTAACTGGGACTAATGAAGGATAAGTATTAATAGGAACTTGGGGAAAATAGAGATTAACACAAACCAGGGCAACCAAACACAAGACCAGAGGGAGACAAAGAATAACTAAAACATAATAGAACTAAATAAGGAAAAACAAAACACAAACACCCAGGAACCATGACAGGACCCGTCCATCCTAATTATTAAATGATTCTCCTAATGATGATTAAAATCCCAGCAATGTGATGGAGTTTTACAAGGGATGATGGGAAACTAAAGGAAAGATCAGGTGCAATGTACAAGGCGCAGTGCCCTCGGTGCTTACAGCTTCGTTGGGACCGCTGTCAGCTGCTGCTTCTGGACCTGCAGGAGGCGGGAGACAATCCCGGATCGATCAGAGGCTCAGCTTTACGCAGACACATGTCTTCTGGTCTAACATCTGCTAATTACCAACTTTGTTGAAAGAATGATATCAAAGATTAGACGTAACATGATATGTGGGTTGTTAAAAATAAAAGTAAAGCTAGCTTGCAGCACTCAGGCTAATAATGTTAGCCTTGATTGTGGTATTGATTGCAACAGACAGTCCAAGATGTCTCTGCTCCATTTTTTTCGCCAAGTAAAATTATATTTCTGCTGTGCATTTAAGATAACTCTCCTTGGTCAAAAATGGGTTGAAATCACCACATTTCTTCTTTACTTTACATATTGATTATTAAAACTTGTTTTAATTAAAATTCACAGTTTTAGTGAAAGTTGGGGACCAACAAGGCGTTTTACTTATTTGACAACATTATTGAATCTACCTAGAAGGCAGAAGGGTAGCAGATACGCTCAACTGCAGTTTTCTGGCTAAAGGCACCCTCTAACCTCTATTAGCTTCGGTTAGCTTGTAGCTACATCGGCTCAGAGTTTAATGGGTGTCAATCATCCGCCCCCAACCACACAGCCCCACTCTCAGCTCCACCTCTTTGCCCATTTTTTGTATTTTCCGGGCGTGACGCGGCCAAGATGGCGGTGGTGGGAACCGCCCAGTGGGCTTCAATTCAGCTCTTCAGAAACCTACGGGTGACATCATGCAGGCTCTGTCCATCTTTATATATATATATATATATATATATATATATATATATATATATATATATATATATATATATATATATATATATACAGTCTATGGTTTACACTTAAACCTGTCCTACTGGATTCGTCTACACAGAAGAGCGATTCCTTAAAAACAGTTTGGATTTACCAAACATCCATTTTATTTGTGAAAACACAAAAATGTAAGATTTTTTTAATTATTTTTGGCCTTAATATATTGGAAATCTTACCAATCTTTCAATACCTTATAATATGCCTTTTGTTGAGGCTCATTTGTCAGATTAAAGTGACAACCTTTAAGCAGGTCTCATTAAGCCCACATTTCTGTAGTAAAAATGTTTATTATTGGTCTAATAAGATATTTTAAAGTTATGTTTTCATCAGCTGTAAGCACAAAATCATCAAAATGAAAAGGTATAAGTTTTAAAAACACCAGTCTGTAATTAATCTAAATAATAAAGTAAATAGACTTCTTTAATAATATTTTAATTTACTGAATATGACTGTATGTGCTCTTGTGGTATGAAAGTAGTGCTAAACCTCTCATATGTAATCTGTACCATTATATTTCTCTCTCATGATGCATTTTAAATGACTTCACAGCATTGAAAAAAACCTGACAACATACAACTACAGTGGCTTGCAAAAGTATTCGGCCTCCTTGAACTTTTCCACATTTTGTCACATTACAGCCACAAACATAAATCAGTTTTATTGGAATTCCACATGAAAGACCAATACAAAGTGGTGTACACGTGAGAAGTGGAACGAAAATCATACATGATTCCAAACATTTTTTGCAAATAAATAACTGAAAAGTGGGGTGTGCGTAATTATTCAGCCCCCTGAGTCAATACTTTGTAGAACCACCTTTTGCTGCACTTACAGCTGCCAGTCTTTTAGGGTTTGTCTCTACCAGCTTTGCACATCTAGAGACTGAAATTCTTGCCCATTCTTCTTTGCAAAACAGCTCCAGCTCATTCAGATTAGATGGACAGCGTTTGTGAACAGCAGTTTTCAGATCTTGCCACAGATTCTTGATTGGATTTAGATCTGGACTTTGACTGGGCCATTCTAACACATGGATATGTTTTGTTTTAAACCATTCCATTGTTGCCCTGGCTTTATGTTTAGGGTCGTTGTCCTGCTGGAAGGTGAACCTCCGCCCCAGTCTCAAGTCTTTTGCAGACTCCAAGAGGTTTTCTTCCAAGATTGCCCTGTATTTGGCTCCATCCATCTTCCCATCAACTCTGACCAGCTTCCCTGTCCCTGCTGAAGAGAAGCCCCCCCAGAGCATGATGCTGCCACCACCATATTTGACAGTGGGGATGGTGTGTTCAGAGTGATGTGCAGTGTTAGTTTTCTGCCACACATAGCGTTTTCCATTTTGGTCTCATCTGACCAGAGCACCTTCTTCCACATGTTTGCTGTGTCCCCCACATGGCTTGTGGCAAACTGCAAACGGGACTTCTTATGGTTTTCTTTTAACAATGGCTTTCTTCTTGCCACTCTTCCATAAAGGCCAACTTTGTGCAGTGCATGACTAATAGTTGTCCTATGGACAGATTCCCCCACCTGAGCTGTAGATCTCTGCAGCTCATCCAGAGTCACCATGGGCCTCTTGGCTGCATTTCTGATCAGCACTCTCCTTGTTCGGTCTGTGAGTTTAGGTGGACGGCCTTGTCTTGGTAGGTTTACAGTTGTGCCATACTCCTTCCATTTCTGAATGATCGCTTGAACAGTGCTCCGTGGGATGTTCAAGGCTTGGGAAATCTTTTTGTAGCCTAAGCCTGCTTTAAATTTCTCAGTAACTTTATCCCTGACCTGTCTGGTGTGTTCTTTGGACTTCATGGTGTTGTTGCTCCCAACATTCTCTTAGACAACCTCTGAGGCCGTCACAGGGCAGCTGTATTTGTACTGACATTAGATTACACAACGGTGCACTCTATTTAGTCATTAGCACTCAGACAATGTCTATGGGCAACTGACTGCACTCAGACCAAAGGGGGCTGAATAATTTACGCACACCCCACTTTTCATTTATTTATTTGTAAAAAATGTTTGGAATCATGTATGATTTTTGTTCCACTTCTCACGTGTACACCACTTTGTTTTGGTCTTTCACCTGGAAGTCCAATAAAATTGATTCATGTTTGTGGCTGTAATGTGACAAAATGTGGAAAAGTTCAAGGGGGCCGAATACTTTTGCAAGCCACTGTATATAAATTTTTCATATTATTAATTCTAATAAGTAGTTATCTCTTTTTAATTTTATGGTAAGTTTCAAACAAAATCAAAGTTGGATATGATCCATGATACAATCAAAGCTGGTGAAAAGTCCTTTTCAATTTTTGCTGTAAACGGTTACCGTTTGCTGGGTTTTTGTAGTAACATGCGACAACTCTGTGGTGTTTAAAGCATGGTGATAAAACACAAAACATCATTTAAGTGCTGAAGGCACATTTTCACCACTGTAGTATACTGACTAAAACTTGATCTTTAATAAAACATGAAAAATTTACTCAGCGCCTCCATTTCTTAAAGCCATATCATATGTATGAAGAGTCACGTTAAGGAAAAATTGTTTTTTTTATTGGTGTTTTTCACAATCTTTCATTATTCTCAAGTCTGATTTAGTTTTACATGAGCTATGAAGCTTGCAGGGTTGTTTTTTTTCCCGAGGATCCCATCTTCTGTTTTCAAGAGCCTTCTAAAAGATTTTTACTTCATCATCAGGAACCATATATATTTTCACTAGTAGATTAAACTTTTCATGGTAGACATAGATAATGACAATCCTACTCCTGGAGGGGCTACTTCACATTGTGCGGTGTTATGAAGGGGTTTTCCTGAACTACGAGGAGGTGTTGCATTTCCCTCACATTTTCTGAAACTGCACCAAGCTAACAAGCATGTTCTATTGTCAGAAAAGCACAGAAAATCTTTAGTTTTAATGTTCATTTGGTAAACTGCATTAAGGCCTTTGATGCTTTCACGGTTTGATCTAGCAGCAACAGCACCATAACAGCTTACAAATGAAAGCATTTGGGATCAACGTCAGACTGTTTGCAGAACTAATTCAAAACTAGTAAATAAACTGCACACAAAAGTCTGAATCAGCCAAAAAAAAGAAGTCAACATAATGACAAACTGCCTTACTTAAACGCATTTTCCAGTTTTGATTGAAATTCAATACAAATATTTTCAAGAGTTAATGTATTTAAGACTAAAATCACAAGACATTTCCTGAATAATTTGTTTTAAAAATTGAGAAAAATAATTCACATTAAAACCCAACGCCAAACATTTTTAAGTTTTCAAAATTTAGTACAAATACGCAAAGTAGTGGTGTGTTTTATAAAATAAAAGTAAAGATACCCTCTCAGTGTCATGTAGCATTACCTCATTCTTCAGTGTAAAGTGCAGTTTTCAGGGACAGATGACAGGCAACCTTGTCCCACTCACTTTGTGCCTGCCCTGGTTTCACAAAGTCAATCCATCCATCAGCTGTGGCCTATGAAGACATAAAGTCCCCAAAAAACAAAAATGATCTTATCTGCCTGCGGGAGCATAGACCCCGACAGCTCCCCCCCATTCCCCCGTCTTCTGTTTCTTTATTCTGTTGGCATCTGAACTCTTATCTTCTTCCTTTGGGCTTGTCCTTCACTGAGCTGCAGGAGCCATCACTGTCTGACTTTCCATCTGACTTCCTGACCCAAAATCACGGCTTTCTGAGATGGATGGATTAACCTTAAATGGACAGAGAAGGGAATGGAAGTGAGAGGAAACTCAGACCAGACCACCTGAGGAGGTGGTGCCCTTGAAAGCAGAGGAAGTCAGAGCAGGTTTGTTGTTTCGGGACCAACTAAAGGCGATGTGATGTTTCTCGATGAACAGAATTAACACGAGAATCGCAGTAAAAATGTTTGTATTCTCGTAAAAGTCTCGAGTTATCTTCAGCGCTGGACTCCACCTCCCTTCACTCTCAGCATGTGATCTTTTCGTTCGTGTTTTTATCCTTGCTTGGTTGTAAACCTTTAATTTATAAAAGCTACCTAAAGAAGCAGAAACATGTGCTGCATGATGAGTTACAGTCTGCCCTGCACGCCATGAACTTCTCCGCATTCAGGAAGATTGGTTTCCTACAGATCCAGAAGAGTCAGTAAATTATCACTCTTTTCCCCTTCATGTGGTAAACATGCGGAGACCAGCTTTAGCAGCCAGGCTTTCATGTAATCTGTAAACAACGATTTTGATTCATAGTTCATAAGGCTTTCTGATGATATTTCCAACTTTTCCAACACAAGAAATATATCAAATATCAAAATCCAATATTTAATCTTAAAATTCATCATTGATCAGGCAGCTACAGTTTATTGGGATTCTTTGATCAAAAGCAGCATGAAACAAAAATGTTTTCTGTCCTGATTTTAAAGAAACAGCTTCTCTCAGGTTTTCAGGGAGTTTGTCTCAACTTTTTTAGTTTTGGTTCTGGGAACTCTGACAAAACAGATCTCTGAAAACATGTGGCGTCTGCTTGGACCATACTCAGAAATATATTTCGGCCAGAGTTCATTTAGAGATTTTTTTTTGACAAACAGAAAAAATTTAAAATATATCCTCGAACAAATGGGAAGCCAAAGAAAAACCTTTAGAAAGTCTGAAAAAACTATTGACCACTTTAGAATAATATAAGAAAGTCTGGCTCTTTAAAAAGTATTGGGGGTCATTTGAAGCTCAGGGCTGTAGCTCAATATAAGGGTTGTGGTGATTCAGATTGCAGGCATTATTGAGTGACATTTAGTCTCTGTGTATAGGAGTTGGTAATTAAACAACAGGGAGAAATGAAATCCTAGGAGAAATTGTATAATCACAAAAAAAAAAAAAAAAAAAAAAGAGTCTGCAGGTATGATTATCTTCATGGTCAGAGTCGTCTGGTGCCCAAGGGTAACGCGGGCAATAATTGGTGGTTAAAACTCACATGGGTCTTCAGGGGGAATGAAATCAGCTTTAATTCTTTAGCCGAGTCGCCCCCTCCGCCGCTTGTCTCCGCTCTGGCCCTTGAGGAGCAGACATACTCTGACTGCAGTGAAACATTGTGTCTGACGTACCCCCTCAGAACAGAGAAATAGCATTCGAGTGTTATTGATTTTATGTGGGTAAATGCTGTCGAGCGAGGGCTTAGCACGGATGCTGGGTCTTTGAGGATGCGAGATGGAGGATACGGCCTGCAAATGTGAGTATTGAGAGGCAGCAATCATCATCCTTCCCAGCAGGGACACTGTCTAGCTGTCTGGTATCGCCCCGAGATGCAACGGCTGAGAAATGTATTTTCAGCCTCCTCAGAGCTGACCTTTAGGCTCATCAAAGGAGCCTTTGTTTTCTACCCTCTCCTCAGGTGTTTTCTAACACCTGCAAACTTAGGTTAAAAAAAATCTTAAGAAAGTTTTCAGAGAAATAAAAGAGCCGTAAGATTTTTTTCCAAATCCGACTAAACTCCCTCCATTTTAGATAAGTTATGATCGCAAAGAAATATTTACATTTACTAAAATGCCAGAATAATTAGGTAGACAATTTCTTACTTTCTTTAAAGCCAGAAGTTCACAGAAATAATATGATGCCTTTAAGTAGTTTATGAAAGCCCAGAAGATAATGTCATGGTTTTCTGCCAATTCCCATTTTTGTTAAATGGAGCCACATCTCTGGATGTGTTTTAAGGCAACAACCTTAAACACACTGCTTTCCTTGATTGACATCATGAGCCAAATATCAGGAGGAGAATAACTGAGCTGCACAAGTCTGGTTAATCCTTTGGTGCAATTTCCAGATGGCTGAAGGTGCCACGTTCATCTGCTCAAACAATAACATACAATATGGGAATGTCCAGCCATCATATTATTTAGTAAAGACTTCTTTACTGCGTGTCTGTGTCCTGGAGATCATCGTATTTTGGTGTGAAGTGTGCTCGTCAACCCAAGAACGAAAGCAAAGCCTCTCAGAGAGGAAGAAGCCATTAATAATAAATAATAATAGTAATTCGTAATGCACAAACTCTCACCCACAGAGTGAGTTACAATAGTTCTGAAGGAAATTAATGCATGAACCAGTTTTTCAGCATCAGGGAGATAGAGGAATTTTCAGAAACTTGCAAAATTCTTAAGACTGAAAGAATACAGATTTGGAGACGTGGGATGACCGGACCTGGACATGTCTCGTAATCTGATAAGGCTAAAAGTGAAAGGGTGGTCATAATAACCATCTACCATTACATTTGGGGGTTAAATGTGGAAACTTGTAAGCTTGAGCATCCATTCCTACCCGTGGGGTATAGGGGTGGCAGCATGAAGTACAAACTGGCAGAAGGGAAAACAAATTGAAGGTTTTGGAGTGGCCATCACAAAGCCCAAATCTCAGTCCCATAGAAAATTTTAAGTCAGAGGGGAAACAGTGTTTGTGAGCAAGGCAGTCCACAATGCTGACCCAGTTACACCAGTTCTGTCATGGGGAAGGCGCCAAACTCTGAGCAAACTATGTCAGAAACTTGTGGAAAAGATACCCAAAAGTCATACAGTTTTATATGCAACTGTATGAAATGTGCACTTTTGAATTTAAGGAAAAAAAGCTACAAAAATAAAATTTAACAAACTACCCTTATAATTTTGGCTTTTAGCAAATAAAATGATTTTGTTAACCCTAAAAAAAAAAAAAAAAATGACGTAAAACAGCAAAGGTTTAGTGCAGTTAAATGTCAGACACTGAAGAAAAAAGGTTACACATCTTAATATACAGTGTAAGTAAATATCTGGTTTTCATGGCTGGATAGGATAATGTTACGTAGTGTAAAACTGCTCTCCTAGTATTTTTATTGAAAAGCATTCCTCTGCTGCAAATACAAACAGCAGTTTATGATACATGATGAATAAAAAAGGAGAAACACGGGGTGTTACAGTAAAGTGAGAGGGAATAAATGTAGAAAACAAAAAATAAATTAAAGAACCATCAACAGCTGAATCGGATCGAGGGGTGGAACAACTCCAATTAAGAGTAAAATCCAAACATCTGCTGGGGAATCCACAGAAAGAGAGCAGTAAACCCTGTATTTGAGCTTAAAGTGATGCATTTAGAGGAGACTCAGACCTGCACATGTTGTACTGACACACTCCGGCAGGTTGAATGCTGCAGGGCAGAGTCAATGGAGCAGGGCTTGTTTGGAGCCGTTTGTCTGGGATGTATGTTTGACCAGTCATTAGGGAGAGCCGAATGGGAAGTCAGCCGAGAGCTAATGAAGACGAGAAGAGGAGCAGGACGAAGAGGAGGGAGTGGATATCAAAACTGAGGCAATTAGGGATTCTGGCGGTCAGCAGTCATACTCCAGGTTGACAGCTCCTGCCGCTCTGGCGCTCCGGTCTTAATTAGGACCCAGTTTTCTGCGAGGATCCTGCCGGCAGACGTCTTTGATGGAGGGCAATTATCTCCTTCAGGGAAAAAAAAACAAGGTCTGGCTTGAAAGGAAAATAATGAAAACTCACTGATAAAGAGTGGGCTTTTTGATAGGCGACATGGCTGATGATCTTGTTAAGGAGGACTGGTTAAAGTAAAAGCTAATATCATCCCGAGCGTTTGAAGCAGAGGAGACGGCGGCGCTCTGATCTTCAAAGCATGCAACATTGTAAAGGGAGTCCTTCAGTGAAAGTGTGTGAGGACAAAGAGAAGTTTAGCAATGCTGCAGAGGGGATATCTAATGGTGGACCTGTGTGGAGAGTCTCCAAACTGGATCACACGCATAACCAGCTGGAATACACAACCGGAATGCACTTTATTACAACATTTTTGCTCATATATATATATATATATATATATATATATATAATATTTTATTCTCAGCAGCCTGGCAAGTGTAAACGAGCAACTGTTGCTGTTTTAATTGGTAAAAAAAGGCAGATAACAGAGCAATGGTGGACCCTGAATGAGATAAAAACACAGATTTGAGTGGAGCTTTAAAAAGATTTAGCTTTCATCAGCTTAAAGATAAACAAACCAAAGATCTGATTAAAAAAAAGCAAGATGAAAAGCAGAGCATTTTACATTTAAAGCAGTGTAAAGCAACAGCACCATTTCAACCGGGAGTAAACAGCCATAGAAAACAGTTTTCTTCGTAAACAAACTGTTGCCGGGCATAAAAGCTGGTCCAAATGCCAGGAAACAGGACTATATGACCACTGGGCCTCATGCATAACCAAAACGTGAACCCTATTATAATCTATCAAGTGGCAGTAATTCTGCTTAATGCTGCGTTCAATTTGCCTCGCCTTGAAAACATGGATCTAAAACTCCTGGCTTAAGAGTTAATCACAGCCAATCTCGGAGACGGGTTTGAGGAGAAAAGTCTCAGTGAGGCGGTTCAAACTTTCAAGATGATCTTTACTGCTATGCATGAGTGAGCTGCTTGGACCTGTAATAACCAGCCACTAGCTTTTTAACAGACAAAGACGGACCAAGTTATGGTGGAGATTATACTTCACACAGTCAGGCCACCAAGTATTTACACTCCTGGTGGATTTTCAATGTAACAGCTGCTAGATTTAGATTTCCAGCTAATAGGGAGACTGTGAAGGGAGTTAAAGATTAGGGTGATGGCAGGGAGAACATCCAACCTCAAGGACTTGGAGCTCATTGCCAAAGACAAATCCCATAAAAAAAATTTAAAAAAATAAAACAAAAAACACAGTAGAAACATGCAGAAAACTGCTCAGAATTTACACAAAGTTTATATGATATTAAAAAACAAATGGTTTTATGAAAATTGACTATTTTTAAGTTTAATATTTTGAGAGGAAGCATTAAATACTTCGCAGTTGTGTACGACTTTTTACAGTGTGCAACTTTGTACTGATCTTAATATGAGCTTAGTTGAAAATTGGCGTAACAAAGCCAAAGGCAAGATATGTTTCGACATATTTTCTACTCTTTGGCTTGGAAGGAAGTAGGTTTAGAAGCATACTGGTGATGTGTAATCCTCTGCTTTTATCTGGGAGTTTTGTCAAAAACCTGTCCATTATGTTACCATTTATTTTTTATCCATTCATACCACACACACACCCTGCAATGACTTCTTCCATGATTGCACTGCCTTTAGCTCCATCCATCTTCCTATTAACTCTATACCTCTGCTAAAAAAATATATATATATATAATCCCCCAGCATGATGTTAACCACCATGTTTCACCTATATATATATATAGTTCTAAATACATACTAGAAAGGGTAGTGTGCATTTGATGCAATTAATGTTTTATGTAGCCTTTTGATCATTTCATGTGTTAATTATTGTATTGCATTAAATCGGACCCCTGACTGGGAGTACAAAAGTACCTTACTATTAGTGAAACTGCACAGTTCTATTCAAAACTGGTAATAAAGTTGCATCCTCACCTTTCGAGTTATTACTTATAGATATAAGTGTAGTTGTTAACATGCCCATACACTCTATAGGCCCCACTCTGTCCTTAGAAATACCCTTGATCTTAAAAAACACCTTTGAAGCTCACGTGCAGACAAGTTCTGCCCTGAAGGCAGGACTTTGTGTCATTAAACTCAACTCTTCTCAGTGCATGTGCAGAAAGGTGAAAAGAACAAAGCAAAGCTTTGTTTCTGTTACTTTTTTCTACCAGATAAAACCTGAACTACTTCCTTTTCTTCACCTCATACCAGGCAGGCAATCATAAAAAACAACAAACACCTCCCCCCACTGTGAGTTTGTATTCTAATCAACTGGAAGGAGAGGACCCAGGCATCCAGCTGGAGTGTGCAGTTGCACTTGGTTGCAACACACACTCCCTCTGCCTTAATTGACTCCATATCAGCCAGCTAGCCCCTGGTGCAGACTGTACAATGATGCAGCCACTGCTTATCCCTATAACTTCCACCTAGATGGAGGAGCAGAGAGATACTGCTGTGAGGACCACACAGACACACCCCCAAAAAATTATTGCCTTGGCATGAATACAAAAGATGAGGTACAGTTTACCTGGTCAGAGAATTTCTTCCCATTTTTTCTGCTTTTCTGCTCCAAAATTGCAGCAGTAGGTGGCAGGCAGAGAAGATTGAGCTGGAAAAAGTCAGGGGGGAAGTGGGAAAGGGACATTAGGAGGGAGAGAGACGGAGTCATAGCAGGCGGAGGCGGGTCGAGGAGGGGGAGAGAATGAAAGGCAATCTGATAGATGAAAAAGAGGAGCAAGAAAAAGGAGTGGCTGTTGGAGACAGAAGCACTTTGGAGACAGGGAAATGTAGGGCAGCTAAAATGCGGAGAGATTCCAGGAGCATTCTTTGATGAGGTAAAGTTAGAAATGCACCCTCACTTTCTTCACGCTGCCTTGAAAATTACAATATCAGAAGAGGTCATTATGCAAAGTGGCAGACACGCAAACATAATTAAAACATCTGCAAGGCTTCCCGTCCAGAGTGCGCTCACAACTGAAATTAGGATTCGAGCTCCAGTCGCCGCCTTCTCATTAGCGTTTATTCCAGCGTTGGAGTGACAGGTCTTCCATAATACCCTCTGATCAGTAAATAGACGATGATAGGCATGGCTATTTTGCTGCGTTGCGTGGTAAACAATGGCCTGAATCAATAACAAGATGATCATGTTGTTAGGAGAAGTCTGCTCGCATCCGAGTGCCTCTCTTCCATTTTCCAAATCATATTTTTCTCCAAAGTGTAAAACCTGCATTTTCCTCTGCCAGACACAGCCAGCTGGAAATGAAACCGAAAGATAAAACAAGCGGAATTTGACAGCGATGACGGGAGGAAATTTGGCACTCAAACTGTTAAGCATCAAGCTCAAGATGACAAACAATTTTCACACAGACCAAAAATGTCTTCCTCCAGTCTGTGAAATCGTGTGTTAAAGAACTAAATCATGTTGGACAGAATCCCAGAGAAGCAATTTGTGATGCGCTCTTACAAGAACAACAAAGAGGTATCAATAAAACATTCCCAACACATCAGCTGCCGAGCGGGAGAAGCTTTCCTGCCCCTCTGAAATATTTTCATTGCTAAATGTTCTTGCTGGAGTGTGTCCATTATGTGGTGGGATAGAGGATAATGAGCGGCAGTAACTGAAAAAGGAGTGTGTGGATGATTGTGCGTACATAAAACACCAGCTGCTGGTGACAACACCCGTCAAGCAGGAGGAATCTCAAGGGAGGCAACAGATTTTTAATTGACAGGCGGAGCACGTGAGCATGGCTTCAATTTCACCCATGCCTCTGTGTCGGTTTGTGTGAATGCATGTTGGTGTGTCTGTTTCTCAAGTGCTTACAGTGTCTTGCAAAAGTAGTAATGCCCCTTGAACTTTTTCACATTTTGTTACATCAGAAACCACAAACCTCAGTGTATTTTATTGGGACGTGATAGATCAACACAAATTAAAACATAATGCCATGAAAATTGTGGGATCCTCATTTCCTCCACTGTCCACACTGATATAAACTTGCATATGAGATCTGAGACCTGGCTTGAGATCAGAGCCTATCCTACTCTCATGTTCAGACTGATAAGGGCCAAAATGAGCGTGAAAACTGACCAAATCCAAATTTTTATGCACATCTGATACTTGAAGGTTCAGGTGTTTATATTAGCCTCATTCATTTAGACCCACTTTGCAGGCAGACCTTCTGAAAGCAAATTCAGAAGTAGCATTTGTAAAAGCAAAATTAGGTTTTTGTACAGGACATTTTTTACTATTAGTGTTGTTTTGCTTTTGACAGTTTGAGAATAAAAAGCTTAAAGTAATGATCAACTAGAAAAGCACTCTGAGAGCGCAGACCTCCGCCAAGACAGCCCCGGTGATCTGACTCACCCCCAAATTCTAATCGCTTGTTCCTAGTCCCATTGCAGACATTTCCTGAAATGTCTTCAAAAACTGTCTATAACTTTGAGTTATGAGTTTCTTAGTTATGTTGCTGACAAACAAACAAAACCCTGGCGAAAAAATAACCACCTTGGCAGAGGTAATAAGAATCAAAACTCAGTAGAGGTCGAAAATTGAATCAAATATTACAATCAAACTTTGGTACAGTGGTGTGTATACAGACTTGAGAAATACTTAACACTATCAATGACCATCAGATTTTTTAGAACCTATTTAGAGAAAGCCTTCCTATTAATGAAGGCCTCAAACGCGTGAAAGAAATGTTTGTAACACCTTTGTTTTACTTTAAAAGGAATTTAAGTGGAAAATTAACAACACCTTCTGTTTTTATTATTCCACCTTTGAGTGCACTTAGAAGTCCACATGAAATAGTGTGTGGGTGGTCGTTGCAGGTCATGACAGTTCCTCTAACCCGCACTAAGAATCCAGTGGGCTCCACATTATGTGTGGTAGAGTTTCCTATCTGCTTCTAGCCTGAACAAAACTTTCGTACTGAGGTTATGGTTCATCAAATTTTCATAGTGGTAACATATCTGGACCCTGAAGGCCTAATATCCAGCTGAGGCACACCCTTATCAATATTAACCCCTACATTGGGCTGGGAGAAATTCTGTATGTTAGTGTAATTTTTTTTTTTTGTGGGATGGCAACTGATTTATTGTATCTCACCACTCTTCTGGTTTAAAAAAAGTTAACAGAGCATTCCATGCACTCCAAGCATTTAAATACTGCACTACATTCGGTCACCATGCACATCAGAATCTGCAGGTCTGTTAATAACAGGGATCAATAAGAACTAAATCCAATACATAAAGATCAGAGCACAAGAATAAACCAAATATGAAAAAGGAAATGATCAAAATAAAAGCATAGAAGAAAACCAAAAGCCAAACACCCCAGGATCATGACACTTCTAAAATGTGCTCATGATTGGCTGTGAAGGTTGCTGGGAGACCAGAGGAAGTTGTGAGCTTTTCAGGCTACAAATTACATTTTAAAAAGCAACAAGGCATTTTCATAGAACATTGTATCAGATAATATATTGTAGGATAGCATGATTAGCATGATACCTTTACCTTTAAATTTAGGTAACATTGCCAGGATAACAGCAGGATGCAGCAATCAAGAAACATTATAATAGGAGCATTCAAGTAGCAGCTGTTAAGCATCTTAATCCAGTGTAAGTAGGACTTATAAATATGGATTGTTGAAGTTGATTAATTTGATTTTTTGATTTTGTTATTGCAGTATTTGCAATAACTAATGGATATGTAGTATTCTAATGTCTTATGAGGTGTTTAAACTGTACACTCCACAGTAGTAATATCAAAGTTTCAATTGTGAGCTGTTGGAACTTAAAGGGGAGCTTTTTATCTCCCCAAAGACACACTTTTAATAGCAAAGTGCAAATGAAATGAATAATAATGCTGGTGTTTATTACCAATGTAATGCCTTTTCATTTAGTTAATGAAAACAAGTCTGAGGTGTTATAATAGCCAACCTCATGATTAGGAACACACAAATGATATACATTCAATCAGGTTGATCTTCACTATGAAGGTAATGATTCCTGCCAGGAACTGTGGAATGGACTCGCATCAGTGAAAAGCATTTTCTTTCAGTTTTTTTTCTCTTTGTTTTTATCATGGCGATGAGCCTTCTTCATAAACAGAAGGCTCATTAGTTTAATCCTGAGTGTATTCAGCTTAGCAGGAATTCATAAAGAGCCAAACAATGCACCGGTGCATGCTAACAGCTTTTTGTCGGGAAGACTCTCCCACGGCATTTTATTCCTTAATGAGCCCTGATCAGCCACTGAGGAAAAGGTGGAAAACACAGAGCTGCAGCAGCGGAACAAGTGTTCAATGCATTTATGTGATTCAGCTTTGTAAAAATGTACTACACTTGCCTTATGGCATAATTTTGTTTTTGTTTAATTCCTTTTGCGATATACGTCCATTTTAAATTAGTGCGTTACACTGAGGCTAAACCACCCCCTAACATAAATGAATGTGTTCTTTAGCTTTCAGACACGTAGCTGAAAAAAGCTTCATCTGCAGGATGGCACTCTAAACTTTGGAGATAGGTTGAGGAGCTTGGAGATGGGCCGCTGCTTCTCCACATCAAAATAAGTCAGCTGTGGTGGTTCAAAATAACTCCAAAGTGTCTCCATTTGTAGTTTCTCGGTAAGTCCAATTAAAAAAGACCATGGGGTACACCAAAAATTTACTGGAGGCCTTTTTTCTTGGGATGATGTCTGGGTTTCACACCAAGGCCTGCCCCCCCACAACCCACAGGGAGACAAAGTCTCCTCCCCTTCGCCCTGACCCATGGGTCCCCTGACCGACAAAAATAAATGAATGAAAGTCAATGGAGCAATAAAAGTTCTTTTCTGGTCCACTTTGCCTTACGCCCTGAATCACACATGTATGTATGTGTATGGCAAACTCACTTGATGATAACTAATGATGTGCGTTTCAAGTGTGTTTGTCATGTAATTTCTGATTTATTTGCTTGTAAAAATTCATAATTAAAATGACTACGAATCAGAAGTCGCATATATGACTAGGGATGCCCCGATCCGATCACGTGATCGGAAATCGGGCCTGATCACGTGATTTTTAAATGATCAGAATTGGGTAGAAATGATCCGATATAACCTCATAAAACAACAAGACCCCATGTTTTAAATTCATCCTAAAAAAGCTAGTCAAACGGATTGACAGTGGCTTAGTTTTAATTTTAACAAGTTCCACTACATCAATATTACCTGCTGCATGGACGATATCAACATTGTAACGTCACAACATTTAAGGCAGGTGGGGAATTCAGACAACACGATAGTGAGCTGCGAGCTAGTAGGCTAATGCAGGGCAAACGTGTCACCTCACTAGAGAGAAAACGTCAGCAGTTTGGCGTGTTTTAAGCTGAACAGCGAAGGAAGTGCATCAGCCACATGTAATGTGTGCAAATTGGGCATTTCATGTGTTGGAAAAGACTGAGTTGCTTTCAACACCGCGAATCTGATACGGCACCCTGACAAAAACACTGAGCAAGCCGACACCAAAAGATAAGTAAACAGGAGAATTTACCTAAGTACTGCGAAAAGGTCAAAAAGATCCTAACCAAGACAGCCGGACTGATCATACTGGATGACGAGCCGCTGTTTGTGGTTGCAAACGTTGGATCTCCCGAAGCACCCGAAGCCACGGTATTAGATGCCTTCTCATCACTACTTTACAGACGCAGCTATAGCGTTCACAACAAGGTACGTGACGACCTGCTAGTTCTTACCACACGGACATATGGAGTCTGTCTGTTTATCCGATGTCACTGCTAAGCTTTACTGCACAATGGGTCAACTCAAGTTTTATTTACAACGTGTGAACTTGTATGCGCAACACTTTGGTGAATCTCACATGGTAGAGCGTCATTTACATACAAAAAAAAATGTAAAAGGACAACTTGGATGTATTGTCCTTTGTCTTTTTATTATTTTAATGCATTGCGGAAGGATCAGATAGGGACTCAGTATCGGCAGGTATTTAAAATCAAATGACTCGGACTCAACTCGGGGGGCAAAAAACTGTGATCAGGACATCCCTATATTTGACTATAGCACTTGAAACACTCACTGAGACCTTGTAGAGCTTGGTCTCAACAAAGTTCCACATAGTCAGCTCTCACTCAACAGACTATTTCTCCCCAAGCATGGCTGCCAGTTTCTACATGGCCAGATTTATAGTGATTTTCTCCACGTTTAATGCCTCTTCCTTCTTCCTGGAAGAAGGATACGAAGCTTGCTCAACTCACGGTCATTTTTCTTCTTCTTCTTCAGTTGTAGTCCACTACATGTTTTCACACAACAGCTAAAGTCACTTTTGCCACCTGTTGAAAATTAGCGCTTTCTTGGCATCCAAATGTGTCTTAAAAATTCACGTTCATCATATGTTAAATCCATGGAACATTTCAAACGGAATCAGGGAATAACTGTAAAAAAGTACCACTTATGAATGGCTGACAACCTTTATTCAGAGCAATATGTAGCAATATGTACTCTACCTGAGTCCTTGTCCTGTCCTTTGTTGTGCTGCTGGGAGCTGCAAATTTAACAAACATATCATCTGACAGCGTCTCTATAAAACTACTCGATGCTTGTGCATGATAATGAGATTCAAATCAAGTGGGATGAGTGCTCATTGTAAAACAGCGGGAAGGTTTCTTTGGTTGTACTAAAATAATGTGGGGGTCTTAACTGCAAGTGGCGTGAAACTCATTGAATATAAACTGATGCTATTTTTAATAAGTGTGTAACGTGACTTTTGCACATTTACTGAATTTCAAACAAAAAGTCAGCCTATTACCGTACTGTAGATTATTATTAACACCAGCGTTAGTGTCATTAATTTTTAATTAAAGCGGACTAATATGATTAGTCAGAGTGAAAGCGGTCCTTGAATTCTCATATTTCCTCCAAGTTAATGCTATTTAAAGGTGACCTCGGGGAAAAGTTGTTGTGCAAAACATAAGTCATATTTTTACTCTGAATTATCATCTGAGACCCGACAGCGGCTGGAATGCAGACAGCTGGCTGCCGCTAATAAAATTAACAGTTGCACAGGCTCATATCAGCGACGCAAACGAGTATCTGTCTGTTTATGAGCAGAGGATGGCTTAATTTCCTCTGCCCATAATTACTGCGTTAATTCCTCCTTCCATCATCGTCTCATCAATAATGCAGCCAATGCCCTGATGATGATGATGACAGCATCAGATGATCTGCTAATAGCTGAGAGGAAATGCATCAACTGCATGGGTATTAATACCTCTTAAGATGCTTCTGCAACTTCATGTAGAGATACAAACTTTACCAACAGTGCAGAAAGCTCGGTAGGGGCAGTACCTCTTCTATTAGCTATTACTTAATAACCTTAATTGAAATGGAAATGATGACTAAACACCAAAGTGAAAAACCTTGGGTCTAGAAAGTCCAGACTCCTGTAAAAATGTAAAGTATTTTGCAGATTAAAATTCATGATCAAATTCAGCATTCAGTCTGTTAGGAGTCTATCAGCATGCAATATCTTGACTTCACAATATTCCCTCTTCTGCCTGGCAAAACGTCACCATATCTTGCAAGTTGTGAGAACACTTCTCATCTACAACCCCCACAAATAGTCTTGTAAATTTAGTTTTGGAATTTAATGTTCCTCTCATGTGGTAAATATTTTGTTGATTTGAATGTAAGTTTGGACTCGCTGTGATGTTAAAAACAAAAATCCTGCTTCATCTTCAGCTTTCTTGTCTGAAATTACTGGATTTCTTTGAACTATACATAAGTTCATCCACCTTGACAAGATCCTCAGTCATAACTTGAGAAAAGAAGGCCCAGATCATTATGCTGCCACCACCATCTTTTTGTGTGATAATCTCAGTGATGTTCAGTGTTATTTATGTACCAAACATACATCATGTAAATGGGGCATGAAAGTTTACGTTTGCCTTCGGAGCATGCAATGCTTCTTCCTAGTCCTGACCTATGGAGAATAAAGCAGGGTGTTGTCCAAGGGTGTCAGTTTGTTTTTAAAACTGCTCATAAACTTGAGTGTGGTTTAAAAATTGCTGGGGTCAATAATGATTAATTATTGATATAGCCTTTAATTGTTCATCTGTTTCAGGTTTCATTAAACTATGCACTGCAGCGTATAAACAGGTGTTGAAAATTGTATCTTTATTCAATCAAAAAAGTTGAAAGCCATAAGCTTATGTGTTTTGTTTTTCAAAAAGCACTGAAAACCATCATTAGGCTGTTGGCCTGCAAGAATCATCGTCACAAAGAACAATGTTGGCTATATAGGCTATTAAAACGCGTTTCGTTTACAACCCTTGCCGTTCTTAGCGGGGAAACTTTAAATAACAGTTCAGAGTCCTGCAATGGGGCGGGTACCCTCGGGTGGAATATTCCAAAGCAATAAAAAACAAATAATTAATTTTACTATAATTTACATTAAATCAGGGATCCCGTTATTTTCTGTCTTTGACAGTTTTTTTAAACTTTGAAAAAATCTGAAACATTCAATATTATTTAATTCTTCATTGATTTTAGTTAATATTCAGCCCGAACAATCTGAACAAAGAATCTCCATCGTGCCATCACACATGGAGCAGTCTCACAGTTATCTGCAGTTTCACAACTTTCTCATGGTCAATGGACGTGCTTGTGAGTAAGGGAGGCTGAATCCGTTCCGGTCGCACACTGCAGACTGGAATAACAAGCACCACATCTTTCTCAACGGGGACTTTCCTTATTGCCTCAGCAGGAGGAAATAGCGTTGCATTGAGTACGGTGTCCGGGTCTGAGATGGTGATGCTCAGATGCTCTCTTTAGAATCGTTTTTGATTGATTCAGTTTCTCTGTGTTGAAAATGACTGTGCATCTGCATCAAGTGGTCAGTGGCGTGAATTGTAAACTTTCACAATGAAGGACGGCTGTTAGTGTGCGTCCACAGGTGTTTCTGATTATTGTACTGATGAATAGAGGTTGCGTCATAATAAAGTGACGGCAAAAGCTCATCACACAAACACTTCAGATGGTGTTCCTTTTTGTGAATGCACTCACTACCTGATGGAGGTTGAGCCGCCCGTCAGAAAGTGAACTTTTGTGTGATGTCCTGCTTCATTTTCTCACTCAACTTTCCCGCCGCACTTTAACAACGGGCTTTACATTTTTCCATTACACTTTTTAAAAAACGATCAAAGACGGAAAAAACACAATACCCAATTGATTGTAAATTATATTACAATGAATCATGTCCCTTTTATTTCTTTGAAACATTGTACAGCTGAAATTTATTTGATGCAGAGATCGCTGTGCAGAAACAAAATATTGTCCATAGTCCCTGGCTTTATCTGCGCTCTCTGTTCCTGAATCGCAAATTCAGTCGCAGAAAAATCTCTCTCTGGCAGCGCAGGATGCCTAGATACCGGGAACATTCTGCTGCCAGCGAAAAGTTTTCACCCACAGTAAAGAAACTTCAGTCAGACCAATGAAATTTAATTGATGCATTTTTCCATCTTGAAACAGGCACCAGCACCACAGCAGGACGCTGCCCTGAACGTGTTTGCACACGAACTAGTCTTTTAAAACCTTGATCCACTGCAAAGAATGCTGCAGCATCTGCACAGAAAGAAACCATGACTGGATAAGAAAGTGCAATGGAGTAATTTAAATAATAGTCCGTTCAGATACTGATTATGTGGAAATTGTCCTGGGAGCCAAAGTAGATGTTAGAGCTGGTAAGAAATTCCGTTTAGAAATGTGGTGGGGACATGTCCCCGGCGTCCCCGGCTAAAATGACGCCTATGGTGTTGTCATATGTTCATCAAACCTGCTGTTCCTTCAGTGTTCTGTCAGCCTCTTGGCAGCCTCCATGACCAGTTTCAGCCTAGTCTTTTTTATCAGTTTTTCTTTGTAACATCTCTTTTCTTACATATTTTTTATAATTACTGGGTCTGTCTTTACTTCTCCATGGTATAATACTGTAGAATCATTTTATATCCACCTATATCCTTCTTCTGACTAATACCTTCATCATGTAGATGGACCAGTAAATCAAGAGCTTCCTTTTTGGATCAGTTGTTTCTATTCCACAACAGGCTGGAGCTGTTCCCTTTCAGCACTGCGGGTAAGGCCCCAATTGGTCTATCAATGTCCCCCTCTATCCTACAATCAATCACAAACCAAAAATACCTCTACTGCTATGCCTGAGACTGCGATGGCCCCACGTCTCTGTACAATCTGGAGGGTGCAGTCCATCTTTTTCTAGTTGAGGACCATGGCCTCAGACTTAGAGGCGCAAACACAGTTGGCAGTCACTTTCCATTTGACTGCCCTTTGCTCTGGGGAATGCTAAACGTCATAACGTGAAGACGACAACAGAACCTCAACATCTGAAAAAAGAAAGCAGAGACTAGAACCTGAAGGGCAACTAACTGGGCTGTGTCAGACATGCATCAAAAAATAAACCCCTACTCTTCAATTTTCTATCAAACAATAATGTCTGGTTAGCGCCCAGTGACCCTTTTCCAACTTGTTGTATTTAAAAAGGTAAATCCTTCTATCCAAGGCTGGAGTCCAGTAATCCTTCCTGTCCCGGGACACTTCCACATGACCCCGCCTAAAGTCTGCTAAGAGCACTAAATGATTGATGTGAGGCACTACGCTGTTCTTGTTATGGTATTCCTTGGGATAGTCAAACCAGACACTACCCTCTCCACAGCTACACCTCAAAGGCCACACTAACCAAGTCCGGCCTGCACAAGGTGCTTTACATGATTAAGGGGTAAAATAAAAATAGCAGTAAAACACAGACAAAGCATTTAAAGTAAAAACAGCATGGTTGGAATTGCACTCTGCTGGCCTTATCCATGACCTTCTTGAGTTACAAGGGCATTCTTTAGCTGGTTGTACAATTACCAACGGTTTTGTGGTTTCTTTGGGCTTCACTTCATAGTATACTGTCTTGCCTATTTGGACTTGTTACTTTTAAAGTAAGTTTAGATTTGAAACTAATGCTAAGGAATTAGTGTGGTAAACCAAGAGTGTTTCACTGAATCATATATAATAATCTTTTCCCAAATTTGCACCCACAGAACCCTGTACAGAACACTGTACTGCTTTCATTGTGGCCAAATATTAAGTTTAATAACTAGGCCTGACATCTAATGTGTTTCTTATCTGAAGAGATCACAAAAATACACTTTGATTTTTTCCCAGTCCTACCACGACAAGCACGCTCATTATTCACACGTAAGTAGCTGAGTCTGTGTAATCATGGCACCAGAGAACAGAAGAGCAAAGAAATTTGGATTTATTGTAAAAGCAGCTGCTAGGCTTTATCATTCTGCTCATTACATGAGGCATAACAGATTTTCTTTGGTTCCTTTATATTGAGAATACATAAATTCACTGGTGATTACCTAACAAGAGGATACAAAAAAAGCAAAACATGTTAGATTTATCCCCCTGATCGAGAGGTAGCTTCCTCTCTACCACCCATCAACCGTAATTGCTTTCCAGGCCTGAGCAGGAAAGAGCCTGGAGCTGTGTTGTGTTTGGCGGGAGCAGAATGCACCAGAGATAAGTGGAAATCCAAAAGTATGCTCCAATTGGGACCACTGTGGCGGAACCAACTCCCTATTCTCTCCTGTTCATGCAAAAGTGAGGATTTTTAGTATTCTAAAAAGAGCTTCTGCTCAAAAATAGAATTAACCGCCTCCGACGGCTCGTTCTGTTAGTTTTGTAATGTAGGATGGTTCAAAGACAGCCCTCACACAGACACAAACACACAAAGTGCAGACTTCAGTGTTGGTTCCCATTAGCTGACAGAGTCATCAACCATAACGGCCTAACTGGTGAGGTTTTTTTGTTTCCCCATCCAGCTGCTGAAATCCTAAATCCTAATGAGCGGTAAAAAATGGCTTTCCTACTGGAGGAAAAAAGAGATATAGCTGTCAGAGATGAAATATTAAAAATCTCAGTTCTCCAACTGTCACCTTTGCTTCGGTTCATAGAAGGATGCCTTGTCATGTCTCCTTGGCACAGATAGATTTCAGCCAACGCCTTCCAGCAAAGTGTACCAAGTCAGGGAGGATTTGCAGCCTCAATATGTCTAAAAGTGACTAACCAAGGCTTGAGCTGAAGAATATCTCCTTAAAAAAATCTCTATTCCATCTCAGCTGGATTTTCAGTAGCTGCTCGCAGAAAAGGAGGCATAGAGACATCTTAGATGTACTTAAATTATTTCTGAGGCAACTCAGTTAGAAGTTTTCTTAATTTATTGAACAATGTGAATAGAGTTCAAACCTAAAACTTGTAAATTTACCTTGTAATTTCCATGTACCATTCACACCCAAAAACTCTGTACCATTTACTACAAGGTATATAAAAACAGTTGAACTGTTTTTATGTTTTAATCTTTTTGTCCATTTTAGAAACTACACCCAAAAAAATAAAATTTTTAATAAAAGCATACTTTTATTAGCAACATATCACCAACTTAAAAAAAATAAATAAATCAAGGAACCTCACTTTTGTCAAACATATTTTTACTGTTGCAGAATAGTAAAGGTGAGTACATTACAGAACAAAATACATTTTCACAAACTTTACCCTAAGAACAAATTCCTATACAACTAACCTTGATAACAAAGCAAAAGCATTGCAGTATAAAAGACATTGATGAAATGCAAAAAAAGAAAGAAAAAGAATTCCAAATAATAACAATAAAATTAATACAATACAAAGAGTATAGGGAGGTAGGGAGAGAGGGGGGGAGGGGTGGTGGGCAGAACCACGGACAGTGTATCTGATTTTTCTAAAAACATACACAACATAATATCCCTTATCCAGTGGGTGCAACCTCACTTTTACCAAATGTAATACGAATGGAGCGCTGTATCCATTTAAGGAAGCTGACAACTTTTCAGCCTCAGTTGATGTTTTTGGAGCAATTTAAGCTGTGTACAACGCGGTTGGCTAACTTTTTTTTAGAACATCTGAAATAAACGCAAAGAATACTGAGACTAGCTGGTGAGGACGATGTTACAAATCTTTTTTGTTTCCCAATAGGAAGCTTTATATTTAGATGTAGGATTTAAAAAAAAAATAAAAGTGGCATAACACCTATCAATTTCAGCTTTTTTCACACCCATTCGTGTTAATAAACAAGAACTACCAATTAACAAGAACTATCTCTTCTTAGCATGCTAGCAACATGCTAAAAAGAGACATGTTGCTAACAGATGCTAACATTACAGTGTTCGTATCTGTTTTCCTTCAAAGATGGGCCATTTTAAAGGCAGCATCACTTTTGTTTTACTTCATGTACTTGCTGACAAAGATATATGATATTATGTACTGTAGCTGTATGATTTATGGCAGGCAGACACAGTCAAAACCTAAGAATACCAAAGACACTGCAACAGCAGAATGGTCAAGAACAGAAACAACAAATGCTAAAACAAGACAGGGATAATCTGTTATGGAAACATTAACAAAAAGGATCTGGCAGGGGGGAAAAAAACCTATGTGACTGGTTGACAGAGGAAGTTGCAAACTGGAAGAGATTTGAAAACAAAGACCAGACAGTTAGACACTGCAAAAAAACAACAAAGGGGAAAGTTTATAAACCAATGTTTGCTGGAATAATGAATGTATCAAATAGACTACTGTTTAAAGCTTCAAACCACAGCCACACCTTTATTTGTGATACACTGGTTACAAAAATCCAGACTTTTAGAAAAGGGGACAAGTTAAAGACAAAAATATAAAGTTGGGTGTTAAACCACTTTCTCCAGCAGATGAAGAGCATTCAACTGCCAGATTGATGTAAGGCAAGGCAACGCCATTTTATTTGTATAGCATTTACCATTTACCATTACCAGTTTATTCCTAACCCTAACCTTAACAAAAACATAATTCACACCATACCTCTAAACCTAACCCCTAACCCTAAAAATGGGGGTCCACCATATTAGGACCAGGCTTTGGTCCCTATAAGGTCCACCGGTCTTCAGAAGGTTAGTGAATATGCCAGAGAAGGTCCTAAATAGGGTAGCTATACAAGAACACGCACACACACACACACACACACACACGCACGCACACACGCACGCACGCACGCACGTCTTGCTATACTTGTGTTGAGATTGTATTGACTTCCATTGATTTTACTATGCCTAACCCTAACCTTAACCTTAACCTAATTCACACCATACCTCTAAACCTAACTAGTGGAGTTTAATAGCTTGTTTGAACATTGTGGGGACCAGGCAAAATGTCCTCACAACTACAAATGTCCACACAATGCTGGTGGCCTGTCAAAGGTTGGTTCACACAAGTATAGCTATACATGAACACCTACACACCCACACACACACGCACACCCACACACACACGCACACGCACACACACGCACACATAGCATATTACACGTAGAAACATTACTTAATAGCAGACATGAATTTAGGATAAAGTAAAAACAGCAACAAAGCAAGAAGCACATACAAAACATACGATACATTAAAACATTACTCAAAGGCAGCTCTAAACAGATGAGTTTTTAGTTGTGATTTAAAAGAACTCAGTGTTTCAGTAGCTTTGTAGTTGTCTGGAAGTTTGTTCCAGATTAGAGAAGCATAGAAAGTGAAAGCTGCTTCTCCATGTTTGGCTCCATGTTAAGTCTAGGGATGTTGAGTAGACTGGAATTAGAGGATCTGAGTGGTCTGGGGGGTTGGCATAGTAACAATAGATCTTCAAAATACTTTGGCGCTAGGCCATTCAATGATTTGTAAATTGGTAGAATTATTTTGAAGTCTATTCTCTGAGCTACAGGGAGCCAGTGTAAGGACTTTAGAACTGGGGTGATGTGCTCTACTTTACTGGTTCTAGTGAGGAACACGAGCAGCAGCTTTGTGGATCAGCCGCAGCTGTCTGATTGACTTTTTAGGCAGACCTGTGAGGACGCTATTGCAATAATAAGACGACTAAAGATAAATGCATGGAGGAATTTTTCCAGGTCCTGCTGCGACATCAGTCTTTTAATCCTAGAAATGTTCTTCAGGTGATAGAAGACTGACCTTGTTATTGCCTTTATGTGACCTGGGAGGTTCAGGTCAGAGTCCATTACTACACCTAGATTTTGACCCTGATCAGTAGTTTCTGTGCGCTGACTTTTGATCGTTCCTCTTTATGTCCAAAAGTAATTACTTCTGTTTTGTTTCTGTTCAGCTGGACAAAGTTATGGCACAGGTTTTCTGCTGCTTATAAGAACTGGAATACTATTCTCAGGGAGGTCGGGCAACTTTGGGGAGATGATAGGAGTAGGATTATTGTCTGGTCCCCTTCTATTTCAGATGTCTGTTATTACGAGTTGGGGCATGGATAAAATGCATCCATGTGGTGTTTGTTTGGCGGCATTAATATCGGACATCGGTACCGGCCCAAATTTTCATATCGGTGCATCCCTAGTGATTAACTTTCTGATTCACATGACAGAACATATTTGAGGTCAGCAGTCTCCATCCATCCATTTTCTTTTACCCGTCCATCCTAATGCAGGGTTGCGGGGGGGGGGGTGGCTGGTGCCTATCTCCAGCGGTCAAGGGGCGAGAGGCAGGGTACACCCTGGACAGGTCGCCAGTCCATCACAGGGCAACACAGAGACACACAGGACAAACAACCATGCGCACACTCATACTTAAGGGCAATTTTAGAGAGACCAATCACCTAACAGTCATGTTTTTGGACTGTGGGAGGAAGCCGGAGTACCCGGAGAGAACCCACGCATGCACAGGAAGAACATGCAAACTCCATGCAGAAAGACCCCAGGCTGGGATTCGAACCCGTCCGCAGTCTCACTCCTGATTTATTGAGATAAACTTGGTTTCACTAGAACAGATGCTTGGCACATCCAAATATTTTAAAATTGTTAGTAAATGAGATTTATTTTTCAGCAGATTGTCTCTTCAACCATTTATGGAGCATGAGAAGTCTATTGTATCTTGCTTTCTTATGTGTCCGCTTCATGTGGCTGGATTTCTCCTGGTGGCCTTTGACTGCTCCCGGGGGCCACATCGTCTTTGGGGGAACTGAGGGCTGCAAATCTGTTTTTCAGTGGGATTTGAGGGGGGGTAATGTCTGTTGTTTTGGTTTGGAATTTCTTTTGTTTTTTGTTATTCGGAGGAGGAAGAAAAGCAGGTGTCAATGTTTCAGTGCGCTTTTAAGCTGCCCAGAGTTCATCAAAATGTGAATGGGGTGTTCTACCCATTAAGCGCCTTTTGACTGAGGGAGTAGTGTTGTTCTATGGCTTCTTTGTGAGACTGTTGGACTAAGTTAACACCGGGTTGCCAGGTTCTTGCTCCCTGCAGGTAGTCATCGGTAAAGTTGTCTCATTTCCTTTTTTTTTTTTTTTTTTAAACGTGTCCTGTTTGGCAGTGTGGAGCTCAGAATTGGTGTCTGAGTACCAAGTAGAAGCCCATTATTATGAATTGTTGGGGTTTTTATTTCCTGATGTTATGGACACGGAGACGGAAAATTAAGGCGAAGAAAGAAGGAAGATGAAGAAGAGAGGTAGGAAACAAAAAGTCAAGAGAGAGGGTGAGTTGAAAATACAAGAAAATGCAAGGGGAACAAAGAAAACATAGGAAGACATTGAAGTCTGCCTCCATACCCACAGGACGGCAGAGAGAGGGGGAAAAACAAAACAAAACACGAAAAAGGAACATCGACAAAACAAAACAAACATTGTGAACTAAGAATTACACAACCACATCACACAAAAATAGATCTAAAAATACAACAACAATGTCACAGAAAAACTCATGGTACCGATTAATCAAGCTCTAGTAATGATAACCTTAGCCCAAGAATATATCCTTAAACACCAGAGACCCCACATCTATGTGTGTGTGTTAGCATGCTGGTGCATATAAGGTTTCTCCATAAGAGTGTTCGATAGCTGGTGTGAGCAGGCATCAATCCATCTCCCAGGAATCAATGCAGACATGAAGGAGATCGGAGCAAAGACGTCCAAAGGACCGCCAGAGCCCCAGGCGCACCCAGGCGGGGCCGACCGCATCCCCCAACAGTGGAGCAAAGGAGAACCCCAGGGTAACATCCAGCGGCCACTATGCAGGGGCCCGGGTGGCAGCAGTGACGAGCCCACGGGCCCCGCCGGCAACCGGCCGCGCCAGGGCGGGCCGGTCAATGGAGAGAGCCGGGGCCAAGGGGCACCCCACCCCCCAGCAGGGACGCCATGCGCCGCCTCCACCCTAGGCCAATCCCCACCGCCAACATCCCAGCGCCCCGCCGATAGCCACAGGGGACGGACAGCATCCCCAGGCCGGGCTCAGCCAGCATCTGGACACCAAGTTGTACCAGCTCCCGGGTCCTGATCCCACACAACGCAGGGCGCCAAGACCAGGCATCCAACGAGGGCCAGGGCCGGTCCAACCCGCCAATGAACCGGCCACGCATGGTGCGCACAGAACAGGTGATCAAACGACCAGAGACGCCGGATCTGCATCCCGCCGAGCCACAGAGTAGGCACCACCCAACAATCCCAAACCTGGCACCTCTAAAAGAGGTGCCCCAACCAACCAAAGGAAGATATCAGCCCAGCGCATCGGCCGACCGACACACCGGCCCCCCCAGGCCCCGCCAGGCACACACCAGGTCCGAACCGGATTGACCACCGATGCACCGGCAGGCAGGGGCCCCCGTCACCGGCGGGGAGTGAGGGAGGGGAAATAGGCCCCTCATTAAGTGTAAGGCCTGAGGTGCGCCAGGCGAGGCGGCAGACCAAGATCCAACCTGACAGGTAGACAAAGACATACAGACACAGTCATACGTTCCCTCCCTCTTAAACCCATACATTCTCACTGACTCACCAAGACACCCAAAAAAATGACGCTGGACCCTCACTCACACACCCCATACACACTTTATGCTCCCAGGTCCAGGTGCCTATGCCCCAGTAGAGCCTCCAGCCCCCGGACCCGGGAGATGGACCCCCTACCTTCTAGTACGAAGACAAGCAGACCGCCAAGGGCCCCACAGTGGCAAAGCAGCCCGACAGCCCAGGACCCCGACCAGACCGCCTGTTCCTCCTCCGGACCCCAACCCCTGATGGCCCGTAGCGAACAGGGGTGTGAAAAGACCCCTAGCCTCCATCCTCCCGCTCGAGTATGGTGTTGATGCGTGATGTTATAATGTGCATTTAAAACCGAGGGGTGGGATGTGGGGAAGGCAGCCACACATCCCCCAAACCCCACCCCGAGCCCTCAGTGTCTATATGTGGTTTAACAGTGGGCACCGGCACCAGAGGTGAAGCTGATTAAACCGCTCCCCCTCTGGATGCCGAAAAGTGTCCCCACCCCAAAGTCCCTACATATGTGGGAAGGGAAGGGAAGGACTGGGAGACAAAATGTCTTCCCAGGGAGCCAGCTCCCCCACTGACCCCAATAGGCACCGCTGTTCACCGGGATCCACCAGGGGAGGGAGGCCATGGCACGTTTGACCCGGGGCCCACGGCCACAGCACCACAAAGCCCCACGGACCCCAAGGCAGTCCCCCCAGCCCCATCCCAGAAGGGGAACTAAGCCCACCCTGACATTCGCTCTACTCTCAAAACACAAAAGACACTAGACACCCAGGTTGAGTCCCTCCCCCCCCCCCCCCCCCCCGTCCAAGTGCCCTCGTAGGGGGAGGACACCTGTCGCCACACAGCAGCAGCCTCCCCGCCAGCAAAGGAGGCCCCCAGCGCCACCCGCACACCGGAGGCCCCCGTAGCCCGAACCACGGCGACGTACCTACCCAGACCAGGAGCAAACCGATGAGCTGGGCGGCCGACCCACCAGGCCGACATCCACCGGCCTCATTCCTTGTGGAGCGACCACTGTTGCTCAACGGCCCGGCAGGAGACCAAACCCAGCGCCCCACCCACCTGCCCTGCACGCCCACCACCCGGCCGGTCCACCCGCAAGTCCGACTGAACAACCCCAGCACCCCGCACAAAGACCAAGACCCAGGAGCCAAGTCCAGTGCAAAAAAGGACTGATCCGGCCCAGAAACGCCACCCAGCCGCCGCGACCAGCAGCAAGGCACCCCGACCAGCAAACAAGGCGAGACACCATACAAGGACCGGCGATGACAATCGGCCCAGAGAAAAAGAGAGAGGCGGCGGCACATGCCGGCCGCCGGCCGGCCCCGACCCTCACAGCCAACAGAGACCCCACGCCGGCCGACCCCCAGCCATGACCACAGCTAGGGGGCGCGTCGCCCCCGAGCCCCGAATCCCCAGGCCCACCCCAGACCCTACCCAGGTGCACCACGGCCACCAGGCCAGTAACCCATGTCCGCCAGTGCAACCCCCCCAAGGCACCGTATGCAGCCATCAGGAGTTACCACCCAAAGCCCAACCCCAGGCCGGCCACGACGTCCAGCGCCCCATCCGCCCAGTGATCCCACCCCCTGGGGTCCCCCCCAGACGCCTCCAACCCCAAAACCCCCACATCAGCAACAGTGTCCCAAACGACAAAACCAAGTGCCCCCCACCCCCACTAGGTGATGGAGCCGATCAAAGTAGCCCAGAGAGATTGATCAGATATGGAGCCAGAGGCCGTCTCAAGACCAATATGGTCCAACAAGAGATTTCTATACTGATTAATATTAAGAGCTTTTTTATTTTTCCAGTTCAGAAGGATAGTTTTTTTTAGCGATGCATAAGGCAATGTGAACCATTAGAACTGACTTTGTGTCCATGGTGACATGATTTAAATTTCCTAACAGGCAAATTGAGCGAGATGGTGGGATGTTACATTTCAGACACTTTGATAAGTCCTCACATATCTGGCACCAAAATTTCTTAACAGGTGGACAGAACCAAAGCGCATGAACATAAGTATCTGGTATATTGCTTGTGCATTGTAAGCAGGTATTAGACGATGTAAAACCCATCCTAAACATTCGTTGACCTGTATAGTGTACTCTATGAAGGATTTTGTATTGTATTAATTGCAAATGAGGATTTTTTGTTATTTTAAAGGTTCTTTAACATATCTGAGACCAGACGTTTTGGTCAAAGCTGGCTGATAAATCCTCCTCCCATTTTGAAATAGGGATGGCTATTGATTCATCTAATGTAGATAAAGTTTTGTATATTTTAGACAGCAAATTGGGGGGGTTGAGATTAAGAAAATCTAAAACTCTTGCTGGAATTTGTAATTCAGCTGTATTGAGCCTAAATGTACCTTTAATGATAGATTTAATTTGTTGATATTCTAAGAATTTGTTTTTATCAATTCCATATTGTGTGATTAATGTATTAAATGAGATAAAGTCTGTTCCTTCAAATATATGTTCCAGGTATTCAATTCCATTGCACCTCCGGGCTGGGAAACTTATCATACATTTTTTTTGGCAAGATGTCGGGGTTATTCCAGATGGGTGTACGTCTGCATGGGATTATTGTGGACTCTGTCATTTTTAGAAACTCCCACCATGCTGTCAGAGAGGAGCTCATATTTATGCTTTTAAAGCATTCATATTGTTTTATATTTGAGCTAATAAATGGTAGGTCTGAAAGTTTTATCTTATTGCATAGTGTCTGTTCTACGTCGTCTATCCAGGACTCGTCTAGGTAGCTATGTTTTAACCATCTTGAGATGCATTGGAGCCTGTTGGCTAAGAAATAATGATGGAAGTTTGGTAGATCTAGACCTCCTTTTTCTTTGGTCTTCTGCAGTGTTTTTAAGCTGATACATGGGGGTTTATCTTTCCAAAGAAATTTAGAGATAGAGGAGTCCAGAGATCTAATCCAGTCCAGTGATGGTTTACTTGGGATCATTGAGAATAAGTAGTTGATTCTGGGCAAAACCATCATTTTTATTGAAGCAACCCTTCCCATAAGTGATATGGGTAGGGATTTCCATTTAGCAAGATCATCTTCCACTTTTTTTTAAAGTGGGATGTAGTTTAGCGTTATTAAATCTGCCAGTCTTGGTGAGACATTGATACCTAAATAGGTAATATTCCCTGACTGCAGTTGTGTATTAGTTGGATTCTGGACAGAACAATTGATTGGAAGAACTGTAGATTTTAACCAATTTATAGAATAATCGGAAACATTTGAGTAAGAGTTTATCAACCCGATTACCTGAGAGAAAGAGGTTTGTGAATGCTGGAGAAAAAGTAATACATCATCTGCATAAAGAGTGATTTTATGTTCTATGTTATTGCATTTTATGCCTTTAATATTGTGAGTTTGCCTGATTGCTGTAGCTAGTGGTTCAATAAAAATAGCGAACAGGGAGGGAGAGAGAGGACATCCCTGCCTGGTACCTCTCTGAAGATAAAACCTAGATGATGTTTGGTTATTTGTCCTGATACATGCTGTTGGTGAACTGTATAATATTTTCAACCAGTTTATAAAAGAATTTCCAAAGCCAAATTTATGTAAGGTTACAAATAAGAATTTCCAGTTAACTCTATCAAATTCTTTTTCTGCATCTAAAGATAATATATTAGTTTTAATGTTTTTACAGTAAGAAAAATCTATTAAATCTATTAATCTACGTGAATTTGTGGATGAATGTCTCCCTTTAATAAAACCAGTTTGATCAGGATGTATTATAAGAGGGGTTACTTTCTCTATCCTTTTTGCGAGGGCTTTGTCGTTGTCGTTGTCTCATTTCCATATCCGGTGTTTATGTCCATGTACAGTTCAAAGCGACGTATCTTTATCTCCATTTTATCCATTCTCTGGAGCAGTTTGTCAAAGTCCTCAGCTAAGCAAAACACAATTTTATAAATGAGAACAAATTGTGTCTTTCAAAGTGCCTAAAGAGCTAAATTGAAATTGGTTTGTCGCATAATTGTTTAAACTAGTGGTATTCAAATAGCCATTAGTTTAGACAACACAAGCAAAAGCATTTGGAAAAACAAAACAAAAAATGTGTTCATATCTAATGTAACTGTTTGATTGGTTTGAGGATGCCAAGTAAGTATGTATTCCGTTTTATTCAGAACTTGAATTTCTCAAGTTTGAACTTATGAATAGTAAAAGAAAAATTACTAAATCCATAGGTTTCTTAATCAATCTTGACCTCAAACTCCAATATGGCCACCTCGCATTTAACACACACACACAGTGCTGTACACCTTTCTTTAGTCAACCTGTTACTACAGTTTTTGAAAGTACAAATGCTGTGAAATTGTTATTCGAAATTGTTGTTCGATTTCCTAACAATAGATAGCCAGGCCGCTGAGCACATCAATTAGCGGAAACAACTGGTTTACTAGGTTTATATTATTTCCAGTTTAAAGGCTTGCTCCTGGTTCGCTGTCATCCACTGCCTGACTGTTAATTTGGTCATCCTTACCTAACAACCAATAAACGCAAACATTTTTCTGAGTATCATAAAAGGCAGACCAACTTATCAGACAGTTGGAGAACCAATGGTTGTAGATAAAACAACTGGCTAATTGCTTAAGTTTTGCAGCCACCAGATTTATAGATAAATAAACAAAAACCTGAAGAAAAAAAACTGTAAAACTGGTCAGGTAGGGAACCAAATATGAGGAAATACGCAGCCAAAGTCAGAAGATAACTTTTAAAGAGCTTCCTAAAGTCCAAACAACTGTTGATTAAAGACCATGAATGCATTACAAGAAAGCCTGAATGCTTAGAAGTAAAGAAATAATATTTAGGGATGACAGAAGACTGCTGTAATACTTTAATCCCTAACCAAGAATAGGAGCAGAAATGTCTGAGGAGCAAAGCTGATTCAGAGAGGCGAGAATCATAGACTTTGACCCTATAAAACAGTACCCAGCTCCTGGGGTTTTTGAACAGATGAAAATGAAAAGAAATTGTGCATGTTGAGAGAAAAGTGAACTTTCCAGACCTTTGTCTTTTGCTTGAATTCAACATCTTGTGGGAACAGTGCCTGCCACACAAAAGCTCATAACAGATGAGTCTTCCACCTGTCAGCATTTGGGTTTCCCTGTGTGAAATAATTTTGCAAGGTTTAAACCGGAATCCAGAAAACAAAGGAAAAAACTGCAACCCTGACAGTTGCAAAAGAAGTTCAAGGTTTTCCTTTTAATCATATAAAATGCATCATTGTGAGTCAGGCAGAGCAAGCCACATTTGTTTGTCTCCTGCTCCACATCAAGGTGTCCCTCCTTTTTGACAAGACTCCTCCATTACTCTGGCTCCACCTGACTTTTCGCTCGGGAATCTGCATGACTCCTGTGTCAGGGCGGCAATCAGAGGAAGAAGTTCACACATCTCCACTGAGAGACGGGCAGGAGCATTCTTTCTGCCCTCCTCCCCCTCAGTGAGAAAATAAAAAAAGAGAATAGGACTAGAAGAATGGAGGCCCCGTTGGGGTTTCACACCATCTTTCACGCATACGTCGGTCTTTCCTCCTTCGCTCTCCTGTCTCATTCTCTCAGGCTGAACCTTTTCTGACTCCTGTATTCTCTTTTATCACCTTCTCCTTTCCATACTCTTCCTCATCTTTGTCCTCCACTCTCATTCTCTTCGCCCTTCTTCTTAAAGAGTTTCTCCATCCCCTTCATCTCTAGCCTAACTTTTCCTCCTTATCTCGTCTCTTTCCTTCACAGCATCCATTCAGGCCTACTAATACTGTTCCATAAGTAGAAAAAAATTACCCTTCATTCTGACCTAAATCAAACACGCTGCAGTAAAAATATTGAGCACGGAAATCTTTATGGATTTTCAGGAGCAAAAATAAGGCAGAGATGGTGGAGGAAAAAGTGTTTAAAATTCCTGACGAATACAGGCTAGGAGGCTGCAGAAAGCACACTGCCTTTCCAACACTTTCTGGGTTGTGAAGGGTTTAATACTCTTTTGGAAGATAAAGTGAAGCGGTCAAAGGCTGACTGGCATCACACCGCTGCGTGCCAGCTGGCTTATATCTCAGACAGATCAATATAGCAAAGAGGTCAGGCAGCAAAGAGGAGGAAGACAAATGGTCAAGTAAGAGGATTTTTCTAAACACTGATCATTCAGTGTTGCAGGAGAACAAAAATGAGATAAGGATGATGACTTTTACAAGCCATGTGGTATCCTACAGAGGATTCTCTCCTCAGAACTGGAAATGGCTGTATAGCAACATTCTGGATTGGAAAAATGCATCCATATCATCAAAGCATTGATTACAGAAAATATGTAGGGTGATAAAACAGCTCGCATGAAGAAGTGTAAACGATCTGATGAGGAGCTGTGGCCCCTAATGATGTCCCCTGTCACCAAAATGCCAATAAGCTAAGAGCGAAAAGAAAGAAGAAAAAAATCTGTGGTTTACTTATGATGCTCGGCTGCTCCGGTTCACTTGTGGAAAATCAATTCTCATCCACAGCTGCGCTCAGTGACGCTTTGCAGACCAAACCTCATCAAATCAAAATACACATGGTCACCGAGTATTGGCTCTTCAGGCTGGGCAAAAGGCGCTGTGTACAATGTCCTAAAAGATGACATATTGCACATTTATCTAACGCGCCGTTCAATATGTGAGAGATCCGTGTGACTGAGGAGAAAAGACTGACCTCACCCCTGGAGTGCGGGTTAGTCCGATTTATTTTTCTATCAATAATCTAAAACCTATACAGCTACATCAAGCCAAAGCAAAAATATAAAATGATTGGATCTGCTTGAAACCAACAAAGATATTGAGCCGAGTCTCCATGTATAGTTGATGCCCTATATTTACATACACTGTATAAAATTTGTAAATACCTAGTAAAAACCATTTTCCTCACTGTCTTACTTTGAATCAGACTTGATTTGTTAGGATTAAATAAATTGGTATATTTGCGATATTATTGACTGTGTTTGACCGTTTAAAAAGAAATATTGATAGAAAAATAAGAAGGACGGCTGTCACTTTGACAAATTAGAATTCAGACCCCTGACCACTTGGTAAAGACGAGCAGACATTTGCAACTTTACGCACAGAGTACAGATAACTAAATCAATCAAAAGATTCCCATGAAAGCATCTGAGCTTCATCTCAGACCTGGACACCCTACTCAATACATCTCGCTACCCGGAAGCTGACAGAAGAGTTCTGGAGGTTTTGGAGCCCATCACAGACTGGTGAAGCTGTACAACAGATGCAGAAGGAGTGCATGCTGTGAGATTTCCTCCCGCTAGAGAGAGAAATTGCAACATCAGGAAACCCCTCGTTCAGTGATTCTTGGTTACCTCTGATCACTTCAATTGATTAAATGTTCCCTGATTTCAAAACTTTGGTTGAAATGGCGCTTGTAATTCCAGTCTCCAGGGTGCCAGCAGAGCCCGAATTCAGTCTCTAGAACAACTTGGTCTGGTTTGGACTTTTGCCTTGTCTGTCCAAGGCTAAAGTTCAAAATGTCGGTGATCCCACCTGAGACGTTTGATTACGTTCAAGTAGCTGCGCAATTCAGGTCCATACGGCCCAGGAGGAAGTTGTGAGACTGTGTGTTCAGGCCACCGTAGGTGAACTGTTCATATTTAATACATGCATTCATCTACTTAACGTGTGACGGCACAATTTGGATTCTCTGTTCAGCTTATTTGTATTGAATATTTAATAAAAAGAATAAAATGAAATACAATAAAATTATATTGGATATTATTATATTAATATTAATATTGAATATTTCACTATTATCATTTTAAAAAAGTGACAGGTAAACAGAGTTTAACGGAATTTTTTTTGAACAATTAGTCAAAATGACGGACGATGGAAAAGTCTAGCGCAACCTCTGAAGTTCACTTTGATTACTTTGTCTTTGAACAGTTGAGGAAAGTCCAGATGATGATTTATTGGTTTGTAACCTTCTACTCTAAGTTTAATAGAGACATACATGTGTTGGTATTTTTAAACAACAGCTCAAACATACTGTTTCCTTGTGTGACATCATAGAAAAATCTGAAGCAATCAGCCAAGATATCAGGAAGAGAATTGGGGTTCTTCAAAAGGGGTTCCAGTGTTTGACCCAAACCCGCTCCAGAGTCAGTTCCTAAGTGGTTCCGTAGTACAAACCAATTTGCTTTTCCACAACTGGAAAACCAAGTTGGAGCTACATCAATATGTCATTTATGTAATTAAAAACATCTCATCCAGTTATTGCTTGTTTCTCCTGCTTTTTTATTTTATGTTTTTGTGAGGATTTTAGTGCATAAAGACAATTTGACCAAACAATTCATATCATTTATCAAAATATCCTAGGATGACCAATCATCCTCTTTTCCCTGGACATGTTGACTTTTCACGTGCTATCCAGGGGGATTTCATTTACTGATGAAAATATTTGGGTTTTCATTGTTGCCAATAAGCATACTTAAACTGACTGGTGTGACACATAGAACACGGCTGTCTTTCGTTCATCTGATGTCCTCTATGAGCTGCTGCTTAGTGGGAGGTTCTGATCCGTTCAGAGACGAAATAGACAGCGCCGGTGCTCTTTAAAAGATGTCAAAGCGCAAGTGTAGCTTTACAGAAAAACATAGCTGGCATAGCTGTAAAAAGTTTTTCTGTGTGTAACAAAAGTGGCAAAGATCCCTATAAAAATGCTGTGAAATGTGAGAGTTCGTCTATAAATTGACTGATGAGGATGAAGATGAAACGTATTTTTTTATTGTCTTTTTGAGACTGTTGCTTTTTACTTTTATTACATTGAAAAGAAAATAATACCTAATTTCTCAGAATATTATTTCAGATTTTTGTTCAATTCTTGTCTGACTTGACCTAAAAAGTGAACTATTATTGTTTCTGGAAAAATTTTTAATTTGGAGGAGTAATTATTTATGTTATTATTTATTTCCATAGATTTTAAAGTTATTTTGGACTTGTGAAAGCCTATCTAAAGTTTTTTATTTAACTATTCATTCTAACCACATGGAGAATGCACGCTTTAAATATGTTAAAATCTAAAGTCTTGGCACAGTCCAGAAGGTGTTTCAGGACTGGGCCGAGTCTCCTCCTTTTTTTGGAAATCAAAATCTGGTCACCGTACAACAGGCGTGCCCAATCCTGGTCCTCAAGATCTACCATCCTACAAATTTTACATGTAGACCAGCTCCAACACACCTGAATCAAATTGTTCAATTCCTTCATCAGCAGTCTGTCAGATCTGCAGAAGCCTGGTAACGAGGCCTTTGTTTGATTCAGCTGTGATGAGAAGGGATTCACCTAAAAGTTGTTGGATGGTAGATCTCGAGGACCAGGGTTAGGCATCCCTGCCCTACAATATCGCTGCAACCAGATGCCCTAATATACCAGCTGATCTCTCATCTTCAACAGCAGTGGTAAAACAAGAGTTAAACACATTTTCAGAGATTTATGAACACCACCTGGTGAAATTAAATAACTGAGAGGGGTGTTTTATGAATTTAATGGAAAATAGTAATCAGTAAACAAAGCTGCCAAATACAAATTCCCCTACTTAAACCCCATGATGATTGACATCAAAATAAACTTGGAGGTAACAAGAAACAAATTTGATTTTTTTTATTGATGAAGCGAAGTACTAGATTTTTTTTTATGTTTGTTTACAACAAATTAAAAACTAATATCCAAAGTTTTAAATAAGGCAGCTAACAATGTTTTGATTGGCTGCTGTCCCCGATGAGCCTGTCTTTTCTAATGAAACTAATTATTTCCTCTTGCCTTGTAGGACTAGAATCAGAGCCTGCAGCAATGAAAACACAAAGAACAAGAGGAAAATATATGATGCCTTCTGTCTAGCAGATTAAGCTTTGCCCTAACTGGGTTATCACCAGGACACTGATTCAAAACACAGTAGTGAATTTACGACAGAACAGCTGAAATAAAAAAGAACATCAGTGTTGTAATGGCTTAGTCAAAGTCCAGACCTAAACCTGACTGAAACGCTGTGCAGAAACAGGTCTGCAAACCTCGGTTAACTGAAGCAATGTTGAAAGAAAACGAGTGACCCAAAAATTCCTCCACACCACAGTGAAAGACCAACAGTCTGCTAGGTTCCACATAATTTTACATTTTTACTACGCCCTCATATCTAAAGCCTAAGCATTGAAATTAGGTTGCTTGCCATAAATTACTCCATAAATTAGTGCTGAAAAATTGGTTGAGTCAGGGCAACATGAAGTTCCCCAAACCACCATAAGAACTGAAAGTAACTGTCATTCTGCATTTCTTCCAGGAAAGCAATAGAGATTAAACTATAAAGTGTGTTTAGGTGCTGGAAATAATCACTGACAGAACCAGAACCAACCTCCCCTTTCTACATCTTTTTTGATCACTGATTTGAAATATAAACCAGGTTTTTTAAAACATATAAAGCATAAATGAGAGAGCATTAACCATAGAGGCAGATTAGCAAAAAAAAATTTCTGACAAACTGTTGGCTATGTAACGTTAAACCTTTACATTTTTGTTGTCTTCCGTTTCCTTTTTCCTTTTATTTCCTCCATCTACAGCTAACCTCCATCTGAAAATGTAAGATTATGGCTGCCTGGTGTTTAATTTACACAAACGTCATTTACCCACCAGGCTATTTTTCTGATGTTCAGGAACAACGAGTCAACCCCCAAATCTCTGCAGTGGACATATTGTTGACTGTTGATTTTCTATAATCTGTACAGCAACAGCCTTCTGTAAGTGCACACAGCTTGCTGTCCAATTACTCATATGCAAATGCCATAATCTGACGATACATGCTTTCCAGAAGCCAGCAGATCTCCCTGTGACAGAGATGGCAGCAAGAATTGAGCTGCCACTCATGATGTCCACAGTCCTGTCACAGATGGATTACCGAATGGGCCAGCTAGAAAGCAGGCTAGGGACCCGAGAGCCACAGAAGTGACTTTTCATGTAGAGCCAGTCAAACAGCGGCAGATTTCCAAAGGGACGGGAGGGAATGCAAAATGGCAAGAGAAAGTCAAAAATGACTACAAAAGGACATAGGGATGGAAATTTACTATAAACTGAGAAAAGACACTGGAATAAGCAGATAGATGGCATGACCACACAATGCTCAAAAGCATAGCATTAGGGATGCTTAAATATTTAAAAAAAATTAAAAATGGAAAATAAGATGCAAGGTTAAAATGGATTGATCCAAAATTGTGAAGAAATTACAATATGAACACAAAGAGAAACAAAAACATAAACAACAGACATTGCTTTCATAAAATGACCAAGAGTCACAACAGATGAATTGAAAGATCCACAATGGTTACAGAAAGATGGCAAAATAAAAACAATAGAGGAAATATGAATTTTGGGGGTAGAGGATAGTTAAAGGGAGTCATAAAATTATTAAATAGAGACACAAAATGACAAAACATTAGTTGACAGATCATTCATATTTGAATAATACAAATAAACAGAAAATACTGCTTATAATTAAGGGATCCAAACCAGCTAATCAAAGTAACAAATAAAAAAGATGAAATGACAAATTTCACTAAAATAAACAGAAAATAATATCTGAAAGATTCTTAACAGCAATGTTAAAATATAAAAAATAAAACATTTTCAGGGACTTTTCAGGGGTGCCAAAGGGTTGAAGAGACAGAATACAGATGCTAAAGTTATTATAGAGAGGGAGAAGTCCAATGAGGATGTAAATGGTTCAAAGTGAGATCAAAAATTATATTGAAAGAATGCAAAATGGCAAAATGGCTACAGAGACGCATAAAACTAGCAGAAAGAGATATAAGTGTTACTGAGAGATGTAAAATAACTGTGGGGACATTAAAAAAACATTTGGAGGATGCAAAATAAACACACAAGGATGCCAAAGTTTCACAATATTTGTTTTTACTACTGAGTGATGCAAAATGGCTAAAGAGAGTCAGTGACCTTAGAGAGATGCAAAGAATTAGAAAAAAGAAAGAATATGAAGGATGGGAACAACTAGACTGACATAAAATATAAAATTTGAAGACTGAACAATGGCAACACAGAGATGTAGTATCAGAAGTATATCAGAAACATCACAGGTGAGGAATATTACTTTTTGTGTGAGGACAAATAGGTGCAAAATAGATGTAAACGGCTGCTGAAAGTAAAGTAAAATGACATAGACATGTTGAATAAAATTAAAAGGATACACAATGACTAAACAGAGACTTTAAAGCAAAAATATGAGTTTTAAGGAATGCAAAACTGTGAGATTCAACTTTCTGAACGAAGGCAAAACAAATGTTTTTAAAATCCAAAACAGTTGCAAAAGAATTACAGAGATATCCAAGATTGTTAAAATAGTAAAAAATTTGACCGAGATGCAAAATGAAAGTCAGAAAAAAGGCTGCTGAAAGTTGAAGAATAACTGCAAGAAGATTAAGAAGTAATGGTGAAGTTTAAAAAATAGTTTTAAAAAGCAATAAATGACCAGATAGAGATGTAGAGATAAAAAAAATTATCATTTAATGAATGAAAATTACCTCATAGTGTATCAGAAATTACAAGTGTTACTTTTTAGGGTAAAGTAAAATTACTAAACAAAAATATAAAATACCCATAAACAGATGCAACATGTCTACAGATAGAAATATAAAAACTATTGAAATGTAAAAAATATGTACAGAGAGGAGTGTTCAAAATGGCTATTCAAAGACGTCAAAATATATTAAATGGAAGGTAAAACTCCTCAGGGATGCAAAACAAAGTTATCAAATAACAACAAAGATATACCAAATAACAAGAAAGATAAAAGGCTACAAAAATATCACGGCAGAAACATGAAAAATTGTATCTGAAGGATGCAAAAAATACCATAAAGATATTTTGAAGTAGCACACATGAAATATATTAGTACTTAGCGATTCAAAAAAGATATACTAACTTTTTTTGTGCTTTACATTTTTAGAAAGATGTAAAACAATTTTGAAAGTTGCAAAATGACTGCATGGAAATGGAAATAGCATTCAAAATGATCACAAAGAGATGTCAAGGAACCACAAATGGAGGATAAGAGCTCTGAGGGAGGCGGAATGGCTCCAGAAACATAAAATGAGCACAAAGAGATGCACAATGACTAAAAAGCTGCAGAAGGACGATGTTTATTGAAATCAACTTGACAGAAAAAGACTTTTGCAAACCGTAAAGTGACCACAGTAGGAGAAAAACAAATGTCCCATGTCTGCAGAGGGAAGCGAAATGACAAGCAAGGCATAAAAGAAGATTTAGACTGTCAACAGAGCGGCATAATGTTGAAAATGTTGCCTGAATAAACCTTCACTTTATGAGCATGTAGGTCTGTTTTACTTGCAGAGCCTTTGCTCCCTGCTACTCACATTGATTGTTTTCTCCTGGCTTGGTAAACAGATGGAAGTCAATACCCCCCACTCCCCATCAGTGATGTCAGGGTTCAGCTTGCTGAGGGTCTCGTGGGTTTATCAATTAGAGTGGAAGAATGCAGCCAAGGATTTCATTTGTAGCCTAAGCCGTTATTAGCAACGACAGGTGGGTATTCAGGGTGGCGCAACACTGCTGGGGAAAATTGTGATAAACGACAGAAAGAGGGCTCTCGGTCTCTAAAGAGGAGAGCAAATATCGGACTGGTGGACAGCAATAATGGAGTGCATGTCTGTGCTTTCATGTTCGAGGTGGAAAAAAAGTGAAGATGTGCAGCAGAACGGGACTCCTAATAGAGGAAATTTGAAACCGGCTTCACTTTCAAAGGCTCCAGCATTTTCTTTGCAGAGCATTAGATGCACATTCAAAGCTTTTCATCCCCCCGGAATTACCGAAGCGGCAGGAAACAGCCGCATCTGCCTACCTTATGGTCGATGATGCCGATGTATCCCTGGAGGGCAGGCAGGTGAGGCTTCGCCGCACTGACGGAGGCTTCGGGGGGCTGCTGCAGATGTTCATGCTGTCGGACCCGGGTGTCGTTAGTGTCCCTGGAAGGACTGTTGAAATTCCCGTTGTACACGAGGAACAAGCTGGCGCACAGGAGGAGGACGAGAAGCACAGCTACCCCATGGCGCTGAAACAAAGAAACGAGCAGATGCAGACAAATTAGCCTTCCTGAACTTGAGCTAGACATGCACTCGAAGCAGTGGTGTCGAAAGTCAGTCCTCAACGCGTGGGGTTCCTGCACATTTTATTTGGTTCAACACACCTGGAGCTGATGAAGCGTTCATTACCAAACCTCTGCAGAGAATTATAACATGCTGAGGAGGCAATTTAACCATTTAACCATTTGAACCAGCTGAGTTGGAGCAGGGAGTCAACTGAAACATGCAGGACACTGACTCGTGAGGACTGGAGTTGGACACTACTGACTTAAAGGGACAGATTTGATTTTTTTGTAGTGAGAACATATGAGAATATAGTGAGCAATAGTTCTACCTGCATGCCATATTTCAGTGAGTGTGTATAAAAGTCAACATCTTTAGAGCAGCTGTAGGCCAACAGTTACCATTAGGCCCAAAATTATAAATACCCTAGGCAGATTTAGGTGACTCATATTCCTTTTAAAGATTAGCGTGATGGCAAAGAGGCCTTTACACCTTAGAGCAGCTGATCCAGAACACTGCTGCTCGTGTTCCTCACTAGAACCAGGAAAGTAGAGCACATCACCCCAGTTCTTAAGTCCTTACACTGGCTCCCTGTAGCTCAGAGAATAGACTTCAGAATACTTCTATTAGTTTATAAATCAATGAATGGCCTAGCACCAAAGTGTGTGGAAGACTTGTTGCCACCATATCAACCCCCAGACCACTCATGTCTTCCAACTCTAGTCTACTAATTTTCCCTAGAATAAGAACCAAACATGGAGAAGCAGCTTTCAGTTTCTATGCTCCTCTAATCTGGAAAAAAACTTCCAGACCATTTCAAAGTTGATGAAACACTGAGTTTCTTTAAATCAAAGCTAAAAACCCATCTGTATAGAGCTGCCTTTGAATAAGTGAAAAATAATAGCTGGAATGTCATATGTTTTAATGTGTCATGTGTTATTTGTCTACCCCGCCTCTCGCCCCGCGACTGCTGGAGATAGGCACCTGCCCCCCCCCCGCAACCCTGCATAGGATGGATGGGTACAGAATACAGATGGATGGATGGATGTTACGTGTCTCTAATATTGTGTTTTATGCTTTTAATGTTTTTTATTGCTGCTTTCATTTTATCCACTAATAACCCAAAGCACCTTGAATTGCCTTGTTGTTGAAGTGTTCCCTACGAATAAAGTTGCCTTGCCTAGAGACTTGAAGCTCATCACCTAAGACAGCGTTTTTCAACCCTGGTCCTCAAAGCACACTGCCCTGCATGTTTTAGATGTTTCCCTGCTTCAGCACATCTGATTTCAATTGATAGTTGATTAACAGGCTGTTGCTGAACTGCAATCATGTGAATCAGGTGGGTTAAAGCAGGGAAACATCTAAAACATGCAGCACAGTGTGTTTTGAGGATCAGGGTTGGGAAAGAGTCAGTGCGTATACATCCACATCTAAACCGAGCCTTTATCCGAGTTGACATGTTCTGTAAGTAAATCGAATTATCGAATGAGGTGCACTTGACTCCGCGACGCTAGGTGGCGACACGTGCCCTTTGCATTGGCATTCTTCTGGTTGGCCTATAGCGTCACAATAATGGTAAACAAATGCTGGCGGCAGTGAAGCAGACGGGAGTAAAAGCAGGATATGCACAATGAGCAAAGAAATGGATGACAACACCACTGCAGCACAGCACACTTTATACTGCACTGTTTGATTGTGTTACATGTGTTGTCGTACCAGTGATGTTATTCCCGTTTCCGCGATCGCATCACTCCCCCTTCCGGGGAAGTGCCCAGGCCAGTCATAGCTTGACTAACCTGGGATGTCGCTTACATGCACAGAAATTTGTTTTTTTAATCGCATTATCTAGGCGTGTTAGCTCGGTTAGGAGTAGGCCAGTTTGGTTCGATTTTAGCCGGACTAAGATATATACATGCATTTCAAAAGTCAAACTAAAGCAATAATTTGGTTTCTCTTACTGCATGTAAACCAACTCACTGACCTAAGATAAATCATCAGTTCACCAGTGGAAAAGTGCAAAAAGATGCTCTGCAATTCCAAAAAAGGGTTTCATTGCTCTGTTGTCAATATAGATTTTTCCTCTGATTATGGGAAGGGTGTAAATAATTTTCGCCGTGCCATTTTTTAATAAAATGCATATAAAAACAGACTTCCCTCCTCCCAATTGATCCTCTTTTTACATCGTTTTATTATCCTTTGAGAGGTGCTTGTCTAATTTTCAATCTGAAACAAAATTCTTGGTTGACTGAAAAAAAAATCACTTCATCTAAATCTGCCAGGGTTATGAATAATTGTTCCTTTTTATTTACTCCTACTATTGGGTTGGTGTTGCTCTCTAATAAAATCCCGATCTGTTTAAGCATAGAAAATCTTAACTCGTATAATTTAAAACAACAACATCTGTGCTGGTATTTTGGGAATAACTCTACGACAGTTGGAGAGCAAAGTTAGAAGTGACTGAATGCATTAGACAGCGACTTCATGCCTCTGTTTGTCTCGGCTGTTCCTGCCATCTCTCATTCTCTGCCTGCATCAGACTCCCACACAGACAGTAACAGAAGGAGCGTAAGCCTTCAGTTTATATTGTTACATTTAAAGCAAAGAGGAAGGCGTTGCAGTGCAGTTTAAAGTAAGGGAATACGCAAACATTAATAACAGTTTCCCACAGAGACGGATATGTACGTCTCAGTCTGACTAGCTGTTACCTTGCCACTGCTGAGGATGTTTTTACTTTTCAACAAAACCACTGCAACATCAAATTATTCTACTACAGGTAGTTGGGGCGCCTCCAGAAAGATTCATAATCTTGGGATGAGACACCAAAACCAAAGGCCAAAAGACAATTTCAGGAATTGTATTAAGGTATATCCATGAGGAGGAGCTTGAAATTTAGGTCACATCCAAAAAATAAAATCCTGATACTGTTAAGAGTTTTTAATCAACACAAAAACCTGTAAGCTCATGATTTCAAGTACTAACATTTTAAGATTTTCCACTGAGCCACAGACATGATTTCAATATTAAAGCTACTTGCAGACCCCATTTAGATACCAGTTTGTATTTAGACCCATAAACCAAGTAAAACTGACAGATCTAAAAGTCCTCCAAGTCTCTGTGAATCATACAAAAATGGCATATAAATAGAAACCCAAAAACAGCTTTGTTTGATTTAGTCTGAATGAATATAATCTTTTTTTTCTGTTGCTGTGCAAAAAAGACTGTTTCTTTATTGGAAGGCAGGACCAGCAGTGAGTGACAGACATTCAAAACGCACATGAACCACACAATGTCACATTATGACCAGGACCGCACATGCATCGGACCACTTTTGATACCGACCACTGTGGACTGGCCAACACCTCACAAGACTTACAGGTTGAGATGCTCCCAGTCTTCTGTCACAGTTTGCTTCAAATCCTTCCACTTGCCTGTTTGTCATGCATCCAAACCAACTGTGGAGAAAAACATGTTTCCTTGGAGCCTAAAGTATCCCACCCTCTAACAAATGGCATAATGACATATAAATCAGTGTTAGTCGCTTCACCTGTCAGGTGGTCATATTTTTATGCCTGATCAGCGTGAAGAACGGCTATAACTTAAATTTGCGCATAAATTCTGCACATAGAGGGGGTCCAGATTCAAAGGGTTGGGGAGTCGCCCCTTGGCCCCTCCATGGTTAAACTACTGGTTTTAGTAATTTTGATTTAGTAATTTAGTAAACCTCTAACCTGCTGTGATTTAAGCCGATTCACTTAAAAAGCACTGCTTTTATTAGCATAAATAAATCATGAAAAGGTTCTGGAAATAATGATTATTTCATGCATGCATGTTTCTGTTTGGTACCGTGTGCATTTCTCTAATTTAGCCTAGTCTATGGGGCCATACTAGTCTTCCTCGTTTGTAAGAACAATGTAAGCATACATATTTATAAAAAAACTTTTTTTTTATTTTGGTCTTTTTTATACATTTATATTCTAGTTAAAATATTTGTTTATGTAGGCTACACAAACCTTGCGAGTAAAGCTGATTCTGATATAAAGTAAAAGTTGAACAGATTCTATGAAATCACATCAAACCCAACATGCGGTACGTGACTTTTACTTTTTCAAAATTAAAGTTTGTCCATAAATGTGCCATAACTAGAGATTTTCTTTTGACCTAAAAAAAAAAAAAAAAAAGAAAGAAGTAATAACCTAATATTTGCACTAGACGGTGGGATTCGGACCGCCAGCGCGCTGTGGTCCACGCTGTGGCGGAGCTTAGTGCCAAACCGTGCGCACAGCTGGATGCCCCAATGTTCAGATCCTCTAATCTCCTGATCCGACATCATTGTACACACAGCCGTGATGCAATGTGGCGACCTGATCTGGTCGCACTCGAAGAAAAGAAAAGAAAAGAAAAGCACCCAAACAGTTGTATCTGTTTGGCGCTGCGCGGCAAAAACATTTACCATAGGTGTCTTCATTTTGCTGCGCGCTGTCTTTATCGCTGCGGCTCAGTGCGTCTGAATCCACTTTCTGCTCTCATGGTCCGGACTCATCTGCGCACATCCTCCCAGCCCCTGGATCCGCTCCGGTCCTGATCCTAGGCTGCCTATGAGCGTGAGTGTCTCCAGACAGGAGTCCAGGCTCGATTCGTACAGAGAGGAGACCGCGGCGACAGATGTTCGCTGTACTGTACATCTGCTGGGTCTTAACGCCGCCCAGCTTCCGGGGGCAGGGGGAGGCGCAGCGGCGAGGAAGAAGCTCCATCAGGGCTGCACCACAACTTTGAGTAAAAAGAACAACAGTAGGCCATGGCAACTTGGAGGTACACTGGATTTGAAAAGTCTACACACGCCTGTTAAAATGCCAAGTATTTGTGACAATCATTTCAAATCTTTCCCCCCACATCTCTTTGGGGAAGAAATGATGTCGTGGTTGCATGACTGTGCACAACCTTGAAAAAGTTACTTTATTAAAGCACATTTTTGAATTATTTTAATCATTAAGTCCTTCTTGGTAGGAGTCTATCAATATCCCACATCTAAACTTGATTCAGATTGTAAGGACATCTCTGGTCCAAAGTCCTCTTCAGGCCAATTGTCTTTGCAGACTTTGGGTCCACCATTTCAACATTATTTTGTTGAACAATAAGCGATGTCTAACCTTTACAATCCAAAGCTTCATTTCACCCTTTGTCCAGCTAAATAAAACCAAATTAGAGCTGCAAATGTCATGATGTCTAGAAAAAAAGATTATTTATAATTTTCTTTTAAATATTTGCTAGGAAGTCATCCTTGACTGGCCTCTATAGGCTACCTCCACGCCCTCAGCTGCTTTGCTTTGTGAATGAAGCTGCCGGTAAGTAGGGTGTACACCATAATACAGAAGTACTAGATCGGGCTACTATATACAGGTTGTCTTACGGCAACTAATCGAGTGAAATGAGCCACCGGTGTGTGCACCTTGCAACTGTGTGACAAAACATTAGGCTACCTGTCTTTTTTACTAACAAGCATGACTGTTGACATTTTCCCAGCCCTTGGTAGGGATGGGGGGGGGGGCAGAACTGGGCCCTCCATCAATCAAACTGTAATCAATAATATTTTATTTCAAAATAGACATGTTTGTGAAGGAAAATATAGTCCTGATTTTGAAGTTAAACAACACCGTTTTTATTTCCATCATCCTTGCAGTAGTAGATTCAGATTCCCCTCACCCCCTTACCCAAAAACAGAAGTGGTTTGGCTGCAGAGAAAACTCCTGACTTTTAGTTTATTAGGCTGCTGCAGGGCTGCATAAAGTGCTTGGTCTACTACTGGCTGGGAGAAAAAAATAACATAGCCCCAGTTGGTCTCTCTGCTCTGAGTCAGGCAGTCTTCATCACTTTGATATAAAGAAACAGCACCGTGACTTTAACCTGAGGAACCACGCCTCAAAGCACAGGTACAGCCGACATTCAGTTCTCTCTCTGCTCCTTTCACCTGACGTTACCAGGATCTGCTCCCAGCTCCACACAGGATCTGGGCTGGAGGTGAGCAGCTGTGAATGAAATGAAGTCACATCTAAAAACGTCACATAAACCGTAGCCGAAAATAGCCTACTGTACCAACAATTTGGACTGCAGTAGGTGTGGAAAGCCAGACGTGTCACAAAACTAGAAATGCATTTGTCAAATAAATTAAACTATTCATATCAAAAGAATCAAATATTTGATATTTTATATCTAATCTATTTTAAGTTATATTAAAATGTTTACCTCATGGCTGTGTGCTGAAGATACAAATGTATTTTATCTCTCCACCTTAAATCTCTCAGAGGGGCTATCACTACTACAGAAAGGCGGAATAAGCCCTCCTGAGCTGTTTTGATCTTTAAAGAAGACTGCTGCTGAGTTGCTGTGGAGGTTAACCAATCATATGTTAATGGGAGGCAGATCTTTTAGTTATCAGGCTCCTCTCCTGTGGAACCAGCTCCCAGCTTTAGTCCGTGAGGCAGACACTCTGTTTACTTTTAAGGCCAGGCTTAAAACTTTCCTTTTTGATAAAGCTTATAGTTAGAGTGGCTTAGGTCATCCTGAGCTATCTCTGTAGTTAGGCTGCTATAGGCTTAGACTGCTGGAGGACAGACTTACCAATTTTCTTCACTCTGCTACTTCCTTTTCTCCTACTACTCTCCAGTTGTATTACAGTACATTCTGTTATTTCGACTGTTAACTGTGTTTTTTCTCTCAGTGTTTTTCTCTCCATAGAAGATATACCTGGTCTGGTATCCTGCTTGGCTGCAATGCCCTGTTGGACGGGGGGCATCGACTGGGATGGTGCTCTCAGTAACTGAACATCCACTGTGTCCTGTTATCAACTTTTTACTTTCTGTAACATAGAAAGTTCTCTTATATCAGATCTTCTGTTCCTTCTGTGTTTCTGCTCTGCCTTCTCAAACCCCCAGACGGTCGTAGCAGATGGCCGCTCCTACTGAGCCTGGTTCTGTTGGAGGTTTCATGATCCCCATCTGAACACACAGATTTTTTGTTCTTTTTGCGATCCCCTATGAAATTTTTTATGAATATCAGTTGGTAATCAGGATGATGTACTATAAAAGTTGTGGAAAGTCCAAAAGGCCACTTGAGACTCCAGAACCGCAGGTTGCACATCCCTGATCTCAATGTATGCTTAGTCCATATATTTATATGCTTATTTGTTTAGTGCACAAAATTTCTCACTTTACCAGAAAAGTCATTTCAATGCAATCATACAAACATTCCAATCAGAATGAAAATCTTCAGCTTCCTTGCCGCCTAATGAAGGTTTTGAGTAAAAACGGATTCGCAGTTGGTACTTTTCATAATTTAATCAAGCATGACAAAAACTCCAGTTCCGTCTAAAGAAAAGTTACCGCAGCATGATGCTTATTCTTATTTGTGAGCCACATAAATATGTATTATCTTCACCACCCCGAGAACAGCAAGGTGAACAAGAGTTAAGTTGCTGCAACAGCAGAACTCATTTTATGACTTCTTCCAATATCTTTTGCATTTCACCCTATTACAAACATTCAAATATCCCCAAAAACAACCAAGTCACCTCTCTGTGCCAAATGTTTTTAGTCTGTTTCTGTTCTTTCATCATGTGCAAAAATATATTGATGCCTGGCAGAGAAAAATGTTAATATATTTTTTTTAGATATTATTGCTTGATTTATGAAGCTGTTCCAGAAAATAATTTGGCAAGACTGACAAAGCTGATGAATAAAGGCAACTAGAAACACACTCAGTGTGACTGTGTGCTTTTTTTTTTTAAACACTACACATTAAATTGCTTATACAATACAGTATATGCTTAATCGATCTGCATGCAAACTCTTGGACTCTAAATTTAGATCAGGTGCTCATGGGATGTTTAGAAGCTACATAATTAGTTCAACTATCCACCCGCGAGGAATCAAATTATCACACAATCTCAGGCTAAACACATCTGTTGTAAAAAATGGTTTACTTTGCAACTGCATTAAGGGGGGGAAAAGCAGCTGATGGAGCTTCATCAACACGCTGGGACAAAGATGCATACAACATTTTATAATAGAACACCAAAAACAAACTGGTTTGAATCTGAATTTAAAAAATGAGAAGAAGATCCCTGTGTCAACATGGTTAGGATTGTATTTATTTAGCACTTGTCCCTTAAACATATTGATAATTTATTCCACCTTATTATATAGTTGACCATAATGCTTTAGTTTAAACATTCCTGTTGTAACTTTGCTCTACATACTATTTCAAATTTGTTTGAATTAGTATTATATTACAGTTCACATCCGTGCATATGTTTTTAAAGGTAACAGAGTCACCATCTGGTAATTTGAAATTATCTTCTGTTAAAAGATACATTGCTGCTAAATTCTGTCTGTTAATGTTTGTTTGTACTCATCATTGTTTGTCCCTATTGTTCATATACAGCTACATCCATAACAGGTGTATGGGAGGGGCTGGCCCTGCACTTCCTGTTTATATAGGTTCATGATGTCATCGCTGGGTACAGTACAACCAAATTAAGGGTTTTCTTTTTTGTATAGTATTGCTTATTATCTTTGAAGTAACCTTTTGAGCTGCACTATTTTACTTTTCAAACCATTTAGTTGTGTAAATGAGTTCGAGAGTTTGTTTAAGAAACGTATTCTGCTTCCATGCATGCTTTTGTTGTTTGGTTTAACCTATTTTGTAAAGATAGAGCCTAATTCAGTTCAGCTGAGTTTGAAATTCTGTGTAAAACCAGTTAGATTTTGGCAAATTAGTTTTTTTAAAGATGGCAGAAGGAAGATTCTAGAAAATAAAATAACCAAGAAGAAACTTGACAAGTCTGCTGATGCTGTCATATCACCTTCCTTACCCCTTGCACTACACTACCTCACAACTCCTCAAAATACCTGGCCAAGACAACAACCTTATCTTAATTAAGACCCAAAGTCAGTGAGATTTGACTAAGCAGACTGTTTACAAAGCTTCATCCTTCAGCATGATGAAGAATCTTACTCATTACTGTTTATTGACATCTAAATACAAAAGTGGAATGTCTAAAATGTTCGTATCCTTTTAAATAATCAATGTAACAGTTGGTTTTGGCATTACAACTATCAAGGCTTTCTTGTAATTGCTCATCAGCATTTCACGTGTTTTCAGGGATATATTTAATGGTTCATCTTTTGCCATAGCCTCCAAGTATTTGAGGGTGGAACGCCTCAACAACCTCCCTCCACAGAATTTCAGATTCATTGAAGAAAGCAATAATATTGGGAAAAACTTAAGAAATCTCGCTCTCATTCTGCCACTTAGGAATTAGACATTTTTGTAATCTAACAGACCTAAAACAGTTGTCATTTATGAAGGGTAGGAGAATATTACTTATATCTATGTATATTAAGATTTTCACCCTCACGTGTTGGAGGTCTTCCTGGATCAGTTCTTTTGTTTCTTTTTTGTGTTTCTTCTCAAACCTCCAGTCGGTCCAGAAGGCCACTCACATTTAGACAAGTTCTGGTTCTGCTGGAGGTTTCCTCCTGTTAAAGGGGAGTTTTTTCTCTCCTCTGTCGCTACATGCTCGTCCAGGAGGAGTGAAAGCTGCAATCAGTGACTCAATACAATCTGCCGGGTTTCCTCAGAAAACTTTTTTTAACCAATAAACTGAAGATAAATAAATGTCTACACTTCATCGTGCTGTGGCTTCTCTCTTCTCACTTCAGTTGTTGGTGTTTTGGTTGGACCCAAGCACAGACAGAACAGCAGAAGCAATGAAATGAAAAGGTTCAATAACAAAAAATAACTTACAGAAGAGGCACAAACAGATCAGGACATCAAACCAGTGAGAGCGTAACAGAAGAAACCAGCAAGGAACAATGAAAAACAAGGAGCTAAAACACTAAAGCATGGCTGAAGAACGACATCAGAACCACCAGGTGAGTTTAATCACAGGGAAACAGGCATGGTGTGTAAGAGCAGGGAGACTGATTAATGCAAAAGGAGCTGAACTAAGACACAAAGTGATCTACAAATGAAAAAGGGGTTATATCCTAGCACCAACAGAATAAATCAAAACTCATAGAGAAAGAACACAAAAAAATAAGTAAGAAACTAAACTCAAAGGTATTAACTTATATGTAAAGACAATAACAACAATAATGAACACAGAGAAATTACCTGAATATAAAACCAACTCAGAAATAATCAGAAAACAAACACAAACAAATCACAAATTCCAGTGGAGCATGACATTCTCGGTATGAATATACAATATAAAGGATTGTAGAAGAACATATAAAGAGTGGATACTGGATTAAGAAAAAAGGGCACAGTAATTTTATGAATAAATTACAATCTTTTAGTAAAAAACATAAGCTTGAGCTCTTCCATGCATGCTGTTGACCAATCTTTGCTTCAACACTGAAACCTAAAGGGTTACTTTTGTGCAATTTTATTCCAGCATCTATTTTTATCCTTAAGTTTCACCTTTGGTGAATTATACGGCATGTTGCAAAGTGTTTGCAAAGCTTTTTTTTAATTCACTTTATAATAATCATAACATTTCTTCATCACTGCAGTTAATAGACCAGAATCCAGGTTTTAGCTTTTAAGCTCTTAAGCTTCTAATGTGTTGAGGTTTATCCTTCAATCAGTGACTCATAATTTGTTTTTTGGTTGAAAAGTAAACAATACTGCAACACTTCCACCCAATCTAAGTTGCCCTTTATGTCTCTATATTTCATGAATTTATTATTTGTATTATTACAAGCTGCAGAGTTGGCTATTAAATTTTGTGAAGAAGTACAAACATTACTCAAAATCTTGGTAATAAAAGGGGTGTTTGGCTTTCTTCTTATCACATGGGATTTTAATAGCTTTAAAACTTTTAGCTTTAATCTCTGTTTAATCCTGCTGAATGTGATGCGTTTCATATATCAAGCACCAGCAGCATCGTTTAATGCATTAATATTAATATCTTGTATACAAAAAACTTCTCAGGTTAAAATTCAAAGAGCTCCTTAAAGAGAAAACGTTAAAACCAAATACATTTTCGAGCTGATTGACAGCAAAACGATGCAGCTGATTTGCAGAAAATATATTATTAGGTTTCTGTTGTTCTTTTACCGATACTCAGTGGGAAAAGTACTTGCAGGGACTTCATGAACTAGTAATTGTTTGAAGGCACATCAACAAGAGTTTCAGCCACCGGTAATAAACAGGAATTTTTGTATTATTTTTGACCAAGGCATGTCATTCAGATCCCACATTCTCCAGAATATTGCTGAAAAACTAGTCTATGCATTTGTTTCTTCAAGGCTGTACTACTGTATTGGTTTACTATCAGAAATTAACCAGAAAGTCCATGAAATGCAGTTAAAAGTCTTCAGTTGATCCAAAATGCTGCAGCAAGAGTTCTGATTGTTTCATATGTTCCTAACAAACCACTTTGCTGTCAGACTGCAGGTTTACTTGTAGTTCCTAGGACTTCTAAAAGCAGAATGGGAGGCAGATCTTTTATTTATCAGGCTCCTCTCCTGTGGAACCAGCTCTCAGTTTTAGGGTGCTTTCTTTCAGCGGACTCGTACCGAGTCCAGCGGACCAATTTCGCAACATTGTTGCAACTTTGTGCTGTTGCGGTTAGTGTTCACATTGCACTTGTTTTTTTTTTTATCACCCAGTGTACCTACCTAGTTCCAGTCCTGGGGTTCCACTCTCCCTCTGCCAGCCCCGGGAGGGCCCCGGGGCTGGCAGAGGGCCTGCCCACTCCCCAAGCCTCCTTCATGCTTGGGGAGTGGGCAGGCCCTTCTTTTCACCTGATGGGGCGGGGTTTCCCCGGCTGGACGTAGCGCGTGGAAGGATCACGTTATTCCAGCCAGATCCTCCCCATCCTTTCAGGCGCCCGGAGGAGGCAGTATATAGCCCCAGGACTAGTGCATGTTTTTGTGGGAGTAGCTCACATTAGCTGCTCAAGGGAACACGGGGAGAACATGCAAACTCCACACAGAAAGGCCCTTTCGCCAACCCCACCCAGGGTGTGGGTACCGATGATGTGGGGGAACCCACAGCGTCCCCGGCGGCAATTAAACCCTGGACCTTATAGCTGTGAGGTGAACTGCTCTACCAGCTGCACCACCATGCCCCACATTTCACTTTTGACAAAAGAAACTTAACCTTTTACATGTTGTATATCCCCCTTGCGTGTGGTGGCGCTGTACCAAGAATTGCCGAAAGAAAGTCCAAGAAAAAGACAAACAGGAAACGGATGCATGATGTCAGTCATTCTGTTTTGGTCCAGCAGCAGATGCGGTGAAACTCCCGGAAATAAACAGCCTTAGCTCTGCATACACCGATGGATTGCACTTGTCTACTTGTTGAGGTGGTCGTAATCATTGATTGTATATATTTATATATATATATATATATATATATATATATATATATATATATATATATATATATAATATTTACATCGTTCATCGGCCAAATCTCGATGAAGCACTGGACTTCCTCCCGACTCCACGTTTGACCACGATTCATTTTTGTCACTAATGCTAACAAGTTACAACACAGAAACGGTGCCTCCCACAGTACAAAGAGCAGCGCACTACGGATGCCTACATAGAACAAAAAAGGCTTTTACCAGGAAGTTGGACCGAACCTAGCCTGGTTCGTATTTCCACCTGAAGTGAACACCACCAGAGTCCGTTTGGAAGCGGACCGAGACCACCTCAAAATGTGGGTCTCCGTCTGGTTCGTTAGTTCGGACCAAATCTCACTGGTCCGCATTCACAGCAGCTCAAACGAACCGTACTCGAGTTTGTTTTAATCAAACCAAATGCTGCAGGTGTGAAAGCACCCTTAGTCCGGGAGGCTGACACACTGTCTACTGTTAAGACCAGGCTAAAAACTTTTCTTTTTGATGAAGCTTCTGGTTAAAAACAGTAATGTTAGCCCAGTCGTTGGATGAGTGGGGGAGTAGGGTGAGGTAAAGTGCACAACCCGATCTGGCAAGGGGAAAAGCAGTCCAGAAAGACTTCTCCCTGGCTCTGCGTCTCTCATGCCTCATTTTAAGGACTTGGTTATCCCGAGCCATCTCTATAGTTATAGTACAATAGCTTAGACTGCTGGAAGGCACAGACTGACCACTTTTCCTCAATCTGCTACTTTTCTTTTCTACTACTCTCCAATTGCATTATTTGCTATTATTTCAACTGTTCTCTCAGTCTTTTTCTCTACATACATTGCTCATTTCAATGTGAGCAATGAATTGACAGTATAGTGAGGCTTAAAACAGATTTAATGCTGAACCTTTACATGCAACCCTTCTCCATCTTTCCCACTTTCAACTAAAGCAAACAAATTCAGCTGTGAAATGATCGCTGTTGGAAGTTTTCTAGGAATGGCTTGAAAAAAAAAACAAAGATGAATTTAGCACAATAAAAAACAAGCCAGTCAGAGCAAAAAACACAACTGAATGTTATTCATAGTGAACCTTTTAATAGTTATAGTTGTCTGATTATTGGATTTCTTATCAGATGTTTTATCATCATTTTAATCTTTCAGTCACTCTGATGTTAAGATAACTTCACAGCATTTTTTCCTCACAATCTACATTGTGAGGAAAAAAAACTAATCCTGAGCAGCGCTGCTGAACCGTTGCTGCTTGTTCGCCAGCAATTGTACTTAATCGACCCAAGATTATAGACAGTCCTTAAGGAATAGTGAGAGACTTTTCTGAGGCAACAGCTCACTTTAGTGTTCCCATCAGAGTCACTGGAAATAATGTGAAACCTGTTAGTTTGGATCGGCTAACAATACCTTCCAGAAAAGCAGTTTAACAGAAACGCTTTCCTTTTCTATCTGTGTTTGTTGAAATGGTGGTGATGGGAAACTGGTGGTCTCCAATCTCAAACACAATTCTAGGAAAATCTGTGTTATTTGGGAAAATTAGCTATTTTAAATTTTCACAGGGGAAAGAGATGCTTCTTTTCTATTCAGTTATATAACTATTTGGATGTCATTTACGTTTAAAATGTAAAACCAGTCCACGATAAAATCTGTGGACTCAACTAAAATCAGTTTTAAACACAATAATACAATCTTAACTTGTCACTCATCTCTTCTGAGGTAAGAATATAAAAAATGATGGCATCATCTTTGATTAACTAAAATTTGGCAAATAAATTACTTCTTTCATTCAGTAAAACTATCTCTGTCCCAGAAATGTTGTAAAAACAGCCAGTTCTCTCTAATCAGCAACTAAAGACAGTACGTCAGACTTTGGTTATTTAACACTTAGACACCGACTCTCTGGATTCAGGCTGAAGCAGTGATTCAGTTTCCAACTCACAGATGGTCTGAAATCAGCTGTTAGACTGCTTACCACATGGGTGTTCAGCTCAACTCAAGAGCCGGTCTCGTGCCAGTTTTAGATGTATCTGCTCCCACACAGCTGATTCAAATGGTCCAAAGTTCTGCAGAGGTTCAGCTAATAAATAGTTATTTGATGCAGGTGTTTTGAAGGAATTAAAACATGCTGGACACCGGCCCTTGAGGACTGACTTTGGACGCCATTGGTTTACTATGACAATGTTCGGTGGTAACCTCACTAAAGTTTTTATGTACTTTCCCTGGTTGCTGATGACATTTAGGATTCAGTAGTCTACAAATCTGTCCTCCTGGTTATTGAAGAAATTAATAACTTGGCCCCTGCTTACAACAGTAATCTAATAATTTAGGACACTCCCTTCGGACATCTATGGTCTTCCGATCCAGGTCCTTTGACTGGTTCTTGTTTCAGACAGAGAACATGTTAAGATTATGACCCTATAGGTCTAAAGTTGTGGAGCAGTCTTTTTCTGAACATTGAATGCTTATCTTAAGTCACATTTGATTTTTCTTTTTGACTCAATGTTTGATGCTGCTCTGCTTTCTGTTTGCCTTCTTTGATTGTCTCACTTGCTGTATTTTATCTTTGTTTTAATATCTGGAAAATTAATTGTCCACTTTCACCTGAGGAGCAAGATTTATGCAATAAAAACAGCATTAGCTACTTTGGTTGGGAAAGTATTTCTACAAGTGTGATGGAATACTCATTCAGAGTCCCACGCGGATCAGAAATAAAGTGGCCGGCCTGGGGTTGGGCTTTGGGTGGTGACTCCTGATCGCTGCATGCGGTGCCTTGGGGGGGTTGCACTGGCGGACATGGGTTACTGGCCTGGTGGCCGTGCTGCGCTTGGGTAGGGTCTGGGGTGGGCCTGGGGATTCGGGGCTCTGGGGCACCGCGCCCCCTATCTGTGGTCCTGGCTGGGGGTCGGCCGGCGTGGGGTCTCTGTTGCCTGTGGGGGTCGGGGCCGGCCAGCAGCCGGCATGTGCAGCCGCCTCTCTCTTTTTCTCTGGGCCGATTGTCATCGCCGGTCCCTGTATGGCGTCTCGCCTTGTTTGCTGGTTGGGGTGCCTGGCTGCTGGTCGCGGCAGCTGGGTGGCATTTCTGGGCCGGATCAGTCCTTTTTCGCACTGGACTTGGCTCTTGGGTCTTGGGTGGGGCACTGGGTTTGGTCTCCTGCCGGGCCGTTGAGCAGCAGTGGTCGCTCCACAAGGAATGGGGCTGGTGGGTCGGCCGCCCGGCTCATCGGTTTGCTCCTGGTCTGGGCAGGTACGTCTCCGTGGTTCGGGCTACGGGGGCCTCCGGTGTGCGGGTGGCGCTGGGGGCTTCCTTTGCTGGCGGGGAGGCTGTTGCTGTGTAGCGACAGGTGCTCTCCCCCTACGAGGGCACTTGGACGGGGGGATATTTTGACCTAAAAACACTGTTGTAACCTGTTTCCCTATCCTGTGTTTTGGCACAAAATAATGTATTTTATCCCAGATTGAATAATTAATTAGTTTGCATCTTCAGTCATCGGAAGCATTAAAATATCTGTGATGTTCTCTGATGAGAAGCGATGATGACAGGACGAGAGAGTTGTGGGTATCTGTATCGGCGATATTGTTGCAGGAAACAATCTAGAAATGACCCATACGGCTCAGGTACCAAGCAAGAGAAGGTATTTAAAACTTTTAGCAAAACACTGCAAAAATCCAGCCAGTACACAAACGAAACAACCCAACCAGCTGAGCTTAAAGCACATATATGGCTAACACAGCTTATCAAAGAGGATGCAACAGAAAATAATAGCCTATGGTACGTTGAGAGCAAGTCAGGTAACCAGAACAAGGCCAGGTTTTGCATCTAGAAAATAGGAGCAGGTATGTTAATCAGAAACTTAAACCAGGTGTGTTAATCACTGAAAGAGGGAGAGAAAAAGCTCCCCTTTAACAGGAAGAAACCTCCAGCAGAATCCACAACTAAGATAGATGTGAAACCCTGGTAGACATGATAATTTTTAAAACCTAAAATTTAAGACATTGAATACAAAATCATGACAACCACAAAATAGAAGCAACACAGCTAAAAAACAAAATGTAACCCATAAATAAATACATCCAAGAATCTTAACAAACGTACACACAAACTATAGATCATGACATGAATGGATAATTTCAATGTGAAAGAGAGTCTGTGTGCTCTTAGGGACACTCTTCCTTCTTGCTCTGATCAGGTACCTGAGATCAGAAAGGCACAGAGAGCCTTAAATACTCCCTGGAGTTTTTTTTCCAAGTTATTTAAAAGAAGTCTGAGAGCATAAAAAGGAGTTTTTTTAAATTGTAAAATGTTCTCCTTGAGAAGCAAGGCATTACTGACAACCAAAGTGCAAACAAGCACTTAGAATAAAATAGCATTTTAACAGCGAAATGTCAGCACTATACACCTCCAAGGAAGTTTTTGTCCACACTCTTGCAAAGTAGACATTAATTTTATTTCATTTAATCTTAAAGTGGATTCATCCTTCTTTATTTGAATGTTCAATGATTACTGTTCATTCTTATACAAGTAAAATAGTTTATTTCCAGATTAATATCAGATAGGAAACAGTAAGGTTTAAACAGGTACTTGAAGACCAGCTGAGATTCCATTATTTACAGTACAGCTCCTCGACTTCAAGATTTAACCAAACTGGTGACTGATTGAGTCTACCCCTGTAATTCTGCTCCCCAAACACCAGCACAATCGAAATGGAAAAATTTTCAGAACACGCAGACTGAATCACAAAACAACCGGTCTGTGTGAACTTTAACTCAGGTCATTTCTGAAGCTAGTCCTAGTGTGAGTATGCATGAGAGAGCCTGCAACAGATCACGCTGTGTGGGCGGCTCAGCTGAGCGCAACCTTACCGTGACCATCACACCATGAAGAGACACACAGATTTAAAATGTAAGCAGCCTACCATGCTGGCAGCCACAGGAGCATGCTGATCGATCATAATGGCCCTTGTAGCACCAAGGTTAGGGCGCTCCAGGCTTATTGTCAGGGCCAGCTCGATCATGATGATGAGGCTGGTCATGGTGGTGGATACTGATCAGCTGCTGTTTCTTTAACATCGCATGGGTTAGTTATCTCCAGTCTTTTGCAACATGACTGTTAATCCTGGGTTTACACAGTTTTGCTTTTCTTCCTTTCTTGTTATCTCAAATTGGCTGCAGATCCTGACCCTCTCTCTGATTTATGAGTGAAAGCTGTCCTCTGTTGCGCCGCTGCAGGGGAACCTTGACGAGGGACTCTGACTGGCTTTTTGTCCTTTCCATAATTAGAGAGTACATCCAATTCACCCCGTTCATTACCCCTGGGCCCAGTGACAAATGATGAGCAGGCTTGTTTAAATGTAGGCGTTCTGGATGTCCTGTTTGGGGTGAATGAGCAACAGCACATGCAAGAGAGATGAGAGATGCCATAAATGCTAAATGTTAAGTGGATTTCTGAAGGCATCACGCACAGAAGAGAGCGATTTGCAGCAAATATGTCAGAAAGCTTTTAGGTTCCGTCTATGTCACAATATTAATAATATTCACTTTGCTGCCACCTTAATAATCTACACCTTGCAAAAATCCATATCATTTAATTTTATAGTGGCAGAAAAATAAAAACATCAAATACCAAAATATAATTCTGGTGGTTGTGCGTGATTAAAATTTGACTTACATGTATGAAGTCACCTAGCAGTAATGTGTTAGTAATAAACACTCCAGCAACACTAAAGCCCTCCAAATTCTCCTTCACTAAATTTGCTATCAAAATCTCAAGGCATGTATTTGGTCATGTTTGTAGTTTTATGCTCAAGTTTTTTATTCTCCGAGTTTCTCTGGCTGTTGTTGTGATTGCATTTATCATAAGATGAACTGAACAGACTGTTGGAAGACCACATTTCCCAGCAATCCTAGCAGTGACCCCCAACACACTCCTATTGGTCCATGACCACCCACGGTGACATCGGCAATGACATCACGGCCAAAGGGGGCTATAAGAGTTGTCGCGCCCATTTTCAAATTGTTCTCCAGCTAGAAGTTCTTGGATGAACTACTGCTGAGCAGAGGACATCTCACCGGTGAAGATTCTCTTTTGTTCTGACCCGCTGGACCGGGGAAGAACTCATTTCAACGCTTCGAAGTGCTCATACGGTTTGTGTATCTCGTGTGAGCTATATCAGAACTGTTCCAGGACAGTTCGTTAGACGTCGATCCTGCAGGGCCAGCCTGCATTTGGGCCACACGGTCCTTAAATCCTGTAAAAGGTTTTTCTTTTTTATAACTCTTCCTTTTCTTGCTCAACCACGGACACAATTCGCTCTCCTCCTAGTGGACTGGACCTCCTTCAAAGCAAAGCAGGACTGAACCGGTTCATTTATACTAATATTGTGTCTGGGCGGAGATAAATAGAGAAAATAGAGTTTTAACGAGTTAGATCTCATTCATTGTTGGTTAAAGTGTCTTTAAGCGCTGTACCTGTTTGCTCATTTTTGCGTCGCCGCACGCATAAATTGGAGCTGAAATTGCTGTGTTTTTGAAACTGTTTTTTCCTGAGCAGATCACGCCTTTCTTTCTTTTTCCTTCCTCTCCTTTACTCTCTCTCTCTCGCTCCCTGATCAGGTCCGGCCTGCTTTAGCTGGTCTTAGCTGAAAAGTTTAACTCCATTGTCTTTAGTCTGTCGCTAAAGTACAGGCCTACCACATGGACGCTTTCCCCATGTGCTCCTTTAGCCAAAGCTAGTTTTATGACTCTTTCTTAGACTCCATGTGCTGATCTCCATCTTGGCACAGAGCTAAGATTTATGACTTTTGTCCCACCGGCTATCTGTGACTTGGGCTCCCTGGAGTGAGGGCCCCCCCAGTTTCTGACCCCCTCAGCTGTTCTTACTGATTTCATTTCATGTTAATTGTGTTTAATGTTCACCTATTATTGTTGTCTAAGATCTGTAGTAAATTTTGCATGTTTTAGAATAGATGGGATTTTCTATTTTCTCAATAAAGTTCCCTTAACTTAAAGAGAAGTTGTCTGGGATTACTTGGAGTGATGCATACAATTACTGTCCACAGCGTAAGAACTTGTTTCTTCATCTATTGTTTCATTTTCTCAGCTTTATCAGGCTGGTAATCATAAACATAAACTGAGACTGAACAATTTGGTTATATATATATATCAATGTTCCTGGAATCCAACAGGATTGTGCCCCTAAACTTGGTAATTTTTACATAAAATTATTAATCTTATTAATAATTACCCTAACAAATTATTCATAATTATTAATAGCCAAATCCTACCTATCTGCGGCACAATACTGTATACATGTGCTTTGTGGAGAGCTATAGATTTCCATTCATGTTTAGCTCAGGGTGTTGAAAGTTAGAGGCAAATATTTCAGCTGAAGGTAGTTGTTAGAGGATTCAAACATACATTTGGAAGTATTTTTTTTTTCTAGAAGCAACTCATTTTACTATCTCGTAAATGTCACCCTGTGAGGTATTCCAGGAATGTCGCACCTAAAAGAGACTCAGAGGAAGACCCAGCAGACGCTGGAGAGGTTCCGTTTCTTGTTCTGGCCTGGGAATACCTTGGGACTCTCCTGGAGGAGTTGGCCCAAGTGGTTGAGGAAAGCGAAGTCTGGATTGCTCAGGCTGCTGCCTCCGCGACCCGATCTTACATCTAAGACATTTGAATTTTATTCAAGTTAAGTTCTTAGGTTAATCGGATTTACTTTAATTGAATTAAGGTATGAACTCAGGAAGACTTAAAGGTGCTCCAACAAAGAACTAGTTTAAGAGTTTGTTTATGCAACAGGTTAATATTTCATACATTTCCCCACCCAACGTATTTGTTGAATTGGTCTCATTTTAACAGTTTAAGACAAACATATACCACTCATTCTTGAGAGTCGGGACAAAACATGTCCTTCAAACAAACGTTTAATTTATGTTAAAAATAAAAATTATCATGATTTACTTTACTATTTGTAATCAAAAGGCAATCTGTTTACTAATGTTATTATTAGCGCAAATTTCTTTCTCTTTTGAAAACATATCGCTTAAATGTTTAGGTTGTGTTTAGAAGGTTCATGTTGTTATATTTGTTTTCACCACAAAGTCACAATATTCATCAGCCTCAAAAACTTGAAAAAAAGTATAAAAAATGTGAATACATACACATACGAAATTGTGAATACATTTACACAATTTCATCAAATGAAAAAAAAACGATTATAAATATTGGAAGCAATGCTTGATGTAAACATCAAAGTATATTTTCCATAAAACTCTGCTTGCCGAACTTGTGTCCTCAATTTCTTTCAACTCCGTCAGATTTTTCATTAATTTAATTTAATCAGGCAATAGTATGGTCAGCTATGTCACTGAGGACTTTGAGTTTCCCATGCTGTGCTGATAAAAGCACTAGCACGCATACTCTGGTAAGTTTTAAACTTTTCAATATTTTACACAAACGCCGTCATTATTTCTATGGTCACAGCTGGACCATGTCAACACAGTCTTTCCAAATCAACCTATAATGACCTAATGTGGTTGTATAATATTATTTTTGAACTTAGTCAAATATAGAAATTATATTACAAGGATGTATGTAACCCCTGTGTCCCAATAAGGACAAAAGTTTCCTTTTCAAGTATTGTTTTAGATAACTTTTAAGTGGTTCTTACCTTATCTATGAAATTTTGCTCAGGTGTTTATTTTATCATTAATTCATATTTTTAAAATTGATATTCTAAAGACGAATCTAGTATTATTTCATTTTTAATTTGTTACATGTTACAATTTGTTACATTGTCCCTGTTAAGTGACAAAAGTGTCACAGTCAAAAAACATCATAAAAAATGCGTAAATTCAGTTTTTCTTTATTTTTACTTTTCTTTGCATACATTTTTAATCAACTTGTGTCCTAATCATAAATACCAAATATTTCAAATTCAAATTCAAAATTCAAAATTACTTTATTAATCCCAAAGGGAAATTAAATGTTGTATCTCATTATGCAAGTTCCTTCAAAGATTTGTTGTAGATGCTGATGGCTGTGGGTAGGGATGATCTCTTGTAGCGCTCTGCAGATCTGAAGAAGCCTCTGACTGAAGACGCTCTGTAGTTGTACGACAGCCTGATGTAGAGGATGCTCAGGGTTGTCCATAATCTTCATTTAATGAAGAATCCTTTTTTGCACACTAATCTCCAGAGGGTCCTCAGCATTCAACCGGTTTGCCAACGATCTCACATTGCCCATTATGACTGATGGGAATGGTTTGAAAATCCTCCTTTTCTCTCTCCACCCCTGCTCTGGATCCTTGGCGTCTCCTTTTCAGCTCATCAGGGTTTTGTGGCTGCAGTTGAGGTATTATTTGAGCTTTTGTGATGTTAATCAGCTGCTCCCAGCTGTAAACCACCTTGTTGCCATGGTTATGCATCATAACAAATGTCAAAAAATAAAAAAAGTATCAGTCTTTCACTTGCCATATACACCCAAATACACAGAAGAGGTGGAAGTGAAGATGGAGAGAAAGATGATGACGGAGAGAAGAAAGGAAGAACAGGAGAAGGACCCATGTTTTCCATCATTCTAATTTTGATAGTTGTAGACAGTGTAATATTCATTTCATAATATATTTGTAATATAGTCAATATATGAAAATAAGGATTTAGTATATTGTTACCTCCATCAGAGTAAAACCATTTTTGTTTGTTAAATAGTAGTTCACACATTTTTGTCAACACCGTCAGTTCTTGGTCAACACCATCCGATGTATGTTTTGTTATTTTTTTAAGCAAATGTTTATTCCTACTTCACTTTCTGGCCTTTATGTAATTAAGACACATCTGATCTACTTCCTCTTATGTCTTACTTATTTAAGGAATTGTTTTTTACTACATTAAAATCAAAGGCAGAGTTTAAAAATAGGGATTTTTAGAGATCCACGTTTTCTTCAGTGTAAAATTACAACTAAAATGCATATCTTGAATTGTATTACATATAAGTGTAACTTAAACCTATTACAATATGGTTTAGAAATTTAGATTCTTGTTGGACTGTAAGAATTAAAAATGCATTCTTATTAGTGTGTCTGACGGAGTTGACACAAATCAAGTTCAGGAAAAAAGTTAATTTGTTAAAATATTATCATATAATATTATATAATTTAGAACCTGCACCTTTACATGGTTATATAGCTTACACAAATAGCAAATTAAAATTAATATAGTGTACATTTAAAAAAAGATTTTAAAACCTGTCCTGACTCTCAAGAATAAGTAATAAATAAGTATTAGATCAACTGTATTGTGGTTAAAGATTAGATTGTAGAAGTAGAGTGTTTTTTTGGTCCTTCAGCCTAATAGTAACATTTTTAAAACTCATTATTAGACCCGAGCAGCTAAGCACTGCGAAGACTTATTGTTTTCCAAATGTTTATTTTACTTCCGCCAAATGAATTGAGTTTTTGGAGGCCTAAACATATGTGAACACTCATCAGATTTTGTGGAAGCACGAATCCTTGAAATGTATGTATTTTAGGGATTTTGCAAACGTCGCAACAAAAATGACTCTAAAGCGTCCCCCTGGATGCTTCAGAACACCCTCCTGATTTACATTTTTAATTGTAGAGCTATGAAATTTGGTACACTTGTTGAACTTACCAAGGCCTACCTAAAAGTCTCTAAACATCATTGTCCAAAACAAACAGGAAGTCGGCCATCTTGGATTGACTAATTTTGCCCCATTTTGAAATTTGGTCTTTATGGCCTTTATGCTTGGGGGATCTAAAGTTATGAAAATCCTGACTTTTTGTGCATGTTGAAAGGGCGGTCCCTGGAAGAAGAATTTTTTTTATAACTCCTACAAATAAACTAAAATACACATGAAACCTGCAGTGATTGGTCACCATCAGGTTCCCAACAAAATTCATTGGTCAAATCCTGACACCATCTCCTGAGAAAAGGAAGTGTAATGTTTTGCTTTGAAAGGTCCATATTTTACACCCTTGACCTAATCAACATCAAACTTTACCAAGTGACAGAAGACAAATTGATGTAACCAGGCGTACTGTACAGAGACGTTTGTAAATGGGGTGTGGCCTTGGCCGAGTGGCGAATTTGCCCTCACGAACAGGCCATACGTCTAATTTCCACAAAATTATTTCATCCATACCAGATTACACAAGATGGTTATTAGTCCAACCCCTAAAAGATATACATGTAATTTTTTGGTGGGCGTAGCCAATGTTCCCTCTAAGCTGCGCGCCTGCGCAATTGGACACTGCTGACAGTCTTCTCGCACAGAAAATCTGCTCTGTGCACAGAGCGGCAGAGACCCGCACACTGACACAACACAGATTAAAGATAGACACGGGTATGCAAATAGGACTACGGTAAAAAAAAAAAAAAAAAAATAAATCCAGACACAAACTCCGATCCTACTGTTTATATAGGAGCGGAGCGCTTTCGTCTGTGCACAGAGCGGCTGACAGCGCCAAGTTCATGGGCTGTGAAATGTGCTTGATTTATTTTAAAAAGTCTGTAGCGTTTTGGTGGAATTTTCTTTAATGAAAAGGGGATTATGGGATGTTCTGAAAACGTCTGAAGTTTTCGTTTTATTCCACTCAGAAACGTGTTTGATCTCGCTGTTTGATTCTGCATTTGGGTTAAAACATTTTGCTTCAAGACAATAACGTTTATGTCACTGAGTGACCAGTGGCTGGCTGCTCCATCCAATGATGCGATTCACATACGTATTTACGCAGCTAATCAATCGATATTTGTGCTACATTTCAAGCATCCCGCGCAGACTGTGAAAGAGGCTTTAGTTTAATGAATTGTATCAAAACAGCAATCGAGAAATTGTCTTGAAGGGGACCATTTGGATCAGCTGATGCGCATAGAGTCAAAGCTGCAAGCAGATGAGGCCAGCAACAGCGTGTACAACCACTGGATACGTGAGAAGGACAGACGACAAAAATAAAGTTAAATTTAAGTCCTTAATCAGATTTGTGCTTATCTAGTGTCATGCATTTACAATGTTCATTTATGAAAATTGATCATTAAATGCCAGTTTATGAGTAGCAGAAATACAGAATAATGGTGTGATTATAAACTGTATTTTGCAGACAAACAGTTACTTTTACCCAGTGCTCAGCAAGAGCTTCACTCAATGGCTCATGCTTATAATACAAGTCAGACCTTTAAAATAAAAATGTTAAGTATGTTTTCAGAATTTGAGTTCATAGTCAGCTTGGCTTACTTGGCAGTTCATGTTTCTCCACAGTTACAATGAAATATTTATACTTACAATAGTGTTAACACACTACACAGGTCATGAATAAGATCTTTGTCATTTTCATTGTAAGTGGGATAATGTACTTAATAAAAAAGTATTCTCACAGAAATTTAAATGCTGTAATTTGATTACTTTAATAAACTATGTAAACTGGATGGATGCGATGCTGGCATGACCACAGTGCACACATCTGACGTTGCTCAAAGTGGGTGTGGCATAATTCCTCCACAGCATATTCTAGAAGCAACGAAACAATCAGCCTAAAGCCAAACTTTATCAGAGGACTATGAAATTCAGTACACATATGTAGTCTCTCAGGGCCTACAAAAAAGTATCTTGGGCCATGGTCCAAACCCGATTAAAGGGTCAGCCATTTTGGATCAAAGTGCCGTCGAGATGGCGGTGTCTTATGGCGACACAAGCTGGAATGGCGCTGAGCTGTGAGTGCCGTTCGAGGCTGTTTGCAGCTTTAACTTGGTTTACTATTAGTTTTTCAAAAGCACCCCCAGATGCAAGTGTTGCAATTCAACTTTTCCTAATTCTCACAACAGAAAGTTGCTTTTATCTGTTTTCTGCATTTATTTGTTCTTTATGAACAAATTTGTAATAATCTAATACAAGCTGCCCTGAACCTTTTTTTTTATCTTAAAAGATGATGCTATCCTGGACCAGTCCCCAATTCATGTAATGGCCTGTCTAGGTGTGGCTAGACCAAATAAAGATGATCCATCAGACCTATCATTTTAATTTTAACACTGATAAACATGATAAAACTGTGATCAAAATAGATTGGCCACCTTAACAAATTCCATGATATAACATACAGATTTGAAGATGTGTCTGGTTGGGATGAGCAGATGATGAATGATGGGCTGTGATGGTTTTAGATATTTGTCTGACCCTTATGCACGAAACTCTTAGGAGACCATACCGATTTTAAAAGGTTTATTGAAATGATAATGAAGGTAGATCCAATGATGAACAGATGATGAGTAAAGAAAAATATTCAGGATGATTCTTGTAATGATAAATGCTTACAGTGATGATGAAGTGGAGACGCCAGGGGAGAGAGCAAAGCTGGAGGATGACCGTTGTGGTGGCTGAACTGGATGCTGGAGGTGAGCTGAGAAAGTGAGCTGGAGATGGATTATGATTGAGAATGATAAGAGCGTGAGTTCTCACAGGAAGGTATTGGAGGGCAGACAGGAGGCATGCGGATGGTGATGAAGAGTGAGCCAAGGAGTTTGACAGAGAAAGGCAAGTATGGATTGGAATACAGCAGGAGGAAGTAGGTGAAACGAGGAAGCTGGAATCAGTAGTGGAGATTAAACCAGGAAATCCTTGAATGGAGGTATGGGTCTGAAGGCGAGAGATCTGGGGCTCAGGAGCATGAGGACTTGAAATCAGAACTTGGAGACGGAAGACAAGGAGAAGGTAACGCTCAAGAATAAACAGGAAATAACTGGAGGATTCATGAAGGGCTAGAAATGTTACCACAAAGGCTAACACTGAGGCAATGAGTGACTGGCTTCCAGCTGTCCTTTATCCTCCTTCTGATCTTCAGCTGAAAGCTGAGACTGGTGCCTCCGGTGTGCCCTACAGTGGATTACTGTGGAACTTATGTTAATTCACAACCACTACACAGACCAAACCTCCAGACTCACAACATAGGTCTTCCTCTCCACTTAGTGAACCAATCCGTATTTATCCATCTACATACTCAAATCTGCATATTTTTTTAAAAACAAATAACTTTACAACAGCAGTTGTAACAATCCTTAGGAGTGACGGACAAAATTCATGTGAGTTGTCTTTCTAAATACCTCATTTTGGCATCTGTTTTTCATTCAAACAATAATTTTCCAATTACATTAACTGAGGATAACAACACGCTGTTTTTCTTCTATTTCCTCTATTTGGGAAAAGAATATGTGGATTTTTATGTAACTCAGGAAATAATCAGCTGCATAAGGATGCTCATTCTCAGTACAAGGTCTGAGGAGTCCGAGTATTTATAAAGATTTAAACATGTGCATCATGTGTTCTTTTTTTTACCAAGCCAAGACATAACAACCAAATAAATCTTAAGTAACTTGGAACAATTTGATCAAATTTCTTAATACAGTTATTTGTGCTTTGTTTAGTTTAATAAAATGACTCAAAAATGTCTGAAATGTAGAAAATATATACATACTAATTTCCATTTGTTGATGCTAAAACTGATTATGGTGCAACAAATTTTGTTCCTATAGAAATGTAGGGATGTTGTTTTTGTCTTTTGCCAAAACAACACATTGTTAACATAAAAGTAACCCCTAGCTCTCTTTTAAAGTAGGAAATTGGTAGATTTTATTTGTATGTGGGGCCAAGCAACATGAAGCTCATTCAAATTAAACTTGAGGTAAATTTGAAAACCCAAAGCTGGACTCAATTTCCTGTGTCAATCATTAGTCCCATTCTTATAAAAATAAATCCCAAAACACTATTGAATCCTTCTTACTTATTTAGTAAATCACAGTATTACAACACAACCTATTTGCATGGTTGTATTTACATTTGGTGTACTGGGTCAGGACAATGTCCTTTTGGGGATTTGTTTGTTTTCCATGGCTGTGAATGCATGAAGAATAAGGTGATGGGAAGCCTTTGCTCTAACCAGGTCTTAATTAAATTGCTTCCTGAGGCGTGATGGAGAAGGGAATCTAGTTTCAGGGGTGGCTGATTTGGGGGTAAAGAGGTAGATCAGTTGGTTCATAAACTGTGATTCAACACTCCGGGTCTAACTTCACAGATGGAAAAACCCTTCTGACCCGATGGGCTCTCTTGCTTTGATTTTATACTAATGAGATATGAGTTTTATTCCAAACATTTATATCACAAAGAAGAACATTTGTTTGGTATTATGCAATACATTCACAAAAACAATACAAAATAACATCCTCCCTACACTTCCGAAGAAGACTGTTGTATGCAGATGACTTAACATTTTACTAGTTAGTAAAATCATAGGTTTTTGTTGAATACCGAGAACTGGAGGACCGCTTTGTAACATGGTGTGGAAACAATCTTCTCATCTTGAAAGTGAACAAAACAAAGGAGATGATTGTAGATTTAAAAAGAGTCAAACACTGTTTGCATCATAAGAGAAGAAGAGGTGGTTGAGGAATATAAATACCTGGACAACAGACTGGACTGGAGAGTGAACACTTTGTCTCTTCCTCGCAGTCCTCCCTGAGTTCCTGAACCTGTTCTCCTCCCGCTGCTGCCACAGCCATTGAACGTCTGCTCCCTCCTGGTTCTCCAACTCACCTTCCTAGTCGCTCCTTTGTAAGCCCATATATCCCCATCCATACATACCCAAAAGCTTAAAGAACCTGAGAGAAAAGGAAAGAAAAAGACCATCAACACAATCCACACCTCTGCCGGTCACAGACACATTGGATTCACCTACCTCGCCTCCCAAAGATCCTCTCCTTCATTTTCAAGTAAGATTCACTATCGTAACTTCTCAGTACGCTATTCACTTCCAATGCTCCTTCCAGAGACGTTCCACTCACAAGACTCCCTGTTCATCCTCGTTCCGGTGCTGGATCCTCCATCCAACCCTAAAAACAAACTCGCAACAATAAATCTACATTTAACTGATTTCTCGTGGTCGGAGTCAAGTGTGTTCGCTCCAGAGTCTCTCTGCAAACATAACAGATTTGACATGAAATCAATAAAACAACCATTTTAAATAGAGAAATGTCAGCCCTCTGAAATGTACAATCATGCATATGTACTCAATACATGGTTTGTGCCACTTTTGCATCAATTACTGCCTCAATACAGCGTGGCATGGATGCTATCAGCCTGTGGCACTGCTGAGCTGTTATGGAAGACCAGGATGCTTCAGTAGCGGCCTTCAGCTCTTCTGCATTGTTCCGTCTCATGTCCTTCAACTTTTTCTTGGCAATGCCCCATGGATTCTCTACGAGGTTCAGGTCAGGCGAGTTTGCTGGCCAATGAAGCGCAGTAATCCTATGGTGATTGAACCAGGTTTTGGTACTTTTGGCAGTGTGGGCAGGTGGAAAGTCCTGCTGGAAAATGAAGTCAACATCTCCAATAAGGTCGTCTGCAGAAGGAAGAATGAAGTGCTCCAAAGTGTCCTGGTAGATGGCTGCGTTGACTCTGGAATTAATAAAGTGGACCAACACCAGTAGATGACATGGCTCTCCAAATCAACATAGACTGTGGAAACTTCACACTGGACTTCAAGCATCTTGGATCGTCTGCCAGTCCATTCTTTCTCCAGACTCTGGGACCTTGGTTTCCAAATGAGATGCAATATTTGCAGTTATTTTTTTCTTTAGCTCAGGTAAGACACTTCTGTTTGTTGTTCCAGAGCGGCTTGACGAGAAGAATATGACATTTGAAGCCCATGTCCTGGATCCGTCTGTGTGATGGCTCTTGATGCACTAACTCCAGCCAGAGTCCTCTCCTTGTGAAGGTCCCCAACACTTTTAAATGGCCTTTTCCTGACAATCCTCTCCAGGCTGCGCTCATCCCTGCTGCTTGTGCACCTTTTTCTTCCACACTTTTCCCTTTCATATAACTTTCTATTAATGTGCTTTGATACAGCACTTTGGGAACATCCAACCTCTAACCTGCAATTACCTTTTGAGGCTTCCTTCTTTATGGAGGGTGTCGATGAAGGTTTTCTGCTCAACTGTCAGATCAGTAGCCTTCCCCATGATTGTGATTCCTACTGAACCAGAATGAGAGACCATTTTAAGGTTCAGGAACCCTTTGTAGGTGTTTTGGATTAATTAGCTGATTAGAATGTGACACTTTGAGCCTAAAACATGGAACCTTTTTACAATATTCTATTTTTTTTAGATTTTGAATTTGGGGTTTTCATGAGTTCTAAGCCATAATCATCAAAAGTATAACAAATAAAGGCTTGAAATGTCTCACTTTGCATGTAATGAGTCTATATCATATATTAGTTTCAGCTTTTAAGTTGAATTACTCAAATATATGAACTTTTGCAGGATATTTAAATTTTTTGAGTTTTACCTGTGCATAGTCTATTAGAGTAATTTGCTATCAGTTTAAGTAAATTAGTAAATCATCTGCAGAGTCATTGAAATAAATGTTTTAAGATGAAACCCGAAATCTGCATCTATATTGAAAACTGAACAGTACATAGAAATGTGCCACGAAGGACTCCACATCTAATTGGTGCTGCAAATGAGGAGAATTCATTCAGGTGGACTGAAAAGCTTAAAAATATTATTTGATACATTGGTGTAAACAAAACTAGATCAGTAACAGTAGGGTTACATTAAGATATTCCTAACATATAACCAAATTTTCAAAAAATGCTTACTTGTCCATGATAGTCAGACCTGAAGTAATTTCTATTACTCCCAGTTCAAAACTAAATCCATTTATTTATGTTATTCTACAAGCCAGTAATGCTGTGAACAAATGTTTTCTTTGCTTATTCATATCCCCCAAATCATCAGATGTTTAGATTTTTGCAAAATCAGAACCGGATATGCTTTAGCAGTTTATCACCAGTAGAATTGATTACTGTAATGCCCTGGTTTTCCTAAAAATAGTATCTCAGATTTACAACTTCTACAAAATTCAGCTGCACGTGTGCTGATGAAGACCAGGAGGCGGGAGCACATTACACCAGTCTTAAATTTAATTTTAAGGTTCTTTTAATGGTTTTTAAGTGTCTTAATGTTCTTGGGCCTTCTTATCTTTCAGAACTGCTTTTACCATATAAACCTTCGTGGTCTCTGCACCCCTCTGGCAGCCGTCTCCTTGTCATTCCTAAAGTCAGGACACACACTCACAGCGAGGCGTCTTTCCAGCACTATGGCTCTCACCTCTGGAACAGGCTGGAGGACTTCAGGGCCACATAGAACCTTCATGTTTTTAAAAGCAGGCTCAAGACTATATATATATATATATATATATATATATATATAGTAAATTTCCCCTATAGTAGTAAATATATCTATCTATCTATCTATCGTTTATTTTTATATTTTAACTTGTTATTTTCATCTTCTTTCCAGTGTTTCCTCTGTAGGAGCCCTCTGCCTCGGGAGCGGTGGTCGGCTGTGGCTGCCACGGTGCTCTCCGGGTAGCGCATGGGTGGAGGGGGGGGTCTCGGCATTACCTCCTCTGGGCGCCCTGGGTCAGTGCCTTGGCTGCTGGTGTTGATGTGCTGCTGTCGGTGCAGATGGCTCCTTTGATGGCGTTTCCTTGCCTGGCTCATCTGTACTCACCCCAATGTCCTTTTTATTGTCGCTCTTGAGAGTGTGTGTGCATGGGGGTTGGGTGGGTGGGTTGGGGAGGATATAATTGTGATCATGCTTTCAAATCTGTGGGAGAGGGATGGGAATGTGGTTTATGTGGGGTCATTTTAATCTGTAAAGCACATTGAGTTGCAAAGTTTGCAACTCAAAGTTGCAAACACTGCAACTCAAAGTTGCAGAAATTGCAAAATAACAATAAGTGTTTGTGTGAAAAGCGCTTTATAAATAAAGTTTGATTGATTGATTGAACAATTGCAGCGTAGATATACATTCCAAGCCATCACGGTTCTCAATGATCTAACGCTGTAGCTGTGTGCATTTTTTTTGTCTGTTTTTCATTCTTTTGTGGAGCTGGTTCTGTTTGTTCTCCTCTCTTTATATTTGTTCCAGTGTTTCTTTCTTCCCTGACCTAAATGAGTTTTTTCCACATTTTTCATACTATTTCTGCTCTAATTTCCTTCCATTTTTTAATTCATCTCGGCTAAAGAGCTGCGGTTTTACTCTTTTCTTAATTCCCATGAAACTTCAGCATAATGCAGTGCTTGCTAAAATTTTGCTATCATTAATGTGTTCATCCACCACTCCAGCTAATGGAAACTCACATTTAGGCCTTCGTACAAAATGCAGCTCTCATGCCCCATTGCAAGCCGCCCCCATTTGAATCTTTATTGACAAGCGTGCTGAAAGCTGAAGTCAATTCCTCCTTGATGGTTGCTGCTTGGGCGGATGATTGCAGTTTGCGTTAACGGTAATTTCCAATTCCTCTCTATTCTGAATTACCTACTAACAGAGCAACCCGCTGTCCATCCAAAACAGGAGATTGAGGGTCAGGCTCTCTCTCCTTTCTAACTCCACTCACTGGTAATTACTGGCCGGGGTTCAGAGGGCCATCTCTCTTTTTTGGCTTCGAACTGGTTTTGGCTGCAGCAGTAACAGCTAATTAACTTGCTGAGTATTATTGTTTATCTGACTTTATGATCTGACTCTCTGCCAGTTTGTCTTTGTCTCTGAGAATGGCCTGGATTCCCCTGACATTAAACACACCACATGGTCTGGCTGTAAGCTCTGAGATCGAGAGTTGGCAGCATGCCGTGGCTCCTGATTCACCGGGCTAATGTAAATGCTCTGTTTCATCATCAGGGTCCACAGGGAGCAACTCACATCCACCCCGACATGCTCACTCTTGCAAGGGGGAAATAAAGCATGGCCAGATGCTGGGAAGGGCCTCATGGGTGAAGAGGGAGCTATTGGAGGTCAGGACTGAAGGACTAAAGAATGCCAAAGTCATTTATTATTCTGTGCAGGAGAACAGAAGCTGCGATGGGTCTGTGGTTTTAGGAGCCATCATTTCTTCCAGGAATAGTCTTTCAGCGTCGGAGCTTTAATCTCGACAAACTTTCAGTTTACTCAGGACTCGAGTTTGAGCCGAAGGAAATAAAACGAACTATATTGACTTTACTTCTCACTCCAATGAAAATCGGTTAACGCAAAGGGTTCTTTCTGCGGTGGAGATGAAAAAAAAAAGTCTAGACACATTTAAAATGCCAGGCTTTTCTTTAATGGAAAACATGAAAACCAAGAAAATGTATCAAATAATTTGTCTGCATAAGTGTGCACACTCCTATGCATAATTTGAAATGTTTTTGTGTTCAGGAATAACCATCGCATTATAACTCCTTTTAATCATCGTTTCCGTGCCTCTAATTAACCTCAAATAACGTTCTGTTTCAGTTGACTTTTCCTCACATTTTACCTCGAAAGTATCAGATGGATCTCAATATCAAAAAGTCTTACTCAGGAGAAAAGTAAATATATCATGGAATACTGTGAAGACAGTCATTAAGTGGAGAAAATACAGTCAAGAACTGGACATCCCTTCAAAAAAGACCAGAAGGGAGGCTACCAGCAACAGGAAAAGAGCTGCAGGAATTTCTCACGAGTACTAGCTATGTTGTACAGATATGGAAAACTCCTGTACAGTGGACCCCCCACTTATTTGAGGTTCAGAATTCATGGATTTATCTATTCATCGATTTTTCTGTGTAATGTGACTCAATTATTTGCGGAAAATCTGCCTATTCGCGGATTTTTGGGTAGAGCATACCTAAAATCTTCAAAAGAAAATACAGCTTGAGAAGCTGAAATAAAGGGCCGAATGTTACGTGACACGCTTTTGCCTGCCGTTTTCAAAGCAGCTAATCCAGGAGCCCCATTCATTTTCCTTGGAAATAAGGAGGATTGTAGAAATTAGCTTCAACTGCCGTCCTAAGACAGTTTTCATTGTGCACATGAAGGCATTTTAAGATATATTTGATGTTTAAACATATTTAAAGGGGGTCGCAAGTATTTATGGTCGACTGTGGTCCCTAAGCACCATGAATACGGGTTCCACTGTATTCTTTGTGTGTTTGGGTAATGGCGTAGGGTCCAACATCAGCGCTCAGCTATAATTAGCAAAAAAAATAATTTGAAGACTCCCGAAGGTATAAGTATAAAATGTGCTATGGTCTGATGAAATAAATGTGGAGGTTTTAAGTAAACTCAGAACACACATCACTAAATGTACAGAGAAGCATGGTGGTGGCAGCTTGCTGCTTAGGGTCCGCTTTTCTTGAGTTGGATTCTGAATTGTCAAAAACACCAGTCTAATGCTAGCCATCACAGTTTTGCTGGAAGGGTGGTGAAAAAAATTGAGAAACGTACAGCACATGATGAAACCACATAGGAACAAAGGCAAGTGAAGCAATAGGATACAGCAGAGAATGACAGAAACTGAGAGACTTAAGTACTGGGAAATGTGATCACGAGAATGAACACAGATGATTCTGATTAGCTGAATAAATGTCAGTTGTAAGGGCAACCTCTGAAGGTAACAGAACTAAAACTGAGGAAATATGAGAAAATGGCTGATATGGGAGCTGGGAAGCAAAGACACAGAAACCAGAAACATAGAAACCTAACATAAGAATAAATCAAGGTTCAAACCAGATCAGCAGTAACAGGAAATAAGAATTAAACACAGCTCATGTCAATATGAAGTAGGTCTAATGATCTCAAAAAGCAACACATCAGGCCACGATCTAAAGAAATTCAATAACAGATAAGAAGAAAAGTCACTGACATCTGTCAGTCTAGAAATGCTTACAAAGATATATAGGCTTTGGGACTCCAGTGAATAACACTGAGAGCCATTATTCACAAATGGAGACAACATAGAACACTAGTGAACATTCCCAGGAGTGGATGAGCTACAAAAATCACACCAAAAGTGTATAAGCAACTCATTCAGGAAAGAGACTGATCAAGAATGGCATCCATGGTAAAATTTGAATGTTAGAACCATTGTTAACCAAAAATAACACAAAGGCTTGTCTCAGATTTGGCCAAAAAAACATATTAATGATCCCCAAGACTTTTGTGAAAGTATTCTGTGGACTGGAAAAGGTGCAACATTGCAACACAGAATTTCAGAAAAATAACACCATGTTGACAATCGAACACAGCTGTGGCATTATGATGGTCTGGGGCCGTCATGCTGCCTCAGAACCTGCACAACTTGCAGTAGTTGTTAGAACAATCGATTCTTCTCTTAAACAAGAAATCCTGAAGGAAATGTTTTCATGACCTTAGTCTGATTGTGATCCTGTTGGGTGACCTTAAAGGTCTCTTTCACTAATAAACCATGTAATACTTGTTCTTTTTTAAATATGATCGGTCACTCTGGGTTGCATATGGATGCTGCATGTGAACATTTTCTGCTAACCCCATTGCCTGCATCAGCCACAGAAAGGAAATAGACAGAAAAAAACAAGTGAGTCAGAAAAGGCCAGACTCTTCTACATCACAGGGAAAATTAGTATTTATGGTCTCGCCCATCTTGGCTTGCGACCGCCCACCAGAAGGCTGTATAGATTTTGCAACCAGGGGAGAACAGAGCGCATCTTTCCTAGCAGAAACTAACCATTAGCCATTCCACAACACAGTAGAACACGTTTGGGCTAATTTGTGGAGATCACACATAAACATTGCATTTTTTACCAAAGAAAGAAGAGTTGAGAAAAGACACTTTGGATTTGTCTTTGAAACACCACCAGCGGAGTATAACGCTAAGTTAGTTATTTGTTCGAAAGCAGCATAAGAGTTGCGTTGCTGTTAGCCCATCAGAAGTGAGACGTTTGCATGTGATGAATATTAATGAGTACGACTTTTAATCTTGTCTTAACTGCCCACACACTCCTCTGACCAACTTCAACCCCCTGAAACAAGAGTGTAAGAGAATTTATTCCCCCCATGGAAAACGACTCAAGCCAAAACATTTTTTTTTCAAACAAATAAATGAGACCTTTGAATAGGCCATTCATACTTGGAAATCCTCTAGTGTGGCTGAGGAAGAGTTGGCCAAAAAGACTTATTGCCATTTATCACAAACTCAGGGTGTCATTTATTGATATCACAACCAGTGATTAAATTTAGGGGGCATTTACTCATATGTAGGGTCAGGTTGATATCAGTAGCTAATGAATAAAATATTTTTGTATTTACTCTGGTTATCTTTGTGTCATAAATAAACAGCTTTAAGACTATGAAGCATCAACAACCACAGCAGTGAGAAAGTTTTAGAAAGTTTATTGAAACTGACCAGGAGGTGAATGGGCATTGTCAGGAGGTTCAGGATTGGAAGTACTGTGGAAAACAGGTCAGGGGTTATTGACTGATCAGGAGAACGGGAAATAGTCAGGGGCTGATGAGGTGGGATAACCAGTGAGGCGTGGAGCTCCAGGGAGAGGCAAGTGGAGGTTGGCTGAGAGTGGGTGAACAGAGTGATGATTGTTTTGGTGCCATTCCTATTGCAGGTAGAGATGCGTCGGAGGTTGGACAGGCAGGAGATCTGGAGGAGTGGGACCAGGTAACGTTTTTCTACTGGAGGTGGATGAAGGGGCGAATGGAGGCTGACAAAGAGAGAGTGACGAATGATGTGGAGCATGGAGAGTTCAGAGCGATAGGAGGGAGAAGAACCAAGCGGGCTCAGCTGCAAAGACAGCTGGACATCTTCTGGGTGCAGAAGGTTGTGAAACCTTTCATCACATGGATCCTTTTTTCCCTTGAACACATGTTGCTGTGTGAATACTGTGAAATGATTTGACGGATCAAATTTTTAAGAGCCTTCTGAGAACAACAGCAGAATGAGAGTCTTCCAAAGACACCAGAAAGCCTCAGAGGATTGGACTCTCAGCAAGCTGCTGCTCCTGGGCCCTCATTTATCAAAAATTAATAGAAACTGTCCTATATTCTATCCTTCGAATGAAATTTAGAATAATAATCTATTGATAAATCCCACATGTGGCCTTTCACAGAAACGCCCTCAATTAGGGCACCTGCCCTGCACGCCCACTACCCAGCCAGTCCACCCGCAAGTCCGACCGAACCCGGCCAAACGCCCGACCCCAGCGCCCCTCAGCGCACAAAGACCAAGACCCAGGAGCCAAGTCCAGTGCGAAAAAGGACTGATCAGGCCCAGAAATGCCACCAGCAGCCAGGCACCCCAACCAGTTCGTTCCTCTTCTGAAGTTCCGTCTTTAGATCTCCGGATCAAATCCTCATCATTTGCCTCTGGTCTCCAAGCTACCTCTAGATCTTCCTCGTCAGTCTGTCTGTCTGCCACTCCATTTCTGTTTTCCTGGGACCTCCACTAACCATCGACAACAGGACGATGATCCCAACATATCTGTAGATCTACAACAAAATAGCATAAAAAGAAACAACTCAAGATATTGCAATGGCCCGGGTAAAGTGAAGACCTCAATCTGGTTCAGATAGCGAAGAGAGATTAAAGGACCTGTGTAGAAACAAACCTCAAAAGGCTGAAGCAATGGAGTAAAGAAGAGTGGGTCAAGATTCTGACCCAAGATTTTATCAGTCTCTCACAACAATGTGAGAGACTGATATCCACCAATACTAGAGACCCCCTCTAAAAATGCTTATAACTGCCTATTTTAATAGTTCAAATATCAAATATACCTTAATATGCATTAATATGTGCACTGGAACCTGTCTTGGCACAACATCTGGAGTCTTCCTCATCTCTAATGGCAACAACAATAAATGGCACTCCTCCTTTGGTTGCTTTGCAAACACCAACCAATAGGGAGTCAACTAGCATTGATCATATGTATTTCAGCTTCCCAAGCTGCTCTCTTTAGAATATTTTAGCTATGCCCTCCCAAACAAATCTGTGAACAATTTGGAGTTATGTTACATAGAAAGATCTGCAAAATACTGTATTGTGAATAGGTGGGGGTCTACTGTAGTTACTGCTGCCAGAGGTGGTACTACAAGCTGTTGAATTATGGGGTGTACTCAAGTTTTCTATGCTGTGTTCATCTGTGTTTAATAAATAATAGCTGTGTGGAATGATGACCTTTATTGCAGCCTTAGAACTGTTAGAAAATTTGTGCAAAAAGGTCAAAACAATCTTGCTTAATCCAAGTTTACTGTAGCATAGTATATACTAATAGCACTGCTGGGTTATTGTGAAAGAGATGACTGAAGTTGTGCTAATAAATTTTTTTTGGATCAGAGCATTAATAGAAATTTATTCTCATAATAATTTTTTCAATACTTGCCGCTTATTTTCTGAGAAAATACATCCAGTAACAGAGCAATCCTCACCCTCATTCAAAGCAGCTGACACCTCCTGGCATTGAATTTGACGGAGCAGTCAGTCACATTGTTCTGCTGTCACACACTCCAGGACGTCGTTGGCACAAAAGTGAAAATGTATGAAGGATGCATAAAAAAATCAGCAGTTAATGCATCTACAGGAAAACAAACTTCGGAAGGGCTTGATGGATTGAAACGAACCAAGGCAGACTTTTCAGGAAACAACTCAATTACATCCAGGCATGGTGGAGCTGAAGGATGGTATAAAGTTTTGATTACAATCACGGCTGCTGACAGGATGCGAGAAGACGGATGTAAACAAGGACATTAACTGAAACGTTATTGAGCTTGTGGCTGTATGTTACACAGCCTTAGTTTAAGATCCTGCTGTACTTTTGCTCCTTAAGTAGTTTAATGATTGCATGGAAAATCTTAGAAGAAAGCCACGCATGACAACAGAGATTTGTTTAATCAGAGCTGCAGCTGCAATTAGTCACAGTCAAATGTTTTCTGTTCTCTCAGATAATCTTGAAATCGTTGACATTTAGTGTCCGCTCCCGTACATTTTCCTCCGAGTGCTCAGAGAAAGCGAAGGCAGGAGCTGGAGCTACCTGGGGGAGAGAGAGGTGGGCGTAATCAGTCTAAACACCAGCTAATTAGTGCAGCAGTCGTATTTCTTTAGTCAGGAGGTTATAAGAACGAGGTAACCAAAGTGAAGTCGATACTGAGGCACCAGAGCAGCTACATGAAGGCATGGTTAGAGGCTTTATAAAAGCTGTATGAAATTAATTATAAAAATGACATGCTGCTTTAGTTTTCACACGTTTTCCAATTTATACATGATGTGAAATGTTTGCTTGCAGAGAAAACTTAAAAGAACAGGGTTTGCGAACCCCTGAATGCTAATTTTTACATACACTATACCTTTTTTCCCCTCGCTGCCTGCATTTAAATCAGACTAAACTTTTACTGTTCGAAGCCAGTGAGGAAGTCAAAATTATTTCTGTTTTTCAAATGCCATACACTAACATTACTATGCCTCCAAAATATTTGGGACATGCAGGAGTTAAAATGGACCCAGAGCTGTGGATGTACACTATATCAGGAAGAGAGTTGTGAACCTCAACCCCTCTGATTCTTCCCTGGGTACAATTTCCACATGCCTGAAGGTGTCGCATTCATCTGTTAAAACAATTATATGTATGTAAGGCACCATACTATTGTTTAGCCACAACTTGGCCAGGAAGAAGACATAAACATGTTTTGGTGAGAAATGTTTGCATCAGTCCCCAGGAATAAAAACAGAAGATATTGAGAATGTGCTGACTGAAGCTGTAATGGAGTTTCAATATTCAGAGTGAAAAAAGTCCTGCACTGACATGCGCTGAAAGGCCTCTCAGCGAGGAAGAAGCCATTACTCCTACAGCAACAAAAAAAGCTGTTATAGTTTACAAATCCCAGAAAAGAACTTAGCTGTTTTTTTAATGTTGAGAAGAGATGATACCATATGAAAATAACACTCCGACATCGCCTCCATATGCATTTGACACTGTAGCAAACACAATAAGTAGTAAACCAGATATACCAGGATGAGGATTTGGACATGTTGAAAAAATCTACCTCTAGAGCACCACAGCACTTACATGTGTGCCACTGCACTGCTACAGACTCAAAGCAACTGCAAATAAATGCTGCAGCAATGACCCCAAGAGTGACATCACTGTGGGTGCATTCACACCAAAAAAGCAAACTCTGGTCCACCTAAAAACCTAGGTCTCAACTCGGTTGAAGTGAACTCTGGTGTGGTTCGATTGCATATGTGAATGCCAAGCGGGCCAGAGCTGCTCCAAAAGCAGGAAGCAGACTCTAGCGCAGGGCATTCTCAGTAAACACAAACAAAACAAAACAAAACAACAACTCTGCCTGGTTCTCTGCTCATGCTGAGCCCATTGCTGCAACGTATTTATCTGGAACATTATCCAAAGACAACCATCGCAATCCTAAAATCTGATGCTGCACCATGTTAGTTTACATTTCGTGGAACACGAGGTGTCTCTGTGTTGAGCGCTTCTTGAGCTGCACCACCACAGAAAAGAAAGTAAACATTTAGCTAAAAAAGTTTGGTTGGTCTCCAAGCTAAAAAAAAAAGGAACAATATTCCAATTTTGATCCCTGGCAGGTGTGAAAACGACCATAATCTCATATTACCCTTTGGAGATCATTTCCTCACCTGGGGATGTGGGATGGCTGAAAATGAAATCTATAACATGCCTCGTCTTCTGATTAATGCCGGTAATAATTATCTGACCATATGGAGGCACTCAGAGCATTTGAATTTAATTCCCAGATCGTCAACTGATCCCTTTGATATAAAAAAATAGGGCTGTCAAACGATAAAAAATTTTAATCTAATTAATCACAGGTTAGCTGTAAATTAATCACGATTAATTAACATTCCCAAATATGACAGAAAAAGTAAAACTTTTGGTGTAAATAAAGGACGAAACCGGAAGCTGTTGCTCTTTTTTTAAGGAAATACAGAAGAGATGCATGGAACTTTTGTTTTGAATTCCACAATCACATTTACACATGGAACTTTTTACCTATTAATCTTTTAGCCAGTTGCTAAGGCAACCTAACTGGTTAACATTTTCTGAATGTAAAGCTGACAGTTTCTTATTCAATTTTGGACAACCCTGAGCATCCTCTTCATGGGGCTATCCTACAACAGCGGTGTCTTTGGTCAGAGGCTTCTTCAGTTTTGCTGCGACACAGACTGCTACAGTAGATCATTCCTGCTTACAGCCATCAGGATCTACAATAGCTCCTTGAAAAATTAAAAAATATGAGCTACAATAACACTTAATTTGTCTCTGGGAGGAATTAAGTATTTTTTAATTGAAATTTTCTGACTAAAAGCGGGATTATTTGTTTATTAAAACCCGAACCTTTACATTACTCCATGATTCCCACTGTTATTATTTGCAGTTATCAAACAGTTGTCATACTGTTTACGTGACAAGCGAGCACTGAAAGCAGCGCGGGTTTAATTGTGGGGTAAACAGGGCAGGTCATTCTGTGCATGCGTTAATTGCGTTAAAAAAATTAATGGCATTAATTCCACAAATTAATCAACCCGCATTAATGCATTCATTTTGACAGCCCTAAAAAAAAATTCTAAAATTTACGAAATGGTGGCATTATGTCAAACTGTACATGAGTACATGATGCAGCAGAACACTGTGAATTCCATCCCACTGAATTCAGGATACATTAACTTTTCACCAGGGTGCATTAAATGTGACATGCATACTTCAACAAAGTAACAGAACTTGATATTCCACACAATCTCCCTAATTTCCTAATGTTTAGGTGTTTTCAAAAAAGCCAGCATATGGCAATAAAGAAAGGAGTAAGACAGTAAGTGTTCTGCCATGATAACCACAGTAAATTTGGAAGAAAATTGTGGAAACTTGCAAGACTGACATCATCCCAAGTGTGAACTACACAGCTGGATGGTCTATGCTGTGTGAGCTCCAAGACAGATTAGCATTCCTCACAAAATAATGGAAACACTATGCGAAAATATTTAATCAATATTTAGAAACATCATCTATGTTAAAGCCTTGCCATAAGTTGATTCTACAAACAGACAGTTACCCTAAGCACACAGTCAAATTAGTTAGAAAGTGGCTTAAAGATACCAAAGTCAAATGTTTTAGTGTGACCATAAAAACGTCCTGATCTCAGTCCCATAAAAATATTTACACTAGTTCTGTCAGGATAGGCCCAAAAATTGCAGAAAAACTGTTTTAACAAGCTTGTGGATGTTTTCAGTTTCAGGCAATTCTACCAAAAAGTAAGAAAAGGAATGTTATTATCGCATTTAATAATTTTGGTCATCTTAATTCACCTAATTTAGGAAACTTTTTGCCAGATTTAATGTCAGAAAATGGGGAAATAAAGGTTTTGGGCCTTTTTACATGGCTTATGTAAAAATCCTGTTTTAAATATATTTGCCACCGTAAAAAAAGAATGGTTACAGTTTTCAGTGTTGAAATCAGTGATGTGCACCAATTAACAGGATATAAAAATCAGGCAAAATCCCCAAAAACACGACACTTATGTCTTGTACAGCCCTGATGAAATATGCAAATGACTTGAAGCTGCAGAGAAAACAAACACAGCTGGAGATTGGCGCCCAGTGGAAGGTGATTTGTTACGCTGAGCTTTGACTTGATGTTTGTCAGACGAACCTGACTAATTGGCTGTCAACAAAGCGCCAAGATGGATGTTAATGCAACACGTCAGGAAAACAGGAAGTGATGGCAGAGGAGTTTAATTGAAATGAGATGTCAGAAACATGGATAATTAGACTCAATGATATTTTTAAACTGTCAGCCTCAGTGAACAAAATTAATTTTATATGAATGTTTTAAGTTAAGAAAATGTTCCTTTATAATTAAGTTTCTAACATCTAGCAACCAGAAGAAGCAGAATCTTACCATTAATTGCACTGTCTGAAATAGTTCTAGGATATTGCTCTACTTTAATTAGTATGATGAAGATAAAATAAATATGGGATACATTTAATGTCCCTAAAGTAATCGGGGGTATCTTTATTGAAATATGAGGAAGCCAGCCTAATGTCCTGCTAACAACCAATCCAAAATGGAAATATGTCCCCTGGGGTCTCTTAGCTCTTATTTGTCTACCCTCCAATGCTCATTCCTCATTTCTGCATCTACCTGGATTCTGCCTTACCATAACACTTCCTGAAATCTGCTAACTCTGACACAAAAGTCCCCAACATGATCTACCTGTTCCCTCACCAATACTGCTATACTCATCTGTCCTCCTGTTCCTTCAGACATTCCCCTGATGAAATATAATTTATGTTATCACTAAACTTGTTGAACAATTTTGTTGTGTTTTCTGAGAGTCATTTGAACATAAATCAGGGATCTGCTTCAAAACATGAGATTTAGAGCTCAGGTTTAAAATAAGTCTGGAACTGTTAGTGCTCATATTTGTTTTTGAGACTTGAGTCTGAGTCTGAAACTCGAGTCTGCATCTCTGGTACTAGGCTAAAATTAGCATGTCTACTTTGTTTTGATATGCCTTGTTGATAATTCAGTTTTTGACATATTTCAGTGATGTTCCAGTTTATTTGTCCCCAGACCAGACAAAAACACTAGCCAGTAAAACTGAATATGATTTGAGCAGAAGCCACAGTGTAGGTCACATCACACAGACAGGGAGCTGCAGCAGCCACTACAGTCTCTTTCAGAATTAAAAAAACGATTAAGAAAAAAACCAGCACAAACTAGAACAACCTAGAACCATTTTACATTTACTTTTGTTATCTTTGCTATAAAAATCACTCCAGTATTTGGGGGAAGTAGGAAAAAAAGCAGCGTGCAAATATCTAAAACACTTGAAACCTCCTTCTGAAATAATGTATAACTGTTGTACTTTAATAGTTTAAACACAAATTTAACTTATAACGCATTAATACATACAGTGGAAACCATTTTAGCACTGCTGTACAAGCTAATCTACGGTCTTCCTTATCTCTACTCTTGGGGGGACAGCCAATCAGCACTAACGAAAATAAATGGGACTCCTGGATTGGTTGCTTTGCAAACTCCGCCAGCCAAATGTGAAGCCAATCCAGAAGTGACAGAAATTGCAGTTCCTCCCTTATCCACAAGCGGCTGACTCCAAAAAGGAGCATTGACTTAAAAAAAGGCCAACTTCACAGCAAAAATAATCATGTTTTACAGCCTGGTTCAAAAAAACGATTTTAGGTTTAATAGGTCACGTTTACCATCATGACAACTCTGAGGGGGGTGAATTTTTTTATAACTCATCCGTTTAGATATAATTTAACCTTGAAATTATGAATAAGGGGCATGTTGTTTTTATTGACAGATCTCAGATGAGCAATCAGCACTAGCACTGGTGGTTAGCGGCTTGCTCCCCCCTGCTTGCTCCAGCGATGGCCGCAGCTTTCGGACTCATGTTAACAGTCAACGCTATTTTGTTTCTCTGAACTTGACCATCAGTTGCGTCCACAATGTTTATTCGTGTTTGGATGTTAATCATGCACTTATTGGACAAAGATGGCTTGCTGTGGTACCAACAGACCGTCCAAGAAGTCTCTATTGTTTTAGGTAAGTAAAATTATATTTCTGCTGCTTGGTCCAAAATCGGTTGAAACTATCACATTTCTTGTTTATATATTGATAAGTAAAACTTGTTACATTGTTTTATTGAAAGTTATGGACCAACAAGGCCTCATGCTTTTATTTGACAAAATTATGGAATCTGCCTAGAAGGCAGAGGTGTAGCAGAGTGGCTAAAAACGTCCCCTAACCTCCGTTAGCTTCAGTTAGCTCCGGGTTAGCTCGTAGATACATCGGCTCAGAGTGTCAATCATCCACCCCCACACTCACAGCCCCACTCTCAGCTCCAACTCAAAACCTACAGGTGACATCACGGAGGCTCCGTCTATCTTATATACTGTCCATGTTTGCAAATGGCAACCAATAGTCAAGTAGCATTGCACATAGGTGAATCAGTGAATACTGAACTGCTAATAGATGGGGGCCTAATTTACAAAAATAATCCATACAGAGAAAATGCTTTTGCAATGCATTTTAGATCACACCTTTAACCAAGTTCGGTTCTCTTAGCAAAGACACAAATCTTTAAACAAAATATGTTTCACTGTATGGAAATTTAAAATGTACCTAATTTTGAACCTACACAGATGTTAGCATTACCATCCCCCCTCAGCCTGATTACATTTTAGAGTCTTAGTTGTTTGAACTGCTTCCTAAACCATTCAAGCATGAAATAATTTTTCATGAGGCTGTTAAACAAAACTAGGTCCATTCCAACATTTTCAAAGGCAGAGCAGAAAAAGCAAATATTTGTACAGTTTGGACCTTCCACCTCTCTTTCTTCCCTTCATCTCTCATGTTTTATAATTTTTCTTCTAAAGCGTCCCTGAGCTACAGTAATTGTACATTCTGCAGCACCATCTGGCCCTGGCGAGCACATTTCTCTTGCTAACATGTTTCAGAGGTCAAATGCTCAGCAGGAACAAATTTGCTCACATTGAATATATCCTGATCATGGCATTGTCCTTGCTCAGTTTCATCTGTGGACACGACAGAAAAGCCTATTATACCTGGGGTGTATGGAGTATGGATTCAGATTGCATTTTAGGTGAGTTTGAGTGCAGTCGGTGTGACTAAAGTTAAAATGTCAGATATCTTTCTCTTTTTTAAGGTAAGGCAGACTAAAAATGTTATTTTCTCAGCATTCCCTTAGCTCATTAGTTCCCGCGACGTTATAAATTAGATCATGTCCATTACTCCTGTGCAGCTCTGTGTATACAGCACTTTAGAGACATGAACGGGCTCTGTAGCAACGCTCGCAGCCATTTGGTTATTAGTTAATACATCAGCCTTGTCACTGCACCTTCTGAGGCTATCACAAAGAGAACCAAAGAAGTGTGGATGCCTGACACTTTTGGTTTATTAGCTGTCATGATGCACTGTCTGACCGAAAGGAGAGTTTAAATACACAACCTGGATTTAAGAACATTTTGGAGTACAATAGTGTTTTCAAATACACACTGAGGTTTTTATTCCATATTTGGTTGAAGCCCCTTCTTGCTTTCTGACCAGGCTTATTTCTTTAACAAGGCTTAACAAGGTGCACAACCATGATGACTATTTCCCATTACACCACATCCTAAAGGTGCTCTGTTGTACTGAGATCTGATGACTGATCTCCAAATGTTGCAGCTGAAGTTGAGACTCATCTGACCAGTTTCTGTGAATTATATCCTCAGTTATCTGTTCTTATCTGACAGGAGCAGTACCTAGTATAGGCGGAAATCCCATGGGGAACTGGGGGAGACATGTCCCCCCCTTCCATGAAGTTGTCCGCCTCAAAATTCAAATTACAAATTACAAAATCAAACAATACAAATTACAAATGAAAAACAATGCATTTTTATTTGTTGAAAGATTATGATCTTCCTCCCTCCCCATTCCTCAAATTGGTACAGTCCGGGCAGGGCTGCCTGGTGCGCCACTGCTCCCAGTTAGTTTCAGTAGAGAGAGTCGCTGGGAGAGGGGAACCAAGTAATGTATGAAACCAGTAAGTCTTTTATCTCACTTCTATAAGCTCATAAATGTCTGTTAGATGTGATCATAAAGGTGGAACATTGCCACTTAATGCTGAACAATATCTTGAGATTTTGAAGATATCCGTATAATTCAGCAAGAGCTATTGTTTATATGTATGGGTAACAGTGACGTTTGGTCAGGGGAGGCAGGTGAGGCAATGCCTCACCTGTCATAATAACAAATAAAATGGGCAGTAAAAATGAAAACGGAACATCTTTGTTTCAACTTATCTGTTGTATAAATGTGTTTTTTTATAATATTTCAACATTCTTATGGTCAAAATCACTGAATTTATATAACATATTAATACATTTACACAGTGTCTGCAGAGTCAGGCGGGGTGACGTGTCACGTGAGGCATTGCTCTGCCTCACCTCTGGTGGCGCTGTGTCACACAGCAGGCAGTTGGCGCATGCTCATTTTTGTCTCTTTTTATATCGCCAATATACATGTTTGATTGAACATGTACAACAGATGTTGACCTTCTACAGTCTGTCTTATATATTTACCAAATGTATGTGACATATGTCTTTCTGGTTGGCCTTAAATGGGCAGTCAAAATGTGCTGAGTGATGTGGAAAATACCATTTTACACAAAGGTAAGATCATACATGTTTTTTAACTGTACTTTTAAAAAATCAGCCAAAAATAAATAACTATTTTTTTTACAGAATATTCAAATATATTTTTTCACATTATCAGATAGCATGGACATGATTAAAGCATAAATAAAAGTTGTTAAAATGACACAAATGTTCGAAAAACTGAAATACAAGCTTCTAATTTGGGTTTAATAGTGCTGATTCAATAAGAGTCCGTGCCTAAATTATAATTTATTTTCAATGCATGCATGTCAAAACAGTGTAATGTGTCATCTAATATACAATGGCTTATAGTTTCTATTTTTCAATTTAATGTTCAATGTTTTGTGTTTTGGAAAATTACATCTGAAAACAGCAAAACAAAACAATAATTTGGATAATTTTCTTTAGCGGACCTGGTAATGCAAGCAGATTATCCTGGGGACATTATCTGAGGTTGCCACAGCTCTTCTGTAGATTTAGGATGTTTTAGCACACTGATCCCAGACAGACTCTGCTGCAGTGCTCCTTGCTACTCTTGTTGCACAGGAATAACAAAGAGCCTGTGAGTGTTTCGGTAGGGTTGTTTCTGTTTTCTAATGTGACAGAACAACTTAGAGGACAGGAAACACTGCTGATGATACTCAGTTCTGGCAGACAGCTGCTCATACTGTTAATAAATTAAGCTGAGGTTAGAGGGGGCGTAACAGGGTTAGATGTGTTTACCTGTACTGTGGATCATTTTAATAATTCAACACAACAGTATACCTGGGCTCCTCTTCAGCTCTGCATGCAGAGATTAGGAAACAGACAAGGAGATGTATTTACTTCCCTTTTCTTTTTAATTGGATGGTCAGAGAAAAAGTCTCCAGCTGGATCCAACATAGCAAACAGGTAAAAGGTTGTCACTGGAAAAGTAAAGCAGGGATTAATATGTTTCAAACCTAATTGATGCTAAAGGAGATTCCTATTATTGGAAGCAACCAAGTATGTTCTTACAAAACCCCTACAGCAGAATAAATCCGGCTCAAATTGTAGAATAAGATTCAGTACTGTATATCACCATATTATTTTACCACTTCACCATTTTTTTACATTTGTAAATGGTTCAGAGTATTTTAATTGCATTTTGATGTGATTGATCATAAAAGGTAAAGTATAAGATAATTTGAGGTGGAAATCAAAGCTAACGTTGTACTCAACATTTTTACAAATAACAATCTGAAAAGTGTGGTGTGCAAATCGTTTTATTCTGATATCCCCAAATAAAATCCAGAGGAACCATTTGCCTTTAAAGGTCACTTAATTAGTGAACAAAGTCCACCTGTGTGTAATTTCTTCTGAGTATATTTACAGCTTCTCTTTGAAGGTTTCAGAGGTTTGTTGGGTATTTTTCACACCCGATAGTCTGGTAGAGACTGAGGCTGCGTGCACAGAGCAGGGCCCACATATAACTTCATAGCACTGATGTTCTGCTTTTACAGATATTGCACAAGGTTGTTTTGGTTGCACTCCAATTACTCCAATTCCTGCGTTTGGATCGCCCCCTGGCCTACTTGACGTTCATGGGCAAACAAATTAAAGTTTGATTAAAGTGGACTAAACAGCTGGTGTGAATGCACCCTTAGAAGTAATTTGTGAAGGACTGCAACAGCACATACGTTAAAAGTTTGGTCTGATCAGATCTGGGGGGATTCTTCTCATCAGCAGGTAAAGGGTAGCTCGTTAGAGTTGATGAGAAGATGAATTCATGTTAAATTCAGGGACATCGTGAAAAAAAAGCCTATTAGAGGCTCCAAAAGACTCAAGACTGGGTTGGAGGTTTAGCATCCAGCAGGATAACGACCTTAAACAGCCAGAGCTACAGTTTGATGGCTTATATCAAAGCACATGTATGTGTTAAAATGAGCCAGTCAAAGTCCAGACCTCAATCCAGTTAAGGACCTCTAGGACAGACTTGAAAGAACAATGGACACAAATGTTTAGTCTTTGCATGTGGAAAGCTGTTCGATCCAAACCACCAAACAGTAGCAGTCTTAATTGCAGCGAAATATGGTTCTACACAGTATTTACCCAGGAGGTCTGTGTAAGCAGACGAGCCACAGCTCTCAGATTTTTACTTCACAATTAGGAGGTACTTTGTGTTTCACTATAAAATACATGGAAGTTTGTGGTTGTAAGGTGACAAAACGTGAACTAAATTCAAGGACTACACGCATATGAAGGTTTATGTTTTTTTGAAGAAGTTTTGCAAACCCAACCTCGTTGCAAAACATTTCTGCTGTTTCAAATGAGAGGAATTGTATCAGTTTGTCTTTCCATTTTAATTTGTCCTCTTGATATTTTATAGATCACTGTGGCGGAAAGAACAAAAACGGGTGCAAAGATGATCAAGCTCCTGTTCATTTGTGCACATATTACATCAAAGTTGAAGCTGTCGGGAAAAGTCTGGACTCAGCACCATCCCAGCTCGCTTTTAAAATCTAATGAGACGCCTGATCTAACATGACAGTTCAGCCTGAGTCCCACATTCATATAAGATGAGCACATGTCACCGGGTCGGTTGTATTCTCATGCCGCACACTCAGTTTTGTTTTGAGAGGAATTTAATCACATAAAGGTTGTTTGATAGATTTATTTAATCCCCCAGAAGAGAATAAAACACACAGAGGACAGGATTTACATCAGAAAAAAATAAGAATATTCACAATGAATCTAATTATAGCTAAAAGCAGACAGCAAATGACAGACTAACAACATATACTTCATAATAAAATTCACTGCAACAACATGCAGCATTTAGACAGCAGGAGTGTGTTAGATGTGTTAAAAAAAAAACAACTTTCTATGCAGCTCAAACACAAACAATGATACAATTTTACAAGGACACTTGACCTGAATGATGGAAAGGAAAGAGTTACATTGCAAAATAAAAAGCACAAGAAAGGAGGTGATAGAAATACCATTGCGAGAAAGCACTTTGAGAAATTGGCAGCTGAAGTCATGAAGGAATAAAACGCTTCACAAAGAATTCAAATCAGACAATTAGAAGTTCTTTAAGGAGCAGCTCCTGAATCGGAGAGTAGACAGTAATCACCTCTCCAGATCACAATGTGGAAAACAGAAAAATGATGAGAGCAAATTCACGTCTTTGTGCGGCTCTTTTTAATTACGACTCTGGCTGTAAAAACCCAGCAGCCTCTTCATTTTTTTTTTTTATAAATGACCTTCAGTTTGCTTTAACACTTGTTTCTTTTTTCCTGATTTACATTTAGACAGCACAGTACAACAAAGACCCCCATCAGTTTCAGGTTAGAGGAATGATGAAACTAAATACTTTCTGCCTATGAATAAAAATAGGCAAATTTGAAACTGAAAATGAAGAAAAAAACTGTTAAAATGTTGGAGAGAAAGACCAGTAGAGGACTGGATTAATACGGGAACACTAAACAGAAGAAAAATCCTGATTAGCAGGTTATGGGTCTCTTAAGACCTGTGGTTTACTATGTCTAGTATGGGTAAAGCTGAATTCTTAAAAAAATATCTAAAGTAAAAGATATATTTTACAATATTACATCATGTACCCTCAACTTAAGAGATAGAGCCAGTCACTGTTCTTGAGTCATAAACACAGTGCTTTAAAATTCAGTGTTCTGGGTGTATCAGCTGAACAGTTTTTAGGCAACATATTGTATGGACCCCTGCACTGTCACCGATGTATTTTTAATTGCTTAAGAGGATGCTGCTGAGTAAATCTAATGTGTTTTTATAGGGATGGTGTGTTAAGATATAGAATAGTTCGTGTTAATCTTTCATCCAGATCTGCAGAATCATGCCAGAATCAGAGCTCAAATATGGCAAAATAAACTGAATGAAGATGACAGAGAAAAAAATCCAAAGATGGTAAATACTTTTAAACTAAAATAATTTGATTTTCCATAAACCCTGATTGCATCCAAATCTGCATTTACCATATAAATTATACCTGAAGCTGCAAATAGTTGTGTTTATCTTTCATATACCCAGTGCAAAGTCTGAAGTCATCCTTCATTTCTAATATATTTTACCTCTAATGAATCAAACCTCCTTATATTCTTTTGAACTGGCCCTGATCAATATTTGTTCTGAAGGTCTTTTAAAATGTTTCTTCCTGCTTGTCTGCTTTTTCACTCATTTCCACTCTGGTGCTCATTTTAGACTATGACAGCCAATTATTGTTCAGCATGTGCTCATAAAAAATGCAGTGTGAACAAGTAGAGGACAGAAAAAGCATTGAGCCTAAAATATACAACTGTCACAGTATCTGAAAGCCATATCCTTGGTTCAAAGCTGTTGTCACACGTAAAAATATGCTTTATGTGTGATTAAAATAGAGAAGAAAGTAGGTACATTTTGTACCATTTGGGATGGGACCTTGGGATCCAAGATACAGAATGTTTTCTCTGGTTCTACTTTGCTTGTTTCATACTCAATCATCCCTAGACCATCTTGGGCAGAAGGTTTGAGGCTGCATACAGTCTATAATTGCCCTCCAAATTGTTAAATATCTAATAGCTGAATAATCATAAAAAAGTCAAACTCACCTGCTATATCAGCCATTTAAAGCATTCAACAGGTCAAAGTGGGATAATTTTCATCAGTGTAGACAGACTGTCTGCATGGTGCAAGTAATGTTATCATATTGCTACAACATTTGTGACTTAAAAAGACCAGGAAGAAGCATGAAGGTGAATGGCAAGAACTGGCAGGATATGGGGATACAAACAAGAGGATCTGACAATGACTGAAGGCAAACCAGGCGTGTAAACACAGAGGAGGGTGATTATTTAGAGAAGGAACAGGACAGTCTGATTATACTGGAACTGAGAATTGAGGCAACTGGGGAAAATAACTGAGGAAAATGGACACAGGGATAAATGAAAATATAACCTTGCAAAAAAGAAACGCAGTGAGCTGAATATCAAAATAGGAAATCCAAAGCCTTAGAACCAAACATAATATAGAAATCAGACAAATTCAACTCCAATTCCTACAAACTGTGACAGTGACAGTCTGGTTTAGCTAGAGATCACACCGTGTGCACCCCTGTGCCAGATGAGTAGAAAGATTCATTTTTTACCTACGTGTGTCTCTGTGAAGGCTTGCTGGCAGCAAAGTGTAAATACGTAAGTTTTCCTATTAACACAACCTTGGTTCCACCTTCGAGATTAGGAACTGTTTTATGAATAACTGAAATTATACCTAAAAATGAGTGAAAAGCAATCAAAGTCCACAGAAAAACCTTCAAAAATCTTGTAAAACTACAAAAGGCCTGTTTCCACTAGACAATTGTGGGCCATTTCTGGGAGGGGGAAGATGACAGGGAAAATACACTGCCTTGGTCCTCTCAGTCGTTGCTTCTCCATACAAAATTGGCCCTTTAAGGATTATGGTAAGACGTCAGCATATTGCAACTGTTTTGGCCGTGAGTGACATAACTGATTAGCACCAAAAGGTGCCCACAGCAGCAGAGAGCCAAGAGATCGACAATGGAAGAAGCAGGGATGGTTGCTGCATTTGTGTGTGCTATGTTGTTATACAGTACTTTGCCAGCAACTCTTGCGAATTTCAGCAATTCCACAAATGCCGGTTGTTTAGCGACGTCTGTTGATGTCGTTTGCCACTGAATTACCACAGATCAGCATGAGTTAACCAGATGTCCCCCCAAACTGCAATTTCTGAGTATATACCCCAAGGTAGGTACTTGTTTGGTTCCGGAAATAAGCAGGGAAGTGGTTCTTTTGGCCGACCCGGTGAGATGGAGACGTGCATACCGTGAAGGTCAGTTACAATTACCCAGAAGTTGGGATGTCGCGTGGTGTAGTGGTAGAGCGGCCGCCCCATGTATGGAGGCTTAATTTCATACTCATCCACTGTCAAATAAAGGCCGCTATGGCCACAAAACTTGAAAAATATAAAAAATTAAGTAGAAGGTTTATGTGTATGTGGAAACGGGCCTAAAGAGAACCCAGTCTAAAAGGTTACATGGTGTTGTAGACCATCTGAAAGTATAAAGAATTGAATCATAAAGACCTACGCAGAGACCTGTATATAAAACATATTTGTCATTTTTAAGTTGTTTTAAATCTTAAAATTTCAGTCATTTTTAGTCTCAAACTAAAAACATTGATTGAAACTGCTTTTGTACTATAACACAGCCCATAAACAGTCCACACAGAAACCAACGGAAAAGGTCAACCTGACCTATTTATGCTCTGCAGTTTGCACAAAACAAGATATGCAGTGTTAATTAGTGGATGTTAAAGGTCCTAGCTGTTTAATTTCATTTTTTATTTCATTTCTAAGATCAATATTTCAGATCATTTTAGAGTAATAAAGTCTTATAGTCAAATTCAGTCACATTTGAATGTATGATATGACTGTATTCAACTGGGAGACAGATTATTCATTAGGACATATTCTTTCTCATATACTGGTTTTGTTCTGGTATGGTTGCTGATCAGGAAATAAGCAAATAAAACAACAACACACAAAATACAGTAAAGGCAACAGTTATTAAAAGAAAAAACATGCAACTAAAGATTATTAACGGTCTTGAACTGATCTATTAAAACTCAAGTTAAAGTCACATTAGATGATGATAAAACATGCCTCACAAGAGAACCGAGTAAAAGGCTGTAACAGGGGTAAGAATGAGTGGTGAAGAGCTGCCCGATGACTGTACAATCCCAGGCTGAGAGGGAAAATCAAGAAAATAGTTGTTAATCTGGAAACAAGCATGGCTGTGAGGTCCGGTTTCCCTCCAGAACAGAAAGAAGTCCTCAACCCATGTACAGACTTTATTGTTTAGCAGATTCCTTGATTCCCAGCTGCTTGTGGAGCTTGGAGAGGGAAGAGATGGGAACGCTGATCCCGACCATGTCACCACCACCTTCTGAATTTAAAACAGGACAGTTTTACATTTTGCTGATGCTCCCGTCTGTAGGGCTGATTTCCAATCAGTGACAAGGTGAGAACAGGTCTGAAGCAGTAATAAAATGCACCTGATGCAACAACAAATATGCTACATGATTTGCAGGTGAAACTATAATCACCATTTGAGTGAAAACTGAGCTAAAATAAATGAATAAAATCCCAACAGTTGCCTCCTCCTGAGCTTTAAGTTGTGTTAGGCAGCCTTCATTTGCTTTCTTCTCAGGCTGATCACTTGTCAGTAGGCAGGAATGAAAAGTCAATCGCCAAATTAAAAACAATCAGTTTTGATTTCTCAGTTTTGTGAATAAAATCTTATCTCTGCAGACTTATGAGGAGCCTAAACCCAAGAATAGGCTGTTTCTCAAGGACTGTTCAGGATGTTTTTGAAAGGCTGACTTTGAGTTAGCACTTTTTAAGATTAAATATTTCTATATTAAAATATAATAGCTACTAACAGACTATTATGTTGAGCCCCTTTATGTGAACTAAAGCTGCGAATCCAGCAGCCGCAACATACAATCAATCAAAGCTGTTTTCCTGAGGTGTGCACAGTCTGCTTGTTTGCTGTGCTTTGAAATAATGTATGAATTTCCTGCAGATAACAAAATCTACACATTTGGAAAGTGAACGATTAAGATATGAGAAAAGAAAGCATGGACTTGGTCTGGCTGATGTGATGAAAAATGTCACGATTTCTCGACAGAAAAATCATGGCTATGATTAAAATCACAATTCCATTGCTCTTCAAGAAAGGTTTAGAGCATTTAGACAAAAAATGTTGATTGGAGCAGTTTAGCCTTTTTGTGTGTGGTGCAACTTCGGAAAATAAAAATTAAACTGACGCATCTGTGTAAGAGCATGAGCAGAAATGGACAGGATTTGCCTTACTATTAATTTGCATTTTATTGTCCATCCATCCAACCATCCATTATTTTCCCTGAACAAAACCCTGAGATGCTTGAACCCTGTCACTTGGGGCAGGACCTCGTTCCCGACCCAAAGACGGCACTCTACCCTTTTCCAGTTCAAGACCGTGGTCTCAGATTTGGAGGTGCTGATTCGAGCCTCAGTCGCTTCACATTCGGCTATAAACCACTCCAGTGAAAGCTGGAGATCAAAGTCTGATGAAGCCAACAGAACCGCATCATCTGAAAAAACCATACTGATGTTATGATATTTATCTTTTTCTATTATTCTTCTCAATTTTTTGTATTATAAGGAAAAACTTGAGGATTAAAAAGTGTTCTCCTGCTACATAAACTTGTGCGTAAGTGCTTGGCTTTGAATGTTATGATTCCAATGACTAGTGCCACAGCAGATCTCTTTACAGGGATGATCACTGTTATGGATGACAAACACAACCCAGACTCATCAGGTCACTTCCTCAGACTAACTAAATCTGCAATATTTTGCGATTTACAGAGAACTCTGTTTTGTTTATTCATTTCTGTGATTAAATTTGTGATTCTAACGGCAAGTTTTGCAACATAAAAATTATAAAGGTTCTATCTATGATTATTATATGTTCTAATCCTTCTAAGTGTAATATGGTCATATCGCCCAACCCCGAACTGATTTCAGAGAAAACTAAAATTCTCCATAGTATTAGCACATCTCCTGAATTATACGATGGTGAGTTTGTGCCTTTTAGTGTTCCTCTGCAGGCTATTATTTCTGCGGTTCAAATGCAGCTGAAAGAATGTTTTAAAGCAGTTTAATCATCATGTTTGTTGAGCACAGTTTAACAGAATGCAGTTTGGCTGAATGTGACTAAAGCTGCTGTTTGTTTTTGCAGGAAAACTCCACAGGGGTCCCTTCAACTTGAGGCACATTAATGTGGGTTTGATTTCCAGGATGCTTTCAGCTCCATCTTAATGCTTTTATTCACAGTTGTGGAAAAAAATCCATTAGATGTTTTTTTTTAAATAACCTATATTATTTGTTTGTGGAAGAGCAGATATTTCATACCCTAACCAAGTCCTTATTGAGGTGGATAAATGTTTAGCTGCTTGTTTTTCCCCTACATTTAACATTATTTATATTACTCTTAGGATATCAGAATGTGTTTTTCAGCATAACTACATTTAGACCATTTAACAAGTTGAAATTTTTTTATTAAATGTTGTTCATGCTCGTTCTGTATGGATTTTGAATGGTCTCTCCCTTCATGCATGTATTCTCTCTGGGTACTCCGGGATCCACAATTTAAAAGCATACATATTAGGTTAATTGGTCTCTAAAATTGCCCTTAGGTATGAGTATGTGCGTGGTCAACTTGTATTCTGTGTGTTTCTATGTTGCCCTGTGATGGACTGGCAACCTTTCCAGGGAGTTATATTCATAAGCAGGTATAGCCGATGGATGGATGAAAAAGCTCAATATTTTTTGTCACTTATTTTAGAAAAGTGAAACATACCAAGCCTTTATTCCTTGTAATTTTGATGATTATGGCAAAAAAATAAGAAATTGAAAAGATTTTTAGGTGTACTTGTATATGGAATTGTGTCACTTTTGGCCCTTAATGTAACATAATTTGAGTGATTTGGTTCAAAAGCTCTGATAGTAAGAGGAACATATTTTGTGCCATGAAATTATGTTTTCTATGCATACTTTTAGCCCAGTTTGCACATGTGACTATAGCCGACCTGCAAACCCCAACAATCCTCTGCATGCTTGCACTGCGGCAGAAGTACATGTAGGAGAGAAACCTCGGCTGTATCTCACTGTCCTCTGTGCCTTTGAGTTGCCTAAATTAGAAGTCTTTGACTCCTTTCACTAGTCGACACTGGTCCCATAGGTCCCAGAAGAAGCTCATAGGTCATTCTTCACCGTCCTGTAACAGATGCATTCGAATGAGTCACTGAGAGGGTGACGTGCACGCTACACCCAGAGACAAATGGGACAAAGTCTGCACGGCGATGCGTTACACAAAGAGGCACAAAGCTGGATGAGAAGATGAGAGAAAGAGAGCGAATGCATCTTCTTCTTTGTCTATACAATGAACTGCAAAGTATATTGCAGGCACAAAATGATAATGGGATACAATTAACTTCAAATGGTTTCACTGCACACATAAATCTCCTCCTCTGTAGGGGCACAAACTCCTTCCAGAGAGATGGACTTTCTAATTGCACCTCGTTCTCTGTGCTGTGCTGCTTACATTGTCATTGGCACAGTAAATCAGCAGACCCTCCAGAGACTAAACCAAAACCACAAAGAGTCACTGAAATTCCCTTCACCAGATACTAACAAAAAAAAGGAGCAGACATCTTTAAATTGAAACACAATGGAGCTGATTTACATCTCTGGTTTTATCTGAAACATGATTTTGGATCGCTTCAGATCGCTTTGTCAAACAACCTTTTTTGCTGAAGATATTTTTTTAACAAATCAGAGCAAATTGAAACTGACAGAGCATCTGCCTTCAGAACTCCCTCTTCCAGAGATGAAGGCCTGAATGAAGCTGGTTACAGATTAATTACAACCTGACAGGAGACGAACTCCCAGAGGAAACAGCAGAAAAGCTGATGAAATGTTCAAACCAACACGACTCATCCAGTTGGAGTTCCTCTCCAAATTCAGCACGAATTAATACTAGATAACATCTTTTCTTCTCAATGCGTTCTTTGCTGGACTCACAGAGCCGCAAATGGATTGTTCTGTCATTGCAGGAAGCGTTCCACATTCGTCTGCTGAAAACGTACAATTCAAGAAGCCGAAGGTATGAGAAATGCTGTCCACGTTTAATCTTCAGATTTCACTTAATTCTGAAGACCAAAGTGGAACAAAATAACAGATATGGAGTGAAATCTGAGCTTAAAACTGATGTGCATGTTTGTTTGGTCTCTGGATGCTGACGAAAGCCGATGCGGATTTTTCTCCTGCTCAGACTCAGCCGGGGTCATGACAGCTGCCACGGAGGGTTGAAGAACTTGATGGAGTGAGTCTTGGCCCACTTGGCAAAAACAGACTTCTCTGTGATGAAGCGGTGTCCACCGTAGGGGGCGCTCTCGTGAAGATGGTACTCTGCACACTCATCCCGACTGCCTGCCTCGTAGTAGTGGTATGGAACCTTCCTGTAGCCCTCAGTCCTAAGAGAGAGAAAGAGAGGTAGAGAAATTATCAGACAAGATTTAAAAGAGAAGCTCTTTATACGTGAATTAGGTAATAAAACCTTTTGTGTCAAAGAGTTTCAAGTAGTTCACCCACCCATCAGGTCTAGAGACCAAAAAATAAACAATTGTTGGATGGTGAATTGGCAAATAAAGCACCTTGAAAAATCATTCACACCATTTTTAACTTTATAACTTTATAACAATTTTTTACATATGTTATCCTGTTACAACCACTAACTCCTGTATTTTTATTGTTAGGCCCACACTAAGTACTGCAGAACATTTATATTTTGACATTTATGCCAAATTCCTCTTTGCTAAATAGCTCAAGCTCAGTCAGATTAGATCGAGAACATCCATGAAGATTAATTTTCAAGTCTTGCCTCAGATGCTCAATTAGATTTAGATAAGGACTTTGACTGGACCCATCCAACATGAATGGTCTTTGATCTAAACCACTCCATTGCTGCAATGGAGTAGCAATGGAGTGAACATTTGGCTGAATGTTCAGGGTTGTCGTCCTGCTGGAAGGTGAGCCTTCAAACCAGCCTCTAACATGTTTTCTTCCAGGATTGTCTGTTGAGCTCAATATATTTTGCCCTGTCTATACTGGGAGAAAAAAAAACATCCCCACACCATAATGCAGACACTACCATGCACTGGCGTCGTCAGCCAATTTTGCTGGGGCTTCAGCCCCAGATGTTTTAAGTCTGTTGTTTCACTCACCAGTTGCAGGCTCACCGCTCCCTCAATCACTCACAACGGGGCGCTGCGTTCTACTCTGCTCAGCTGCCGATGACTTGACTCGGTGTCAGGTTACAGTCATCTATGGCAAGCCATTTGTATCCAAAATTTTGCCATGTATTAATGTCTTAAGTTATTAACGTCCAAGGAGTATGTTAACGCCTTGCCATACCATGGCTTGCCATGGTCAGTATGTCTACCGTGGGCAGGCGGCCCCTCCCTTCTCCTAACAAGGCCTCTTTGTGCAAATGCATGCACAGAAAACTGCATCACAACCAAAATATATGTAAATAAATATATTATGACTAGCAACATTTCTAAGACTAACAGAAATCAATGGAACATAGCAAAATTATGAAAAACACTGTTGCAACTCCTTAGCTTTTTCTAGAGAGAGACCAAGGGTGAGAATTTATCCTTGTAAAATTAAGTGATTCACAAAGCCAAACGGTGGCTTATGCATAATTTCCTTTAGCTGTTCTGTTGGTAGCAAACTAGTTATCCTTAGTAAGCATAATGACTAAGGAAATTCATGAAAAATAACTAATACAGCAACAAAATAACTTTTTAATTACAGAGACCACAGTCTAAAAAAGAAAAGAAATATCATTGCAAACTCGATGTGGGATATACTAATATAGCAATGTTGACTGTAAAATTGGATTAATTTTGTTCTTTTCAGTTTAAAAATATATATTTATTATAGCTCTGATAATTTCTTGAACCAACATTCATCATGCAGGCAGTATTCCTCATTTGAAAACTGCTGCTTTAGACAAGAAGGGTGAACGCTTCCATTAATGTTGAACAAGTTTATTTGGTTTTATTGTCCACTTGTTGGTATTACATTATTGTATTACTATATGTGTCACTTGTCTTCTGTTGGTTTGTTGCACACTTTGATTTGATTTAATAATTTTGTAGAAGGAAGCCAAGATGAGCTGCAGACAGAGAAGGAGCCAGCAGCAGCAAAGGTGTTCCAATCAAACATGGAAATGGGTCACAGTTATTGAAGTACAATTAGTTTGTGCTAGAGATTCAAGTGAACACTTTTGAAACACTCTTGATGCATCATGACTTGATGTAGTCCAGTTGTTTGCAGAAGGATATTTAGTTTGTGTTTTGCATTATTAGTTTACAATAATCATACTTTGCAGACCTAATTCTGATGTCATGATTTTGTAGAGTGTAGGAGAGATGACCTGAGGAGATTAGCTGTACCAGGATCATCATTAGGCATGTGAACTGGTAACAATTATTTATTCTAACATTGTGATATAGATAATTAATAAGAAAAGGTCCTTTAATTCCATCTATCATAATACATATTAAAATATAAATAGAAGCAAATTCAAAACATCAAAAATTAATAACAGTGCATCATAGAAGACATAAACTAGTAAAGCTCTGCTTTACCTTATTTGCTCATTTACAATTTTGGCATTATTGACGGAGCCAAACAGACTATCCAAGATAGAACCAAGTGATGAGAGGGAGAAGAGGAGAGACAACAGCTAGAGAGAAAGACAGAGAGAGACAGCAATAGATGAATAGTGTATGAATGATGGTATTTGCACGATGTTTTTTTAGCAATCTTATTCTAAAAAAAAATTGTGGTAGTTCACTGGTGGAAGGAGAGAGATGGAAAAAGCTAAGCCAAAATGGGAAAAAGAAAGGGACATTCAAGTAAAGAAGAGAAAAACGGAGACCAACAGAAGCAAGTGAAAAAAGATTGATTGAACTAAATTTTTGTTTGGTATAGCTGTTTTCAGATGTTATTTTCCAAAACACTGAACAGTAAAAATTTAATTGAACATTAAATACAAAAGTATAAGTCATTATATATTAGATGACACTACACTGTTTTGACATGCATGCATTGAAAATAAATTATAATTTAGGCATTTTACTATGTATGCTATATATCTATTGTAACACTTTTTTCTATATTACATTTTGTCTGGGCTAAGCCAGGGGATTCATTAAAGGCTGGATATGCCCCCTGCCACCATGTTGTCAGGTGGGAATGGTGTGTTGAGGGCTGCAGGATTAGTTTTTTTGCCAAACAGCTTTTAACTGGAATTTGCCTGTTGTATGTTGTGGATCTTGAATTTGGATTATGGCTTTTGTTGTTACTTTGTGGCTTTTGCTGTTGCTTTGTGGCTTTTACTGTTGCTTTGTGGCTTTTACTGTTGCTTTGTGGCTTTTGCTGTTGCTTTGTGGCTTTTGCTGTTGCTTTGTGGCTTTTGCTGTTGCTTTGTGGCTATTGTTGTTGCTTTGTGGGTTTTGCTGTTGCTTTGTGGCTCTTGCTGTTGCTTTGTGGCTTTTGCTGTTGCTTTGTGGCTCTTGCTGTTGCTTTGTGGCTATTGTTGTTGCTTTGTGCCTTTTGCTGTTGCTTTGTGGCTTTTGCTGATGCTTTGTGGCTTTTGCTGATGCTTTGTGGCTTTTGCTGTTGCTTTGTAGCTCTTGCTGTTGCTTTGTGGCTATTGTTGTTGCTTTGTGCCTTTTGCTGTTGCTTTGTGGCTTTTGCTGTTGCTTTGTGGCTATTGCTGTTGCTTTGTGGCTATTGTTGTTGCTTTGTGGCTTTTACTGTTGCTTTGTGGCTTTTACCTGTTGCTTTGTGGCTTTTGTTGTTGCTTTGTGGCTATTGTTGTTGCTTTGTGGCTTTTGTTGTTGCTTTGTGGCTATTGCTGTTGCTTTGTGGCTTTTGCTGTTGCTTTGTGGCTATTGTTGTTGCTTTGTGGCTATTGTTGTTGCTTTGTGGCTTTTGCTGTTGCTTTGTGGCTTTTGCTGTTGCTTTGTGGCTATTGTTGTTGCTTTGTGCCTTTTGCTGTTGCTTTGTGGCTTTTGCTGATGCTTTGTGGCTTTTGCTGTTGCTTTGTGGCTATTGTTGTTGCTTTGTGCCTTTTGCTGTTGCTTTGTGGCTTTTGCTGATGCTTTGTGGCTTTTGCTGTTGCTTTGTGGCTATTGTTGTTGCTTTGTGGCTTTTGCTGTTGCTTTGTGGCTATTGTTGTTGCTTTGTGGCTATTGTTGTTGCTTTGTGGCTTTTGCTGTTGCTTTGTGGCTTTTGCTGTTGCTTTGTGGCTATTGTTGTTGCTTTGTGCCTTTTGCTGTTGCTTTGTGGCTTTTGCTGATGCTTTGTGGCTTTTGCTGTTGCTTTGTGGCTATTGTTGTTGCTTTGTGCCTTTTGCTGTTGCTTTGTGGCTATTGTTGTTGCTTTGTGGCTATTGTTGTTGCTTTGTGCCTTTTGCTGTTGCTTTGTGGCTTTTGCTGTTGCTTTGTGCCTTTTGCTGTTGCTTTGTGGCTCTTGCTGTTTCTTTGTGGGTTTTGCTGTTGCTTTGTGGCTTTTGCTGTTGCTTTGTGGCTTTTGCTGTTGCTTTGTGGCTTTTGCTGTTGCTTTGTGGCTCTTGCTGTTGCTTTGTGGCTATTGTTCCTGTGGCTTTTGCTGTTGCTTTGTGGCTTTTGCCGTTGCTTTGTGGCCTTTTTCGTTGCTTTGTGGCTTTTTGTTATTGCGTTGTGGCTTTTGTTTTTGTTTTGTGGTGTTTTGTTACCGCATTGTGACATTTGTTGTTGCTGTTGTGGCTTTTGTTGTTGTGTTAAGGGGTTTTTGTTGTTAATGCTTTTGGTGTAGTGTTCTGGATTTTTGTTGTTGCTTTCTGGCTTTATGCTGTTGCTTTGTGAATTTTTGCTGTTTCAGGTAGTAGATAGCTAATAGTTTAGACATAAATAATAAGTCTGAGGTAAAAAGCTAAATGAATTTAACAAATGAAGACATAGCAAAGGATGGCAGACGATTCAAATTGCTGCACAGCTGAACTTTAGGAGGGTACCTGACTGTATGGTTTTACTGACTCCAAAATCAGAAACATGAAATTATGCACCATAATAAAACTACCAGTTAAAAGAATGTCTTATTTTAGAGTGAATGCATAATTGGTCTGTCTACCAGGATTCTGTCTCAGTGGAGGTTCATTTTGGGCAGGCAGCCAGCTTTGATACTTCTGGATGACCAGTTACAATCTTCAGCCTGGTATAAACTGAGACAAGCTTCATTCAGTCACCAGCCAAGTGCTTTCTATGGCACTTATCCTTTTCCAAACACTTTCCTTCAACAATGTCTCCCAGATGGTTCTGTGTAACACACCGTGTGGGGAATCAGGTTTTCCATCCTTCAGCTCTGGGATGAATTGCAGCTCCAGTCGTGAGCAAGGCTTTATCAAGGAAAATCTCATAAATGCTGTTTGATCTGAGCAGGTACGAATCCCAGCAGCCGGGCTTCCGATCTTACACAAAATATATCTCAAAGAATAAAACACTGTTAATTCCTAACAGAAGTGTTTCAACTTTCTGTTTCTATTTTAGAAAGAACTATACTGAAGATTGTTAAACTATTTTACATTTCATTCAAGGAGCTATACTTTATTTACATTTTTTAAAATAGTGTAAATCAGTATTTCCCAACCCTGGCCCTCAAGGCACATATTGCCCTGCATGTTTTAGATGTTTTGCTAATTTAACAACCTTGATTTAAATGATTGTGGTTCAGTAAACACCCGTTAATCAAGAATACATGTACAGTGGCTTGCAAAACTATTCGGCCCCCTTGAACTTTTCCACATTTTGTCACATTACAGCCACAAACATGAATCAATTTTATTGGAATTCCACATGAAAGACCAATACAAAGTGGTGTACACGTGAGAAGTGGAACAAAAATCATACATTATTTCAAACATTTTTTGCACATAAATAACTGAAAAGTGGGGTGTGCGTAATTATTCAGCCCCCTGAGTCAATACTTTGTAGAGCCACCTTTTGCTGCAATTACAGCTGGCAGTCTTTTAGGGCCTTAAGGAACTCCGGGCGAATCTCATCCACCTCCGGAGCCTTGCCAGAGAGGACCTTTTTAACCACCTCGGTGACCTCAGTACCAGAGATAGGAGAGCCCGACCCAAAGAGCTGGAAGAGACTGGAAGGCGTGCTGGTGAGATTGAGGATGTCTTCGAAGAATTCCGTCTACCGACTCAGGACGTCCTGAGTTGAGGTCAGCAGCACATCATCCCCACTGTAAATGGTGTTGGTGGCGCACCACTTTTTTGTCCTGAGATGACGGATGGTGGACCAAAATGAACCAACATGGCCCACTCGTGCTCAATGTCCCCGTCTCCTCAGGGACGTGTTCAAAGTTCTGCCGGAGGCAAGAGTTGAAGCTCCTTCCAACAGACGACTCCACCTAAAATATTCCTGGCATGCTTAAGTTGCATGCATGGCACTTAAAAATAATATCCAACCAAAGCATTCCTTAGCAATTATGAAATTACACATATTGATAATGAGATGACAATAAGAATCCAATATATTGTGCAGTTTTAGTAGTTAGCATTTCTGACAGTATGCATCAGTCTCTGTGTGAATTCCCTAGAGAATGTAAACCCTACTTTAACTCTGAGATTTTCAAATCCAGCATTTTGTTGGGCATTTGGGACGAAAGCTACATAAAATAGAGGAACTTTATAGCACACCTTTTGTTTTTGCATTTTTTTCTTTTCATGTTGCTTATTAACATCAATTTAAGTTTTTTCATATTCAGTTCAGTCCCCTGAATTCATTATTGTTCCAAAGGTCTTGCCATATAATTTATATCATTCGTATTTATTTTCTTAGTTTATTTTTGCGTTTTGTTCTTTGTGCATTTGGATTTAGGTCATTGTTATTTTTTCCTCCCTGATTTGTTGTTTCTTTGAGTCTCAGTTCAGTTCTTTCACAGTTGCTTTCTGCATTTGGGTCCTTTGTAAGTCACAACATGACAACAGCATTCCGCCGATATATTATCTGCTGAAGTCACATTCCTTGCCTCAGCAGAAGAAGCAACCATGCATATGTAGAAAATACAACTTCTTTCAAAAACCTTCTTATAGCGGTTAGAGGGGGTGATAACAGGGAATGTGGAAAACTAAATTTGGTCGTATGCAGATGATGTCCTGGTAACACTTGGAAATCCAGAATCTGGAATCCCCCTGCTTATGAACATTCTGAAATTGTATGGCAGACTGTCTGGTTATAAACTCAATGTAAAAAAAACTGAAATTTTGACTTTCTTCGACCCCCCAAAACAATTGTTGGCTAGCAATTGGCATCAATCACGTATGGAGTATTTGGGGGTTTTATTGACAAAGACCTTGCTCAGTTATATGAGGTTAACTATAATTGGGTAAATAGGAAAACATATGGGGATATGGAGAGGTGGAGCCTGCTCCCTTTCAACCTTGGCAGCAGAATTTGAACAAGATAAATGTTCTCCCAAGATTTATATATACGTTTGTAGCACTCCCTGTAGAAGTCCCAGCAAAGCTATTTAGGGAGTGGGGTAAGAATTGTTCAAGATTCACATGGAGCAATAAAAGATCTAGAGTTAGATATGCAACCCTGCAGCTGGAGGAGGAGCAATGGGGTATGGGTCTGTCTTGTTTTGTAGATTATTACAGGTCAGACCAGATCAGACCTCTAGTGTGTGGCTGTAATCCACAAAATGAGGCTAAATGGAAGGATATTGAGCTTCCTTATTGGACTTTCCAATACAGACTGTTCTGGACTGTCTGCATCAAGCATTTCAGCTGCAAAACTCTTATGCAAGGTGTTTAAGAAATTTAATCTCCAGAAGGTGATAGGAGTGTTGAGCTGGCAGGCATATCACCCATGCTTCACTTCCAGCATCGGTGGACCATAACTATAGGCTATGGTCCAAGCAAGGAATCACTTCCTTTTGTAAGATAATGAAAAATGGGGAGGTAATACATTTTGAGGATTTGTGTTGGACTTATGAGGTCGGCAGGAAAATTTCTACTGATATCTACAGATTCTCAGCTTTTTCAGGAGGGAAATTAGGACACCTGACTTAGGTGAAAAGGCAGGGATTATAAAAATATTTATAGATACATATGCTAAGAATAACACAAAAGGCATCATTGGTAAACTTTGTAGAAATTTTACATCTTTGAAAAAGAGCTCAACGGAATATGTCAGGCACCAATGGGAAACAGAAGCAAATGTAATTTCTGAGAAAGTTTGTTTCCAACTTCGGAAGAATGTCTTCTCCACCACAAACTCCTTAACAGGGCAAGATTTTGGCTGGAAGAATTTGATTAGGTTTTTTATTACTCCAAAGCAGAAATCCAAAATATGTGGGTCATATTTCTTGTGCTGGAGGGAATGCGAGGTGGTGGTTGCAGCCTGCTTTCATGTCTTTTGGTCATGTCCAAAGCTGAAGAACTTCTGGGATGATGTTAAACATGTAACCTCTAAAATCTTGGGGGAAACTTTGAATTTCTCCTGTATTTTGTTGTTCCTTTGAAAACTCCCTGCAGGGCTAAATAAAAATGATTCATATCTATTCAAGATATTTATGGTTGCAAGCAAAAAGGCAATTACCAAATGCTGGCTGCAGACAAGCCCTCCCACACTAAAGCTTTTCATAAATATTATAATGATCCACCACATGGAGTGACTGACCTTCACAGTACGTCTTCAGAAGGAAAATAGAGAGAATCTTTGGGAAATATGGGACTATGATAAATTTAAAGAACTGTAACAGCTATCTGTGTGATTCAGAAAGATATCTGCTAGACGGCTTGGATGGGACCCCACACCTGGGGATGTTTTTTGTGTGTGTGTGTGTGTGTGTATATATAAATATGTATATATACACACACACACACACATCTGTGTGTGTGTGTGTTTTTGTTATCCTCGCTAACCCTCATGTGTTCTGTTTTGTTTTGTACATGTATAGAAAATAAGTCTTTAAAAAACCTTCTTATAGCTTTCTTTGGCTCCATGTTTAAACACCTCATCGATACTGAAAACATATGTTCTTCCTTCAGTTACAGCTTACACACTGAAGAGTGTTCTTGTTTATCATTCATGTTTGCTGACAGAAAAAAAGATCAGATTTGCTTAGCTTCTTGTATCTGATTCCAGTCAGCAACTGATTTTCTGGTGCATCTTTACTCTAGTCTGATTTTATTTCTGCTACTCCCCCAGCAAACTGTGCGGCAAAATTGTGCACAAGTTTATAGCAATCTTAGCCTTCTTTTACGTGCACAGAAAAGAGCTGGCTGTGTGTTTGAGTCCAACTCCCTCCACCATCATATGTGCACCCCTAGTTCTATACCAATCTGCATATCGCAATATATATATGAGTGCATGGAGTACAATAGTTCAGTCAATATGCAATTTTTATTTTACTATAGTAGTGTTATTGATCTTACAAATCCTGATTTACCTCAGATGCAGATGTATAAAGTTACAAAAATCCATCTGGATTTAACTAAGCAAACAAGTACAGACTTCCTATTGGAACATTGCTGCATGGGCGATTATCTTTATGCTGACAACAAAATATTTAACCCCTACTGATACAATGAGTAGCTTCTCATTTCTTAAACATGGAAATACACATCCTGTGGTTGTGGAACAGATGTTAATCTGTTTAAGAAGGGTCAGATCATTGGCATGAAGTACAGAAAACATCTAGGGAGGTTGCAGAAACTACTAAAATTGGGTCAAGAACTGTTCAACACATTATTAAAAACAGGAAGGACGTGGTTGGAAAAACATCCTGAATGATCAGCGATCTCTTAAATATGTGGTCAATTCAAATGGAAGAATAACACAAGAGCATTTCCACACCATGAGAATGGAAGTTAAGGGATTGGGACTGAACAGCTGTGGAGAGAACCACTCATCAGTGAGGGTAACGGGAGAAAAGGGCTTCAATCTGCAAGGGAGCATAAAGACTGGAGAAATAGAAAAGGGTCTTGAGGTCTGATGAGTCCAGATTTACCCTCTTCCAAACTGATGGGCGCATCAGGGTAAAAAGAGAGGAAGATGAAGTGAAACAGCCACCATGCCTATGGCCTACTGTACCAGACTCTGGAGGCAGTGCTATGATCTAGGGTTGCTACAGTTGGTCAGGTCCAAGTTTAGCAACATTATGAGGTCAGCTGACAGCTAACTACCTGAATATACTGAACAACCAGGTTATTTCATCAATAAATTGGCAAGCACATATTCCAAGAGGACATTGCCAGGATCCATCGGGCTGAAATTGTGAAACAGTGGTTCAGGGAGCAGGAGACATCTTTTTCACACATGGATCACCCACCAAAGAGTCTGGACCTCATTGAGAATCTTTGGGATGTGCTAGAGAAGGGTTTCTCCCATAATCGATACAAGTTACAATGCAACACTGGATGGAAATAAATCTGGAGACACTGCAAAAGCTCCTTGAAACAATGCTGAAGCAAATGAGTGCCGTAATCAAAGCTAAAAGCGGCTCAAGTGTAGAGTGTGACCATGTTCTTTTGGTGACAACTTTTTTATGGCCAGGAAGTGTATTTACAGGTGCTAAATGCATTGAAAAACTGAGTTTGGGTGTGCTAATAATTCTGAAACTGGGCACAAACCTAGATCTTCTCCTAAAGCACAGCAAGAGCAAACAGTCTCTTAAGACAAGTTAACTCAGTGCTGCAGAAACTCCTGTTCGGATAAAATATGTTGCTGGTAAGGGAGTCAAGTGAGACAGAATCACAGTACTAATGTATACAGTACCATGGCATACTGATGAAATGTAGCGAAGTTGACTTCACTTCACTTTTCGAGCACATAAAGGACAAAGATTTTAGTGCAGTATGGGGCATACAACATAACCAGTAGAGTAAATCTACAGCAAATGTCTCATTGTAGAATAAAAACATTTAGGCTATTTTGCCCTGAATTTCTTCTGGATTGGTCGAGTTTATAATTTACATTAAAAAGAATATGAAGTCAACCACAAACACGCAGAAGCACAAAGCACTGGATCAGGTTCATTGTGTCCTATGCTGTCTGTTTCTAATGGCGAGTGACAGCTTTATGAGCGGATGACTTGTGTAACAATTGCATTGGGAGGATGAATAGACAGAAGAGAAACAGCCATTACAGCAGCAGCCAGAGAGCATGTGGCTCTCTGCCAGTTCACCGTAATACACAGGCCAATCGCTGCTTCTACTCTGTGTCACACAGTTGTGCGTACCGCCGTTAACAAATAAATTCAATTTCATCCTATCTGCAGCACCTGTTGCAGCTGCGCCACGCAGCCGCTTAAGTCAACTCTGACTGCAGCTTTTAAAACGGAAAACCGCTCACCGCTTCATGCAAACATGGAGTTGTCAGTTCAGAAACTTAGAAAAACACAATACCTGCAGGCATCAATGAGGATGGAGAAAAATAAATGATGCACAGGCAGAGAGGGAGAAAAGTATCTCGTAACTGCCTCACTAAATCATCAAATCTCCTCTGTGTCGGTTGAATTACCCGCTCCTCTCTGCCATGTGTCTGCAGCTCTTATCTCAGCTCCCGCTGTGCACGGGGGAACGTACGGAGGATAAAAAGCTGGATTTCCAGCATGCATTTGGGAAGCGTGTTTGATTCGAGGGGATAGAGGAAGTTCAGGACGAGCTACGGTGGATGATGAGTTCATTGAGGGTGCGACGAGTTTAGAGAGAGAGCGAGAGAAGCCGAACTCAGAGCATCATGTTTGTCATCCCTCCTACGGCCTCGCAGCCTGACAGTAATCACTCACCCAGGATTCAGGGAACAGACGACAAGCCTGTACACAGGGATGACTTCAGGCAGAAGGGAAGCGCGCCTTGACAGAAACACAAGGCAGGAAGAGATAGACCCAGTCACAGCACAAAAACCCCGATATGGATGTCAGGAATGGAATTTTAGCCATTAAATCTAACTGGTTAGTTTAGAAATGGAATAGTGTGCATTTAAAAGATACGAATCAGAGTGTTGTTTTTGTTTATCAGTTTTATGAAATATGATGGGGTTTTTTTCCATCTGAGCCCAGAGAAAAAAACAGAGTGGTTTGGAGGCAGCAAGGTGTGCAATCACTGGTGTCTTACTTGCAGTAGGTGTCATTTATCATGCCGTAGATATGGATCTCTTTGCACATGTCCATGGCGAGGATGAGGGTGAACCAGCCGGTGCTCAGGTAGGAGCCAGACTGAATTCTGCAAGCACAAAAATCTCGGGTTAGCATAACATCAATCAGAGTTCAAATATTTATAATTTGCAGTTACAGGTTTTTATTAATGCTGTTTCGGTGACCTTTGCACCTTTTGCTCATGCATAACAACTCAGCTGGGGAGTTAAATTATTCTAACAAATGCTTCCACTGTGGACAGTGCCACATCTGATCCTCAGCTCAAATGTAAATTTGAATGTATTAGCAGGTCAGCAGAAACACAATCATCTCACATCAATAGATGTCCAGCTTAATATGACTTTTAATGTAATACTCCTGTTTGGAGCTTTTACACTTGAGTGGAGATATAAAAAAAATACTGAAGGGCTGAGAAACAACAGGCAGCTCTTCAATTATTCAAGCACCTGGTGGGCAAATCAATAACAACATTTATATTTTTTTCATTAGCCCCAGACTATTAGTGTTTGATTTGTGGATGTTCAAAGATAAGACATGTCAGCTTTGATCATTTTTAGCCAGAGAACATCGTGTTGGAGTTTTATCTTGGCTGGAGGTTTAGAAAAAAGTCTGATGTTCACGTCTAAAGTCTTAGTCTGCAGGTCTGACTGGGTAGCGGCCCACAAACTCCCCGAGGCCACTCAGCAAACCAAAATATAGTGAGGGGATGATAAAACAGAAATATATAAAGATATATATAATATTTATTTTAGTTGGAAACCCCTGCGGTCTTCTGGAATCTCCAGAGACACGAGGCGTACATCAGCACTCCAGAAATCTAAACCATTATCACATTTGAAATTGGGTGTCACGAACAAATCTACTACAGCTTCCACAGTCTAAAAGCATGACTGTTTGGTTAATTGGTCTCTCTAAATCGCACTTAGATATGAGTGTGTGTGCATCATTGTTCGTCTCTGTGTTGCCCTGTGATGGACTGGCGAGCCGTCCTGGGTGTACCCCACCTCTTGCCCAAACACTGCTGGAGATAGACTCCAGCACCCTACGTGACCCTGCAAGTACAAGCTGGTGTAGACAATGGATGGAAAGGTTAGCTCACAACATCTGAGCTAACTGGAGTCAGACTTGTGGATGTATTTTGAGCCAACACATCAAACACACTGGTTCCTTTTGTGACCTCATGGAAAAATCTGAGATATTAGGAAAAGAACTGTGCACCTCAACAAGTCTGGTTCATCCTTGGCTGCAATTTCCAGTTGCCTGAAAGAGCTGCATTTATTTTTTTAAACAGTTATATTCTAGTATAGTTTTGAGTCAAAAGAATTATCTTATTTTTTACCATCTCTGTGTGCTCAAGCAGCCATCCAGATCGTAAAAAGTATGGCTTCAACAGAACAAAGCTAGAATTCAGAAGTAAATGTGCAAAAAAATCAGTAAGGTCCCCTGAAGAGGGCAGTGGACAAGAGATGTCTTCACAATCTGGTAGATTTGCAGAACTTTTGGACAGCAGAGTGGGTAATATTGTCAAATTGAAAGACTTGAACCAAAGACGGGGCTGCACAGTGGCGCAGTTGGTAACACTGTTGCCTTGCAGCAAGAAGGATGCATGCTCGTGGGTTCTCTCCTGGTACTCCGACTTCCTCTCACAGTCCAAAAACATGACTGTTAGGTGAATTGGTCTCTCTAAATTGCCCTTGGGTATGAGTGTGTGTGTGTGTGTGTGCATGGTTGTTTGTCCTGTATGTCTCTGTGTTGCCCTGCGATGGACTGGCGACCTGTCCAGGGTGTACCCCGCCTCTCCCCCCGTGAGATAGGCACCAGCCTCGCCTGGAACCCGGCATAGGATGGACAGGTACAGATAATGGCTGGATGGATGGAACCAAAGACGACTGAACGCTGAAACTCAATCTGAAGGTGCATCAATAAAGCACCACCCGGTTGAAACAGCTTCTTTATTTATACCTCCAGCATAGATAAGTGTTGCACTATTGGGAAAGGTTTTGCTGCATTTTATCTTTTTTACACAACCAAAAACTTTGCATTAGTTTGGAGCTCTGCGATGGACTGGCGACCTGTCCAGGGTGTACCCCGCCTCTCGCCCAATGACAGCTGGAGATTGGCACCAGCCCCCCCGCAACATGGATGGATGGATAGTTTGGAGGTATGTGTACTTTCAAAAGCCACTTTATCCCTTCGTGCATGGAAACACCTTGGGACGCCCAAAATAAGCTGAAGTGGGATGCAGGGAAGAGGGAAGAGGGATGTCAGGGATTTGTTACCTGATCTCAGATAAGTCAAACATACAAGATAAATGGATAATTGAATACTAATGGATGCTTCAGTTATCGATTTTTTCCTCTACCATACTGGAATACTTTTACCTATTAACCTTTCCTTGAAAAAGACCTCTAACCAGAAAAATAACTTAGTTTTCATCCAAAATCTCAAACCACACAGAAACATTAATTGGCTTGCTGTGAAAATGCTTAACAACAGTGTGCAAATACATGGATCATTAAATACAGCGAAGTTAAACAAGAACACAGGAGAGACGTTTCCATTATGTATGTTTTACAGTGTTGATAGCTCTGAAAAAATGGAAGCTCAATGTAAATAAGTTTAGAAATAACATTTAGGGAGTTTAAATGACTTCAGTCTCATGCTGCTCAATAATGATTGCTTTGGTGTCTCTGTGCTGCACTCTACTGTGCAAATAATGCGAACAACAGAGTTCACATCTGTGCCTTTCATGCTCAAACTGATTAAGACCGAGTCCATATAAAGCTTTATAGTGTATTTATTCCTGTTTCCTGATGAAACTGATAATTACCATTGGTGTAAAAAAAAATCAACAAGCCAAGAAGCCCATGCTAACTCTAGAGGAGCTGCAGAGATCCACAGCAGAGGTTGGAGAATCTCAGGGCTGCACGATTTTTGAAAAACATGCAATATGCAAAAATATTAGAGTATATTAGAGTAGCCTATTCAGCTACTAGAAAAAAAACCTCATTTGTTTTCTCTCAACAACAGGATTTTATATATATATACTGCAATATAAATTAATACAAAAACTTCCAACAGATGACTTGAATACACCTTAGGTTATGCTGAACTCCTGCCATCTTGTTGACGACCAACCTGCACTGATCTTACCTCATTTTGTGAATGTTACACATATAGTTTTTGTCTGTATTTGAGAGTTATTTTTATCGTTGGGGCTGCAAGATCCCAGAAAGTCTAGCGATGGTGGTAATATTGGTAAATATTGGGATTATAATATCAGTTGAGATATATACGTATTTTCATACATTTTCATACATCATACATCTTTCCACTACTCATCTGTGGTTCCATCCCTCTGTCATCTTTAATGTAAGGGGCAACGTTATTACTGTCCAGTGTGAACATCTACTGCCATTAGATTTTGTCCAACTGGCTAAATATTACATTAGGATGGAAAATGCACTCCAAACAGTTCTTTGTGATGTGAATAATGCACATACTGATATTGCGATGACAATATATTTGCGATATATTCTGCAGCCATAATCTGAGGTTGACCTCAACCTCAGACATGTACAAAATTTAAACTTTTCAGGGCGTTCTCTTTAATTTGTCTGAAATGAAGGTTGCAAGTTCAAACTTTTCCAGAAACTTAACAAAGAAAGTCTCCCCTTCCCGTTTAAGGAGAAAACCCACCACCCTTCTTGGCTTCCAAGGTGGTATTTTTTCAACCTCAATGTGACAATGAAAAGGCATGTCAAATTGGAAGACTTAAGCATATTGGGGTGACTCTCACTTACTCTTGGAAACTTTTAACATCAAACTGAGAGATGCAAAAACGAAAAAACAAACATTATATAACACATGATTTATTTTAATTTATTTTTAAACAATTTCTTTCTGATACGGATAAAACCCGTCTGGAGATACTCTGTGAATAAATAATGAGGCACCACTATGTTAGTCAAAGATACCAATCCAATCCAGAAGTGTTAGCAAGCTGAAATCAATTTGGAAACCAATCAGCTGCTAACTTTCAGCAGCATTATTAAAAATGTTTGGCTTTTGAGTCCGACAAACTCCTTCAAACACGGAGACACACAAAAACGCTCGCATTGTGGGCTGTTGCAGAGGCAAAATGACAAAATAATGCAATTTGTCGTAATAAAGGGGTGGAAGAGCGCAGAAGGGAAATGGGACATTATCACCGATAGGCAGCTCAGCAGCTCTCAGCCGTCTGAGCTGTCAACACATCACCATCACCCTGAATTATTCATTAGCAGTTTGCCACTTCGGCAGCAGACAAACAGGCTAGCACACAAACATGGGCCGGCACATGCACCACATCCCGGCTGGAGAGCTGGATGTTCTGGAGTGGGAAGCCTTGCTGGAATAAATGAAGGGGGTGGGATCTGATGAAATGATAACTAACATTTCAAAGCTTGACGTCTGGATGTGAAGGCCCAGAGAGAGAACGTCTGATAGCATTCAAGGCCCGAAACAGGCGCTGTGTTTACCTGTGACGATTTTAATGGGACAACTTTGCAGAGAAGCGGCTCTTATTGTGTGGTCAATTTAAAAGGGAAGATAAGGCAGGCTGTGAAGTCGCTTTGGCAGGCGACAAATAACATCCAGAGCCCGGGGACACAGAGAATGCAATTTGCCTGTTTTGTTACAACAGAAGAATCTCCTTTTACTCAAAGGCGACAGACAAAATGTGTCATAAGGTCTGCCTCGACAGCAGTTTGCTTTTAAGAGAATCTCTTTTAGTCTCCACTGAGCCTCTTGTCTTGCAAAATGAAATAAATACTGTTTGGGCAAAAACAAAGCAGGAATGAAAGTGCACAAAAAAGCTCTGCTAAAGCCTTCCTTCTATAACTTTCCTACACAAATCTAAGAGAGGTAAGACAGGAGTTATTGGCACAGTCTTTCAAGTATACTGCCGGCAGCAGATCTGAGCAGGGTCGAAACAACTCCCTAAATCTGACTGAGCTGCAGCTTGTTGTGCTTTACATGCCGAGAACCAGAAGCTAAGCCGCTGTGGAAAACTGCCCGAGATCTGTGAGACACTCATCTGCCTCCGATTCTGCTCAATAACTCACACTTGACATTCACAGCAGGAGACCTGTCCATTTGTGTGAGATAATCCACAATGACGGGCCATTCAGCTGAACCATGCCTCATGATGGCTCTGCATGCGGCTCCGATATGATCTGTCACCTGTCAGAAACACTCAGAGGAAAATACCTCAGCTCCATTGTGGCAAGCTGATCGCTCAGAGAGGACGTTATGCTTACATGGGATTCTGAGAAAATGGTTTTCAGAAATATTTTCATTTTTTTCTTGCCCAAAGTGCAACAAAATTATTGACACACCTTTCATGCACTCACATTGTGAAGTTGCCTCTGCCTCTTCTGGTCTTTAAACAAACCTCCTGAGAAACAACTATTTTCCTTTGAGTATTTACAGGTGTAGGTAATGATAACGTAGGTTAAAAAATTTTTATTTATCAAAAATCTTACTAGTCTAATTGATTTAAAATGATCAGTCCTGTATCTACCAAAAATTCATCTGAAGGGCATCCATCCAATCCTAGAGATGGCCACAAAATGTCTTTGTCACAACTTCTTCTATTGAATTGTCAACAGTACAACAATAACTTTCTGGGTTTCACATCTACGACAGAGAAAAGCAAAACATCCATCCATCCTCTATACCCACGTATTCTTGCAGGGTCACTGGGGAGCTTGTACCTATCTCCTGCTGTCATTGGGGGGCGAGAGGCAGAGTACACCTTGGGCAGGTTGCCAGTTCTGCCCTAGGACTGGCGCAAGGTAACACAGAGACACACAGGACAAACAAGCATGCACACAAACACACACACACACACACACACAATTTATCGAGATATCAATTAATCTGTCATGTTTTTGGACTGTGGGAGGTAGCTAGAGTATCTCCCATAAACCAAAAACGCTTGTTTAAATAAAAAGTTAGGCAAAAAACAAAACAATGTCGCAACCAAGTACTGTATCTGACAATGACAGCATAAATATAAATATGTTTTTAAAGCTCCTCAAGCTCAGCTAAAACATGTTTACATTTAGACAGCAAATAAAGTTCTTAAAACTCAATTCATTTTCAGACCAGATAAATCCCAATATTAGCCTCGACTGATATCAAGCCCTTAGACATTGGCTGCGATTACATGCAGCCAATAACCCGTACAAAACCGGAATATTAGCAATAACCCGGTTACGCACGGCCATGTAAACACCGGCAAAAACCAGAATATGCTCATATTTGGGTTTTTAAAAACTTGCGTGCCTTGTACGTAAGTAAACAAGAAGTGGAGGTAAACATGGCGAGACGCAGCACAGCACCACACTTTTGGAGCGAGGAGGAAACCAATTTCTTTCTTAGTTTGGTGAAAACCATGAATATAATGTCTTTTGTTGACTGCAGAAAGTACAGAGGTACCTTTTACATCGGGATATGCCAATTGATTACAAAAAGGAGTAACTCTCTCTGCTCGCGCATGTAAACAGATTATTCCGAATGTTTCAGAAACCCAAATAGTGACCTTAACCCGACCATAACCAGAATATTGGCTGCATGTAAACATAGTCAATGTTAATATGTTTTTTCAACCATCAGCACCGGTGTCCCCCATGGGTGTTTTCTCTCCCCACTCGTTCCCTGAACACAAATAACTGCCCGATGGGAACTTCAGGAGGTGCATTGGTCTTAAGCAGGACAGTGATAAGTCTGCATACAGACAAGAGGTGGATAGACCGGCCCACTGGCATGGTCTGAAGGGGCAAGTTTGCAGTAATGAATAAACTATGGCCTCTCAAGATAAGTTTAATTCCTTATTCTTGCAAATGTATTACGGGTATTGGGCTGCATTCAGTCCAATAATCATAATATGCTTCTAGTGAACCAACAGGAACGGATGTGGTCCCGACTCACATACAGCTTAAGCATAGACAAAAAAACATTGAGTCCAATCAGAGCATGCTCACCAGCTGCGGTGTGGATCTGGAGCTCCAGAAAGTTTCTGCGTGACGTCTATGTTTTCTATACGCCGCATGCAGATTTTCATTAAGTGACAAGAAATTACACAAGTGAGATGTGAGCTAGAGAGGTGCATCCAGTATATTTCAAAAATAAAACCCATGTTTGCTTTTTATTTTATTATTAATGACAGGAATATCGGTTCACAGTGTATGAGAGTTAACGATGTTTTTACAAGTATATCTTGAAACATACAATGTCAAATTTTGTCAATGGTTTGCAAACTTTTCCTAAACATTCATTGCTTTCCCTCAGGGCTTTCTGCATACGGATCGCAGCCGGTGTGAATGGCAGTCCGTGCAGAAGTCGTACAGAAACTGGGCCCCATTCGTTCCACACTCAGTGTGAATTAGGCGTTACTCCGACCAACCTTTCCAGCAAAGGAGCTTTGTGAGAGAATTTGCTCAAGGTCATTAATCCTGCCACATTCAAGGCCAATGTGAATGCCTGACAGAAAGAGAGAGGAAAGCCAAATTTATCCACAGATTTATGCTTTTTAAGGCTATAGTCCAAAGCTTTTGATCAGCTGATATTTACCCGGTTTATTGTGTCTTTTGTTCCTTTCTTTGTTTTGTATTTAAAGCTCTACTAAAACCTAGTTATGATCCACCAGCAAAAATTCTGAATATGTGTTTCTTCCCTGGTCTTTAGATTTTGGTCAGTAGTGTGTCCATAAAACCTTTTTCAACTGTGGAGCATTGATCCGTGCACATCTCCCTGGTCTTTTAGCCATCTTTGCACTTTTCATTACAGTCTGGTAAAAGCATTTCATCCAACCTCTTTCCTTTCTAAAAGGGTTTATGTCAAGCATCTATTTCCTTTTGCATCTTATTCTGGCCTCTCTGCTTTAGTTTAAACAAATTGCCATTCAACCACAGCCGTCATTATGTAAGCAATAAGGTCTCTGGTTGCACAAGTACCATTTAACTGCTACCTGCAAAGAGAAAGCCGTCTCACTGAAGTGCTTTTCCACTAGATGTTTGGCATTAAACCAGACAATTTCTCCCATTTTTCTTGTGCCTCATCAACATGTAAGCTTTTACTCACGTCAGGATGCAGCCTGATGCAGACGAGTTTGTTGTTAGTTGATTCCTTTACAAAGCAGTAATCTGTGAGACAAGTTTTTGCCTGTGGGCGGTTCTGTGTAGAAGAACATCACATGTCTTCCTGTGTCTAAAAAGAAGCTGTGATGCATCCCCCCCCACCCAACACTGGGAACAAATAGTGACAAAAATCCTTAACAGAGCCGTGGGGGCGGCTGGCTTTTTGGTAGAATATTTTTCCTTTAGGAAGACCACAGAGCAGAGTAATCTATTGTAGTGACAAAACGAAGGAGGCAGCTGTGTGGGCTTAGTGAGGCGGTCTTTAATTCTGCCGGGAGGCTACGTGAAGCATGGCGAATGACCTCCACAACCTGCAATATGTAAAAATAAAATGTAAAAAAATTCTCTTTTTTGTGAAGGCCTGATTTTGTTTACTTTCATATGCAGAGCCATTAATAAGGCAGAGAAAGGATGCTAGCCCATGGAGAAAAGCCTACTGCTGATGAAGGGGAAGCGCAGTCATTTGTTTGAGGGTGTTTTTGTCTTTGTGTCCTGTGATTCGTTACAGTAAAGTACATGGACGTTCTTTTTTAACTCTTCCATGCATATTTAGCAGGTTAGCAAGGAAATTTTATCTGATGAAAGAATATTTAGAGTGTTTCATGCATGCAGAGTTATACCAGGTCAAATGTATTCCTGTTATCAGCTCCTGTTTCTGCTTTTTTTCTGTTCCGCAGCAACTGCAGACAGGAACCTGGAGCTCCTCTACTGACTGGGCTTTGAATCTTTGAATTTTTTTCCCTAATATCTGGTTTCCTTTTATATTCAGCATAACAATGTACTAAGGTAACAATGCAGCAGAGGAGCAAATAATGGCTGCTGATTACCTTTGGCATCTTCAACCTCTTCAGTCGAAATCCTGCTTTAAGACTGGGAGTTAAGTTCTCATTTTGAGATAGCCTACGTCTTCTAATTTGCTTGCTTTTACTTCAGTTTCACATTCACTTTTCACTCACTTTTAATAATAATTTTTTTTGTAGATCAATGGTTTTAAAATAACTTTAAATAATTTAATATACACCTAAATTTGTCAATTTAAATGTAATAACATTAATAGTACCATGCCGCATCGCAAGGCTGACGAGGAAGCTGGAGAACCTGGGAAGAAGTCTTCAACTGGAACATCAGTTGGACGGACCTTTGGAAGATCCCGCAGGCAAGGCTCAGCTTCCTAATCCGCTCAATTAATGAGATGCTTCCATGTCCATGGAACCCTCACCAGTGGTTCAGGCATAAAGAATGTCGCAACCTCTGCAACACCCCTGATGTAGACCTCCAAGGTGGCTGAGCAGGCAGCAAAGAGGCACGACCAGCAGAGAACAACAGCTTCGTCATGGAAGGTGGGAGAAGAAATGTCAGGTCACCCGAGCCGTTTTCCCCCGATCAGTAGTCAATATAAAAGTCGACAATGACACGCAGCTGTGTTTCCTGGTTGAGATCACTGCTACATATTTTTGCCTTGATATAGTGATGTGGCCTACCAAGGCAAAATCAAACTGGCAAACCAGCAGATGAGGGGATCGAAGCTGCCTGGCTGCTTAGCAGAGGTCGCACTGTATTAATTATGAACATATCATCAGCAGTAACCTGAACGCCCTCACAACTTGCTCCTGGTCCGCATAGAGCTGAACTGTGCACTCGCATGTGCGCAAAGAAGACTGAGTCTGTGCTCTGTTGGGACACTGGAGACTGGAATTTACTTCAGCCAAAGTTTTGAAATCAGGGACCATTTCTCCAATTGTAGTGATCAGAAGTTGGCAAGGATCTCTGAACGAGGGCTGTTCTGATCGCTTCAGCGGGAGGAAATCTCACAGCATGCGCTCCTTCTGCATAAGTGGTTAAGCTGCAGCGATCTGTCACCACCGGTCTGTGCCAAGTGCAGTCACAGATGCGCTCCATGCCTCCATAAGTCTTTAACGTGCTTTCAGCTCCCGGATAAAGTGTCCAGGTCTGAGATGATGCTCTCATGGGATTTTTTTTTTTGATTGATTAGTTACCTGAACTCTGTATCCAAAGTTAAAAATGTCTGCACCAAGTGGTTAGGGGAGTGAATTGCAATCTGTCAAAAATGACGGATGGCCTTCAGATTTTTCCATCACTTATTAAAAAAACACGTCAAATTTGGAAAATATTGGAATAATGCGACCCCTGCTGTTGAGAGTCGGACGGCTGGCTGGAAGGCTACCATCGATCAGTCAGTGCGTGTACATGCACATCTAAATCGAGCTATGGCAACAATTGAGCTCGTACCTTAGCTGCATTATCTGGGTGTCTTAGCTCCATTAGCAGTAGGCCAGTTCGGTTCCTAGACAGACTCAGCTCTTACTGCCTTTTATTAGTATGTAAACTCTATCCTCATACTAGATTATTTTTACTTTAGATTTAAGTTGATATTAAATTTATATTCATTTACAAATAGACCTTTAATTAGTGAGTGATAACGATGTTTCAGCAAACAAAGCAACACTCAGATAATGTTTCGCAAGAGAAACAAAGCAGACAAATCTGTCTCATCTGAGATTTTCTCAGGAACTGTGAAGAGAGATCAATACACCATGAGATGTGTGGGAGCTTCATCCAAAACAGACCGAGGAGGGAAGTTCAGAAATTAAAACAGAAAAACAAACCGATTAAAAACAGCTGCAAATGTTGCGAGGTCGCATTTGGTCAAGTCTGAGATAAATTAGTAGGAGTTGATGTTTTAAGGTTCTTCTTCCTGTCGGTTGTAATGATTTTAACCTTGGTAGATAATTGTACTGTAAAGGCTTTAGAATTGAGGAACAAATTTAGCTGTGTTGAAAACTGCTTTCCTTGTGTATCATGTGCTGCGTACTGTATTCTTGCCTTGTTTTTTATTTATTGGGCTTTTACCAAGGAGAACAATGGCTTGAGTTGAAGAGAGGTCTGTTGAATGAGGTGTGTGACAGGAATATTTCAAAGTAATTAGAATTAATTGATGAGTTACATTTTAGTAAATGCATCTAGGGAATATGTCACGTAGAGATCCTCAGGGTGCTTAAACAGACGTCAGTAAGCAGCAGATATCAGCAGGACACTCTCTGACTTTGTTCGTTACACTCTAGAGCAGTGTTCACTAATGGGCAGACCTCGGTCCGGACCAAACTGCTGTCTCATGCGGACCTGGACCTAATGCTAAAACAGAGATCACCATTTAAAAGCTTATTGGGCGCTTCTGGTTTACCAACGCAACCTTTATGGTAGTGTTCCAGCGTCCATGGAAACCCACAGACCAATTACGTATAAGTTTAGCCATACGTGATAACACTAAGCCAATAAGCACTTTGCATTCCAGCAGGAAAACTTTAAAACATTGAAGTGCAGACGGTTAAGAGAGTGAGAGAAGTTATATAAGAAAAGGCAAAAAATAGAATGAAAAAGAAAATATACATACACAGCGACGCATAGCATAAACAAATGGAGAGATACCGACCGGTGAGACGGAGAAAGGGACAGGCACAGTCAACGAAAAGGAGAGAAACAGGGCAGTGAGACAAAGAAAAGAAGAAAAAATGATAGTTGAGACGAAGAAGAAACAGACGGAGATAGGAAACAGGCAGATAGAGAAAGACAGGCAGAGAGAAAGATACAGTCGGGTGATACTGAGAAAGGGAAAGATACATGCGGAGAAAGAAAGAGAAACAGTCGGAGAAAGGAAGAGAAACAGGTGGAGAAAGGGAGAGAAAAGTGCGGAAACAAGGAGAGATCGAAGAGAAACAGGTGTGTGAGACAGAGAAAAGGAAAAAACTGATAGTTGAGATAGCGAAGAGGAGAGAAACAAGCATGTGAAATGGAGACAAGTAGAAAATAATTAAATTGCAATCTCATAAAAACTAAAACTGGACAGCGAAACTAGAGCATTTAATATGGAATGGACAGAGTAATTTCTCTTTGTTCTTCCCAGTGATGGCAGTAAACCGCCACTGGGAGTTTGTTTGTGGCTCTTATTAAAAGTGGCAATGTTAAACGCCAAAACATATAATACATTTTGAACAAACATACCCAATCAAATCAGAAGTAAGATCAGAGAAAATATGTAGTCTCAAAGCCCAGCATGACCAGTCCATCAGGATCCTGAGTCACACATTCACTGTTCAGCCATAAGATTACGAGAGTTCCCTCTGAGATGTTTGGATTTTGGGTCAGCACAAAGCAATTGACCCTTTCTGTTTCTGGCTCCAGCCTCCTAATGGTTCCTAAGACAGTTTTATCAGGTCTGAAGAAAGATCCCTGCTAATCTCTACCATGTTTGGTTCCACACACAACTGTGAGGCAGCTTTCTACACAATGAATATTATCAAAACCAAATACCATTCCAGGCTCACCAATGAGCACCTCCACACATAAATTAGAATAGAATAGAGTCCATTCAAGCCCAGGTTTAAATTTCCGTGAAAAATGTGAAAAAAGCTTTCCTCCATTTATTGTATTTCTGAAGTTAGTAATTTGTGAAATGGACAGTTGCCATGTTTTATTTATGTTCTTATTGACATGTTATCCTACTTTTATTCATTAAATGAGATAACTTTACTTATACATGTAAAAGAAATCATACATACCTGTTCAGCACTTTGTTACATGACAATAAATGTTGTAAAAAAGTATTTGAATTTGACATAATTTAATTGATTTGGTAGACAAACCAATGAGTAAAACTAAATGTTTCACACTAAATTGTAAGAAATTATGATCTTCCGGACCTTGGCCTCAAGAAATCTTCTCTGACTGGACCTCTTTAAAATTGAAAAGTGAAGGGATTTAAGCTTGTGGGACCAAACATCAGGACTGCGTAGGAGAGACTGAAGAAGATAATCTTTGATTACCATATAATGTTAGGAATTGGGGTGTGTGGTTAGAGTCCAAGCATGGCACTGTTCTGGGTGCACGGTTTGTCTTACATTACGGCCAACGGGCTTATAAAATATCTAAATCGCCTAAAGGACTCCAGTCTCATCTTTGTTTAAGAAGAAGCAATTTTTTCCAAGAGAGGTTCATTCTTTGTGGAGGACTTTCCAGCACTTCTGACTTGTAAAATACTAACTCTGCACTTTTAATGAAAACAAAATACTTTCATTTTCAAGAATACAATGCCTGTGACTTTTTATGGTGCAGTTGTGTTATTCATGGTATTTAACTGAGGTTAAACAGGGGTACAAAAATGTCTCATCTAGTTAAATATGCGTTACCTTGATTCATCAGCTGCTCCTCCATCCTTTACTGTTGTATTTTCAACTAACTTTTGTGAAATTTTTGAGCTGACAATTTTTTCAGTCCACCCTATCTGCCTTAATCCAGCAGTACCTTTCAGTTTTCTTTGTTGACTTAAAAAAAATATATTTCAAAAAAATAAATGTATAACTGTAACAAGTTCATCTTTTTTATTTTGCTGCTGTTGCGGTTGCTACCTGTAGCCGGACAGAATGCTGTATTCATCTCAAAATTAAAAAATTTTAATTTCTGTGCAGGTCTTTGCAAAACTTGCTTACCATCCATCCATCCATCTTCTTCCTCTTATCCGGGGTCGGGTCGCGGGGGCAGCAGCTTAAGCAAGGACACCCAGACTTCCCTCTCCCCAGCCACTTGTTCCAGCTCCTCGGGAGGAATCCCAAGGCGTTCCCAGGCCAGCCGAGAAACATAGTCCCTCCAGCGTGTCCTGGGCCTTCCCCTGGGCCTCCTCCCGGTGGGACGTGCCTGAAACACCTCACCAGGGAGGCGTCCAGGAGGCATCCTGACCAGATGCCCGAGCCACCTCAACTGACTCCTCTCGATGTGGAGAAGCAGCGGCTCTACTCTGAGCCCCCTCCGGATGACTGAGCTTCTCACCCTATCTCTAAGGGAGAGCCCAGACACCCTACGGAGGAAACTCATTTCAGACGCATGTATCCGTGATCTCGTTCTTTCGGTCACCACCCAGAGTTCGTGACCATAGATGAGGGTAGGAACGTAGATCGACCGGTAAATCGAGAGCTTCGCCTTTCGGCTCAGCTCTGTCTTCACCACGACAGACCGGCACAGCGCCCGCATAACTGCAGATGCCCTACCAATCCGTCTATAGATCTCCCGCTCCATTTTTTCTTCATTTGTGAACAAGACCCCCAGATACTTAAACTCCTCCACTTGGGGAAGGACCTCATCCCCGACCCGGAGAAGGCACCCCACCCTTTTCCGGCTCAAGACCATGGCCTCGGATTTGGAGGTGCTGATTCTCATCCCAGCCGCTTCACACTCGGCTGCGAACCACTCCAGCGAAAGCTGCAGCTCACGTTCCGATGAAGCCAACAGGACCACGTCATTTGCAAAAAGCAGAGACCTGATCCTGAGGCCACCAAAACGGATCCCCTCAATGCCTTGGCTGCGCCTAGAGATCCTGTCCATAAAAGTTAGGAACAGGATCAGTGACAAAGGGCAACCTTGGCGGAGCCCAACTCTCACCGGAAACAAGCCCGACTTAAAACTTGCTTACCCAAGAAGGTAATTCAGCCTTTTGATTCAGGGGTGTTCGATCAGGGATACATCTAAAAGTTGCTGGACGGTGGCACTTGAGGACTAGATTTGCAGACCCCTGATCTACCTGATGGTCATTGATTCTTTCCTGAGCTTCTTCTATCCCATGAGGCCGCTGAGCAAGTCGCTAGAATCCATCTGCACTTTTACTATTTGTGCTTGCAATAGAACTGGTAACTCTTTACCCGGTTTCCTCTTAGTGTTTCTTGCTCTTCACTCACACCATAAAAAGATGACAGGAGTAAGCAAAGCAGTTTAATCTAAGAGGAAACCCTGAATGCAGCAGGGACACATAGAGAAGGCCTGAAATACTGTATGTGTGGTGAGCATGATCACACAGGGTTTACCTTTCACATACAATTAACTTCAACCTTTAAAATATCCCTGACAGACCATAGATTGAACAACGACAATTTATTATTGAACGCCGATGAGAGGAGCTTAACATTTTTATGACCTTGAAGTACTTAATCAAAAGAAGTCTTTTACAAATGACTATGAACACATGTTAGTCTATGTCCTACATGACTGGTTTTATGGAGGATTTATTTTTTGTTTGATATGAAATTCATTAACTGCAAGATAATCCCTGATTATTGTGTTTTAAACTGTGATTAAGATGTTAAACTAAGCTATGTAAGCCTGCATTTTATATTAATACAACCATCACAAGTTTAAAACCAGGACTGTGCAAACAGCTTTAGAGTAGAGATATTTATATCGGCAAGGATAGTCTGTCAACATTTTTTATCTATCCTTGACTGTAAGGAATCTAGTAGACAGGATAGTAGAATGCATGCTTGTTATTGGCTATTTAGTGTTTCCTCCCTTTGATTGGCTGATCAGACTCTAGTGACGACTCTTTCCCCTAATACTGTCAACTCCTGATGAAGATTAGTTCTGAGACTCATGGAGAAATAAAACAATAGAACCAGCATGAAGCTGTTTTTCTACCCAGTCAGGACCAAGGCTGATAACCCTGCCAGAGTTAGTTGTAGTTGTGTTTCTGTTTGCATCGTACCTTCATCTAATATTTATATGAAACAGCTTCAAAGATTAAAAGAATATTTTTTTTCCCAAACCTCTGATGTGCTCTTTGTTTCTCAGAAGTAACTCTTCAAGGAAAGTTTGTTTTTTATTTCGCGTTGCACAACTGAGCAAGAAGATAAGTACATTAGAGTCTCTAGTTTGAGAAACAGACGCCTCACAGGTCCCCAACTGGCATCTTCATTAAATAGTACCCGCAAAACACCAGTGTCAACATCTACAGTGAAGAGGCGGCTGCGGGATTCTGGGCTTCAGGGCAGAGTGGCAAAGAAAAAGCCATATCTGAGACTGGCCAATAAAAGAAAAAGATTAAGATGGGCAAAAGAACACAGACATTGGACAGAGGAAGACTGGAAAAAAAGTGTTGTGGACGGATGAATCCAAGTTTGAGGTGTTTGGATCACAAAGAAGAACGTTTGTGAGACGCAGAACAACTGAAAAGATGCTGGAAGAATGCCTGACGCCATCTGTTAAGCATGGTGGAGGTAATGTGATGGTCTGGGGTTGCTTTGGTGCTGGTAAGGTGGGAGATTTGTACAGGGTAAAAGGGATTCTGAATAAGGAAGGCTATCACTCCATTTTGCAACGCCATGCCATACCCAGTGGACAGCGCTTGATTGGAGCCAATTTCATCCTACAACAGGACAATGACCCAAAACACACCTCCAAATTGTGCAAGAACTATTTAGAGAAGAAGCAGGCAACTGGTATTCTATCGGTAATGGAGTGGCCAGCGCAGTCACCAGATTTGAACCCCATTGAGCTGTTGTGGGAGCAGCTTGACCGTATGGTACGCAAGAAGTGCCCATCCAACCAATCCAAAATGTGGGAGCTACTTCTAGAAGCGTGGGGTGCAATTTCTCCAGATTACCTCAACAAATTAACAGCTAGAATGCCAAAGGTCTGCAATGCTGTAATTGCTGCAAATGGAGGATTCTTTGACGAAAGCAAAGTTTAATGTAAAAAAAATCTTATTTCAAATACAAATCATTATTTCTAACCATGTCAATGTCTTGACTCTATTTTCTATTCATTTCACAACGTATGGTGGTGAATAAGTGTGACTTTTCATGGAAAACACAAAATTGTTTGGGTGACCCCAAACTTTTGAACGGTAGTTTATACTTACAACTCTAGAAGTTAAAGATGGTGTATATATTTTTTACCTATGCATGCAAGCATGTGACTTCATTATTACATAATCATTCAGGTTTACTCATGTCACTCACATGGCTTCCTACATCTTTACTTTACTTTATACCCTGTTTTCTCTGAAAGTCACTGTTATTCTCACCATTGAGCCTAATGTGCATCCCCGCTCCAGAGACATAAACAGTTGTTATTTGCTCTTGATCAGCAGAGAAACTACATTGCATTCGGGCATCAAAATCTTCTGCAGTCCATATTTAGTATTTCGCTGATTCTGGGAGTTTGCAGCTGTGGCTAATACAAACTTACTGGCAGAAAAAGCCAGACATCAAAGCAAAACCACTGTTGGAGCAGGATGGAAAGAAAGAGCTACAGTTGCGATACAAGACAGAGTAGACTATTTTCCACCTTTAATGTACAAACACACCTCTGCAAAACACAACGAAAGCGCGCTTCATCCCTCCAGGTGTAAATATAGCTGAAGATCATTTCACTTTGTTGGCTTTGTGTGGTTTTGTGTATGAATATTAAGTTTGCTGTAAGCTGCAAATCAGAGCATACAGGTCCATCACTATAAACTAGAAAATTATTAAAATGTTATTTTATTTCACTGAGTGAAACACAACATATAGATTAATTAGACACAGACTGATGTGTTCTCTTTTCTTCACTCTGCTAGTTTCTTCTTCTACTACTCTCAAATTGCATTATTGGCTGTTATTTCAACTGTTGATTTCTCTCAGTATTTTTCTCTCCACAGAAGCTACACCTGGTCTGGCATCCTGCTCAGCTGTGAAGCCTTGTTGGAGGGGGGCATCGGCTGGGATGATGCTCCCAGTAACTGAACATTCTCCGCTTCCTGTTATCAACTTTTTACTTACTTTAACATAGAAAGTACTCTTACATCTGTTTTTCTGTTTCTTTTTTGTCTCTGCTTTGGATTCTCAAACCCCCAGTCGGATGTGGCAGATGGCCGCTCGTACTGAACCAGGTTCTGCTGGAGGTTTCTTCCTGTTAAAGGGGAGTTTTTCCTCTCTACTGTCACTAAATGCTTGCTCAGTACGAGAGATTGCTGTGAAGTCAACAACACAACTCAGGTGACTGTCTACTGTCTGGCTACATGTTCGTCCAGTAGGGGTGAATGCTGCAAGTCAATGACTCAATGAAATCTGCTACATTTCCTTAGATAGAAAACATTTAAACTGATTGGAATAATGAACCGAAGGATTAATTGGAATATATGTATGATTGAATTGAAATTACGTTTCTTGTAAAGTGCCTTGAGATGTGTTGTGAATTGGTGCTATACAAATAAACTGAATACAAGCCTTTATTTTATTAGTTATGATGATTTTCTGCTTACAACTAATAAAAATTAAAGATTAGAATATTACATTAGACCAATAAAAATAATTTTATAGTTATGTTACAGTTAATGAAGAAATTTGGGCTTAATAAAAGTATGTTTAATAGTTATTTTGTTTTATCTTTTTAGTTATTGACTGTACATATGGGTAAGTTTAGAGGAGTAGCTACTGTTCTTGTAACCTGACTTTGCTCCATCAGTTCCATCAAGAGGAATGGGCCAAATTCCATCAAACTATTGTGAGACACTTTTAGAAGGATACCCAAATATTTTGACCCAGTCATACAGTTTAAAATGTAGTTATGCCAAATACCAAGGATGTTATTAAAAACATTTTTAAAATTATCTTTCTAATTATCTAGAATTTATAAAATATAAATAATTTTGTTAATCTCAACTAAACATGAAAGGTTTACTTTGATTTAATTACAGACGCTAAGAAAAACACATTACATTACTTCATACATTGTATGGAAATATCTTGCCTCAATGCATGATGTCTGGTCTTTGCCATTTTGAAGAGTGGCTAAAAGAAGGTAGCATTTTCTTTGTCTGATATTTATAGCTTAAGAACACTGAAAGTCATGGATGATGAATAAAAGTTATTAGAAACTTGTACCAACATAAAGAAATAATGCTACAGTTACTGTTATTTAATGATAATTCTTAAGGTCTATCACTGAGTGTGATTTAGTAAATAAAACAGGGGTGGGGGGGTTCACCACTGAATTGACTTATTCTTCATAAAAATATTTTGTTTGACATTATCCATCTGCTCTAAAAGATACATTTATTAAAAGAGTTTCTATGTATCTCCTAAAGGGGAGCCAGTAAGGCCTTAAATCATGGTATTAAGGAAAAATCAATAAACAAAGCAGATGAAGACTCCTAAAAAAGCAAAACATTTTAATGATGAGCGGTACGGTGTTGTATTTTATCTGACTTGTACTCCCCTGCTGCGTCCTGCTTGATCTAGGCTGCTGTGTTTACTGACTCTCTGCATGCAGAGAGCATCCATCATCCTATCTCGCTTCACACCCGCTGCATTTGTCCCCCTGTCAAGTTTACAGGAGGGGAAAAAAAGCAAACACAAACACCCAAATGACCGAGCAGATGGTGCTAAATGACGGGAGCCAAAACAGAACATATTTTCCTGCTCTCGGCCTCCCTGCTGACGCGCACAGAGCAGCGACGAGCCTGGCATCCAACTATCTTCTTGTCTCCGCCTGGCAACCGGCACTTTAATAATTCTCTCAGAGCACAAGATGTCTGATGCTTTCATGCCCACCACATCCCCAGCAGTTTTCTCTCATTAATTCTGCATCACCCCGGTGAGTCTGAAGCAAAGACTTTGAGGAGAAGACAGATCTTAATCTGTGTCCTTTTAAAGTCTAAGGTATATGTGTCTGACGTGTTTGTTTTACAAGCAACCTTACATCCTTTGTGCCCCAGGCAGGACTGCCCGGTACTGATAAAGTATACAGTTTTTCTGTGATGTGCTTCATTTTTTAAGGAAATCTGGTCTGAATAGAAAATATGACATCCATCTCACTTTGGATGCTGTAGCTCTTGCATCTAGATATATGGATAGATTTATTATTCATCCAAAAGCAAAGAAAATCCACGGCTGAGAACATAAAGCAGGTTGATAGTCTTTAGGGCTTTTCTGCAGTATTTTCTCTGCAGCCAGGCCTCTAAAACTTATCATTATGATTGTTTCTGCTCCCCAACCATACAAATGAAACAAATACAAATAAACAATAATGTAATTTGTAATACATCTAATTTACATTATTTGAAGTATGTTTATTGTTAGATGCAAGGTATTATAGATCTGGTTTATTGAGATATTTTTGGCATCCCATCATCCCAAACTGGTACCTAAGGTGATCAGCAGATTTGAGCTTCTATAACTCATAAAAACACCTAACTACAAAGAAAAAAAAAGCTGATGCACAATGAGTTTAAGTAATTTAAGTACATGGCTAAGAAAATGTTTTTCTTGGCGGGAGTATCAAGTTCTGCACTACTTTGTGCGTCCCCACTTGAGAGGATCAAACATCCACCCGGAGATTTAAAAACTGGAATTCCACGCAGTCACCACACAATGCTTTACTTTTTTGCTTGTATTTTTATTTTCAGCATGTCAGGTCAGGTAGGTAGATAAGTGAAAAACCTTCAAACAAGCAAACATAACAGAATCTTAAATTAGCTTGTCAGTATTTCATATATTTAATTATTCACTTATTATTTTACTATCCATAGCATTACTCTTAAACACATCCAAATATACCAGTATTTGAAAATACAAACTTTTAAACCACAAATTACTTAAATATTTATCCACATATTAAATCTCCAACCATTTCTAGGCTCTAGAATCAACCCAGAAGTACAGTGAATGAGTACATCTGGGAAGCAGATTCCTAACAAAATGCAGTATCAAACCATCACAATCATTTTGCTAAAATCAATTTAGTTTCATAAACAAACATGTATTCATTTCACAAATTTATTAATAACCACGAACAGCGCAAGATTGAACTGAAAAAAATCGTCCTCTTTTTTGGGATTTTTTCAAACGCATTTTATGCTTTGGTTGTCAAGTTTTTCATGTATCACCAGCAATTATAGCTCAGATTTAGCTCGTTCAGTCTGATGTTTGAGCCACCATGGTCCCGACGGGATCGATAAAACAATCTGCAGTCCCAAACTTTTTTAATTCATTTTAATTCCTATCGTTTCAATAAATCTATGAGTTTTAATGCATTTACATTATGCTGCAACATTCATATCTGATCATAAATCATAATTACTCTTACTCCGGAAGTAGACCACTGCCAGAAGACATAAACTTTAAGTGCAAAAATAAGCGACAGTCTAATTAGTTAAAAATTCTACATCCCAGAGGATTAAACAATATTTCTACAGTAGAAAAAGAAACGTGTGTCTGTGTGTGTATGGATGTGTAACATTGTACCCATTTATGCTTTTAATTGAGGTCAACTGGCGGCACTCCAATGTCTGAAAAGTGAATCACTGTCAAAAGCAGCCTGCCTCCTCTTATAGTCGTTTCAGACAATTACCGCCCACAGATAGTGTCATCCTCTCAGTCACACTATAACTTCAAAGCAAGTTTCTCCTCCACCCCGTCTCCTTTGAAACAAGTAGGCAGATTTTTCAAAACGATTGTGAAAGCTTGTTTCTCATTTCAAAAGACAAAGCTAGACTAGTCAACGGCCCCAGACGTGAATCAAAGGCGGCCACACGCAATTTCTGCTACGTTTCAGGGAATTCAGCGGCGGTGCAAATCCTCAATGTGACACATTAGGCGGGACGACATGATGCTACGAGTTATTGTAGCCTTTTCTCGCTTATGTTGCGTGCCAGCAAGTAACAGCCTACCCTGTGCACATATTACAAAGCTTCTCTGGTAACCAAAATAAAGTCTTACATTATGTGCATAAATGGGAGTTTATAAACTAAGTAACTGTCTAACAACACAGAGATAATGTTCTCCGAATGTTCAGTCTTCATTAAGAGTGTATCTTTAAAGATGCTGAGTTTCTGCAAACCTTTCTAGAGTCGAAATATTTTTTGTGGTTGACTCCTTTATCTTTGGTGGAGTTTTTTTGTAAATTAAACCAAAGGAACTGTATTTGGCTATATGTTAACGGCTAGTACGAAAGTGTCTAAAGATGCTATTTAAAGTTTATTCTTTGCTGAGTTGTTTGCTTTGTATAGACAAAACACTGGTTCATCCCATGACGTAAATAGGTAGAGGTACATTTTCTTTTCAATCTTTCTACAGTTAGGCCTATTCTAAAAAATAACAAAACACAAAAATTATCAATTCCCTATACAAAGTTTTTTTTTTTTTATGTGGTAAAAAAAAAAAACGAGTAAAAACGGTCTATGTCGTGACATCTGGGTCACCTGATTTCCGACCTAACCTAAAACTAAGAGGTTCAAGGTAACTAGATGTAAGATAGTAAGAATAATGCTGGATAAGCAATCTGTAACAAATTTTGACGCTGATTTGGAAGAGTTTTCATTCGGTCAAGATGGATGTTTTACCTGAACAATATAGCTTCAACAGAGGAAGCATTCCTGCTGCAAGCAATTCAGCCTTACATGCTCAATCCAGAATATGACAGACTCACAAGCCATGATGGATGCTAACAAGAGGCTGAAAAGAAGCGGTGATGAGGATGAAAATCATCTTCAGAACTTAAATCGGGTTCTATTTAGTCCATTTTGATCCTTATATTTGAATGATTTCTGCTTATCTTTGCCACTTGTAGACCCCATATTCTCCTGCTTTCACCTACATTTGTCAGAGCCTGTAGAAGCTCTGCCCCTGATTATGATTATTCACTGCACCTGTTCCTGATATGCCTCACCTGTTTCTCCTCACCTGTCTGCCCTATTTAAGTTCCGTCTGATCCTTCACTCATGGCCGGATCATTGTCTATGGACAAAACCGTTCTCTGTGTTGTCGCACCATTAAATCTTGGTTTTCACCTTTCATCCACGTCTGCGCCTGGATCCTTACTTTAACAAGCGGCACATCCTGACAACATTATGTAAAGCACTCAGTCAGATATCATACAAATGAAGTTTGATTATACCATAAGCACTCCATAGAGCGGGATACATAATTGTGCAACTTGTAGAGAAATTAATCAGGTGCAGTACTGGCTACACATACTGTATGAGCAACTTTCAAAGCAATGTGGATATACAAAATAGACCAGGGTGTATTTGTAGTGGAGTGATCTGCACTCTGATGCACAGAGGTATGCAGGCAACATCTATTACATCTACACAAGGCCTCTGTTTGTCATATCTCAGTTCAGCCAAACCCAAAGTCCAAATTGAGATCCAGTGTGACCTACCTTACTTTGTTGTCAGCAGGTGTACCAGACATAATGTATGCATCCTGCACATGGGCTGGTAATGAGCATGTGCCCTAGTGTCATGGAAACAGGCCACCTGTCACTAATAGTTTTTTTGTCACATGTCACATGTCCACAGCCTCACTATTTATGTTTCAGCAAAGCACACAGGACAGTAAATTGCAGACATTTTTTGTCTGAAAGTGAAAATAAAAACCTTAAACAACATGCTTTTGAACCACATGAGCTAAATGTGGAAATGTGGGTAAATTCTGGTGTTATGGGGACTTTCATTCTGCAAAACCAATCACAGCACAATGACCGCATTGATTTAAGCATTGCTGTCACTGCACAAGTAGTACTGGATAATTCCAAGCAAGTATTCATCCGTATTTCACTGATGTTGCTTTTGTCTGTGTGTGTGTGTGTGTTTTAAGTAGAAGTTGACTACATAATTTATGTTCAGAATGAACCAGAGAAAAATATTACTGTACAGATTGAGTTCATCCAGAGTCCAAGAGATGACTTTTGGCCAACCTGGCAGAACAGCTAGAAAGAGATATAATTACAGTGCTTTTTGGGTCCAATCTGGGACAACAATAAATTAACCCTTTGGGTGCTTTCACACCTGTTAATCCACTGGATTCTGTACAATTGGGGACCAATTTTGCAAAATTTTTGCAACTTTGAGCTGGTGCGGTACGTATTCACATTGCACTGTTGACAAACGAACTAAACCTTTTACATGTGGTATGTCCCCCTTGTGTGTGGTGGCGCTGTAGCAAGAATTTCCAAAAGAAAGTCCAAGAAAAAGACAAACAGGAAATGGATGCATGATGTCAGTCATTCCGTATTGGTCCAGCAGCAGACGCGGTGAAACTCCCGGAAGTAAACAGACTTAGCTCTGCATACACAGATGGATTGCCCTTGTCTTCTTGTTGAGGTGGTAGTAATATACTATATTTACATCGATCATCGATCAAATCTCGATGAAGCACTGGACTTCCTACCGACTCCACGTTTGACCACGATTAATTTTTTCCACTCATGCTAACAAGTTACAACACAGAAATGGTGCCTCCTACAGTGCAAAGCGCAGCGCACTACGGATGCCTACATAGAACAGAAAGAGCTTTTATCAGGAAGTTGAACCGAACCGAGGCTGGTTGGTAGTCACACCTGAAGTGAACCGCTCCAGAGTCAGTTTGGAAGTGAACCGAGACCACCTCAAAATGTGGGTCTCGGTCCGGTTCGTTAGTCCGGACCAAATCTCACTGGTCAAACGAACCGTACTTGAGTTCGTTATAATCAAACCAAATGCTGCAGGTGTGAAAGCACCCTAAATAAGCATTGGTGGACTGTAAAAAAGGCAATTAAAAAAAATTCTTAAATCTACCTGAGAAACTCTAAAATATGTTTCAACACCTACCCCAGCCTCTATTCTGAGCAGGATTCTGCAGGTATGGAAAATGGATGAATTAATCATTTGGTGAAACATTCGTTGTTTTCATTGGACAATATTTTTCCAAAAACCTGCACTTAAGTTCTTGACTCCAAAATGAGAAAGAACCTGGGGTAAAAGAATCCTCCCATTATTCCAAACACTGAATGTAACAAGATAAAGCAGCATTTCTTTTGGTAAAACAGAGGAGTTTGATTGATGCATTATTCAAGGTGAGTCTGAAGTGTCTTGGTAATCAAAGCCTAGTGTCAGCTGAGAGGCTTTTTTCAACCAATACTGCATAACCGATTATTGTCTTTGCCCTCACAGAAGAGCAAAATCTAGCAGGGTTGGTTCCAGCAACAACACAGCGCTGGTACCATCATGCATAACACCCATAAACCATTTATGAGGATTTAATTTGCATAAAATCAGGCCTTCGAGTTTTTGAAGGTCTGAGAAGGTTGGCAGGGGTCTGAATACATTTGTTATAAGTGCAACTTTTCCACTCGAAAATGAGAGTAGAAAACTGTGAGGCAAAATCTCTTCAACCTTTTCAGCATAATAATGAGAAGCTGGTCTAAGATGGGCGAGTAAAAACCGAGGATTAGTGAATCAGATGAGGGCCAATTTCAGAGATTTCTCCAGGGACAGAGATCAAGACAAAGACCTAAGACCCACCATTACACACAGAACCGCTGATTATCATTGATTTAAAGCTCAATAATCAATTAATCTCATCTGGTTTGTTGAATAATTTAGAACCTCCTTGTATCTGGCGCCATACCTTTTGAACACCCGACAATAGGGAGTAATCCCACTAACCGTGGCGCCAGTAAGCTCTCCCTAGCTGCTCTTCAGCCACATCGGGTCCCCCTCTCATACAGTAAAGGAGATTTATGGGGGCTCACATATAAATGTGCTTTGAATTCGATATGTAACACCCTCTTGCTCCTGGTTTTACAAGAGGCTTAGAGAGCACACCGTCGTGACTTTACATTTTTATTTTCATCACGTCGATGGTAAATAATGCTGCACACAAATCAAAACTTTTACCAGTGTGAGAGATGGAATAATGAAGTGATTACTCTTCCTTTAAGGGCTATATTCTCATCAGTTCTGAACTTTTACCAAACATAAAGCTAGCTTTTAAAATTTTCATTATTAAAATATTTCCTTTAAAAAACATTTTATGCATCTATGATTTTTTTTAATCCAGAGGTGCTGCAACTTTACGGGAAATGAGAGGAGCATATACTGTGGGATGTAAGAGTGGCTGATGTGAGCAACACTGAAAGACTTTCATGTTGAGAATACATTTACTGAGGCTTTGAAGTGAGATTTTTATTTATTATTTTGATGATTATTGTAATCCTATTGGTGTCGGCAAATAGTAGGGATGTTCGATATCAGCTAAATCTCAATGTCCAATACCAATATTCAGGTTCAGATTACTTTATTTATCCCACTTGGGGCAATTCAGTTTGGTAATCCCAACCACAATAATCCACAATAATAAATAATAAAAGTACAAGCACTCACAACCCTACACACACACACATAAACAAAACATATATATAAACAAATATCGCTAATAGACTTCTACCTAAACGTTCAAGGTTGGCTCAGAAATGCAGAAGCCACAGGATATATTCGAGTTTTGCCAAACAAATAAATATATCTCAAAATCTATACCTAGGATCTGTCATATTTTGACATTTTGAGTGAGAGGGGAAGTCGCTAAATAGTTTGATGTATTGTGCATGGTATGAAAGTAAGGTACAAAACTTAAGGTATAAAAATGCTAATATCAATAATGGGAGGCTGATAATATCGGACATCCCTAAGAAATTGTTTTATTTGTATAAGTTTAAAATTATAACACGGCATCAATGAAAATACAAAAAAATATTATTACAGCCAGTTCCGGCTGTATTTCTTAACGTTTATCATTACTAGAAGAGAATTTGTACTAACACACTGGCAATTTCTAGAGGCTCAAACACAACATACAATGCTTAATATGGTCTTTGCTGGCATTACTATACTTTAAAAATCCAAGTTGCAGGAAAGTGCCACCACCCTCTTACAGTTTAAAATTAGTCATGGAAGGTGGTATTTATCATGGAAAACCCACAGCTGAAACATGACTCGTCACTGTTGGAGAAACTCTGGTTTGGGGAATATAACATTGCTGCCAGGAGGTGGCTGCCATCCATTTCACACAGCACTGTGTATAATTGGAAGCAAATAGTTCACTTTCAATTTAAAACATATAACACTGACAGGACGCATTACAGCTGATGGTGCACCGTCCAAAGAGCATTATGGCCGCACTCATTTTTCTTGCTTAGGACACAAATTTGAGATCTATCTTTGTCTGGACTGTGACCGTAAATGCATTATCTGACATGACGGAGTGACTGTTGCCTCGTATTATGCAGCAAGCAGCAGGGCTTGCATTTTATATTCAAGTCTGTTCTGTAGATTTATTGATAGTGTCTCCCCGAAAAAACAGCACATCTACAATTTGTCAGCTAATGGTGGCAGCATGTTGGAACAGCTCTGATACTGTGCAGTTGGAAGGATTTTTGCTGTTACTTTTTTTTTTTTTACTTTTGGACATTCGTTTTGATTTGTAACCATGGAAACAAGGTATTGTTTAAAAGCTTGAATAATACCTGAACTACAACACCAAATCCCAGGAGTTGAATAGGAAGCTTCATGGATGGAGAGCAGGACCAAAGAGCAGATAGTAGTACAGTTCAGTAGTTCATGGCTGGATCCCGACAAGAGAGAGAAGAAAGAAGTTTAAATCATCCCTTCCATCAATCAAAATGGGCAGGGATCATATCCTCTTTCCAATCTGTCTCTACCTGACTTAATGACAATGCGGCCAGATGACAATGCAAAGAGCAGCGGCAAAAGCAAATGAGGTGGATAAGCACTGCCTGCAAACAACTAATGTTGTCATACAGGATATTTTACTGTTGAATATCGTCTCTACTGCCTAGAAATTGAGCTGCTAGCATGTCGTGACAGTCATGAGGCAATCATACAGCAACAGTCTTCAGTCAGAGGCCCTTTTCAGATTTGTGGCAAGACTGACTGCTATTTGAGATCTTTCCTGGCAACAGAATTATCATCCACAGAGACTCTTTGGGGATACTTGGATGATACAACCACCTTTATTTTCCCTTTGGGATACATACAGTATTTTTGAATTGAACTGAATTCAATTAAATAAAATTTGAGAACAAACACCAGAAAAAAAGGCTATTAGAAAACCAAAGCAATGATTTTAATTACCAGGAGGGAGGGTGATTTTATCAGTTCTTTTATATGTTTAATGCAATATCTGCAATGAATATCTACAACAGAAGTTTACCAATGGCTTTTAAAAGCGATTCAACATGTCTTAGCTTAAAACTATGTGCTTTAATTATTTTTATGGAATAGGCTTACTCAGCTGGAGTAGTTTAATTTCCTTAGCTTTTAAAATAAAACATGTTACTATCACATGCTCAATTTATGAAATCTATCTTGACTTTTGTAGCATTGGTTGTTTTCCCCCTGTTCTAATAAGCAACCCAAAGTATTAATATACAGCCAGAACTACAGTAGAAATGGCTTAAATCAAAGCATATTTACATGTCCAAATGGCCCAGTCAAAGTCCGGAACTAAATCCAGTTAAAATTCGGTGGAAAGACCTAAAAATAAATTATGCTCGCAGACCCTCTCTGTCTAATCTGTCTGAGTTTGAACTTTCTGGCAATGAAGAATGAACAAAAATATGTCTAGATGTTAGAATATAGTAGAAACATAACCCTAAACGCTGTAATTGCAATAAAATGTGGTTTTACTAAGTATTAAATCCAATAAAGTACACATAATTTAATGGTTTTAACATAACAAAATGTAAACAAGTAAAAGAGCTCTGAATACCTGCTGGGTAGTGTATAGGTTGCCACCAAATGATATGATTAAATGGTTCTCACCTAGATTAGCTGAAATGTGAACCACGAATGTGGGAAAATATGAAAGGCGGGAAATAAACAGCAGCAAAACGTAGGCAAGTGGTAAAAATGTACAACAAGAAATAACAGCTATTCTCACACTGTACATGATAGCACACACTCTTCACATGTTCTCACCTTCACACAGAAACGCCCTCTTCCCACACACTAAAGCACTGAAAACCGTGTTATCTGATTTATTTTTTACAGGAATAACACACGCAAAACTAATTTTAGGACAAGATAATATGCAAGCATAAAGAAAATATTTTGTTGTTTTTAAATGTTTCAGACTTTTATAATGCATCTAGCATTTACTCTATCAGTTTATAAAAGTTACGAGGGAAGATTTAAGGTTACTTGTTTAACCTGCCAAGATAGTACCATGGGGGAAAATGTTATTTGAGTTTGGACAAGTGGATGAAAAAGATATTGAAAAGGATGAAGAACAAGGACTTCATAAATTGATTTGTTGCTGAGAAACTGAATTTTAATGTGAGATTAAACTGACTCATTTTGACAATGTGGGAATTAATCTGCATTGATCTGATTTAAGATTTTAAAATTGTCATCAGACAAACAAAAATATAAAATTATGTTAAAAATCCATTAGTGTGTAGAATAAAATGAAAAAACAAGTAAACAAACAAACAAACAAACAAATAACATTACAAAGCAACAAATTTCAAGTGGAAGAAACACTTTTCCAAATCAGATTTTTCAACATAAACCGTATGAAACCAATATTTACTGAGATAAGGTGTATATGATTTCTTTTATATTGAAATGGTCTTAGTGGGCTCAACAGATGGAAAATAATCATAGAACTACAAAACTTGTGTAAAAACAAAAAGTCTCACTTTAAAAAAGAAGAAGTTTTTTTTACACGTGTCCTGTCTGGCACAGTGGCACTCACAATTGATGTCTGAGTACCATGTAGTAGCCAAACAGATTTATTCTTCACAAGTGGAGTATTACAGCTTTTGCTATAATACTCCACTTGATATATATAAACTCAGCAAAAAGAGAAACGTCCCTTTTTCAGGACTGTGTATTTCAACAATAATGTTGCAGAAATCCAAATAACTTTACAGATCTTCATTGTAAAGGGTTTAAACAATGTTTTCCATGCATGTTCAATTAACCATAATCAATTAATTAACATGCACCTGTGGAATTGTCGTTAAGACCTTAACAGCTTACAGAAAGTAGGCATTTAAGGTCACAGTTCTAAAGACACAGGACACTAAAGAGACTTGTCTACCGACTGTGAAAAACACCCAAAGAAATGCCCAGGGTCCCTGCTCATCTGCGTGAACGTGCATTAGGCATGCTGCAGGGAGGCATGAGGACTGCTGATGTGGCTAGGGCAATAAATTGCCATGTCCGCACTGTGAGAGACGCCTAAGACAGCGCTACAGGGAGACAGGAAGGACAGCTGATCATCCTCGCAGTGGAAGACCACGTGTAACAACACCTGCACAGCATCGGTACATTCGAACATCACACCTGCGTGACAGGTACAGGATGGCCACAACAACTGCCCGAGTCACATCAGGAACACTCAATCCCTCCATCTGTGCTCAGACTGTCCGCAATAGGCTGAGAGAGGCTGGACTGAGGGCTTGTAGGCCTGTTGTAAGGCAGGTCCTTACCAGACATCACCAGCAACAACGCCGCCTATGGGCACAAACCCACCTTCGCTGGACCAGACAGGAGTGGCAAAAAGCGCTCTTCACTGATGAGTCACGGTTTTGTCTCACCAGGGGTGATGGACGGATTCGTGTTTATCGTCGAAGGAATGAGCGTTACACCGAGGCCTGTACCCTGGAGCGGGATCGATTTGGAGGTGGGGGGTCCGTCATGGTCTGGGGCGGTATATCACATCACCATCGGACTGAGCTTGTTGTCATTGCAGGCAATCTCAATGCCTTGCGGTACAGGGAAGACATCCTCCTCCCTCATGTGGTACCCTTTATGCATGCTCATCCGGACATGATCCTCCAGCAGGACAATGCCACCACCCATACTGCTCGTTCTGTGTGTGAGTTTCTGCATGACAGCAATGTCAGTGTTCTGCCATGGCCAGCGAAGAGTCCGAATCTCAATCCCATTGAGCACGTCTGGGACCTGTTGGATCGCAGGGTGAGGGCTAGGGCCATTCCCCCCAGAAATGTCCAGGAACTTGCAAGTGCCTTGGTGGAAGAGTGGGGTAACATCTCCCAGGAAGAACTGACAAATCTGGTCCAGTACATGAGGAGGAGATGCACTGCAGTACTTCAAGCAGCTGGTGGCCACACCAGATACTGACTGGTACTTTTGATTTTGAGCCTCCCTTCATTCAAGGACACATTATTCTATTTCTGTTAGTCACATGTCTGTGAAACATTTTTAGTTTATGTCTTATGGTGTTGACTCTCTTAGTGTTCATACAAATATTTACACACATTAAGTTTACTGAACGTAAAAACAGTTGAAAGTCAGAGGACGTTTCTTTTTTTGCTGAGTTTAAATGACCCCCAGAACACAGGAGCCCCAGGCGGACCAACGCAAGACTGAAGTCTCACTTTCCCCAAAAACTATAGGTTTGTATCTGTCTCATGGACTTTTTTGGTTAAAACAAGCCTGTTTTCAATCAGCATCCAAAACTTTTACTCAAATAAGAGTAGCGATACTTCATATTAGTATTACTTTAGTAAAACTACAAAGTATGGTGCAAAAAACTGCTCCTAAAAGTAAACTGTTTTAAAAAAACTACTCAAGTAAATGTAATTTGTTACTATCCACCTCTGCTCATCTGAATTAACTGTTTTGGTGCTTGAAGTGTGTTTTCCCAACTCATATCTTCACAAAACTAATGGAAAATATGATCAATATATTAAATAGATATAAATCCTCAAAATGAAATATATTAATATTGTTTTTAATGAACTGATATTTAAAAATATGAAATTTTACTAGGAAAGATCTTAGTTTCTTTATTCATATTGCCTCAACAACCCCAAACCCTATTCTACTTCAAGTATAGTTTTTTTCCCTCTTTCATAAATGTATTTTTATTTTGTTTTTATAATCTGCAATTCCTTCATTCCTATCCTATATAATTCCTATTCTTGATGCAAAGCCAAAATATGAAAATAAGAAAAACATACAGAATATGCAAAAATCTAAACTGCAAACATCAGTGCAGGGACACACTGCTAGCACACACACCATAGTGTTGTGTCACACAGCTATTTTATCTGTTTATGTTGGTATTTTCTAAAGCAACAGTATTTGATCTAATTAAGCCTTTAGAGGAGGCTGACCTGCTACATGACTGGAGGAGCAAGAGCGTGTCGGTGGGGTTTATTCAGGCGCGGCAGAGCAGAGCAGAAAATGCATTTACAGCTTTTGAGTCTGGAGGCTAACCATGTCTTCTACCTGCATCCCTGCCCGGCTGTTACAACAACGATTCATGTGAGCTGAATGTGATTATGTGTGCATCCACCGCAGTAAAGTGAAGCAGTTTCTGTCAAAGCCGGCATGACAAATGTCTGTCGTATTCATAACAAAATTTCTGGGAGCATAAAGGCAGAAGTCGTCTGTTTTCCAACTAGAATAAATCTAATCAGATATAAATATGGAATTAAAAGCAACGAAGTAAACACAACATGCTGCCTTAAGAGGACATTGAGCCAGAACCTGGGCTCAAAGAAAACTTTGTAGGTGATGCAATAAAGGTATTCTAACCAGAACATCGACTTACAACAAGATGTAAAGTATTATCTTCTCAATTAAGTGTTTCACATGTTCTCCATTCATAACTAGTGCTTAATGCAGCCTTGTGTAATGTATTAAACATTTGACCCATTTTTCCTGACAGATCTGGTGTGACTGATTTAATGTGTACACCATCCTGCTTTCAAACACCTTTTTAACTCTGCCCCCAAATCTTCTATGGGACTGAGATCAGAGACCACCTGAAGCATTGACTGTGTTGTCCTTCAGTCACTCTGTCATTTGACAGTATGCGTAGTAGGGATGTGTATTGGCAAGAATCTGGTGTTACGATATGTATCACAACACAGGGGGGATTATACGATATATTGTGATATGAGTAAGACTATATATTGTGATTTTTAAAACTTAATTCAACGGTAGAAAAACTGTCAGCATTCTAAACACTCCAACCTGTTTCATACTTTAACACATCCAGTTTTATTTCTAGATCTAGTTGATCCACTGGAACGAATAAGATGAAAACACCCACCAAATAACCAGCCACCCATTTACGGATGGGCTTTAACTTCTTGCCTGATGTTTTGAGATCTTGCTTCATTATTACAATTAGGTCTGTAGAAAGGATAATCACGGCTGACCTTCACTCCATCCAGGACTTGTAAAGGTCTAGGGTCAGGGAAAGGACAGCTAACATCTCTGCAGACCCCACACATTCTGAACACAAACTGCTCAAACTTTTACCTTCAGGTCGGCGCTAGAGTGCTATTTGCAAAACCAAGCCGCAACAGAGACAGTTTCTTTCCCCAGACTGTCTCTGAGATGAATTGGACCAAAGTCAAATGTCTTGTTTGTGTGCACAAACTTGGTGAATATAGCTGATTCTGATTTTATTTTATTTTTACTGATCTGAGTAAACATAAGGTGTTTGTCACCGAGTTGGGTTGCAAATGGTAATCTGGCTTTTTATGTTGATTTCGAACTATTGACTAGTGAAATGATTTTATTTTTATTACAATGCAGACGCTTTAGATGCACCAAATATTTGAAACAGAAACGTTGTCATAATAGTCAATACTGACCAAAGAAAATTGCTTATAATTAACCTAATCTTATTTCTGAAGGTACTAAAGGTGAAAGAGAAGACCCACACAGTACAGAATTACAGAGGATAAGAAGTATTTTAGACATTTAATAACACAGAAATCTGCTGACCAGCTCAGTGTCGTGTTCTCTGCTTATAAATTTGCTGGTATCACCCAGGAGTCATTACATTATTAAACCATAAATGCAAATGGCCTTTAGGGAAGACTGCACTCTGCCTTTATGTGACAGTTTGCTTTTTCTCCTTCCTATCAATGCCTCATTTCTTCCTCTGATGGGGTCACATGAATGCATTAAGGGACAATCTTCCCCTTGCTTTGGTAGCAGCCAGTTCCACAACTTTTCTATTTCTCTGAAATGACCGCCGTTGACCCAGTGAACACCCACCCCCCACCCCCAAGAAAGCCGGGTTATTCAAGCCTAAGAGTTTCCAGTGGCTTCATTTAATAAGATAATTTCACACCAATTACAAGCTCTCAGCGCACAGAAGTAATGTCATTACACGCTTGCTTGGTGACAAATTCCTGGCCGAGATGAGGCGAAGCCTGAAAATCATAGCAATCCGAAGGAAAACAGTACAATAATTCCTCCAGCTCTCTGTTCTCTTTCAAGAGGTCATTGTGATAAGCATAAAATTACAGTTAAGGGATGATGCTGCAAATGCTTGGTTTACACCTCCTACATGACAAATCCTGATGCCTGATGTTTGTTCTCTTGTCGGAGAAAACACAAAGCAATTACAGATATAGTCAGGCAGAATGCAGAAGAGTGTGCATTGGTGGTGACTTATTTGACACCAATTCACTGGCTGCTTGCAGTTGCACAAGGACAAAGGCTGAATCATGAAAGTTTTCAGATTGTTTTTTAGCACATTTCTTCATTTTGATTTGAAACACTTCAAGGTTTGTAATATTTTTTTTCTGATTCATTTCAAAAGCTGTGAAAAAAAGTCTAGTTGCCTTGTCACACAGTTCATATTTTGAAGTCCAATTGCTCCCTAACAACTCAATTATTTTGACCTGTTAATAATGATTTGTATGCAAATATAGATAGAGCATTGTACGTTGATGTTTACCACCTATCTATCAGGCATTAAAAGGTAGCTACCCAGCTGCACCTGCCTCCTACCTGCTTGGTTCTTCTTGAAAATGAATTAAATCCTAGCAGGAGTCCCATTTCACATCAAAATACACTCCTTCCGACTCTTCAGGCTCCTGGAGACCGTTTATCAAAGATACGCTGTGTGAGCAAAGTACAAGAGCTAAATTAACTTTTACAAGTTTGACATTGACAGATGATAAAGTAATTCAGTGTCAGAGTTTCACTTCTTGTTTTTAAAATATCTTCAGGACAAATTGACTCTAATGGACTCTGCCAATTGAAACAGAAGTTCTCAGATTTATGTTTCATTGGAAATTAGATTTGAAACTGGGTTCTGTCATACATAATACTTTAGCGATGAGTCTGACTTTGCAGGGAGTTTTTTGCTGTAAGTAATAGGTTTTTGTCAAATAAAAAAAACTCAAATCGGAAAGAAAACTATCTTCACTGCTTCACTGTTGTGTTTGAGCAGTGGTTCACAAACTATTTCTGCTGGACCCCACTTTTGTTAAAGTGGACATATGCTTTTAAATTCTTCCTTTTTTACATCTAAATCATTCAGTTGTGGTCTATATGTAGAGGAACTGCAGTTATCAGGTCGGAATTTTTTATTATAGTAGTTCTATAGGCTCCTCTTCTAACCCTGTTCTTGTACTTATGGCATGCCTAAATTTGGACTAGAAACTCACAGCGAGAAATAAAGATGGTGGATTTGCTCCACGTTTAGGCGGAAATCCATAACCAAGTTTGGCAGTTCCATTGCAACTACTGTGACGCAATAGTTCAAAAAACTTAATAGATAATAGATAAAACTGAACGGCCTAAAAAATATGACCCAAAATATTTTACAAAACTATATCCACAACACATGGAGTGACAAATCGATGCTTTTTGCACTCCTAGGCACTCTAAATTCAATACACAAAGCATTTAAGGGCTAAAAAAGTTGAATTTTCATGATATGTCCCCTTTAATAAAAAAAAATTCACGCTCCCCGTCACTGAATTTGGTTCATAGAACATTGCTTTCAGAAATATGCCATTGTATGCAAGTTTCATTAAAAACTTGTTACAGTTATATTTGTGGGCAAGATCACTGCCCTCTTCCTTCAAAAACAAAAATTAGTAAAAACAAAATTAGTGGTGTTAAAATCACTTTCGAATTATACTTGTTTATCCTAGTATCACATTTCGACAGTTCCTAGGCATTTTAAACGCGGCTCTACAAAGATATGAATGAGTTTATCTTGTGCTCAGAGTGTCACTTGTTTTGTGTTTGTGTTATTCAATGTTTTACAAATGAAGCCATTTGAAGATGAACATGTTTGTGATTTTTCTTCCAGTTATTGTTTCTTCCAGTAAAAATTTTCCTAACTTTCAACAATGATTAAACCAAAACAACAAGCTCTTTGGAGGAATTGGATTTTTGTTTCCATTGGGGTTCATGTGGCTTCAAGTTCGGGAGAATATCAAAGTTGAAAAATATGAGCTATTAAACTGGGAAGCTAACAAAGGAAGAGTTTATATTCTCACTTTTACCAGAAAGTTTCTGAACACATAAGCCCCCGCACTGATTGTTAATTTAAAAAGTTGAAAGGTACAAAAGCATGCAGCTGTTAAAAGGCTGTTGATGAAAAAGAAAACCCAAATTGAATCTCTTAGACGGCAACTATAACAAAGATGAGAAGAGGTTCAGCTGAATGGTGTTTCGTTTGAAGCTATTTTAGGATGAGTAAGCGCGACTGCCAGAGGCGCATACAGTTGTATGAAGTGGACAGCTGGAGATTATGGAGCGTGATTATCCAGTCCTGACATTCACAGCTATAAAAACGGGTTAAAATAAAATTTACCACTCATTCAAAGGCCCGAAAGAGAGCAGAATTGTTTTTTGTGGCTCATCCATGTGACTCATTTCTGATGACAAAATGCAGATTTGAATTAAAAAAAAAAGAAAAGAAAAAAAAAGATTTGTGCATCTTAGGCGTTGCTGTTTTTTAACCGGAGACACTAACGGCCTGTTTTTGTTTGCTTGCTGTTAACTTTTAATTATCCTTTTTGCTGCCTTTAGCTTTGGTAAGCCTTTTCAAGTTTTATTGCTCACATTTATGCATTCATATTTATCCACAGCTGCAATATCTGGAGCAGATTCAGCTTTTTTTCCTTTGACAACCAGAGGAAGAAAAGCCTTCATCAGAATTAAATTCAGCATGTCATCTAAGATTTTATTACTGCCATCCTGCCTCCTATTCCATTATGAAATCTCAGTAGGAGTTAAAGTTGAATCAAATGGATGCTATAAAATAAAATAAGTAAAAAGAAGAAAAAAACATGTAATTTCATGCTTTCTGCATTTCAGGGTGATTTCTATTAAACAGAGATAAATGAGCCATGACTAAATGACACCTGTGTTGCGGAGAAGTTTTCTGGTTAGGGATGTTTGTTTTTTTTAAACTTCCCTCAAACTCACATTTACTTGTAAATTCATTGCTCATCAACTCCCTTATTCTTAAATGTTTAAAGTTATTAATTAATAGTTTTATACAATTGTATCATTCATGGAAATGAATCAGAACTTCTCAGTTTTTCTTTACAAACAAATATCAACAGCCTATGTTATCTGTTAATTTTAACTATAATAGAGTTTAAATCCCTGACGTCTGTTTAAAGCCATCTGTGGCAAAAGATGGAGGAGATACTTCAGTCAAAGTCATATTTTAAATGACCACAACCTCAATGGATCATTAACAGATTTTAAGTTATGAAAAGAGGCACGCTGGTATTTCATGTGTATGGTTTCATCTCTACCAGTCTAGACATGCTAGATACTTCCTTTGACTTGGGAAGCAATTTTAATTCTGTTTTACAGTGTAAGTCAGAACCCCAATTGTCTATTGAGCGGTATTAGGGCCAAAATTAAAACTAGGCATCCTAAACATTTGCCTCTCTGATGGCAACGCCAGCATATCGGTGCTAAAGGACAACAGAGGGAGATGGCAATCCAGTGGGTGACCAGCCTAGGGACGCTAGTCATCAGCCTCTCCAGTGCAAACACATGTGTGTTCTTCTTATTTGCCAGCGCTGGCCACTCAGTTGGCTCAGGCCAACACTGATGGGTGTGCAGTGGTGTTACTTTTTCACCATAATAGGGTGCACAGATTGCCCATCGTCCCAAAACCGAGAGAAATCAGATATCTCCATCAGGAACATCACATAAAGACGTGTTACAGTTGAACATTTCGGCGGATTCAGCTAAGTTATATTTCTTTTTTGATGCCTGGAGGTTCTTTCTCACACTCGGCAAGATGCGGTGATCACTGCTGCAGAGAGTGCAGTTATCTGCCCAACATCTGCAGATGAAATGACCCTGTTTCAGTCTCCCCAGTGGAAACCTTAAGAAAAAGGCCAGGAGTAAATAAAAGTTCTGGGAAAATTTGTTCTTGGGGAAAGATGTGCTGCGCCTCATAGATGAAACACGCCTGAAAAACACGCCAAAAATAATTACTTGACCTTTTCACAATTTGTTACGTTTGTAGTAGCAAGGCTGGGAATGATCTCCAAACTCTAATCCAAACTTTAATATAAAAAACATACATATTTTGTCTTCAAACAGATGCAAGCTGCAGGAGACCATCAGAATCTTATCTATTTCCATGAGAGCCAACAAAAGAGACTAGCATTCCTGCAGCACTTTCCACTTCATATTTTCAAAGTGATTTCTTTCTCTAAGGGACATAATTGATGATTATAAAGTATTTTTGTGAACAGTTTTGGGAATTCCTCCAGCAAAACACGCAGTTGTCCAAATCTAACAACTTATCCTTTTAAATAAGTTTTACAATGACGTGATCTTTGATAATGCTTAAGGTGACATAATCCTTTTTCATATGTTGTTTCCGTAAGTTTTCCTATAAATTTTGATTTATATGTGTAACAACAAGAGAAATGGGGAATCTGACACTAATTATTGTTCAATTTAATGTTGTACAAATCTTTGGTTGTGTAATTTGCCCCCCAAAAAAGTACCAAAGGCAACTATTGTAGAGTTTCTGGGCAAACCTGAGGACCGGGTTGGTCGGAACTCGGATAAGAGGAGTTAAGAACGACAGGAGACTAACAGGAAGGTGAGAAAAGACTCTTGGGTGGACCCAAGATGAGAGCTAAGGAACACTGTAGACCTTAGCTTCACGGTTTAGTAGGTATTTGGGGTTTTAAAGTCACAGTTCGGTACGTTTTCGGTACTTATTAATTAAGACAAATCTTTTTTTTACCGTGATCAGCATTAAACAACTAACCTTTTTTCCTAAAAATCCTTCCTTTCATTTCCTGAAACTAATTTGATTTTATTATGTTCAATCACTTTGAAAGTGTAGGACTGGTGATTTGATGGATTTTAAAATAAATAAAATAGTACAAGCAGACATAGCCAGAGCAGAAAACAATAGAAACACTTGAAAACAATCAGTGTTAATGTTTAGAAATGTTTAAATAATACTTTGGGCATATTTAAGAATAAAAGATGCTTAAATCACTTTGGAGTTGTTTTAACATTTAACATTTACCAACCTAATCTCCCATCTATACTTTAATCCACCATGAGCAGCTGCTGGGAAAATCCCTGCTCATCAACGGGGATTCCTCCAACTTGCATTTTATACAAAATAAGGAGTTTGGGCTGATTGGATGCTACTGGTAGCCATGTGGACGTCAGCTGGTTTTTCTCTAGTATCAGCTGTGGCGTCTCTGCATTTGGGGCCCCACCAGATGTCGCTGTGGAGCTCTATGCACGGCATTCTTAAATTAATCAGTAGAACAGGGTCGTTCTTTACAGAGTAATACATAAAGGCCGATTCTGTTACCAAGAAGATTCTGTTATAAACATTTGTGTAAAACTATAACTATCTATCTTTGGCAGAATACTGACACACTCAGTAGGCTAAATCCTCTTGAAACAGTGATTGGGGCTGGCCCCTTAACGTTTGTTTAAATGATAAATATCTGAAATCACAGAGCGCATGCCCATCGTGCGCTCAGTAGACAGCCAAGGGGCATTAATGCCACGTCCCCAAGCTGAGATCCCGCAAGCTTCCTCGACAGAGAAAAGCAGCAATGTGCCATCTGGCGTGCAGTCAGCCGGAAATTTATTAGAAGAAGAAGAAGAGATGCCGGTATCAAGACACAGCAGAAAGTTATACGCCCCGTTTTGCCAAATGCGAAAGCTGGTTGTGCAGCATAACTCATATTAAAATATCGGAATAGCACACATCACATTTACGTTCCGTTGGATAGAAGTGCGCAGCCATCTAATGATGTGTGTTATTTTATGTGCTTCATTTTATATTGAATCAATATTAAATTAATCACATAAAATAGCAATCAATATTATTGATCAAAGTCAGATTGTATGCATCACAGAAAAACTAGTTGCTGTGCCCCACCTAACTTATCATGCCAGCGATGCGACTGAGTATCAGAGATGTTTATGTTCAGCCTGACATTGTTTCAGGTTAGTGCAGAGCGTGTTAAGGACCTTATTGCTGTTGAAAGATGCGTTCGCTGACAAAGTTCTGGTTCAGTCCATCTTTCTTTTTCTACTGTAGCTGCATGAGAAACCATTAATGTTCCCAAAATAGCAGAGTTTAGTGAAAGCAGGAAATCCTTTCTCTTTTGTCTTGGTGTCACTTTTTAAAGTTGCGCTGCGGAAACGTTGCACTGCGCTCTGAGTTCAGCACATAAACGTTCTGCATGTTTTCAAGTAGAAAACAGCTCAATTCATTCGGTACATGTACATAACGAAGCGACAGGGCCGTACCAAAAAAATACTGTTACAGTTATATTTAAAATAGGCATTTATGACCATTTTCAGATGGGGTCCAGTATTTGGAGATTTTAGCTATTTGCAGGCAACTATGGTCCCTAACCCACATCAATACCTGGGATTTACTGTATAAAATTTCTGAGGCTTCCCGTGTCTTTGGATTTACTCCATTTACATTTGGGTTGTCCTTCCAGTCACCATCAAAAGCCTTGCTAAACAAAGCACAGCTCTTGAAATCAGCAACATCTGTGAACTTTGAATTTAGCAGAAACAAGTCTCTGCTGATTTCACAAATTGACTGAGTTAAAACTGCATCAATAGTTAGACATGAAGTTATTTTTGTGTTTCTGAGAGAGTTTTCTTTACAAACATTTCACTATACTTAAGTCCATAACAGATTTGACGTGAGAGAAGTCGAGGGGCATGAAAGGATTCGTAATGTTATGGAGCTCAGTGTCAGCTTAACTGCACTGATACAATTTGAAGCTTTTAACCCTTAGTTATGACAACTCACTGGGTATTACATCCGTTTAATGACTTAGGAGGAAGCTCTTTGGGATGCTTAGATTAATGCAGAACAGTATAGAATCTTTCATAAACGTCCAGACACAGACCTAACCAGGAGCTTTACATTTTTATTATGGCTACTGATTTTTATGAGCTGATCGATAAAAAGCAATAAACAGGAGCAGCTGGGAAGTTGCTGGTAAGATCACACAAAGCCTGATGAGCATTAGCAATAGTTTAAAACTGAAACCTAACATCATTAGCATGTATTTTTAAGATGCATCCATTGTAGCTATAAATAAGAGAATGTTTTTTACTTGTTAAATACACAAAGAGATGTCAATAATTTCCTGCCATCTGCAGAGAACTTACAGATCCTCGCCTGCCTATATCATAGAATGATGAAGGCTGAAGAAACGTAAACAGTAAAAAGGTCCTGATGCAAACCAGAGTATGAACATCTGCTGTTTGTAATGAAAAAGAGGGCGGATGGGAGGCAGAGACCTCGGTCACACAGGCCCTGGTAGCAGCACTGTAATGTGACAGAGTGATTTAGGTCCTGTGTCTTCATAAGGTCCGTTATCTCCTCCCGCTAACAGGACCACGCCGATTCGCTCCGACAACCACAGGCTGCAGCTCGGGAGGCAGAGCTGATAATGGAGAGGCTCGGTCTGCGCAACATCCGGCCACAGCCTACACTTACATGAATCACACTCTGAGCCAGCAGTCAGATACATTTACATCCACAACTTTTCATTATTATGTATTTAACTGAATTTTCTCTTTATTGCTTTGAGAGAATCAAGATTATCAGCTTGCGGTCTGGAAGAGGCGAGAAACAACAAAGGCTCCCATCATCAAGATGTTACATCTCAAACAATTGAGTCATCAGCACAAATTTTCTCTTAACTTAAAGATATTTTCCATCCCTGACATGATTCTTAGCGTAGCTTGCCAATAAATGAATCAGTTTCTGTGGTTTCTGTGTTTCTTTCATACACAAAATTATTACTTAGACTGATCAAACCTGAACTGCATATTTCTCCACTCTACAAGTTTGACATTAGATTCCTTAAAGCAAAGTTTGAGATGTATGAAAAGACAAAAGAGAGCATTTTAAAGCTTTTTTTTGGGCATCACGCACTTCTAAGATAATAAGATAAACATGAACATGTGCATATGTCCATATTAATAGCTTTTAAATATCCTCTTCATCCTGAACAGCACGCTGTCTTCCTTTCACTGACCTGTACTTCATTACAACGTCTTTTCAGTTCACCTAGAGTTTAATTTCTCAGCTCTGTTCAGAAACTACAGAGTATCCTGACAGACCAGTCGGTTGCAAATTCTGCTGGAGAATTAGTCAGCTCTGACACAGCGTTCCTCTTGATCAAGCATGCAAGTGGAAGCTGAGACGCTGCTTCTTCTCAGCTGCTGGCGGCAATGTGGATAATTAGGAGTAGTGTTGATCACGGTTCCATCTTTTTTTTTTTTTACCAGGCTGATTATTATCCATGCACCAGTAGGGAGGCACTGACAGTAAACCACTGCATGCACAAATACTCACAAATTACAGGTTGAAAGCAGAGGAGCTGCTGCAGTAATGTGCTCTTAAGAGTGCAAGAGGTTTTGGAGACTTATGTCTGAAGTTAGCTCCAGCTAAGAGAGCAACAAAGAGCTGCAGGGTTGGATCAGTTTGAATTAGCTCCACCCAATGACAGCAGTTATTCCCTTCTCTCTCTCTGATTACAGTAAACTACACTCCGTATAACCCAATTTGAAAGCTGTTTCCGTGGATACTCATTGTGCCAGAGCGCTGGAGTGTTTGCAGCCAAAATTGTGACAAGACAGGCACAGCCGAGTAGAGAAACTTCTCATTACATATTCATTCAGAGTGCCTCATTGTTGCTCCTTGAGTTAGGTCTGTGTTACCAATCAGCATCGATTGACGGCCGGCATCTTCCCCAGGAGCATTATGTCCCGTAATGTGATTCCTCTCCCTGAGCATCCATCCATAATCCCACACCTCTAGCTGCGCTGTCTGGGCTTTCTGCACAGCTGAGCCGCGCTCGAACTGGGATGCCGTACATGAAATTCAGTGTTAATGCTGCCATCCTGAATGAGAACTGCACAATAGAGCAGAAATGAAATGGATCCTACGCCTATTACCGAACATGTTAATCCTCTTAAGAAGTTAAGAGAGGTCTTGATGACATGAGGGAGAGGCAGGAGTGCAGAGCTCTGTGGAAATGAGAAGGAACAGGTCGGAGAAATGAGGTTTGTCCTGAACAATAGCATGCCCGCTGCCACATTCCTACAGTCATTAACCCGTGATTCTCTCAGGCAAATTAGTAGACAAAGAGGAACATCGTGAGCTGGTCTTTAAAGGGCAAATATATTTTAGATTCAGACAACCACAAAATATTTAAAGTATGAAATGTACTTCCATTTACTGATGGTGATGTAATGTCTGCAACCAGTTAAAGTCTGTCAGTGGTATGGTAAACAGAATAGATGAACTGGTTGTGTGGAAATTAAGAGAAAGGATAGCGACCATTTTTGCTAATAAGATCTACTGTGAAGGAAACGTGTCAGCTTTAATCAGGTGAAGATCTCTCTGTTCAAAACACTTTTTACTCCAGCATTTTTAAACAATCATAAACTTTGGATGAAAGTGATAGCCAGAGCGGGGAGACAAGAGCCAGACCACTGACAGAACTACAACTGTTGTTTTTGAGTATAAAGTGTTTAGCCTCAATAAGTAGATGAAACTTCATCATATACAGTGGCTCGCAAAAGTATTCGGCCCCCTTGAACTTTTCCACATTTTGTCACATTACAGCCACAAACATGAATCAATTTTATTGGAATTCCACGAGAAAGACCAATACAAAGTGGTGTACACGTGAGAAGTGGAACGAAAATCATAGATTATTCCAAACATTTTTTACAAATAAATAACTGAAAAGTGGGGTGTGCGTAATTATTCAGCCCCCTTTGGTCTGAGTGCAGTCAGTTGCCCATAGACATTGTCTGATGAGTGCTAATGACTAAATAGAGTGCACGTGTGTGTAATCTAATGTCAGTACAAATACAGCTGCCCTGTGACGGCCTCAGAGGTTGTCTAAGAGAATGTTGGGAGCAACAACACCATGAAGTCCAAAGAACACACCAGACAGGTCAGGGATAAAGTTATTGAGAAATTTAAAGCAGTCTTAGGCTACAAAAAGATTTCCCAAGCCTTGAACATCCCACGGAGCACTGTTCAAGCGATCATTCAGAAATGGAAGGAGTATGGCACAACTGTAAACTTACCAAAACAAGGTCGTCCACCTAAACTCACAGGCCGAACAAGGAGAGCGCTGATCAGAAATGCAGCCAAGAGGCCCATGGTGACTCTGGACGAGCTGCAGAGATCTACAGCTCAGGTGGGGGAATCTGTCTATAGGACAACTATTAGTGGTGCACTGCACAAAGTTGCCCTTTATGAAAGAGTGGCAAGAAGAAAGCCATTGTTAAAAGAAAACCATAAGAAGTCCTGTTTGCAGTTTGCCACAAGCCATGTGGGGGACACAGCAAACATGTGGAAGAAGGTGCTCTGGTCAGATGAGACCAAAATGGAAAACGCTATGTGTGGCGGAAAACTAACACTGCACATCACTCTGAACACACCATCCCCACTGTCAAATATGGTGGTGGCAGCATCATGCTCTGGGGGTGCTTCTCTTCAGCAGGGACAGGGAAGCTGGTCAGAGTTGATGGGAAGATGGATGGAGCCAAATACAGGGCAATCTTGGAAGAAAACCTCTTGGAGTCTGCAAAAATCTTGAGACTGGGGCGGAGGTTCACCTTCCAGCAGGACAACGACCCTAAACATAAAGCCAGGGCAACAATGGAATGGTTTAAAACAAAACATATCCATGTGTTAGAATGGCCTAGTCAAAGTCCAGATCTAAATCCAATCGAGAATCTGTGGCAAGATCTGAAAACTGCTGTTCACAAACGCTGTCCATCTAATCTGACTGAGCTGGAGCTGTTTTGCAAAGAAGAATGGGCAAGAATTTCAGTCTCTAGATGTGCAAAGCTGGTAGAGACATACCCTAAAAGACTGGCAGCTGTAAGTGCAGCAAAAGGTGGTTCTACAAAGCTTTGATTTAGGGGGCTGGATAATTACGCACATCCCACTTTTCAGTTATTTATTTGTAAAAAATGTTTGGAATCATGTATGATTTTCGTTCCACTTCTCACGTGTACACCACTTTGTATTGGTCTTTCACCTGGAATTCCAATAAAATTGATTCATGTTTGTGGCTGTAATATGACAAAATGTGGAAAAGTTCAAGGGGGCTGAATACTTTTGCAAGCCACTGTATTTCACCGTTAATCGTCTGTATGTGACATATGTAGAAGTCGCAGTCTGACCCATTTGGTGATGGCAATATCTGACATTTTAATGTGTTTTCATAACCTTCTTATGAGCATAGTGGAGACTTTTTTTTCTCCCTTTTGGGATCCCTAGTTCTAGCGTGTTCAACCACTGTGTGGAAATAAGAGATGCAAAGGCTGTAATTGGCGGAGTATGATGGCACAAACTGGAATATTGTCCTCACCTATAAATGTCCCAAGAGATCTGTTTGTTATTGCTGCAACCTTGGCAGACGTGAGATCTTTGCTTTAGTGAAATATAACACGACTCTCTGTGTACTCTAGAATTGCGCCGCTCTCAGTGTCAGCATGTTGGAGTAGCTCTGATTCTGATTTGTTCGTTATTTTTGCTGTTTATAATACATATTTGGCTGAGGCTTTGCTTTGCTGGACAATTATTCCCTCTGGTTGTGGATGCTGTGCAGCTGGAAGGATTTTTGCTCTTATCTTTTCACTTTCTGACAGTTGCTATGATGTGCTACCGTGGTAACAAGGTGTTTATTTTTGTTTGAGTTTTTTTGTGCATTTTTTTTTTCACAACTGGGAGCAGCTGTTTAGGATCTCAAAAGTGCAAAGTACAAATCCCACAGGGGTTGAAATGGATCCAGTGGCGGTTCCAGACCAAGTTTACCATGGGGGCCAGAGTTTTTTCATGGGGCACTTAAAAAAGAATTAAACAGACCAAACAAAAAGACAGGGCAATATTTCATCGTTTAATACATTAAGTGAGACACAGAGTCCAGGAGCCACTTTCAGCTTTGTAGCAGCAGGTCGCAGACCCCATATCTAGCGAATGAAAACTGTGAACCTATCTTAATATGGCTGAAGGTAAAAGGGCAACACCTTAATTTTAAATGCATTGTTAAAGTAAAACTGTGAAGATAAAGAATGAAAATGGTCCCAGGGACCAATTAGTTATGATTTCTGAGCTTTAGTATTATCTCTGCAGTACAAAGGGCCAGGTAGCGCCTGTCTAGATCCGCCCATTAAAGGGGGCTTCATGGATGGAGAGCAGGAGCAAAGAAGGACAAAGTTCAAATCATCTCTTCCATCCATCATAATGGGCAAGGATCATATCCCTAACTCCCAACATCTCTCTACCCGAGTTTCTAACCATACAGCCAGACATAGATGTAAAGAGGAGTGGTAAAAGCAAAGGAGATGGATTAGCAATGCTTGCTAATAACTGATGATGTTATCCAGAACATGTTACTGTGAAATATTATCTCTGGTGCCTGGATATTGAGCTGTGTATCACCATTCACAACTCTGTTGATTCTTGGATAATATGAGTTACAAAAACATGTAATTTTCCCTTGGGATAAATAAAGTATTTTTGAATTCAATTTAAATTGCAAACTACTCAGTCTGACTAATACCTGTCTGTTTTTTATTTACAATTTACCTCCAAAGATGCTTCAGCTGCAACTTGTTTTTCCTCTGTGTCTGAGCCAAATGAATGAGACCATGTTTCACTCCATCTGCTGTTTGTATTTTAACATTTCATTTCCCTTTCTTCCACCACATTAGCATTAAAACGAGTTTTTAAGCCCAAACGGGACACTGTTGTAAAGAAACCTAAGTGCAGGCAGACTAATAAAGGTTGACAACCATGGCACATGTTATCAAAAACACGTTTGATACCTTCATCACAGTTAAACACCCACCTGTAAAACAGACTGATAAAGATTTGCACAATCACAGCATGATTCGCTAAAAATTAAGTATATCAGTGACACAGAGGTTGGGATGAGCATGCCCAGAGCATAGAGTAATGCTGGTTTAAACCAGAGCAGAAATTACATCTGAATGTGGGCAGGAATGTATTTTTTGTTATAATTTTTGTGACGTGAAGTCTTTCCCCACTGTGGAGAACTACAAGGCTCACCACAGAGCACTTTTACTGTAAATCCCTGGGTGGAGTCCTGGTCTTATAGGTCTCCAACCTACTGCTTCAGATAATATTTCCTCTGACATTTTCATCTTTACTGGATAAATCAACTTACATATTGCCCTTATGAAGTTTTTGAAGACTTTTAGCATTGTGCGGTCCACTTTCAGGATGGTGTTCACTATCACTTCAACAGACAGGAGCACACTAAATGTCTGAGGTTTAGGCAAAGGGCAAATCTCCTTCAAAATGCTGAGTAACTATGCTCTAATGTATGCTCCTGATATGATTACGTTTTCTAATAATGAGGGGGCTACATTTTACGGATTTTTAAAAAAATGTCTTCATCTTTTACAATTTATTTATAATAATTGAATTTGTCATTGTCTTTAAAACCTATATACCAATAAATATTCATTTTAGAGAAATGAATATGCTGTTGTGAGATCGCCTTTTTTTTTAATTCTCACATAGCTGTCATTATCGTGAGGTAAACAACCCTGAACATAACTGAAAATTAAAGGTTGTAAAAATGATGATACATTCACTTTATGGTACAGCGTAGAGTGTTTCAGCATATGTTGAGGTCAGCTGTCAATAAACAATGATGATGGATCTCACAGAAAATTGAGCTACAGCTTTAATTCTGCTTTTTTTCTGAAAACATAAGTCAATCTGTTAGGGCAGCTACATCTCAGAAAGACTGCAAAAATTAAGCTGCCTAATTAACCAGAGTTTCCCCAGACCAACATTTTTGGATCATCTCCTTCCCTCTGAGGCTGCTCTCTAAAGCTACTTTTTAAATGGCTTCATGTGCTATTTTGAACCTCTTTAGAGGCTAATATAACTTTAATAAATGATCATGAAAGGGGGAGGATCAGAGACTAGATGAGCTATAGAGCAATTGTTTTGGCAAAAGAGACAACCAAAACCAGCTGTGAAATTAGGCGATGCTGTGCCAAAAAACAGGAGATGTAGTTTGGCTCACCTGTCTTTTCCTGTCTCCTTCTTGAACACCATGTCGCAGTAGTTCATCCTGTCCTCCGTGGTGACGTAGATACGAGCGTGGGGGTAATTCTCAGATGCCTGTCTCAACATGTTGTAAACGATGCCCTTCCCGTCCTTCCTCATGTTCCGTAGCGGCCCCCACACGACGTAGACGGTGTCGTTACCCTGGCCGAAGAAGTGCTGCGGCTTCTGGAGCAGGAGCGGCACGCTGGTGTGAGAGACGACCCTCAGGGTGGTCCGTCGACCGACGTCGTTTTCGAATCCTCGCGTGGGAGCGTTGTTCATGCGCCAGATGCAGGGAGAGCGGTCTATCTGTGCACCGGCAGCCTGGCCCAACATCTGACCTGAGCTGGACACAATGCTACATAGCTCACAGCTCAGCTTCAAGGGCTAAAAAACAGAAAAAGATGTGATTTTTTATTATTCTATTCTAGAGGTTAAAGATCAGGGTCAGCTACAAAGAAGCCAGCATCCCCTCAGATAAAAATATGGATTGAAAAGTGAAAGGTTGATTTTTTTTCTTTTTTAGATGCTTTCGCAGCAACACCAAGTCAACAGTTCAGGCATCGAGAAAAAATAAACTCTCAAGTTTTCTAAGAGAAGTCAGAGTTCAAACCTGGAGGATCTGACGGTTTACCTAAAGTCTAAAATTCACACTTTTACTGGAAGAAACCACAAATAATGTATTTCACTGGGATTTCATGAGACAAATCAACACAAAGTAGTGTGCAATTGCGAACTGCAAAGAAAATGTATTTTGGGGTTTTTCTCCACCAGCTTTGCACATCTTTACTGATAGTTTCCCCGTTCTTCTTTCAAAGCACAGTCAGATTGATCTGTAAATATCAGTTTTAAACTTTTGCTTCAAATTCTGAATTGGATTTAAGTCTGGACATTGACTGGGCTAATCTTAACACATGAATATGGTTTGATAAAAGCTATATCATAGTAGCTCTGTGTCTGAATGCTAAGAGTGATTGTCATGCCTTTTGCAGCCTCTAGCAAATAACAATCAAGGTTTGCCCTGCATTTAGCTCCAACCATCTTTCATCAAGTCATACCAGCTTACCTGTCCCTGCTGAAGAAAAAAATCCCCTTACAATATACTGCCACTACCATGTTTCACCAAGGGGGTAGTATGTTCTTTGCTATGCACAATATTTGCTTTCTGTCACTCACACCGTGTTGCATGTAAGCCATAAGGTTCCTCCAAAGTTATCATGAGCCTTTTGGCTACTTCTCAAATTCGTTCTCTCCTTAAGTGAAGGTTTTTTGTTACTTTAGGAATTTTGACTTCTTCCTTACTAAGTGGCATTTCAGCCCCAGAACTCAACTTGCTGTAAATAATGACTAGCTTTACCCTGTGTCTTCACAAGATATTTAGCTCTTGTTCTGGGGTTGATACACTTATTCTTTTTTAAAGAAGTCATTTATGTTTTTATGCAGGGTATCTAAATATCTGTTTTCAATTGTAAGTGCAACCAACAACCAATGCTCACCACATTGAACAAACGAATCTGCCTGAACCGGGGTCCAGGCTAGGGAGAAGTGTGGACACACTCCAATTGTGCCTAGATTGGGCTGTGCTGGTTGCTAGGCAAGGCAAGGCAATTTTATTTGTATAGCATACTTTCAACAACAAGGTAATTCAAGGTGCTTTACATGATTAAGGGGTAAAATAAAAATACCAGTAAAACACAGACAAAGCATATAAAGTAAAAACAGCAATAAAGCAAGAAGCACACACAAAACATGATACACCAAAGCATTAATCAAAGAAAGCTCTAAACAGATATGTTTTTAGTTGTGATTTAAAAGAACTCAGTGTTTCTCAGCTTTGCAGTTTTCTGGAAGTTGGTTCCAGATTAGAGGAACGTAGAAACTGAAAGCTGCTTCTCTGTGTTTGGTTTTAACTCTAGGGATGTTGAGTAGACTGGAATTAGAGGACCTGAGTGTTCTGGTTGGTTAGTACAGTAACAGTAGATCTTCAAAATACTTTGGTGCTAAGCCATTCAATGATTTATAAATTAGTAAAATTATTTTGAAGTGTATTTTCCAAGCTACAGGGAGCCAGTTAAAGGACTATAGAGCTAGGGTGATGTGCTCTACTTTCCTGGTCCTAGTGAGTACACGAGCAGAAGCGTTCTGGATCAGCTGCAGCTATCTAATTGACTTTTTAGGCAGACCTGTGAGAACGCTGTTGCAGTAATCAATCCAACTAAAGATAAACGCATGGATGAATTTTTTCGAGGTCCTGTTGCAACATCAGTCGTTTAATCACAGAAATGTTCATCAGATGATAGCAGGCTGACCTTGTTATTGCCTTTATGTGACCCTGGAGGTTCAGGTCTGAGTCCATTACTACACATAACTTTCCGGCCTGATCAGTAGTTTCTAGCTGTATTACCTGAGGCTGTGTGCTGACTGTTGATCGTTCCTCTTTAGATCTGAAAATAATTACTTCTGTTTTGTTTATGTTCAGCTAGAGAAAGTTATGGCACATCCATCCATTAATTTGCTCGATGCATTTACTTGGGGTTTGGATGGGTTCAAAGTCACCTGGTGACATCGTAATGTAAAGCTAAGTATCATCCGCATAGTTATGGTAGTTAATCTTATTGGTTGTTATAATCTGGGCTAGTGGGAGTGTGTAGATATTAAATAAGATGGGACCCAGGATGGTGCCCTGGGGCACCCCACATGTGATTTCTGTTCGTTCTGAATACATTTCCTATTGAAACAAAGAAGTCCCTGTTCTTTAGGTAAGACTCGACCCAGCCAAATATTGTACCAGAAAGTCAGACCCAACTCTCTAGTCGTTCCAATAGTATATCATGATCAACAGTGTCAAATGCTGCACTGAGGTCCAACAGAACAACCACTGTGGTTCTACCACAGTCTGTATTTATGCGGGTGTCATTGAAAACTTTGACAAGGGCAGTCTCGGTGCTGTGGTGAGCACGGAAACCAGACTGAAAAACATCAAAGCGGTTGGTCATTGCTAGGAGACTGAAGGTACCTATGAGTTTTTCAGCTAGAAATTCAGATGTAAAATACAGCTATTTGGCTTTCAAGGAAAAATCCACAGCATCACGATAAGTTTTCAAAAGGGAGGAGGAAGAGCGAAAAGTGCAAGTGGCAGAACATTGGATTTCTAATACAACTTCAGAGTGAGCTTCAGAGTTTTATCACCAGACTTTGGGTTTTGTTTGCATGATTCCTTCTGACTACGTTTGCTGCAATATGTGCATGAAGTGCATCAGGTTGAAATTACTGCTCAGAATCACACGCTCAGTGGTGTGCAGGGCTTTGTGTAGGAAACCAAATCCTTTTTTCCCTTTTTCATAACAAGACTCAAACTGATGGTGGAAGTACAGAAACCTCCTATATGAACATAGAAAAATTCTGGAGCTTGAAGCAAACTCAAGATAACATCCAAGCGCACACATGATACCAGGTTTGTGGAACAATGGCCAGGAAAACCACAAGGAAAAATGTATTGGGTGTTCAAATCTAGTCCTGAAGATCTGGTGTCCAGTATATTTTAGATGTTTCTCTGGTTTAACACACCTGGATCAAATGAATGGTTTATAAGCACACTCCTGCAGAGCCTGGTGACAAGCTGGGGGGTTATTCAGCCATCTTATTTATCTGTGTTGAAGCAGGGATACCTCTAAAACATGCAGGACACCTGTTCTTGAAGACTGGAGTATGATCCCGCTGGTACACATTTCAAGTATAAAACTAAATAATTGCATCATGTCAAATGAATGAACTCATTCCAAAAGTAACAGAAAAAAGTTTGAGAACAGGTTTGAATCAAAAGCAACATAAAGCCCCTAGTAAATTAAAATAAGGAGCTTGGTGAGGCAAAAGAAATTCAAATGAGGTTTTGCGATTAAATCTCAGAAAAATCACGGATGCTCATTTGCAAGTGAAGGTTTTCAACGTTTTTTTTAGATAAATACTGTCAGACAGTTGACAAATAAACATAAAGGCAAAGATTGCGAGTGTGTGTTATAGTTTTAATACATCAAAGGGGTTGCGTACTGTCAGTTGGTTATACCTTAATCCAAAGTTTGCAGTTCTAATTAAAGATAAAGCACTTTATGACTTCCTTTAGTGTCTATCTCTGCAGCTTCTGCAGGGCTGTGCAACAGTTCATAAAATACAGCCTTGGGAAAGGCAGTTAATTAGAACAGAGACCCAAGAGAACCTAAATTTATCACATTGTGAGATGCTGCTGAGCCTTATCTCTTGGTTTACAGCCTTAGAACAATGTGTGCGCGGTTTCTATCACTGAAAAGCTGAAAGTGCAGAAAACTTGCTAGGAATGTTCGTCCTCTGTATATATCTTGACCTCACCAACGACAAGGAAAGACACAATAGGTTAACAAAGGCTAAATGATAACAGGCTTGTAAAAAGGTTCGGGTCATGATAAAAAAATAAAAAAAGAAGAAGAAAAATCATCTAAATAGAATAAAATTCAGTGAGGTAATACTTACCACCCAATTACAAACTTTCACATTGATACAGCTAGAAACTTCTTATCAGGCCCGAAATCTAGGTATAGTAATGGACTCAGACCTGAACCTCCAGGGTCACATAAAGGCAATAACAAGGTCAGGCTTCTATCACCTGAAGAACATTTCTAGGATTAAAGGACGATATCGCAACATGACCTAGAAAAACTCATCCATGCGTTTATCTTTAGTCGGATTGATTACTGCAACAGCATCTTCACAGGTCTGCCTAAAAAGTCAATCAGACAGCTGCAGCTGATCCAGAACGCTGCTGCTCGTGTTCCTCACTAGAACCAGGAAAGTAGAGCACATCACCCCAGTACACTGGCTCCCTGTAGCTCAGAGAATAGACTTCAAAATACTTTTACTAGTTTATAAATCAATGAATGGCTTAGAACCAAAGTATGTTGAAGACCTACAGTCACTATACCAACCCTCCAGACCACTCAGGTCCTCTAATTCCAGTCTACGCAACATCCCTAGAATTAAAACCAAACATGGAGAAGCAGCTTTCAGTTTCTATGCTCCTCTAATCTGGAACCAACTTCCAGAAAACTGCAAAGCTGCTTAAACACTGAGTTCCTTTATGTCACAACTAAAAACTTTTCTGTTTAGAGCTGCCTTTGAGTAATGCTTTGCTGTATCATGTTTTGTGTGTGCTTCATGCGCTGTTGCTGGTTTTACTTTATATGCTTTGCAATGCCTTGATGCATCTGTGAGTGCTTCTTGCTTTATTGCTGTTTTTACTTTATATGCTTTGTCTGTGTTTTACTGCTATTTTTATTTTACCTCTTAATCATGTAAAGCACCTTGAATCACCTTGTTGTATAAAGTGTGCTATACAAATAAAATTACCTTGGCTTGCCTTGCCTTGATACATTGATAAATGTGTGCCTATATGAGTGGTTTTTAATACACGGATTAAAAGTATTTGACCTTAAGAATGTGCCGTAAAATAGTTGAAGACCTTTAAAAGGCATTACTGCCATGAAGATATAAAATTACTAATCTTAGATGAAGTTCAATCAGTTGATCAATTGGAAGGCAGGATTAAGACGCCTTTTTCCATCTTTGTGTGATCTTATGAAATAACTGATGCGACAACTATCAGAAGTGTTACTTTTACTCGTTTTTAAAACTCAAACATCGCTGAAAGCTCACAGCCATACAGGATATCCCAGTCTCCTTTTGTGATTTATGAATGGTCAGAGGGAGTTCAGCCGTATCTTGTCTTTACAGGTTTATAACAGAAATGTTTTGTTAGAAGCTTATGGAGCACCATATTCACTGATGCAGGAAGGACAGAGCCACAGTTAAGCTCAGAATTATTCATTTAGGTTCAAAGTAATCCTTTAATTTTACCAACAGGTTTCTTCTGACTGGAAAACATATAAATGTTTAGGAGTGGCCCAGTCAGAGGAAAGGCTCCAAGAAAACAGCTGCTTAGCTAAAAATTAAACAAAGCAATATAAAGTCTATGAGAACCTTAAACAAAAACAGCTTAAAGAGATGAGGAGAAAAGTAAGGGTAAAGGTAATTTATTGAGGCTGTCAAAATTATTAAAAATTATAATCTAATTAATCACAGGGTAGCTGTGAATTAATCACAATAAATTCACATTCTGAAATATCACAGAAGAAGTACCATTTTCGGTGTAAATAAAGGACAAAGCTGTTACTTTCTTTTTAAAGGCAATACAGGACAGAGCCACTAAACTTTTGTTTTGAACTAACATTTACATGTGGCCCTTCTAATCTATTCATATTTTAGCCAGTTGCTAAGGCAAACTAACTGGTTAACATTTTCTGAATGTAAAGATGAGAGTTTCTTATTAATTTTGGACAACCCTGAGCATCCTTTTTATGAGACTATCCTACAAGAGAGTATCTTTAGTCAGAGGCTTCTTTAGTTTCACTGCAACACAGACTGCTACAGGAGACTCTTCCTGCCCACAGCCATGTTGTGACACAGATACGTAGGTTTTGTCTATGAATAATTATGAATAAATGCTTAGGGCAATTATTAATAAGATTAATAATTTTGTCAAAATTACCAAGTTTGGGGCACCACTTGGAATCCAGGAATTAATAATAAGAAGAAGAAGAATAGCCAAAATAGTTCAGTCTTAGTTAATGTTTATGATTACTTGCCTGACAAGCTGAGATAATTAAACAATAGATAAAGGAATAAGTTCTTGGTGTACTTTGAACAGCAAGTTACTACACATGTATGGGGAACGAACGACTTCCAAAATACAAAAGTTTATTACAAAAAGAATTCAACTTTCAGTTAAAATGCTTTAATCAACAAACTTATTAACTAGTAACACCCAACTAAACTACTACATAATAGGAAGAATTAATAATAAAACTAACTACCAAAGGTAAACATTAAAATGGACAAATATGCAAATAAGTAGAAACAATAACCAATAAAGGCTTGTATTGAAGAGTTTTGGGAGTGAAGCCAGGTAAGTCTTAAACTAATTGCAATTAGTTTAAGACTAATTAGTACCTTTTGGTTTGTTATCAAACCACTAATTCACAATGCAAAGCAGTAGTTAAGACAGAAAAAAACATTATGTGGAGTAAGTAATGTTTCATTAAAACATTTGCTGAATTAGAAATCAATAACCTTTGGAGAATTGATTTTATTTAATGGATCGGTCACCGCAGTGATTGATCTTTTAGTATTTAGTATTTTGACATACTAAGAAAGCGGTTTAAAAAACGATTTATATGATTAGTTTTTGGTGTTTAAACCATTTGTTCTAAAGCCGATCTGTATTTTTGAATACTGTAGGTAGCAACCTTTATTGTTTATGAAGCGCTGGCGGTCTGCAAACGCAGGCTGCACTTATCAGATCTAGCGTGCGGAGCTAATGTATTGTATGTAGCGCAGCTCATAGCCAATCTGTTTTAGAGTAATACCAAAGAATAAAGGAAATAACTCATGACATGACTGTCAGTCGCTCATAAACCTTTAAAAAGACTATTTATGCTCAAACAATTCTTACAAATGCAGCAAAAACACAGTGAAAAACCCAATCAAAACAAACCTTAATTTGTTTATTTCAAGCTCATTAATCTCTGCCCAAACACAACCATACGTAAACGTTTCTTAGACATCCAAGGAAGGGTGGCTCCGTTGTCTGAAAAGACAGGCGATAAAGCAGAGAAACCAGCTGTTATAGGGGGTCAGTTAGCAGTAGCTGAGTGGGGCGCTAACAGTGAGGCTTCGGATGTGGCTGCTAGCCACCGTTAGCTCAGCCTCGGAGCGTCGTTCCCCTGCGGACCTGCTCCCGTTTCCCGGGTAGCAATCAGCTGCTCTCGGGTTGTTCAGGTCTCGGCTACCATGGTATCCGGTGGAGCACCAGCAAAGAGAGGCTCCCTCTCTCTCTGTGGAATCTGTAATTCAAAAGATTCCTTCTGCAGTTTCCAACAAGTCATTCAAGACTTCATTCACCTGATCAATTGGCAGATTGTGGGAGTCCTTCGGATCCAATGAGTTTCTTCCAGAAACCCATCTCCCCCCTCGCCAGCGAGGGAGGTTTAAAGCTCGTGCCTCTTCTTTGTGGTTGCCCATGGACAAAGAGGAAGAAGTTCAGAGCGGCAGCTGGTTTGGTTTCAGTTTGGCCAATCACAACTCCCCCTCTTGCTAAGAGTTGTGTAATCAGCACTCCTACCAGCGGGAGGTCTGTGCTTTGGTCCGGTATCCATGGCTGTGTTTCCAATAGCCATCAGGATCTACAACAACTTCTTGGAGAATTAAATAGTATGAGCTGCAAAAAAACTTAATTGTTCTCTGGTATTAATAAAGTATTTTTGACTTGAATTTTTCTGAATAATAGAGTGACTATTTGTTTATCAACAATGCAGATACGTGCACAAATGGTGTGACACCAAACCTTTACATTACTCCTTGGTTTCCACTGTTATTATTTGCAGTTATCTTGCAGCTGCAGTGTTGGTTAGCTATGTTAGCTTGCTTGTTAGCCAAAGCTTACCTGTTGTGAAGTGATCGCGGCAAATGTTTACATTTTTAATCATCTGCTCATTCCAAATGCTTCTTCTGATCACTTCCAATCAAAGATGTCTTCTGTTTGCCTTGAAAGGGCCAGTCGATAGAATGCATGTTTGTTGTTTTTATCAACGCGACTAACAGTACAAGACATAATCGCGAGCGAGCACTGAAAGCATATATATATATATATATATATATATATATATATATATATATATAGAGCCTGGACGTCACGTGACTCTCAGAGCGTAGGCGCCATGTTAGCAGGCATGAACGCCATCAAAATGAACCTCGCCAGCTGTGATTTTACTCCGTCGGAGTTTACTTCCCATTTTTAAACAGAAGATATTATTGTCTATACCGGGAAATTAAAATGATCAAACATATCCGACCCTTACCATGCCCCTGGGATATTTTTTTTAAACTTCAGAAGCTGTCGGGGCGGACTTTTTACCGGACCTGAGATACTCTCACAACGGCGTTCATTAAGCTCCACATCATAGCACATAGAACAATGTTGGCTATATATACTCGCCCCAGAAGAATATGTGCAACAATAAAACGCATTCCCTTTGCAACCCTTGCAGTTCTGTGTGGAGAAACTTCAACTTTAACTTACAGATCAGAGTCCTGCAACAGGGCGGGTACCCGCATAAGGTTTTTACATCATAAAGTTGTTAAATTAAATTTCAAGGGTCCGGGAGGAAGTTTCTTTAATGGGGCCGGGTTGCGAGTGACAAATAATTGTTTTTAATATTTTGTTTAAGACTCCCAAAGAGGATTGTGTTGATATATTGTGATATGTGGAAAGAGCATGCCAGAATATTCCTCCGATTTGCGCTGACAGCGGAATATTCTCGCTATCTAGACTTCCAGCGCTGCCAGACAGACTTTACTGCAGCGGGATTTGCGATTCATGAACTGAGAACACAGTTAAAGCCAGGGACTGTGGTCAATTTTTCATTTCTGCATATTGATCTCTGCATCAAATAAATTTTAGTTTTCATAAATTTCAGAAAAATCTCTCTCCGGCAGCGCAGGATGCCTAGATAACGAGAACATTCCGCTGTCAGTTTTGCGCTGAATATTCTGGGATGCTCTCACCATAAACACATATCAATCAACACGATTCTCTTTTAGTCTTAAACAAACAAAAATATTACATAAATATTTTTTCACCCGCAGTGGCCTAAAGAAACTTCTGCCAGACCCTTGAAATTTAATTTATGTATTTTTTTATCTTTAAACGGATACATTGCAGGACTCTGAGCCCTGAACGTGTTTGCAGCGGACTACGAGTCTTTTAAAACCTCGACATCCACTGCTAAGAATGCTGCAACATCTTCACAGAAAGAAAATATGAATGTAAAAGAAAGTGTAATGGAGTGATTTAAATAATAGTCCGTTCAGAAACACTGATTATGAGGAAATCGTGGTGGGAGCACAAGTGGATGTTAAAGTATTATACAATTTCCCGATCCATTTTCCCTCGTCCTACTCCGGAGCATCGCTTAAAGTATATTAAAGTCTGGAGGGATATAAATGGACACAATCGGGGTTTGTTATCGGGATCCAGATCTGGAATCTTCCTGCACAGGATTGCTGTTGTCACCGGGAGGGAGACCAGTCCTGATTTTGGTTACCATGAGTAACAGGCAGTAGCTAGGTTATGTCTGTGTGCAACATGTTGTGTGTTCATTAATCTCAGGAAATAATTAAAGTATTTTTATTTCTAAAAGCATCATTGTAAAACAGAGAGCTGTTGTCAATTTGCATTACTTAATGATACAAGAGCAGTTATCAAACAAATGGTAATAAATCTGAAATACAGGTGAATCACTCCCAAAGACTAAATGAAACGGCTTCATTTCTGCCTGATCGCTGATCGCGCGTTTCATGGCAACGATCCATCGTTTTCTGCGTTCTGTATCCTTGGGAATCCTAGAACATTTCTCCCTTATCTCATCCGCGTCTGTTCTGGCATCCTGGGGAGCAACAGCTAAACCACCATATTTACAGTTTCTACGTTTGGATTAGCTGCAAATAACAACAACTGCAGGAGACTGCCTGCCACAATGGCGCCCAGTCGATTTGAAGTGTTGCATGCTGGGAGAAGTGACGTCAACTCCCGGAGCTCTATATAAAGAAGGGTGTCATCATCATCATCATCAACACAATTTGTATAGCACATATTAGCAACAAGGTCGTTCAAGGTACTTTGCATGATGAAAACAAACAAAAAGCATTACATTACAGAGGCAAAATAAAGAGAGGTAATGAAAAGTTGGAATCCAGACTAAAACTAATGATGTTCCATTGATTATTGTTCAAAGACAGCTACAAACAGATTGCATTTTAGCTTTTCTTTGAAGGAACTGAGTGTTGCAGAATGTTTGCAGTTTTCTGGAAGTTTGTTCCAGATTAGAGGAGCATAAAAACTGAGTGATGCTTCTCCATGTTTGCTTGTGATTCTGGGGATGCAGAGTAGACTTGAACCAGAAGACCCGAGTGGCCTGAAAGGTTGATATGACAACAGATCTTCAACATACTTTAAGACTAAGCCATTCAATGATTTATAAACTAGAAAAAGTATTAGCCAGTGTAAGGACTTTAGAACTGGGGTGATGTTCTCTACTTTCCTTGTTCTAGTGAGGAACACGAGCAGCAGCGTTCTGGATCAGCTGGAGCTGTCTGACTTTTTATGTCCCTTTTCCACTAGGGTCGGTTCGGTCTGGAACAGGTAGACTCAGCCACGATTTTACGCGTTCACATTACCTTTGTCGGGGCCGAGGAAACCCCATTTTTTGGACTACCTCTGCCTTGGTCCGAAAATCTGACGAAAGATAAATCCGTGGATGAGTTTCTTTAGATCTTGCTGGGACATCAGTCCTTCAGCCTAGAAATGTTCTTCAGGTGATAGAAGGCTGGCTTTGTAATTGTCTTTATGTGTTTCTGAAGGTTTGGGTCCATTACTACAGCCAGATTCTGGGCCTGATCAGTCAACATATAGGGAGACTGCTGAATCATTCTATTCTATGGAGAAAGTAGCCATGTTGAATTTTAAACTTAGTTTGATAAGAAACCTCCAAAAGGGATACTACTCCAGTTGATGTTTTGTTTTACTTTGGAATCAGTCATTCTGTGATACAGGTTTAATGGAACGCCTTCGGCAGTAAGTAGGTCATCTGATGGATATTTGTCATTTAGCTCTATAGAGAGGAAAACCCGTTAAACTGATTTTATCAGGGAAATCAAAAACAAACTTAAGGAATAGCAATTAACCACCTCTTAAATTATGTCTCAATCTACCTGATTACTGGAGCTGCCATTGCTTCTTCCTTGTTAAAATACCTCTCTTAATCTTATGACTGTTTTTATGACTGTTGAGTTGTATAATGAAAGTAATATTTTGGCAGAATTGTATGATAAGAACATTAAATAAATTAAATTTGGTCATTTTAATCAGGGATTTACAGGCCTATTTTATTTTATTTTATATCCTGCTGTCTAGAACAAACCCATATAAGAAAATGACAGTGAGGTTTCAGCCGTGGTCATACAGAGCTGAGAGGCAGTGTGATTTAATATAATATATGCTTTCTATTTTTTATTTTCTGCCATAGACAAAGACTAATAACACATTATTAATGCTTTCAGCAACCCTTTGCCAACAAAGAATGGAAGTCATAAATCAAAAAATGTATTTTTATTGAACCTAAAATCAGAGTTTCCAAATGTTCTGATGAAATATAATTATGTATGTATGTATGGATGGATGGATGGAGATACAGACACATTTTAAAGGTAAAAATGTTCTATTTTTCTCTTTCCATTTTAATCTGAACTATAAAAAATTATTCAGACTGTGTTGCTGTTTGTTTTGATAAGATTAATCTCACTTAGGAAAAGAAAATGACAAATTATTTATTTAACATTTGCTTAATGGAGAATCAGTGAAATGTCACTGATTTTAAGACAAACAGCAGATGTAAACACAATCACACAAGATAATCCAGCAAATTCTCTCATAACCACTTGGCTTATCTGCGCTCACAGATGAGCTTACTCAAGATCAGTTTCTTAAAATGAAACAAAAACTGAAGCCCTCCCTTCTCCTGACACATCAATCTCCTGTAAATTACTCAATCTTCTGGTTTTTTTTCCTTCTCATCTGTGGATGCAATCAGAGGGTTATGAAATAATCTCAGCACCTGGGCAGGTCACTCTCTAGCCGTCGAGCTGCCTTGAGCTGTCAGCAGCTCATCCATCATCACAGGCTGCCCTCTGCCCAGCTCATAACTCCATCACGCCTTTCAGCACACACAGATTGGCTCAGCTCTGTGGGGAACACTGGCTGCCTAACTGCAAACAAGACACACAGAAACCAGCCCATGGAAGAGCCCCTGAGCAAGGCATTTGCCCCTCCGCTACAGCCTAAACAGTTATTAAAGTCTTCTTGAAACAAGAAATGAAAGAAATCCTCTACTGAATACGCTGGACCCCAGAATAGCCTACCAAACCCTACTGGCCCGTGTCATTTCACTCCGTGGAAACTAGGCATTAATCCCTAGATAAACACTCTGCATGTGTTCAGTTATAAAACAACACTCTGTTCATTTGTACACATGCATACCGAACAAACAGAGCTGTACTGGATAGTTGCTGTAACCTGTGCTATCCCAGAACCAGTGAACTGCTGGAAAATGAGGAAAGAAGTGCTTTCTTCAGGAGTTAAAGGTAGGTTCATGGGGATCAGCAGCCAATTAAAACTTTGAGAACACCATATTTGTTTGGTCAAAAGGTAAAACTGTAAAAACATAGCGTTTCAACAAGGATAAATTGTCGGATTAACATCAGAATGTCTCTGATCTTTGTGCAGTTTAGTTTGAAATCAACCTTCATGGAGTTTAAGTCAATTATGTCCTTTATAGCTTCATTCACAGCTGATCAGATTGAGTAGATGAAAAGATCAGCTGTGAGTTAAACTGTGAAGGAGAAGTCATCACTTCATTCCATAGATACATAAACGTTATTTCCGACTCGGTTCCTTAAGACAATTGATCTTTTAATATCTTGAATTGGTGTTGACAAATTTTGCTTGAAAAGCTGCCTTTACCTCTTGATTTCTAGTTGCTGGTGTGGATAAGAGATAATCAAACTCAGGATTGTGAAGAGTTCACAAGCAACTTGTTGCTCGAAACAGCATTAAAAATAATAATGGCTTGCATTTATATAGCGCTTTTCAAGACTCTCAAAGCGCTTTACAACTCCAATATTCATTCACTGGAATTCACACACTGGTGGAAGCAAGCTATGATTATAGCCACAGCTGCCCTGGGGCAGACTGACAGAAGCAAGGCTGCCATATCGCGCAATCGGCCCTTCTGGCCAACACCAGTAGGCAAGGTAGGTGAAGTGTCTTGCCCAAGGACACAACGACATGTAGCAGGTGGAAGCTGGAATCGAACCCACAACTGTGTTCAACAACTGCAACTGGGTTGCAGGCTGACAACTCTACCACTGAGCTACAGCCGCCCTAATAAACCATGGTGGTGATATTCCGACATCTGAGGGAATGAATAATATTATTTGTGTGGGTAAATTGCCTCCATGCACTATGATCCTTCAAAAAAAAAAAAAAAAAAACTGAATACAACCAGAGGAAAACCAAAAAATAACTGGATGAGATGTTGATAATGATGTAATCCCTGCCTGCTTTTAATACTCGTCTGAAAACACATATTTATTCTTTGGCTTTCAACATCAACAAAGTAGTTTGACCTTTTTTGTTTGAGTTGGTTTCATTGTGTTTAATCTTTACTCATTCTTATGTCAAACGTCTTAGGTTTGTTTTTTTCTTGTAATGTATAGTTTTATAGTTTGCAGGTATGTGCTGCACTTTGTTTCAGCTGTAGTTGTTTTAAAGCGCTTTGTAAACAAAGTTGGTATTGAATGGTAACTTTGAAGAAATTAAATAGGAAATAATTTTGGCAATTATAACTGACCTAAAACGGAAAAAGTCAGTGAGGGAAAAAGTTGTGTTTTTATACAGTTTATGTAAATATCAGGCTTTAGCTGGAAATATATGTATAAATGCTCATCTAATGAGAGAAAATCCTGGAATCTAGTTACCAACAAATCTTTGTGAATCAATAAAATGTAATGTACCGCACATTAATCACAAACTAAGTGCACTTTTATAATCCCACTAATCCTAGCACTCTAATAAAAACTAAATCTGCTCAGGAAAGCCTGTGATATGAAAGCATGAGTGTGTAAAAAAAAAAAAAAAGAAGCTGCAGACACAACCGTCGTTAAATTAGAGAGCTGGGCTGTGAACTTAACCTTGACGTTCCTTAAGTCGCTTTAAACTCGATTAATTAATAAGCAATAATGATTGCATTAAGAAGCTGCAAATCGCAGCACCTCCCTGGGAATTCAAATTCCTTCTTTCAAAAAAGAGCCTTTGCGCCATTTGTGTGGAGATCTAGTTCTACTGGTGGAAAATAATTATTTTTAGTCTTTATTCCTCTCCGCCATAATAAATCTACCAAATTAAATAGAATAAAATAAATGTAATGTGTGGGTTTAAACAATAAAATAATTTCTTACAGAATTCCTGGGCAAACAAAAGAAACTCTCCAGAAGATCCCAACTATATGTTATCTGAAAGGTTTTGCTCTGCAGTTACCCCTGCTTTCTACCCGAATGTGTAAGCGGCGCGTAACGCAATAAAAATGCGTATTCCCTGCAACCTCAGCAGAGCGTCACTTCCTACCGGGAGAGTTTCGGACGTGCAGCGCTGGTGCATGTGTTCCACACAGATGGTCCTCATGCAATAGAAATTCTGTAATTTCATGATCTAACAGAATGAGTAGTATGCAGACAGAAAAATATGTATATTCCATGTTAATAAGTATCATAAGCTCACCATCCAGTCCCAAACGTGAAGATGTTTCTGTTCATCCCTTCTCCTTTTTCACATGTAGGAATCTTTTTCATATTTAATATGCATCCAACGTTGCTTGCCAACCGCCATTAAACAAAAGTTTATGGCTTATGGTATTATTTTCAGTGTGTTTTGGTATAAGTTTTAAATGTCCTACGTTATTGAACAGACCATACATTTCCAACGTTCCTTGAATGGACCATGCAGCATAGCATAGTACGTTACAGTCAATGGTACAGACGAAGATGAAGAATGATGTTTGTGTGTTGTTTAGAAAAGAAAGATTGGTCTTATATACCTGCAGATTTTTTTTTTACTTTTGAATTACTATTAAGTATAAAACAAACTTGTTTGGGAATGGGTGAAATGAACCGAGAAAGATTGGTCAGTCGATTTTGTTTGATCATGCTGCATGCACATTCGGAGATCATTCCCGTTCTGAGCGTCTGGATGAACATTCTGGACGCAGAACAAGCCGGGTATTTAATCTGGAGGGAATATCGGCGACAAAGATGCACAGAAAGTAGCTAAGGGTGGTCAGAAAAGTCGCTAGATTTGTCGCTAGGCGGTTTTTGGAAAAAAAGTTGTTAAGGGGGTGTGAAAAGTCGTTAGGAATAGTGACAAAGGGGCTGTTTACACGACAACGTTGCCGTTTTTGTTTGAATACACAGGTGAAAATGCACTGGGTTTACACGACAGGGCGCGCGATGGAAAACGATGTAGCACATATGCCCGGCCTTTAGATGGCAGTGTGCCCCGTGTATGCAGTGTTCCAAAGTTTCCCCCTCACAACCCGGAAAATAAACATTTCATGATTACTAACAATGGCGGTTTTCTTGTAGTTTTCCGCTTAAATAAAGACGTATTGATTATTTGATGAACTTAATGCGTTTCCGTTGGCGATCGCATAGAAACCTGATGATCTCTAAGTTTTGCTTACAGAGACCAAATAACTTCATAAGTTGCATCAATAGTAACAGCATTGTTGCCATTAATCTGCCATTGTTGTTGTTTTTCTGTAGAAAGGCGGAGTGCGCAAGTTTAACATGGCCGTAGGCGTTTGGCAGTGACATCATCGTTTTCAAAAGTCTCAGGCTTGCGTTTACATGACAACGAATCACCCAGCGTTTTCAGAACTCTCCACTCTGGAAGCCGTTTTCGAAAAGCTGCGTTTTCGCCCTCCCATTTTCCCGTTGTCGTGTAAACCAGAGGCCGAATCGCAGAGAAAAACCTCAGTTTTGTTGAAAAACATTGTCGTGTAAACAGCCCCAAAGTCGCTAAGCAGCTTTAACTTATTGTCGTCCATGATAAAAACTAACAAATGAGCCACACACATGAAAACCCTTCATATTCATGAAGCAGATGTGAGGAAACAGTTTAAGAACCTAAATGCTAGAAAAGCTCCCGGCCCAGACGGTGTGTCTCCTGACACTCTCAGACACTGTGCAAATGAGCTGGCCCCATTGTTCTCTGGCATTTTCAACTCCTCACTGCAGGCATGTCATGTGCCTGCCTGCTTCAAGACCTCCACCATAGTTTCTGTCCCCAAGAAGCCAAGGATCACTGGACTTAATGACTACAGACCTGTGGCTCTGACATCTGTGGTCATGAAGTCATTTGAGCGCCTGGTTCTGTCCTATCTCAAGACCCTCACGGCCCCCATCCTGCACCCTCTGGAGTTTGCCTACAGAGCCAATAGGTCTGTAGATGATGCCATCAACATAGCTCTTCACTTCATCCTGCAGCATCTGGACTTCCCGGGAACCTACGCCAGGATCCTGTTTGTGGACTTCAGCTCTGCCTTCAACTCCATCCTCCCAGACCTTCTCCGAGGCAAGCTATCCCAGATGAACGTGCCTGATCCCATCTGCAGGTGGATCACCGACTTCCTGACGGACAGGAAGCAGCATGTGAGGCTGGGGAAGAATGTCTCGGACTCTCGGACCATCAGCACCGGCTCCCCTCAAGGCTGTGTTCTTTCTCCTCTGCTCTTCTCCCTGTACAGCAACTGCTGCACCTCCAACCACCAGTCTGTCAAACTAATTAAGTCTGCAGATGACACCACCGTTATTGGACTCATCTCGGGCGGGGATGAGTCTGCCTACAGGATGGAGGCTGAACGTCTGGTGTCCTGGTGCAGCCGCAACAACCTGGTGCTGAACGCCCAGAAGACAGTGGAGATTATTGTGGACTTCAGGAAGCTCACAGCCCCACTCCCCCCCATCGTCCTGACTGACACCCCCATCACCACTGTGGACTCATTCCGCTAACTGGGTACCATCATCACCCAGGACCTCAAGTGGGAGCCCACCATCACCTTGGTCATAAAGAAGGCCCACCACAGGATGTACTTCCTGAGGCAGCTGAAGAAATTCAACCTGCCAACACGGATGATGATGCAGTTCTACACTGCAATCATCGAGTCCATCCTCACCTCCTCCATCCTCACCTCCTCCATCACCGTGTGCTATGCTGGCGCCACCATCAGGGACAAACAGAGACTGCAGCGTGTTGTGCGCTCTGCTGAGAAGGTGATTGGCTGCAGACTCCCATCTCTGCAGGACCTGTACACCTCCAGGACACTTGGGCGTGCAGGTCGGATCCCAGCCGACCCTTCTCACCCTGGACACAGACTGACCTGCTCCCCTCAGGCAGGAGGCTCCGGTCCATTTGGACCAGAACCTCTCGCCATAAGAACAGTTTCTTCCCCTCTGCTGTTGGACTCATGAACAATAACCCTAAGACTGCTCCCACCACCCGTTCAGTCACATGACCCATATTGTGGTTTTTTGCACCTGTCTGATTTGCACCGATCGTTACCTGCACTCATGTATATATCAGTCTGTTTAGCATATTATATTTTTATTTAAGTGTTTGTCTGTTTGTTCAAAGTACCGCACAAAGTACCGCAGCAATTTCCTAATGTTGTAAACCTTCCCAACATTTGGCAATAAAACCCTTTTTGATTCTGATTCTGATTCACAGGTCGACTGACTTCAAACCTGGTCACAGGTAATGACTGCTCCTGTGTTTGATTTCCTGTCTGGCTCAATCTGAACTGTGAAGCTTGAAGTGCTCTGGAAGCATAGCATGTAAACAATATACCCAGCGCAGCGCATATCGGAAATAAACAGATTGACTATAACTGTGGCTATGAGCTACGTTATGAAATGCAGATGAAAATGCAAATGCAGGTGAATAAATGTTAAGCTTGTTTAAATCTAATGAGGAAGGAGAGAATGTCTCTCACTTTTTTAAGAAATTAAATCTGCATTAGTAGATGTGACATCAACCAGCACTTTTAGCCTGGAAAAAGTATTCACACACCTTGAAATTTGTATCCAATGCCAACCAAAAATATGAATGTATCTTAATTGAATTTTAATTGACAGACCAAAAGAAAGTGGTGCATAATTGTAAAGTGAATTGATGCACAAACCAGTTTTCCTGTTCCTTCTGAAGAAAAGCATTCCTCAAGCATGATGTCACCACCATCGTGGTTCACTTTGGAGATGGCATGTTTAGGGTAATGTGCAGTGTCAGTTTTTTTGTGTGTGTGTGTGTGATTTTGATCATTTTGTCATCATTCTTTGTAGTTTGCTGTGTCGATGGTATAAATTTTGGAGATCAGATGATTTCCTGGTGCACCTCTACCTAAAAAATGAGCAAAAAAATTGTAAAAAAGCCATTAAAACTTAACTATCATTAGGACTTCTGATTTAACATTAAAATGCAGACTATATATATATATATATATATATATATATATATATATATATATATATATATATATAAACTCTGCTCTGCAATCACGAACAACCTTATATTGAAATTAAAAACTGATATTTCTGAGCAGAAACTAATAATGAAGTAAAGTGGTCAGAAGCTAATAAGACAGATGTCTGCTTGTGTTTCATTTTAATCTCAACACATTCTGAAGGCCTGATTTTAATTCAACTCACAGAGAAAAGAAATCAAGTCTGCACTAATTACTTGATAAATAATTACTTTGCTAATTAGGAGAACAAATTCGGATTGGGCAATCCAGCTTAGTCATTCTCTTGTTTGAATTAAGAGAATTAAAGACGTTAGGAAGAAAATATAAAAATGTTTAAACAGATGGTGCTGCCAAACTAGATTTCTCCTTAGGAGGAAACATGCAGAAGAACCTTATTTAACGTTTCATTTGTTTGCCAAAGCGAAAGGACAAAAATCAGGATGCAAATGTTTTTGCTAGGGGTGTGACAGACCGGGGGCTTGAATGTAAAGTGGTGCTAGACAAATGATTTCTCCGAAAAAGCCAAACAGAAACAATAAATCACACCTGCAGACAGACTCAATCAAATGAAGAAAATAAGACTAGGCGCTAAGGCAACTTCTGCTGCTGCCAGGTTATGCATTATACATGCTAGAGAAATGACACCTTTCTGTGGATCACGTAATACCGTCCACCTTCCAACAGAAAGATCTCTGTCCTTCAAGGTGTTGCTCAAAAGCTACTGCAGCAGGCCAATCTAAACAGACGTTCAAGTCTATCGCTGCCCGTTCTAGTTTACAGCAAAGAACTCACTGGAGTAAAGAGAGAGAGAGACAAAAAGAGGCGTAATTCTGCAGAGGCTGCCTTTCTTTTCCAATGACTTCCCTAAATCTCCACAGGGAGAGGCGGGTGATTTAAGCAGGCTCGTCTGAAGGCTGAAGGAGGCGCAGACGTAGAGATTGGTGTAATGCATGATTGCCTCTGGGCCCGTGTTTTGTGGATGAAAGTCTCCAGAGGCAGAGGAAGATGCTGCGCATTAATCTGCCAATATCAACCTTTTTACCAAAATGCGAGTCATCCACTTCTCATGAAGGGCAAAGCATCTTCTGCAACTCTAAAACCAGTCTCCAAACTACGAGCTTCATCTCTTTTATCCTCTTTCTCCTTCACCTTCTGCTGCATGCATCTTTTACTTATTTATAGGGCTATTTAACACCTAACACACTGAGAAGGCTTTGATATTTCAATTTCCATAAATCGTAATGAAAAGATAGTCACGAGCCGTTTGAAGGCAGAAGAACACCTCCACTGTCAAGACTGTTTGTGTTTACAAAGACATACGGCACACAAAAGACATCAAAAGGGACATTTTTGGATCCGTCTCAGAGATACGGATACAGTAAGTAAAGGAAAATCCTTAAGGAGCTTCTGTGTTTACATTCCAATATCTCTTAATGTGATTCTGAGATGCAATGATAGGGTAATGTCAATAGATGCTTGCAGGATATGACAGTAAGGGTTATTCTGTTATGATGTAAGCAATGTCACTCAATATTAACTTGATGCTTTCACCTTATGGTAAAACATGGGAAAATAATTTCCAGAATAAATCCAAGGTATTGCAGAAAAAAACCCAGCAGAAAAATGATGTAAATGTTCGAGACATAAAAATCCAAAGCTCCAGTAATCCTGCTCTGAAACATCACTCAGCCTTGAGTCATGCTGAGCGTCTCATTTTGCCTTGATCTTTAAAATGTGTGACGATGTCATTCTTTCCACCATGTTGTTTTCCCACAATATATTTATAACTTCAGCTGAAAGGTTACACCAACACACAACATTTGGAAAAGAAAAACATTGTTAAAAAATCTCCCTCAGCATCTCTTGGCACCACATATGAAAATAAAATTAAGGCTTAATTTCAGTAGCATAATCTTATACTAAAAATATCTTAGTTAAATGCATCCTTAAATTTAAGTACATTTTAGGAAATATTTGTTGTAACAGAACCACCAGTTATTATTCGCACCCTTCATAATTTCTATAAAATAAATGTAACTGAATATTTGTTGTATAGTTTACTTTCTCAGGTTGATCAGAACATGTGGGAACTTTTATCAGTAACCTATAACAAACGATTTTCCTGAGAGATAAACATAACGTGACACAGACTAATCCCGAAGGCATTTCCTGTTCAGTATTCGTTGGGGTTAAGGTCCACAGTGTTAGGAGTCTGGGGTGTTTGTCTGTTTCTCTGTCTGTCTGCTTCCTGTTGCTCTCTCCACCATTCTGGAGACTGCAACCATAGGTCCCGGGTGAGCTAAGGACCTGTCCATTAAGGCGAGGGCGGAGCCTGCCTGCTGCACCTTCACAGTAGGGTGGCCAGATGTCTCAGTTTGTGCGGTACAGTCCCGAATTTCCAATTATTTTTTTACACGTCCCGCAAATTGAGACACTGTCCCGCATTTTTAAGAAAATCCCCTTTTTTGTGTTAAATTTATCATTTACAAACTGCATGTCTGGGGAGACGAGAGTAGCGAGGACTCTCAATCAAGCTAGGAGGCAGGACTTTTATGCAGGTTGAGAGCACGCACACCAACAAAGCAAAAAAGAGGCCGGGCCGGTGTGTCGGTCGGCCGATGCGCTGGGCCGATATCTTCCTTTGGTTGGTTGGGGCACCTCTTTTAGAGGTGCCAGGTTTGGGATTGTTGGGTGGTGCCTGCTCGGTGGCTCGGCGAGATGCGGATCCGGCGTCTCTGCTCGTTTGATCACCTGTTCTGTGCGCACCGTGCGTGGCCGGTTCATTGGCGGGTTGGACCGGCCCTGGCCCTCGTTGGATGCCTGGTCTTGGCGCCCTGCGTTGCGCGGGATCAGGACCCGGGAGCTGGTACAACTTGGTGTCCAGATGCTGGCTGACCCCGGCCTGGGGATGCTGTCCGTCCCCTGCGGCTATCGGCGGGGCGCTGGGATGTTGGTGGTGGGGATTGGCCTAGGGTGGAGGCGGCGCGTGGCGGCCGGCCGCGGCCCCTGCAGTGCCGGGGGCCCCTCGTCGGCCGGTCCCTTGTCGGGTCCCTGCTGGGGGGGGGTTTCCCTGGGCCCCGGCTCTCCCGGTCCATTGACCGGCCCGCCCTGGCGCGGCCGGTTGCCGGCGGTGCCCGTGGGCTCGTCACTGCTGCCCCCCGGGGACCCTGCATAGTGGCCGCTGGATGTTCCCCTGGGGTTCTCCTTTGCTCCACTCTTGGGGGATGCGGTCGGCCCCGCCCGGGTCCGCCTGGGGCTCTGGGGGTCCTTTGGACGTCTTTGCTCCGATCTCCTTCATGTCTGCATCGATTCCTGGGAGACGGATTTATGCCTGCTCACACCAGCTATCGAACACTCTTATTGAGAAACCTTATATGCACCAGCATGCTAACACACACACATAGATGTGGGGTCTCTGGTGTTTAAGGATATATTCTTGGGCTGAGGTTATCATTACTAGAGCTTGATTAATCGGTACCATGAGTTTTTCTGTGACATTGTTGTTGTATTTTTATATCTATTTTTGTGTGATGTGGTTGTGCAATTCTTAGTTCACAATGTTTGGTTTGTTTTGTCGATGTTCCTTTTTCGTGTTTTGTTTTGTTTTTCCCCCTCTCTCTGCCGTCCTGTGGGAATGGAGGCAGACTTCAATGTCTTCCTGTGTTTTCTTTGTTCCCCTTCCTCTCTTATATTTTCAACTCACCCTCTCTCTTGACTTTTTGTTTCCTACCTCTCTTCTTCATCTTCCTTCTTTCTTCTCCTTAATTTTCCGTCTCCGTGTCCATAACATCAGGAAATAAAAAACCCAACAATTCATAATAAAGATTTTTCACACATATATCAAGTGGAGGACTATAGCAAAAGCTGTACTGCTCCGCTTGTGAAAGTAAATCTGTTGGGCTTCTACTTGGTACTCAGACACCAATTCTGAGCTCCACACTGCCAAACAGGACACGTAAAAAAAAAAAAAAAAAGAATATTTTGTAATGTGAGCAATTTCTCCGTGTCGCACAGTGGAGAATACGATGTAAAACGGCGCAGAAGATCCAAGAGTCATGCCAAGCGTGTTGCTCAAAAGGAAACTTCCCAGTCAATGGAGAGGTTTGTTTTAAAGCCCGATTCTAACAGACAAGGTAACAGCTGCTGAAATCACAAGTGTTTACCACATAGTGCAACACTCCCAATCATACAGGTCAAAAGACTGTGGAATTAAGCTAACATCGGTCAGGTTTCCAGACTCTGACATAGCAAAGAAAATGTCATGTGGTCGTACAAAGGCAGCATCCATAGTGAGAGATGTGCTTGCACCTGCTTCTGTGGAGATCTGTTTGGGAGAAATAAAAACACCAGTGGTTCAAGATATGCCAAGTGACAAAATGTCCCACATGCCGTTTTTTTCCGTGGCTTCATATGCATCCAATCATGGAACAACTGAACTGTTTCCACTGTCTCTGAGATATTGGAAACCAGAGGTAGGTTTGAAAAACAAGATCCTTGACTTTTATGAGGATAGCAATGAGTCAGCTGCTGCAATACACCAACAGATTAAAATTAGATTGGAGGAAAATGGCCTGCAACTGGACATGATTTCGTCATATACTGCTGAAAATGCTAGTGTAAACTAACTAGTTTTCCAAAAGCTAAAGTCAGACAACAGTGGTATAATTTAAGCTAACTGTTTGGCCCACATAGTACACAACCGTGTAAAACATGCAGGAGACAGGCTGAACATTGACTTTAACTTTGTAGTGAACAAAATCGTCATTTTTCAGTGTCTTCACAGTGTACAGAGGAACCGAAAGCAGTGTTTTTTGCTTTGTGGCAGAAGATTATCAGGTAGTACTGAGACATGTACCCACAAGATGGTTGAGTCTGTGGCCTGCTGTCCGGAGGCTACATGACAGCTGGGCAGCTATCAAGAGCTACTTCTTGTCACTGGGGGAGAATCAGTGTCCAAAAGCCCTGCGGCAGCTGTTCAAAATGGATCAAGATGGTGAGGGGCAACCCCTAGAGCTGCAGGCCTACCTGACCTTCCTCAAAAACACATTGAAGATTTTTCATGATGTTGTGCTGCTGTTGGAGGGACAGGATGGGACCGTCTGTGAGATATACAACCTGATGTTCACTCTCAAGACAAAGCTCCAACAATGACAAATGGATTCCTTCTTTGGAATGGAGACCAGTGGTATCATTTAACTGTTTCCTGAAGAAAAGGCAGGAACAATTAAACAGGATTTTTCTAGCTTCTTCCAAGCTGCTCTCAACTACCTGTAAAAATGGTATGACTTCACAGACAACAACTATCAGAAGAATGTTGCATGTTTGGCACTGAAGAGCAAGTTCACATTCTCCCAGCTCAGTAATGCTGAGGAGGTCCTACAGATAAAGGAGAAAGTGGACATGGATGAACTGTATCAAAAGTACTGTGACTGCCATGCCAGCAGGAAATTGTAGAGAAAAAGGCTCCTGTTTTAGAGAAATGGTCCATGTTGCTTACAGGCACAAAAACAACAAATCTGACTGCTGTTGCATCCTTTCTCTTCAGCATCCACATAACCAACGCTTCTGTAGAGGGAGTGTTTTCCCTCATGACCGCAGCATGGACTGCCCAGCAGAACCGTTGCTCTGCGGAGCTTATCAAGAGTGAATTTCACGTCAAGACCAACTTTGAGTAGAGTTGCAAGGAATTCTGCAGCTATGCACTTAAGCAGAAGGCCTTATTGGAAGCTGCACGCTCAAGCAAAAAAATATGAAGTCAACAAGAATACCAAAGGTAAGATAAACGTAGCATAAGATATACATTGGAATATGGTAGAGACTAAGCCAGTATGGTGCTAGATTTTTAGATTTTGTTCTTGTGCTTTACCATTAGGTACTTTACCTGGTACAGAAATTGCTCTTCTTGTGTGGGCCATGCCTGCCAGCAGTTGTTGTTGTGATGGAGAAAACTGAACTTATTATGGACAGATCTTGAATTTCAGCCAAGCGCTCTTCTTGGTACTGAAAGAGTATGGCTGAACTTTTTATGTTGTGTTTATTATACGTTTCTGTTTTCTCCAGTTTTCAATTTGATTTTATTAACGGTTTTATGCAGTGTCTTATTTTAAAAACGGTGGTTCCTTTACTACCACTAGGTGGCGTTGTCCAGTAAATACAGGTACTTAAAATACATTTCTTTTGTGTGGTTAGTGATTCTGATCTAAGTAACATGAGCTCATATTGTAGTAAAAAAGTTTTGTTCAGATAATCAGCCTATGCGCTAAATGTAGCATACTTCAGTTCTTCTACTTCAAAAGGAAGATTAAGTATGTCCTTCTACTAGAACAAACTCTTACATTTCATGGTGTTTGGAGTTGTGCTTTGGTTTTGTTGGTTGAAATGCATGCAAGCTCAACCCTTTTAAAGCACATTAAAGAACAGTTGAAAGAACAATTAAAGCTTTGGCTGGTTATTCTGTTTTATTGTACACACTTAAGGTGGGGTAACTTGAGAGGAACCGCCAAATAGTATGAACATTTTTGGTGTTTGCTCATGACAGCAGATGAGAAAGTAGAATTTAAATCAAATGTTTTGTTTTAATAGTAATATTAGAGCTAAAGGGCAGGGTAGAAAGTGTTTTTTAAACTTATTATAGGTATTTTTGAATGAATGTGTATTTGTCCCATATTTGGTGAATTGGGATCTGGTCACCCTACTTCACAGGTGCAGCTCATTGAGCTCATCACCGGTGGGGGATAATAGGATCTGGGTTATCTGCAGAATCTGCAGTTAATCTCAACTTCATTTCCTTGTGCAGTGGTCCCAGCTCCAGCGTCCTTCATCATCATCACATTATTTGTCTCAATAAATTTACCACTGGTCTCCCTAGTGGTGTTCTGCATGTGGTTCAAGAAGCTTAATCCAAACATGATACACAGCCGCCTGCAAATAGCTAAAACCAATAAATACTTGAGACCTCGAATACAGATGATTATTACAGCCTACTTTAATACTTCAAACAGCATTTATATCTTAATATGCATTAATTAAATTCAAAAAATACTTTATTAATCCCAGAGGGAAATTAAGTGTTTTTGTAGCTCATACTAGTTAATTCTTCAAGGAGTTGTTGTAGATCATGATGGCAGAAGGCGGGAAGGATTTCCTGTCGCAGTCTGTGTTGCAACGAAATTGAAGAAGCCTCTGACTGAAGACATTCTGCTGTTGTAGGATAGTCTCATGAAGATGATGCTCAGGATTGTCCATAATTCTCTTGATATTGTGAAGAATAACAGTGTAAATGTGTAATACGCATAGTTGGAACAGTCTTAGCACTACTGCAGGCGCTAACATTTACAGTCTTCCTGTTTTCTGCTCTTGGAAATACAGTGGCAACAAAAATAAATGGAGCTCCTGGATTGGCTGCTTTGCTAAGGCCAACTAGTAGCGTGTCAAGTACTATTGCGCCAAGCTATTTCAGCTTCTTTCAAATATTTTAGATAAAAGAAATTCTTAAGAATTAGGAATAATTCAAATAGATTCTCATCATCTGCTCCTCTTTTCATTAAATATAAAATTTTGACCATATTTAATGTTAACATCTATTGCATAAATATCCTTATAAGTATGTGAATATGCCAAATAAACTCAACAAAAAAAGAAACGTCCCTTTTTCAGGACTGTGTATTTCAACAATAATGTTGTAAAAATCCAAATAACTTTACAGATCTTCATTGTAAAGGGTTTAAACAATGTTTTCCATGCATGTTCAATTATCCATTATCAATTAATTAACATGCACCTGTGGAATGGTCGTTAAGACCTTAACAGCTTATAGAAAGTAGGCATTTAAGGTCACAGTTCTAAAAACGCAGGACACTAAAGAGACTTGTCTACTGACTGTGAAAAACACCCAAAGAAAGATGCCCAGGGTCCCTGCTCATCTGCGTGAACGTGCATTAGGCATGCTGCAGGGAGGCATGAGGACTGCTGATGTGGCTACGGCAATACATTGCCATGTCCGCACTGTGAGGCGCCTAAGACATCGCTACAGGGAGACAGGAAGGACAGCTGATCATCCTCGCAGTGGAAGACCACGTGTAACAACACCTGCACAGGATCGGTACATCCGAATATCACACCTGCGTGACAGGTACAGGATGGCCACAACAACTGCCCGAGTCACACCAGGAACACACAATCCCTCCATCTGTGCTCAGACTGTCCGCAATAGGCTGAGAGAGGCTGGACTGAGGGCTTGTAGGCCTGTTGTAAGGCAGGTCCTTAGCAGACATCACCAGCAACAACGCCGCCTATGGGCACAAACCCACCTTCGCTGGACCAGACAGGAGTGGCAAAAAGTGCTCTTCACTGATGAGTCACGGTTTTGTCTCACCAGGGGTGATGGACGGATTCGTGTTTATCGTCGAAGGAATGAGCGTTACACCGAGGCCTGTACCCTGGAGCGGGATCGATTTGGAGGTGGGGGGTCCGTCATGGTCTGGGGCGGTATATCACATCACCATCGGACTGAGCTTGTTGTCATTGCAGGCAATCTCAATGCCTCGCGGTACAGGGAAGACATCCTCCTCCCTCATGTGGTACCCTTTATGCATGCTCATCCGGACATGATCCTCCAGCAGGACAATGCCACCAGCCATGCTGCTCGTTCTGTGCGTGAGTTTCTGCATGACAGCAATGTCAGTGTTCTGCCATGGCCAGCGAAGAGCCCGGATCTCAATCCCATTGAGCACGTCTGGGACCTGTTGGATCGCAGGGTGAGGGCTAGGGCCATTCCCCCCAGAAATGTCCAGGAACTTGCAAGTGCCTTGGTGGAAGAGTGGGGTAACATCTCACAACAAGAACTGACAAATCTGGTCCAGTCTATGAGGAGGAGATGCACTGCAGTACTTCAAGCAGCTGGTGGCCACACCAGATACTGACTGGTACTTTTGATTTTGAGCCTCCCTTCATTCAAGGACACATTATTCTATTTCTGTTAGTCACATGTCTGTAAAACATTTTTAGTTTATGTCTTATGGTGTTGACTTTTTTAGTGTTCATACAAATATTTACACACATTAAGTTTACTGAAAGTAAAAACAGTTGAAAGTCAGAGGACGTTTCTTTTTTTGCTGAGTATATTATGCCCAGAGCTTTAAACAAATTTTGCATGTATTCTTCTGATGTTCATGCCTATTCCACTAGGCACTGCAAAGACTTATATCTTTCCTTTTGTAGAACTGCGGCCAATCAATCTACATTTAGATACAGAGGGCCTTCCCTCCGGAATCATTAAGCCCCCGCTCTAAAGACTATAACTACTATAAAGTCTTTCAAAAGAGAGCTATAAATAATGCTAATATGTAAATAAGTTATGATGTTCAATTAATACATTAAAATGTTTTATGTGTTATTGTAAGCATTTTCATGTCATTTTATGCCCGTTTAATAGGACTGTTCGGTGGTGGTTTAATAAGACCTCATAGTCTTCTCACTCTCTCCCGCACAGTATTTTCATTCTCTTTTTATGGATTTGTAAAGTTGTTTTTTAAATATTAAATGTGCAAATAAAAAATAAAAAAAATCTAATATGTGCAAGAAAAAATTGGCGAATCAGTGAATTTGTGAATAATTTGAAGTTACAATCAACAGAAAAATCTGCAAATAATGAACAACGAATTGTAGAGGTCCGCTGTATAAATGTTTAGGAGTAGCCCAGTAAGAGTCCTGAATGGAATGTATCAAGGGAACTAATTCAATTCATTTCAATGAAGTAAATTTATATAGTGCCAATTCACAAATGTCATCTCAAGGACCTTTACAAAGAAAAAAGGCTAGGGTGGTGGCAAGGAGGCCTAAATATAGTTCAAGTAAGGCTGATATCTAATCAATCGGCTTAAAACAACAGGATTTGTGACCAGATAGGACCTAGGTTTATCTTGCTGCCCCCACAGCGAGGAGAAGTGGAACAAAACTCAACAGAAAACTTCAGCAAAGAGTGGCATCTTGGGTTCACAAGAGTCTTGTGAACCTAAGTCTCTATAGCAAAAGTTTATTTTCAAGGTTTTGTGACCATGTCTACCAGGGGGGCTAATAATTATCCTGAGCAAACATCAGGCATGCAAATGATACACACTGATATAATCTGTATGTGGGTGTATTGTGTTGTGAGCTGTATGTTTATTAAAGACTAAATTTTTCTTAATTCTTGGATTGTAATTTTTGTTCATAATGAAGATTTTGAGTGAACTGACCAATAACAAGAATCTAGTTTTTATTAAGGGTGAACTGCCACAACACGGACTAGAAAAATAATACTAAACATGAGAAATGAATCTGTAAGTGCACGCAGGCTTTGTGGATCCAGCCTGTACAGCCACTTGTCATTCAGAGGGTAGCTCCAAAATATAACACGCTTTAATGGCCATTTTACTCAAAACAGAGACATAATTCACAAAAATGGGCATCAAGCTGAATTCAAGATTGGAAAAGGGGTTTGCTGCTTAGATCAAACTAAGCTAAAAGTTTAAATTCCTGTCCATGGAAATGTCATGTTACGATAAATGTGTTTCAACTGATGAAATTCAAGAAAATTCAAAGTAATGGGACGGACCAGCTGTGTGGCCTTGGGATAACCTCTTAATAGTGAGGTTAAATTACATAAAAGGCTTCTGATGGGAATACATTAACCTTTAGTGAGAGTGATGGACGCCTGACACATTGTGCCTAGGGCACACAGTACATGTGAAGGATCTGAGATTTGCTTTGGTTAGTCAAAAGATAGCAATTTATTGGTCAAAAATGGCAAAACAACAGTTCAGAAAGGGTAAGATATTATCAAGAAGACCGTAAGGTTTTTAGACTCTTACATCATCATCATCAGTACATTTTGGAAATTGAAATTATATTAAGATGGGCGAATGATTTCAGAGATCCCAGATGTGATTTCAGCTTACGGGTTTCTGCAACTAAATAGGCCACAACGAAAGAAACAGGGGAGTAATGTAGGTCCAAAAAGTCAGCTGAACCAGTCATCAGATTCCCTGTTGGTGTAATAGCTTTACCAAAAGAGATTAACGTCAATGATATCAAGAGAAGGGAGCTCCTAAGAAGGCATTGAATGATTCACCCTAATTCTGGCACAATGTATCAAGGGAAACAAGGGCAGTAAACACTGCTATGGGCAAAAGGAGGACTAAAAGCAACCATTGTGGTAAGATAAGTCCCCATGATCCCTGTACCACTCATGGACTAGGGAAATGGCCAGCTACAAGGGACTAAACATGGCAGCACAGGAACAGGGAACTCAACACAGGAGCTACAGAGGTGAATATGTACCCTACCAGACTGAACCCAAGAGACAAAAATGCCTCAGTAAAAGTCCACCTCATGTTAGCAACATGTATGATGTATTCAGGCAATGTGTAGACAGAAAGCCATAACCAGTTTGCTAGATTACTGTACAGGAACATCTGTTCTGAATATAGGCTGGAGGTCCCACCGTCAACCTGGGAGACACCAACAAGAATGACAGAGCTAAGATTCTGTGGGATTTCCAGATCAAGACTAAAACCAAATGGACATAGAGGTGGTGGACAAAGGAGAAAAGAGCACAGTAGTGATCTGGAGCTTTTAAGGAGCTGACGAACAACCATTCGGTACCCTTACCGGTATCTCCAAGTTCCTGTGAGTTTTTGGTTCCTCGTTTCTTCCAAGACTAATCTGTGCTCTCTGTGCTCTTCAGTTTATCCCCAGGAGGCTTCCATGCCAAATCATCTCAGAAAACCTGCAAGTTCACTCAATCTCAGGTTCTTCTGAGTTCCCTTCCACGGTTGTCTCCCGTTAATCTCCAGTCCCAGCTTCCATCTGCCTGTCTGCTCTCCAACGCTTCCAAAGGACAGACATGCATTAGCATGAGAAACCTGAGGCTGTGATCCCCAAAGTAGGAGAGTGGCTTCAACAGATTTCAGGCACAACATCTGAGATCTCAGTCTAGAAGAGTTCAGGAACAACTAAGCTACTGGATAGAGGTCCCAAGCTAGAGGTAGAACCACTTAAATGGATCAAGATTCTTGGTGGTGTTTGCTTTACTGGGCAACCAACAAATATGTGGGACCACCTGAAATTTAACAACAGAATGATATGTTACCATCTAATACAGGAAGTGATTAATTTATGTTAGTACTACACTTGACTGTGTTTTGCATACAGAACTGCCCAAATTTTTCTTGGACTAGATTAAACATCTCTGAATCATTCCTTAGAGATTCTCTTCCATATTGTTCATCAGAACATCATGTACTTGCTGCAGATTTGTCAGCTGCATGTCCCATGATCTGTTACACCCAGATCTGTCCGTCCCAAACGAGATCTATTGAATGGAGATCTGGTAACTGTGGAAGCCAAGGAAGTTCAGGGAACTCTTCGTCGTTTTCAAGAAACCAGTTTGAGATTATTTGAGCTTTGCAATGTGTGCTACGAAAATGTAACCCATATCATCACAACACAACCACGCTCCTGGTTTCATCCCCATTTTTACGGTCACTTTAGTAGATCATCCTCACCATATCTGGACGGACTGAGATAAACATATAATTGAGTTGCTATTTTTATTATACAACTGAACGGGTGTACCTAATACAGTAGCTAATAAGTGTGAGTAAATAAGTTACTTCGAACAAGTTAAACGAACAAGCTCTTAAACAGCCGTATTAGGTAGGGGCTTAGTGTTAACATGTATTAAACTTATTAAATGTGGAAAAAATACACTTAAGCTGTTGTTTCCTTTTCCATTTGTCGTTGCTGTCACTCACCTCCTGTTTTGGGATGCTGACATAGCCCAGATGAGGTTTGAAAGCCTTGTATGACTGCTTGGAGAACATCCAGTGACTGCTGAAGGTCTGACCGAACACAGGCTGCAGGAGGAAGTACGGCTTCTCTGAGAAGTTCACCACAACCACAAAAAGGGATACAGCCACAATCAGGCTGGTGGCAATGATTGACTTCCTCTGTGGAGAGAAAGAAAGCATTAAGCAAAATTTGGGCTTATGTTTCATGTTTTTTTCTGAATGTAAATCCAAATATTGTCATGAAAAAGCAAAGCAGAGGCCAGACTGTCCAGTTGCAAAGTTTTTGATTTTGAAAAACAAAACAAAGGATTTTACATGCAACACATCCATGCACAGTGGCGGTTTCGGTATTCTGGTATAAGGGTTGTTGCTCAGGGTGGCATTGGAAAGGGGAGTGCATGAGAACCAGATAAAAAAAACTATCAGTCGTGTGTTAATGCTTTGTGAATTCACAGTCAATAGGGAGGAACATCATTTACTCTTATTAACTGGTTGGGGGGGTAAAGTAAGAGGGTCTCGCCCAGGATGTCATTCATGCCAGAACTGCCCCTGGACATGCAAAACTGGTACCAGACTCATTTACCTATCGATGTTCATCAATCTCTTTCTCTCTGAGACATTTTACAGCCACTTTTAATTTTTAAATAACAGCCATTAGACACCAGAGAAAACTCTTTATAAAAGGAATCGCATGGCCCGTTCAAAGTCTACAGTGTAAAGATTTTAATTTCGCAATATAAAGATGAAAAGTCTTAGTTACCTTTAAACTTGAAACTCGTTTGGGGCAAATTAGGAATCCTGAAAGTGGATCTGAGCAGAACCATATCAAAAATGTGTTGCTGAGAGAAAGTAGCACAGGGACTTTGAAGAAAGTGTTAAATTCAATTTTTGCCTTTTTGACTCAAGGCTAATGACTCAGAGTATCATCTTCCCTTAAGATCCAAGTATAGAAAGGCCTCTCCTCCTCCTTCTACAGTCAATTGGCAGAGATTACCTCTTAATCTACGCTTACTGAAGCAAACCATTTCACCCCTGATGTGAGTCAGAAGATATACCTTTAAAAAGCCAGCTCAGCTTTTTCAAAGTTATCATCAATTGCTGTATAGCTGTGTGCGTGTGTGTGTTGCCAAAGTAACAAGAGCGGATGTTGGTCCACCAGCTGAAGTAGACTACAAAATCACATCATCTATTCATTAAATTCCCCAGAGACACACCAACCATAGAGTCCCTTCAAAATGATCAATGGGACTTTAATGATGCACTGAAAAGGTGAAGTAGTTCAAATACAGTCATGGTAAAAAGAAAAGTACACCGTTTCAATTCTGGGGTTTTATCAGGAAATATTTCAGTGTTCTGGCCTTCAACAGGTTCTAAAATTATTTAAATGAACCCTGAGAATGTACAACAGATTCTACAGAGATTTATTTTAATAAATAAAAAAGAAGCTAAAATGGAAAACAAAGAACACCCCAAGATTCAAAAGTTTGCAGAATGAGCTTTAGCAGCTATACCTGAAGTAATCATTTTCTCTCGAACTTATAGTTGATGTTGTAGAGTAACAAACTGGTCAAGTCTTCTTTGCTTCGTTTTATTCCTGTTTGCAATCATTTGTTTATTTTGCTTACAACTTTAATCAATACCTCTCCAGAAGTTTTGAAGTATTAAGGCAGCCAAAGTCACCAAAAATTATTTCAAAGACCTCCAGAAAGCCTGGAAAATACTGATCAAGAAAACTTCGAAGGTTTACAATAAAGTCTAATTGTTTGAAAGCAAATTATAGGTTAAAACTTTTGCACTCCATCAGCATTTAGCTCAAAGCAGTACAACAAGAAAGCAGAGTTTGGCATTCAAAGTGGATGCCAAACTCCAATATACGGATATGAATAAAGCTTCTGATATGAATACAACTTCTGCACCTTTTATACAAGTCAAGAGGTTCCTTAATTTCCCATATTTCTTGAGTGTTACCTCAGTTAACTCACTGATGGGCTTTGCATTGCTGTACCACAGTGAAAATAAAAGTCTCTTAAGGTTCCATCAAACCATTACAGTCGTGTTAAGGTCAGGACATTGACTAAGCCTTTACAGATGCAGATTTGCTCCTGTATATGGGATCGTTGCCTTGTTGCATAATCTAATTTGAGCCAAACTTCATCTGTCTTACCTGACTCTGGTGTACTGAGGAGTTTATGGTGGATGTAATGCCCATGTCCAGTCTTTGCAAAAAATAAAAAATAAACAACTAAAAATAAAGCTAAAATCATCACTCCTCTACCACCATGCTGGACAGATGGCATGACATGTTTGTGTTATTATGCTCCACAAATGACCACAAATCTTTAGTTAAAATTGACATTCCAGATGTCTCACACTTCATTCCAATTCAACTTTTAAAACCTAAGATGTTCTGCCATTTTGTTTTTAGAGGGAAGAAGCTCTCCTTATAGAAACCTATGCTAACAAGCCAGTATTCTACCTAATTTTTCTGTCATGAACTTTTACGATTAACAACCTGAGGCCTGTAGAATCTGAGCTCTGGGGTTATTTGCAATTTCTTTACCCCACTGTCAGACCTTGCACGACAGTGGGATGTAGAATGCTTAGCTTCGAATAATTTTGGTGATGGCCTTGTATCCCTTCTCAAACTGATTGGCAACAACACCTGCTTCTCTGAGGTCATTGCAAATGTCTTTCCAGCTTGGCATTGTGTTAACACACACGTGTGTTTTCTGCTTATGTAGACACTGTGAACACAGACTGATTTTACAATAATTGATAAGAAAAGTGAGGCAGGGAGTTTTACTGCTTCAACAGTGTTTAATGTGTTACATGGAGTCAGACACAGCTCATCCTCAAAGCTGCTTGGCAGCTAGAAAGAAACTCACAGACGTTGCTTGATGCCTTTTATGTAGATTTTAAGCTTTTTCACATGTTTGCCGATAAAAATGAAGTTAAATCTGCCATACAGTGCAAAGTCCATTCATCCATCCATTATCTGTACCAGTCCATCCTATGCAGGGTTGCAGGGGGGCTGGTGCATATCTCCAGTAGTCACGGAGCGAGAGGCAGGGTAAACCCTGGACAGGTTGCCAGTCCATCGCAGACCGTGCAAAGTACTTATGTTATTTTCATTGCATTATACTTTGCCTTCAACTACCTATTTTTAAAAGTAGTTTTAATCAATAGGTCTCTGGGCTTTCTGAGGATGTAAGGCAGCTAAACTCCAAAGAAAAAAGTTTAAAAGAACTCCAGAAAGCCCGGAAACCTACTGATCAAGACCACATTACAAGTTTACAAGAAAGTCTAGATGCTTGAAAGCAAATTAGAATTTTAAACTTTTTGCACAGCATTGGCATTTAGCTCCAAGCACTACAATAATAAAGCAAAGTGGACGCCAAGCTCAAATATGTTTCTCCCATATGAATAAAACTTCTGCACCAGTTATATAACCCAAGAAAGTTCCTTAGTTTCCCTTTCTTTTTCATTTTCCCTTGGTTGACTCACCCATGGGCTTTGCTTTGCAGTGCCACAGCGAAATAAAACTTCACCACAAGATCCAAGGTCTAGAGATTCATTATATAACCCTGTACTGAGATGCAGGACAGCGACTGACCACTGGGACAAAGTGGCAGCAACAACTTATAAATGTACCTGTACAGATCACCGCTGTTTAGCTAGGGGATTATGGAGCATGTTCACTTTGCATAATCTGCTTTTCTCTCAGTATTTCTCAAAATAAAGCAACAGCTGGGGCTGTATTGTTTTATGGATGGCAGAATCTGAAGGTAATGAGTATTATGGTCTAGGAGTAACAGCTCAGAGTGATGAATAATGAATAAGCGATGAAGGAGGAAAGGTTTCAGAGGAGAAGCTATAGAGAGAGCAGACCTGGAGATCAATACACAAAACACAGGAGAAATCAGAATATAGTTTAAACAAAATCTGATTGCTACAACATCTCAGAGCCGGAGGCTGATGATAGAAGATGCTTCATGTTAACTCCCTTTTACTGCAGGAAACTGTTAGTCCAACAGACAACACCAGAGCAAACCTCCAGCTTTTGGAAAGTTGGTGTTTTTCTTTGAAGTTATCTGATGGTGAAATGATCGGATGCAGTGGAACAGCAAAACCCCCGCTGGAAATAGAGTGGCTGCAAGCTCTCAACTCCAATATCAAACATCCTAAAGGAGGGGGTGGAGGAGGCTTTACATCATGAAGGACAGGATCAAACAGTTTTGGTGCAGCAGGAGTGAAGCTCGAAAAGATGGTGACTGTTATGCTGACCTGATAAATCATCCCCTATATTAGCAGAGGTATATAAAGTGCCATGCAAAACCATTGAATCATTCACTTTTTGTTACCTTACAACCAAAAGGTTTCATGGTTTCTTTGCTAGGATTTTATGTGACAGACCTTTACAAAGTGGTTCCTTCTACTCTGACACCTCTAAATAAAATCAATTTCAACAATCTGCATATAGAAATAAGTCACTGTTAAAAGAAAATCATACAAATGAATTATTTCACCACGTTTCTTCTGGTTGGAATAATACTGATATCCTTACTTGAATTTGACTCTGAAAAATAAGGGTGATGGCTAGGAGGTCTTCCAACTTCAAAGATTTGGGGCACATCCCCATATTTAAATTAAATTTAACTCAGTTCAAAAATGTGTTTTAATCTCAATAGGAAATTAAATATTGTTGTAACTTATATAATCAAAGTATGTCCAAATAGTTGTTGTGGATGGAGATGCTACAGGCAGGAAGGATCTCTAGTAGCAGTCGGTCTTGCAACAAATTTGAAGATGCCTCTGACTGAAGACTGTTGCTGTACGACAGTCTCATAACTGTCATGACAAGCTAACAGCTCAAAATCCAGGTGTCCTGGGTGACACTATCAGTTGTTGGCAAGCACTGCTCATCCACCTCATTTGTTTTTGCCGCTCCTTTTTAAGTTTCAAAGAGCTGTTGTCGATGCTGATGGCTGTGGGAAGGAAGGATCTCCTGTAGCAGTCTGTTTTACAGCAAATCTGAAGATCCTCCGACTGAAGACACAGTTGTTGTAAAGCAGCCTCATGAACAGGATGCTCAGGGTTGTCCATAAAATCATGAAATCATTGAAAAAACAGTGGAAACATGCAAAAAACTGGTCAACAATTATAAGAAGGGTTTGATTGCAGTAATATTAGTAAATAATTCTCAATTATTTACTGAGAGGTACTTTTCAACATGCCACTTTTTATCAGAAACAAACTTCTTGGTTGAATGAAAATGATTTAAAATCTAATTTTGCCAGGAGTATGAGGGTGAATGATTTGGGCCTTAACTGTAAGTAAAACAGCGAACATGTAGAAGTACCTGCTCTGGTCAGAAAAACAACAACAACAAAAACAAATTAAACTTAGAGTTACGTGTGCACATGACCCTGAAACTTAGCGGCATCATCATGCTGTGAGGATGCTTTCCTGATAAGCTGGTCATGGTTGGTAAAAAAAAATGGATAAAGAAAATCTGTTGGAGGTTGCTGAAGACTTGAGGCTGAGGTGGAGGTTTACCCTTCAGCAGGACAATGACCCTAAACCTACAGCCGTATCGGACTCTGTGGGGCTGAATACAAATGCATACCACACTTTACAGATTTTTCTTATGCTTTGCACTAGGTATTGGTTATTAAAATGACAGCAAAATACATCAAAAGTTGTGGTTGTAATGTGACAAAATGTGGAAGACAGGTTCAAAGTGTATGAATACATCTGAAAAGCACTGTGTGATACACACCCTTTCATGGCATGCTGTGACAATTTGATCCAAACAGATTCCCTATGCGGAGTGATTCAGTCTTTTTCCAGTTTCTCCTTCCACTTTAATATGAAAGCACCATATTATGAAGGAGCACAGCCACTGTCCTATTTTATTAAAAAAATGCAGGTCATTTTCTGAAAATGTGCTGTAATAGCCTATCATCAAGCCTCCATTATGGGGCTTGAAACCAATTCCTTGTGATGCAGGAGGGTTCTCCAAGGGAGGGTAGAAACAACCTTCGGCTCAGCCTGCAGAGCTGAAAAACCTCGGCCTGCACTCAGGAGGATAGAAAATTTCCTCGTCTCCTTCAACCTCAACCCCCTTGTCACAAATCACGGGGGAAATGATGTGTCAGAGTCTGGAGGCGATTGGAGGCCTCGGCGTGGGCGTCACGGGGCGCTGAACCTCAGCTGGCGGAGAAACTCAAAACTCGTCAGTGCGTCTGTTCATCCATCAGGGCGATGTTAAGTCAAATCATCGAGCCATGAGACGCCGCAGTGAGGAAAGGAGGCGCAGAAGAAGTACAGTGGGCGAGTGGATCCATTAACGCCATCAGAGAGGCAGCAGATGGCTATAAAGTCCAAACATTAAAGCTTTTGGTCAATGTTAAAACATTTTCCTTGAAGACGATGGCCCCATATGCGACTGCATTGACCTTGTTTGGCACCATCGGATCAGATGATGATGGCCACTAACTGCAGCGATATTTACAGCTGTAGCCTGGGGACGTTTTATTTAATCTACCCCGGCTGAAAGCTTCTACGGGGCCATTTCTAAAGGTGCTAAAGCTTGTACACTGATGGACTATTGATCTCGGTTCTCCCACTGTGCCGGATCACAGGGACCCGGGACACAAGAGAGCCATAATTTTCCTTCAATCTCCCCTGCAGTGAGTCAGTGTGACCACATCACATACAGGAGAAAAAACAACAGTGAGTTATTTGAGGCAATGATCTAGCTGCACAAAGCTGAAATTAACGAAGTGGGGAAGTTGTGCATCAAAATGAAGAGCATTTACCAAAGAGCTGGGACAACATAGAGGAAATAAGCCCATTACTTTTATGCTACTTTACATTTCCGAACATATCCAAGCAGGAAATCGATTTGGATTTGCAAGCTTTACAGTTGTGGTGATCATAAATATCCTCAGTATTTGCTAGAATTGCATTTTAAACTACATGACTTGGGTCAAACATTTTCACAAGGCTCTCCAGTCTTTCTGAACGTTCTGAAGCCCCATTCCTGGTGACCGAACTGGTGTAACTGAGTCAGGTTTGCAGGCCGCCTCTCTGACGTACACCTTTTCAGCTCTGCCGAAGGTGGAAACGTGAGAGCGTCAAAGGAGATCAGCTGTTCGCCTGTCAGCCGACACGGGAGGAGCGCGTCGTGGAGCTGCTCGGTGGGAAGAACTTATCGTAAGGCTGTTACCTGGGAGGAGAACGACCTGGAGTAGTAGGTGGATCCTGATACAAAGACCGCCTCCCTTATGGGTGACTGAGGAAAATATCCGGACGTTAAGTTTTATTTCTTTTTTTAACTTCTTGGCATCAGCGACTGGTCCACCTCGAAAATAAATTGTGCTTTACAGCTCGGTTCATCAGTCTCTTTTTTCCCTTTATGTGCAACTGAGTGTCACGTATTGAAAAGCCCGGGTGAGTACAGTGGGTCCCATTTAGAAGAGGCCACTTCATTCATGATTATTCACGCAGCTGCGTGAAGTGTATTACAACTTGAAATGTACAACGTATTACAACTTATAATGTATTAGTAGTACAGGTTTTTCCTACTTTTTAAGTAAAAATATTTTTAGGCCTATGTAAAAAAAAAAAAAAAAAGTGCCCCCGCCCCCAAACGAAATCATCGTCCATCGCGATGTTTTACTGTAAACATCGTCAACTGCCAATTTGGGGGACATTGCTCCACCCTACTGTGAAGTGCACAAGTAATTCCTGCAGCAAAACACCCCCACAACATAATGCTGCCACCTCCGTACTTCACAGTTGGTATGGTGTTCTGAGGCTTACAAGCATCCCCGTTTCCTCCAAAGCCGTTTTCAGACAGAAGTTCTGGAATATTTGCGGACAATTCCATCCGGTCCATACCTGTCAAGTTTTGGATTTGAAAATAAGGGATAAATTCCATCAGCCGCGAGCCAAACCGCCACCACAACCAACCTATAGTATCTCTTACATTTTAGGATAGGTGTACAAAAAAAGTCTATAATCACTTTTCAACCAATTACTAACTACAATTAGGTGTTCAGAATCTGATAGGTCTACCTTTGTTGACATTGAAATGCTGTGAACATTATGTTATAATACAGCCTAAATAAAAACACAAAAGGGTAAATCAAGCACATTTATTGATTTTACATTTTTCAGTTCATATGCTATTTAACACATTACATACTTAAGTTTATTTCACAATGCTTGTCTTTAAGTTAAACATTTACATTTCATCTTCATTACACATTTTCTTTTAATATATCATGTTTACTCCTGTGGCTCTCTGACATTCATTAGTGACTTATTGTACAAGAGGGTGACCATATTCTGAGAATACAAAAAGAGGACACCCTCCCCAGCATGGGCGCGACTACCCCCCCGCCCGAATCAAATCTATAAATTAATATGGATGTAGGTTAGAAAATACTAGATATTACTCAAATATTAGATTGATGAGGTAAATACAGTCAGATGTCATTTCCATCTCTTACAGGAATTTAAAGGACTGCTTTGAAAAACCAGCATAATAAATCAAATAGACTAAAGAATGTTTATTCATATTTGCAGAAAAATATAATTATTAATGAGTGCTGGAAATGTGTTCCAGCAAATATCTTTTTAAAAATGATGTAGGAATTTATTCTCCAGTAAATCACTGAGTCGTGTTTAGTGCTTTACCTGCTGTCTGACAGAGAACTTCTTCTGTATCTTATAACATGCAGGCTGGATGGTGCGACTTAAAAACCTTATTTTCTAGTTGATGCATTAGATTAAGTACACACTAAAAACTGCTGGGTTAAAAATAACCCAATTTGGGCTGTTTTATAACTCAATCGCTGGATCAATATTGCACCAACCCAGCAGTAGTTATTTTGACCCAGCAAGATGGGTTACTCCATTCTAACCCAACAGATGGGTTAAATATCCCACCCAAATCCTGGGTCAAAATAACCACAGATTTGGGTCATTTATTCTACCCAAATGTTGGGTCATTTATTCTACCCAAATGCTGGGTCAAATTAACTACAATTCTGGGTTGTTTCAACAACTACATATATTGTTCAGTAATCAATCCAAATGCTTGGTCAAATTAACCAATATGCCCAAATAATTCTAACACATTACAGTACAACCTGTAAGACAGAAAATACCAACCATCAATATCTATAAAACTGTCACAAAATACATGCTAGATTTGGTCATGTAAAACAAATACTATGCAATAAACACTTAAACAATACTGAAATCTTTATAAGCCCCCGCCTTGAAATTTTATTTATATAAATGTAAACAATATAAAATGTTTCAGATCAATTCATTCAGGTCATGAACTGGAACAGATAAAATAAATGTAATTAAAACATTCAGTGTAAAACAACTAACAGTTAAAAGGTCTAGTGTCCATTTTTCCAAAGCCCATTTGCAAGCAAGTATAGTAGCTTGAAGAAACTTAACCAGTTTAGACTCCACTCCTGGCATTTCATAGATGGCACTTTGTAGGAATTTGCACACATGGTCACACTGCTTCGAGTATTCAATGTCTAAAATAAAAAATGCCTTGAAGCACGCATCGATGGCCTGAAGCAGTGCGTCGTGTTCTAAAGCAAGACCAGCAATGATGACAAAGGTCTGATATACATGCTGATCATCATTTCCCAATGTCAGGATGTAGGGGTGTGGTCTTGATGCCTTGGCCTCATGAAGGTATTCCACCATGTTTGTTTCAGGCTAAAAAACAAAGAAAGAAGAATTAAAAAGAGCAAGTGAGAGAGTAGTGAGTAAGGAACAAATGTCTACAAACTAATATAGTAGAATTAAAAAAATAAAATAAAAGACATTGTGAGGACAATTTTCTTAAAATATTGTTTTAAGATAAAGTCTAGTTAGGTTTACAATTTGGAAAAGATTCAGTGCATCTTTAATTTTGTCTGGATGGTTATGGCATATAGCTCACATTATGGAAAACAATTTAAAAAAGCATTCAGACCTGAACGGACCTAAGAAGCCATAAATCAATCACATTCTTTGTAGATTTAGAAGACTTCAACCTCCTACAGCATCGTCTGAATGGATTAAAACACAAAAGTGTTAACCTTCCTATAAATATGTTAATTTCTGCATCAGTGCGGTGTGGTAACGAGGCGATCAGTCAGTGGCACTGCAGACATCTTTTAAAAGACTAGGATGCTTTGATAGTCACCAACACGTAAGCTTGTAGATAGCTTGACAATAGTCGGAAACCCTAATTATAGAATAACAAACCTGGATATGCGTGTGTGTGTGTGTGTGTGTTTGAGCACATTCGTGAGCCCAGGACTAACAGGTTTGTATTAATGAAAAGAAAAAAGTTCCCCTTTAGATGTACTGGAATACTTACAGGCTTATGGTCGATGAAGGCCAAGTTGCATTCTTCAATGGTGTGGCGAACCATTTTTGAAGTTTGTAAGTGGTTGGAGGAAGCAGGGCTGGCAGCTGCCTCAGGGCGACTTCACCAATGGCATCTGTAGAAGATATAGGTGTGAATACGATGTGGAATGGCATACCTGTGATTTTGTCGTTCAGTATCCAACTAACATAGAACCTCTGCTAACAGTTATGTGCAGCCAATTCCTGCCCTGCAGCTGGTTAGATTGTAGTTTCATTAATCCCACTTTTCGAGGGCCAGAAGCTGGCAGATATCTATAGGCAGGGCTCTCAGAGGAAGGGGTGTGCCCACAGGTTCTTTTTAGGGGGACGCTACCTGAGAGGAAGAGGAGGAACCCAGAAGCACCTGGGAGTGTGCAGTATGTGTGCCAAAGCCACAAAGAGACTGTCACTGCGGAGTAGGCTCTTGCCATGAGTGGGACTGTCAGCTGACAGCCTTTGAGAAATAACTATTTTAACCTCAAACCTGAACAGAGTAGGAGAAGAGACAGGGAACGGCGTGAAAGAAGACCTGGTGAGGCCGCAGTAGGCAGCTACAAACAGTGGAAACCTCTATGTGTCGACATAACTTCTTTTGTGTAGACTGACGCATTAGCACTGCCGCTAATTATCAATCTAAGCAGCAGAAAACAACTGAACATGATGTAATATACAGCGGTATAACTTTCACCTCACTATCAGCGTGATGTCCCAGCGGTTCAATGCTCTCATTGGTGTGTCTACATAAGCCCCCCACCCCAATTATATATTTTTATTATATATTTGCACGACTGACGTGACTGCTATTTTCCGAGGTCAAAATGGCGAATTTAGCAGAAAAGCAACTGATTTGCATGTATGGTTGTTAGTCACTAAAATATGGATGCTTTGCTTCATCCAATAATTAAGTTAAATAATTACCTGGTATGAGAGCCCTTGCAAGAGTGCCATCATCTGGTGTTTGAGCCTGTGTCTGGGCCGTGCTCCACGACCTGCTGGTTGATCTCAGCCTCTTTCTGACGTTCCGCAGCCTTTCCTCCAGGAATCTAGTGGTTCCGTCCTGGGGTGTACCATATTTCCTGCCAAGAAATCAAAATCTTTGATTAATAGACATCAGGCATGTTTTGATTTTTGACAGTATGGGCTATGGTTAGAACAGGGTTTTTCTCTATGTCTGTCCTCAGAAGTAAAAATCTAATTATTGTTCCCGCTGTTAAGGTTAAATTGAAAATCCAATTGGATAGTGAGCTAAATCATAAATATCGCAATGACTTTTTACAAAAAACACTCACGCTGCCACTGCTTGGTGAGTCTTTCAAACAGGGAAATGACTGAACCAAATCTGATGTCAGGGCCTTTTTGGTCTCCGTCATAGGACTGTAAAATAGAAAAAAACACATCATCACATGGCTAAAAAACAATCCTCCCTCTCTCATTACATAATTTATGTGATAAATTGCATACATGTAAATTTGAGCTAACTTTACATTACTATAAAAATCACTCGCATATGTTTTTGTTCACAAGAATATTGGCAGCTCATGCAGTCTGAACATGTAAACAGCTTAAACAACCCAAGATCGGTCTGCTCCCATTATACGCTGCTGTGGCAATACAGGGAAAGGCCAAACTACTGTATAACAGGAGACATTTAAAACATTCAGATTCATTATTTTAGATATGAAATATTAGGAACTTATATCGCCAGGTTAAATTTGGCATTGTCATTAAACTGGAGAATTACCTGGCAAGCTAACAAACTAGCCTTTTGCAAACATGCACGTTCAGATGGCTACCAGACATCTCATTCGAAGAGAGATGCTATATGTACACATAGTCCCGCCGACTCCTCCCACCCGGAAAAGATGCTAAGTGCAGCTAGAAAAAGGCATGATCCGTGACATAGCACCTTGCGTCTCTCTCCTTCTAGAGGAGTGAGCTGCTTTAAAAACTCACCACTTTGTTCATGCGTCGCCTTTCTCTGAGTGATATGATGCTCGCTATATCGGAGAAGTGTGCCGAAAATATGAGTACTTACATCGCCATGACAGTGTTAAGAAATTTGCTCATTACTCCAGCCTTGAGTTGTAACTGCTGCGTCATCGCCCGCGCCTATTTTATTAGACGCAACTTTACTCGTTCATATGTAAAGTACAGAAGTGCCATGGGATTTTTGACAAATATGTACAAAATAAGCAGCAGAACAGCAGTTTACAAAAGCCAGATAAGCTACGTGCACTGTTTGTAAAGGGCTCATAAGGCTAAATGACTAGCTACGCTGTTAGCCAAACCAACCAACTAGCATCTACAATATAAAGATACCACTTTTATAGATAACGCAACACAGACGGGATGGGAATTAGATAAAGTGTACACAAACCTTTTATGGTTAATTTCCTTCGACAGGAGGATGTTTTTTGCCCCAGCTCAGATCACAGCCAAGATGGAGCCTGGAGTGTGGATTCATGGTGGAGGCAGTGTTGCCAACTGTCTCAGACAGAAAGTAGCTGAAGTTGCCCCAGAAAGTCGCTAGATGTCGCCAGATGACGTCATACGCTAATTTGGATAATGATGATGTCATCACGTGATGACGATTGAAACAAAGGAGAAAAAAATTATATTTAGATTAGGATTTCATCATACAGGTTAAATAATACATTATTTAAACATTATTTAAATAATACATTATTTAAACCGGGGAAACATGCTACAGGGAAATGAGACTTCTGTTTTCAAGAAGAGACTGTGGAACATGTTCTTTTATTTTGCCTGAAGTAAACTGTGGAGAAAACTGGTACAAAATTGACAGGATATCGAATTGCAACTGGACATCAAAGACCTTTTAAAAAGATTTCAAGTTCTGAAACATACATTTGCTGAGATATCTCAAGAAGATGAAATTAATAGAGAGAATATAAATGTTTGTTTTTTAGTACTTTGTAAAAATAAGTAGGGCATATTTAGCATGCATCAAATGTTTCTTGCCAACCGCCATTAAACAGAAGTTTATTGCTTATATTATTTTCAGTGGGTTTTTTTGTCATAAGTTTTAAATGTCCTACGTTTTTGAACTCACCATACATTTCGAACGTTCCTTGAATGCCCCACAGGTGTGAGATGCAGCGTAATACAGACAAGCTTCTGCCATAAAGTGTAACTGAACCCCATGAAAAATCATAACCCCGCCCCCAGACAACATTTGAAAAATTCTACAAAGTGGGCGGTGCCAGCAAGAAGGGAGGGGCGTGGCCGAGTGTGGGGGAAAAGCGGAGGGGTGAACGTGGGTGTGTGTTCAGGAGGGCAGTGACAGCTCGCTTACGGTGACACTGAAACAGTCACCGTTGGCAGTTTTGCGACTGATCGATCTGATCAACATTCATCTGTTTTGAACGTTAGCCTATGTTAGCATTACCACTCAGAGACCGGACTCCTCCAGTCTCCCTCTGCCTCAGCATCACCGAGCTTGGGCGGCGCTGGCTTGGCGCCCTGAACCAGGGGATCTCCTCCGCCGATATCGGAGATAGAGGGAGGCTTTATGGAGCCCAGCGGCCGCGAGCCGTATCAATTCGAGCCGCTGGCTTGGGGCGCTGAGTCAGCGCTGCCCGAGGCTGCCGCTGCTGCTGAGGGAGAGAGAGACAGGATGGGTCCAGTCTCTGAGTGGTAATGCTAACATAGGCTAACGTTCAAAACAGTATGTTAGCTATGCTAACTAAGTGCTAATGTGATAATAATGGTAACCTGAAAAAACCAATCCAACTCCAAACTCGCCACGGGTCCGGCCCGGTTTGTCTGATAGTTTTATACCCAAACCCACGGGGCGTGTCTGTGAGACCATGGCTTCTGTGACATAGGCAATGCCTGTGACGTAGAGATGTACCGCTCTCCACCAATCACAAAATTCAAATGTAGTAGCCACCGTTCAACCCTAAGGGGGCAGCACTAAGACGTTTTTAGATCAAAAAGTGTAGAATCCAAAATGTAAAAAAATCCCCAGAAACTGAAAGATTGCATTGGTAAAGACCCATTTATACAGTTTAGAAGCAAAAAAAAGTTATTTTGGGGTTTCGTTACACTTTAATTCCGGTTGAAAGATCGGTCTTATATACATGCAGATTTACTTTTTACTTTTGAATTAACATTAACTACCAAACAACGTTGTTTGTGAGTGTATGAAATGAACCGAAAAAGGTTTATGATTGGTCAATGGACATAGTTTGATCATGCAGCGTACACATGCGCAGATCATTCCCCTTCTGAGCGTCGGGAAGGAGCAAGCTGGGTCTCTAGGAAATAAAGTCGCTAAGTTGGCAACACTGGGTGGAGGACAACTGTTGATGTAATGACGTTCAAACAAACACAACAACCCAGGTGCTGGGTCAACCAATGAATGTTGGGTTGATCGATTTTGAACAAAAATAACCCAAATCCCATATAAATAACCCATAATGGGTCAAACATTTCATAACCCAGCGGTTGGGTAGATGAAATAACCCAGCAGTTTTAAGCGAGTAATTAATCATTATTACATTATCACCATTATAAACTATGGCAAGTTTTCAAGATAATATAGTTTATTTTAAAACATTAAATCTGACTTATATTCACCAATCTAGATCATAATAATCAGACTCATCATTTATTATGCTTTAAAATTGGAATATTCTCCTTTTTATTTGATCTATTTTTTTCCCCCAAGATCACTTGATGTTAAGACTGCAGTTTTCTAGATCTGTTGCGTTTAGTTTTTCAGATAGAGCGATGACGGTAGCATATTTATAATCCTGAGATCCCCGAGCAATCCACTGATACTAAATATGTCCAGATTGATTACTGGGGAAGGGATGAAATAATGATCCAAAGTAGAGCTGTTTTTTACCGCGACGTCTCAGAGTCAAATGAATCCTAACCTGCTGTAGCTGCTCAGATTGTGTTAGCTCAGGTGTGCTGCTCACCGGAGCTCCACTGCCCCGGTAAAAACGGCTCTGACGACCATGACTGAACATTGGGTATTTTTTCTACAATTCATCTGTGAAACTACACTTTCGGCATTTTAGTGGCACATTACAAGCATTCTATGTGGATATTACGTACAAAACAGCAAATTTACTCGCAGTGCTCGTCTTTGTGATGTGTGCAATTTTACGCACATGGAAACGCTTTAGAGACATCGTTGAAAAAGCTTAAAGGAAAATAGTGACATTTATACGTCATCAACGTGTGCGCTCGCCTTTTCCCCATCGCCCCACACCCCTCCAGCTTTCGTGGAACATTACCTGACTGTCTGAATGCAAACACCATACCGCAAAAAGTCCGCTCTTGTTACTAGGTCTTCATCCGTAAAATTACCGGTAAAGGGTATCCGGACAAAGTCTGGAAGATTGCTTTCGGACACAAAAGCGAAACAGACGAAGTCCGGAAAATTACCGTTTTTCATGGCCTGTTTGAAAGGGGCTCAAATGTAACAACTGTTATCTTGACCAAGCAGTTCAATTTTAGTTTCGTCAGGTCACAGGACATAAGATCTTTGTCCATGACTCCACTTCCAAACTGTAATCTGTTTTTAATCTGTTGCTTTTGTGGTAATGGCTTTCTTCTCACAGAGTGGCCTTTCAGTCCATGTCAGCACAGGACACATGATTTCACTGTGGATAATGACACTGTCTTACCAGCGTCAGCCATTATATTCAAAAGGTTTTTTTGCTTTTGTTCTGGGGCTGATTTGCACACCAAAACTCAAACATCTCTGAGACACAGAATCCATCTCCTTCTTGAATGGAGTGATAGTTGTACATTCTTGACCTTTTACCCACAGATGAACCAGTATTGTGGAGATCCATAATGTCTTGAGTTAGGTTACACCCTGGACAGGTCGCCAGTCCATCACAGGGCAACACAGAGACATACAGGACAAACAACCATGCACGCACACACTCATAAATGCAAATTAGAGGGACCAATTCACCTAACAGACATGTTTTGGGAGGAAGCCGGAGTACCCGGAGAGAACCCACGCATGCACAGGAAGAACATGCAAACTTCATGCAGAAATACCCCAGGCCGGGATTTGAACCCAAGACTTTCTTGCTGCACGGAAACAGTGCTACCAACTGTGCAGCCCGAGTTTTTCCAGGATGTCGCAAAAAGAAGCAGTGTGTTTGTGGAGTTATCTTAAGATACATCAGCATATATGTTCTATTAGAAACTCACCAACCTATGACATCATCACTTGGGCTTTCTGATTTAAGAAATAGAAATAACTTTAGTAATCTTAACCAACCAAAAACACGAACCGTTTAGTCGGATTTCATGTCAGACAATAAGATAAGAGTGTATGTGTCTCATTAGATTAATTTAAATCCTTTTTTTCTTGCTTAAAGGGATATTCCACCCCTAAGTGAAATTTAGTCTGTTGCCATCTTCCCCAGAGTTAGATAAGTGAGAAGAACCATTTTGTAACCAGCCCACTCCTCTCCTAATCTGGCAGCAGTCTGTTTGCTTTATCTTAAAATAACCAAGGAAGTGAATGGTAACAGCTAGCATTTCGCGTGCAAAAGTAATTAAAATAACTCCATAATTATCCTAATTATGGTGACCTCAATAATCATATCGATTGCAAATGAAAATAATAATTTACACCAAGTAATTACAGGAGCAGATTTAGACTTGGGACTATATTAGAACAAAGCATCGCTGTAAGCCGCCGCTGCAAGGCACAATGTCATGACGCAGCACCTGATTTCTGAAAGTAGAATGGGAGGAAGATCTTTTAGTTATCAGGCTCCTCTCCTGTGGAACCAGCTCCCAGCTTTAGTCCGTGAGGCAGACACTCTGTTTACTTTTAAGGCCAGGCTTAAAACTTTCCTTTTTGATAAAGCTTATAGTTAGAGTGGCTAAGGTCATCCTGAGCTATCTCTGTAGTTATGCTGCTATAGGCTTAGACTGCTGGAGGACAGACTGACCACTTTTCTTCACTCTGCTACTTTTCTCTTCTACTACTCTCCAGTTGCATTATTTGTTATTTCGACGGTTTCGACTGTGCCAGGTTCTGTTGGAGGTTTCGTTTTGTTAAAGGGGAGTTTTTCTTCTCCACTGTCACTACATGCTTGCTCAGTATGAGGAATTGCAGTAAAGTCTACGACACAAGGCAGGTTACTGTCTACTGTTGCTACATATTCATCCAGGAGGAGTGAATGGTGCAATCTGCTGGGTTTCCGTAGATAGAAAGCTGATTGGAATAATTAACTGAAGGATTTATTAGAATGTATGTATGAATGAATTAAAATTACTTTTCTTGTAAAGTGCTTTGAGATGACGTGTTGTGAATAGGGCGCTATATAAATAAACTGAATTGAAACTGAGTGTATTGCGCAGCTGTAGTTTCACAATAACAGTTCACACCTAAAATTACCTAAGTATGCACAGTGTATTTTTCTTTTAGTTCCTTGTTCAGGTCTGAACTAAAAAAAAAAACAGTTGAAAACAAATTTATCTAATTTTGTAAGTTTAAAAGATTATTTTAATAAGTGGAAAGAGCCTCTGGGTAACCTTAAAGCATCAATTTACCAAATAAACAAAACCTGCTCCCTAAAACCTGGTACGTTTTTTTTTCTAACTATGCTTGCACTCATAAAAAAACCAATTGCATTCCAATTACATTCAAGTTGGTCAATTTAATTAACATATGCTAATATTTACAGAGTGTTTCTCTCAGAAAAACTGTATAAATCCTCTAAACACAATCTGCATCTTTTTCTCTAGCTGTTTTCCTATAATGTGCACCGAGTGGGTATTAAATCTCCAAATTGAAGAGTTGCCTACAAGGAGTGCTTAGTTCACTAGTATGATGAATGGAAATTCAAGGCAAATTAGCTGTTTATTTCCTCATACATATTGTGCAATCAAAATTTCACCCCCACCAGGCTCTATCTAGGCATGAAGAGAATACAATTTCCCACAATGAATAATCCTCCAGCTCAGTAAACAACAGGACCACGGCGTAGTTCAATCTAAAAAGTTAATGGCAATGGGTGTTGGAATAATGAGGGGTTCAACCTGAAGAAAACAGTTCACGGGGAAAAAAAACATATCTGCCAGCTATTTTTGAGTCTCTCCTGGGCAGCAGGCACAAAGAAAAGCTGAGATTACATTTGCAATGCAAAAACGTTGCTTCCCTGGTACCTGATTCCTGCCATCACGCTTCAGTAAGCAGTTAAAACCCAATTTCAATTAAGGTGTTTAAGAAAATATATTTAGTCTTTCTCTCTCTCATTGTAACCATTCTCTCTGAGGTAATAGAAATCCAGATAAACAAAAATCTGCTCTGGAGATTGAAAGCGTAGAGCTGTGGATGTGTGGACCTTATTCATGCTATGTTTTCTGAAGAATGTCTCACTTCAAAAGTCATCCAAGTACCAGTACAAGATAATAAAATATTGTTTCCCTAGAGGAGGAAGAGCCTGAGTGTTTCCTGCCAGAAATACAATCATGTTCAAGCTTCTCTCCAAGTTTCACCCACTGGAGCTTTCACTGTGAAACTGAAAATGAACATTAATGCAATTTGTATGTGATAATGCAATCAGATTAGGGTCTTTACAGTAGGATTAATTCCTTATACAAGTTAGAAGAACAAGTCTTTTGGGTTTTAACTTGTTAAAAGTCATATTTTTAAGTTCCTTTAATTTTATTAATAAAAGTTGTTTTTTGTTTTTTTAGCACAATACTTTCCCAATATTCAATTTCAAATGTCCACGGTTCTTTTTTGGCTCTTTTCTAAACTATAAACAAAAAAATATTTTTTCTACAGCAGGCAGCCTTTAACTCTTTAAGATGTATGCAAAGAAATCACATGAATAACTTCTACTGGCAATATAATTATGCCAAAAAAAGCTGCCTTCCTAACTGACCATCAACCAACAATTTAAATAGAATAGAAATAACCTTTATTGTCCCTCAGGAGGTGAATTTGGGTGTACAAGTAGCAAAGTGACAGGCAAATAAAAATATTTAACCAGAACCAAGAATAAGAGACAGTACAGTACGTGCAAATTTACAGTAAAAGAAAATAATGTGTGGCTATTAAAAATAGCGTACTACGATTCAAAGAAGTGTGGGATGTAAGTAGTAGGTATATAAGTGAATAAAAAAACCACAGTCTATTTACAAGAAATGCAAAAAAAAGCAAACAACAACAGGTTTACTTATTGAGTTCGTTGGGAACAGTGATGGCTACAGGGTGTAACAGCTGCTTGGAGGAAGGATCTGTGATAACGTTCCTTTGTCCACCTAAGATGCAGCAGGCTGTCTGCTGTCAGGAGATCTTCAATTCAACAACAGCTTCATGCATGGGGTGGAAAACACTGTTCAGCAGTGATGTTATTTTAGCCACAGTTCTTCTGACTCCCACCATCTGCTCTGGGTCGAGGGGACTTCCTAGGACAGAGCTGGCCTTCCTGATAAGCTAAGAGGAAGAGACCTTCTTCCTCTCAGCTGTGGATGAGCTGCCAGTCCAACAAACTACACCAAAGAAGATGGCGGATGCCACCACAGAGTCAAAAATGATCTTCAGGAACACCCCCTGCACTCCAAAGGACCTCAGCCTCCTAAGCAGTTTGAGTCTGCTCTGACCCCTCCTGTGCCCCTTTCTTGTTCCAATGTGACTGTGCACCAGTGTACAAAGCAAGGTCTATAAATGCATTATAAAGTGAGCTTGGTGTGGAGGAACTTGACTGGCCTGAAGATTCCTGAACTCAACCTGATAAAACATATTTGGGATGAATTATACAAAAAAACTGAGAGTAGGGGTGCACCGATCCCACTTTTTCAGTCGCGATACCAATACCGATGCCGATGCCTGGGCTTTGTGTATCTGTCGATACTCGATACCGATCCGATACCAGTGGCGGCTGGTGAAAAATATTCTTGGCGGGGCTGTGCTTCTTTTTTTTTTTTTTTCTTTTTTTTTTACTTGTGCTTTCTGAGCTGTTTGCACAATTCCTGTATTTCCTGAACTAAGTACAGCTCTTTTATTTCCTGTCTTACATCATTGGACAAACAGATTAATCCAGGTGTGTCTGACCATTGTTGTTGTGACTACTGAGGTCAGACACCTGGATTAATCAGTTTGTCCAATACAGACAGGAAATAAAGGGGCTGTACTTAGTTCAGGAAGTAGTAGAGGTGTGCATATAGCTTATCAAGTCATTTTCAATAATCATCCCAAAACAATTGAACATAAACGGCTGGACACCAGTACTATGTGAAATACTGATTATTTTAATGCCAATATTAACAACTTGAGGGATTCTTATTCTAAACATAAATACAATATTGCACAAACCAGTTTAGAACCAAACTGGAAACAAATAACTTATTAGGTTTACACAAAAATTTACACACAAAGCTGTTAACTCTTACAGCAGCGCCCCCTTGTGGCAGAGAAATTACACTGCCAATGTCACCACCAGATATCTTGCCCGTCCTCACACCAGCCTTGGGGCGATTTCTCTATCGCCCTTCATGAGACCGAATCAACGACGCTGATTGGATAAATTCCTGTTGCTATGTGCAAATTTCTTGTCAGTGATTGGCTGGCTGCTGCACTGCTTGGGGCGATTTTTCTGTCGCCCCAGCTGCTCAGCAGTGGGAGCTTTTTCTCCGAAAATGATAAATATTTTTGTATATGATACTTTGTTACGAATTTAAACACACAATTTACTCAGAATATGTGATTATTGGTAATTTAAAAAAATTAACTTTGGAAACACTGGGGGGGCGGCGCCCTATCGCCCTCTATTGGCCTGTCCAATACTATTGTTGAATTAATAATAAACTGTATACCCTCCACCTTATAGAGTCAGGCCTTCACGGCCAACATTGGTGTCTGACCTCAGAAAATCATTTCTGAAAGAATGGCACAACTCATCATAAACAGACCACTAAAGATTGTGGAAAGCCTTTTCAGAAGAGTTGGTGGGCCCACATACATTATCAAACCCTATGGATGTCATTCGAGTCAATCTGGAAAGCCTTTTCAGAAGAGTTGGTGGGCCCACATACATTATCAAACCCTATGGATGTCATTCGAGTCAATTAAAAAATACTAAAATCCCTGTGCCACATGTAGACATTATATTTCCCTGTGTTTTAAACTAACAAACATATCAACTAAAGAGATGGGATGGCAGGACAGCAAATCAAACACGTTATTTCTGCAAATTTTTAATATCAAGATTTCAGAAAAAGAGTCCTCGGATGTATTAACTGCATGTTTCTGATGAAATGTGACGTTCAAAACAACATTGTACTGTTGAATCAGCACAAGATAAACCTAACTAAAGAATGACTCAAATTAGACCAATTCACTGGTTTGAATACTGAGTGCCAGAAAACCTTTTACTGAAACTACGAATACATAGCCCCAACAGTTATGTCATGTACCAAAGTGGAGATTAATTAAATAACAAAAACAAATTCAAAATGAAAAACAATAATTGTGTGTGCACATGCAAACATTTGAGGATGGAGCTGTTTAACTGAGTGCAACCACCAATCTCATTGCTCATCTAATGAAGGCTGCTGATAGCGGCCATATCCAGCAGAGGGAGCAGTGTGCTCACAGAGATTTGATCATTGACTGTATATATGTGATGTAGCGACCTTGTGATGGAGTTACAGTAACACCACGCAAATAGTAAGATTGATTACAAGAGAATGTAAAGTTAAAACAATCCATCCCATCGCTTTTACATTTTGCAGAATATTTCCTACAATTCCTATAATCATGAAGAATAAAACCCACATTTTGGGACAACACAGAAAAAAAAACAAAAAAACAATCCTCAGCTACATTTAGACAGAAATTTGTAGAGGTGCAAAAAAATTTGTGAAAAAAGTATAGATTTCTCTATTTGTTTTTTTTTATTTGTATAATGCATTTGCAACAAATTCATTTATCTAAGGCCTTCAGGATGGTGCAGTAGTATAACAGTCCTGGTTAAATACCGGAAAAGACAGATGGTCTGAGTCAGTTTTGGAAAGCTCCTGCTGTTAGGAAGGAGGTAAAAGAGACTAAATAAAAGCTGTTTAAGGACAATAATCAGATTTTATGTGGTTCAGATGCAATGGGAAATTTATTAGAACAACTACCAGGTTGCTACGATGTGTAAATACTTTATAAATACAACAGGGTCAATTAAAGCCTAACTATCCTATCCAGTGTTTTCCCTATGTTTACTTTGTTGTTGTTGTTGTTTTTATAGGTGGGGGAGGTAGTGGATTGCATCAAATGGACACAAAAACTAATGTTGCCAGGTATGTGTTACTCTTTTAACTATCTGTTAGTTAGTCTATACAAAAGCTAAACTGAACCTTTGACACATTGACACAAAAATTTAAATAAAGATGAATACAACTATGTAACTGCTTTTATTTAATACATAGAAGCAACATTTATTATATTTCAACTTCTAAAATAATTTATTTAAAACAGTTATTGCTAGTTTGATCAGTTTTAAAATAATAGGCGTTTTAATTTACTCATGTCAAGACTATGATTTACAAATCCTTTTTTAGCTAAAGGTACTTAGAAAAATCAATCTTTAAACTGTACTTGAGCTGTACACAGTAATGGAAGACTAAAGCAAAATGTGGAATAAACACTTGCTGAAATTACTATTAGTTTATGAAGAAACATCCTTAGTTCAACAAGCCTCCCAAGCAAGCAGTTTAAACATGTAATTAAAAAAACACTCCTATCTCAAATATAATTCCTCCTAGTCAAAATAATATTCTTATTAGTGAAAAATGTACTTGTAGATTTTTACAATTGCATTATTACTAGTATAAATTACATTTACTGTAAGGTGGTGCTGCACAATATTAGGAAAACGAGAGAGATGCAACAATATTGATGAATTTTGCAATGACAAAATGGCTTGTGATTAATATATTTAGCATAATGGGGTTAATGGGTCCTCCACTTATCCATGAATGATTATTGATTGATTGTCAATTTATTTATAAAGCACTTTAAAACAACAGCTGCACCAAAGTGCTTTAAAAAACAACAAAAAACAAGCAAATATAATAATTAAAATGAAATAAAGTAGAAAAATTGTCTTATAAAACACAATATAAATACAAATAAATCATGTCAGTCTTACTTTACTTGAATGCCATAGAGTAGAAGTGTGTCTTTAGCAGGACTTTAAAGTTCTCTGAACTTTGGGCAGATCTGATATGAGGAGGTAAAGTGTTCCATAGGCCAGGAGCAGCAACTGCAAAAGCACAATTCACCTTTACTTTAAAGTCTGGATCTTGGAGCATCTAAAAGTGTCTGGATGTTTGACCTCAGTGTTCTAGATGAGTAATGGAGATGCAAAAGATCCCGGAAATAAGATGGAGCCAGACCGCTAAGAGCTTTAAAAACTAACAACAAAACTTAAAATCAATTCGATATGAGACTGGGAGCCAATGTAATGAAGCAAACATTTCCTTGTTCTAGTTAAAAGTCGAGCTGTAGCATTTTGAGCCATTTGCAAACAATGTTAAGAAGACTGATCTATGCCCCTATACAACAAGTCAAATTAATCTAAACCTGATGCTAGGCCTGTCACAATAAACAATAAATGAATTAATCCCATAATAAATTCAAATGAGGTCAATAATATTTCCAGTCACAATAATTTCCATTTGCATGCTTGTTTGTTTGTCTCCCTCTTTCTACCAAAAAGACTGGATGAAAAACGGCATACATGGTCCAAATATCTGTAGTGGCAGAGAAAAATGGAAGGTTTTTGTTTTTTTTATTTAATTCAAGTGTTTTTGTTGTTAGTTTGCACTTTTTATTTACAAAACTCCTTACAATTTTCAATTTACTCCACATGTTACATGATATGTAACAATAATACAGTGCCTATAAAAAGCATTCACCCCCTTGCAAGGTATACTATTTAACCAGTGAATGGACCTTATAGACACAGGTGTCTTTATGTCTATATTTTTTATTCTTATTATCACTTGAGACACACTAACTGCACTCAGGTGATCTCCTTTCCACTCATTGTGAGAATACTAGCACCAATTGGCTAGACCTCTGTTGAATTAGGTCAGTCACTTTAAAGGGGGTGAATATATATGTAGTCAGTTATTCTATGTTACATATCTTTATTTTACTGTAGTTATTGTGTAGAAATCAGTTTTCACTTTTACATTAAAGTTTTTTAGGGGGAAATCTCCTGTCCAAAAAGCCTAATTTGGTAGATTATGACAGATTTGTGCAATAGAAAGGGTAAAACATACTTTTTATAGGAATTGCATATACAAAATCTGAAACATGTTGTGAATATAAAGTAATTGTATTGGACCGGATCTCTTCTTGGATTACATTTTTATGGATTTATCAACATGGCTTTTTGCTCAGCTGAGGGTTTTGAAAAACTGCTCCACAGAATTGAGGGCATTGAAACGAAGCTACGTCATCTGGAAATTAATTTTGATCTCCACGCTGATTATGGAAACGACACAACTTTACCATTGGCTACACACTGGGAGGAACAGCCTAGCAGCCCGGTGTTACATCGGTCTAACCGTGTCACAGAGAAAACACAGGACAAGGCTACTCCCTCAGCAAACAGACGTCTAACGGGCTGAACTCCGCACTCTAATGGAGACTGGCCAGCTTTAAAACGCACGGAATTATCAACCCCAGCCTGTTCTCCGAGGAAGAAAAAACAAAAGAAACTCCAGCACAGAAAAAGCTCTGAACCCAGACCTGCCGCTTCTGCTAAAAGTAAACAAAAGAGGTTTTAGCCAAAAACAAGAGATATTTCTCCACCTGGAATCCCACTGAAAAACAGATTCGCAGCCCTGAGTTCCTCGAAAGATGATGCAGCCCCCCGGACCAGTCAAAGCCACCAGGAGAAAACCAGCCGCATCAAACGGACACATAACAAAGTAAGAGCCCCCCCAGCAAAGATTGTTATCATACAAGACGGATCAATTAATGGAATTGTGGTTTTTTTTTTGTAGCAAGAACACCAGAGTTTATAGTTGCTACAAAAATACAGTGAGAGAAATATCAGAAAAAATCCCTAAAATCTTGGACCAACATCCTGCTTTGGAAAAGCTTGTCATTCACGCTGGATCAGCAGATATCGCGATGAGACAATCAGAGATTCTGAAGAGAGACTTTTCTGATCTCCTACAGAGACTCGACAGACTTAACGTAAACATCCTCATCAGCAGACCAGTCCCTGAAGGGAATGATGAAAGATTTAGCAGGCTCTGCATGCTCCATAAATGGTTGAAGAAACAATCAGCCTAGAAGTTGTTCACATTTATTAATAATTTCAAAGTATTTGGAAGTGCTAACCGTCTGTTCAAAGCAGGCCAACGTTATCTTAACAAGGCCGGAGTAAGGCTGTTAGCAGCAAACATTTTTTCTTATCAAAATCAGAAAGCAAAACACTTGCTCCCAAAAACTGACCTTGAGGCGCCCATGGATATCAGAGAACAAAAACACCAAGTCATGATGACACCCAAGGGCCTAACAGATGCACAACCATCAGAAATTAAGTCTTCATCTTCCTGTGGCTCAGCCACATCAAATGAGTCTCCATTTAGAAACTTTACAGATAGACTGAACGAGCAAATCCAATTTGGGACACAATTAACACCTAAACTTAGACTACACCAAACCCCTGGGACTAGTGTCAATAAGCCTGGGAGCTTCCCCCCACTGATTATTACAGATATTTGATATTTGAGGGAACCGGGCAGTAAATCTACCCCTACCGTCTCCCAGAACTTGCCCGACACCCCTGAGTTTAGCATACTAGCGATTATCAGCAGCAGGACACATAAACCGTTAACCACACGCTCTCATATTAAACAAAATCTCAAATTTATAACCTGTCAGAAGGTTCAGCTGCCCATCATCACAATACTTAAGTTAGCTTTATTAAACATTAGATCTCTAACCGGGAAGTCTTTTCTTATCAATGACTTCATCACTGAGCATAATTTACATGCCCTTTTTTTTATCAGAAACTTGGCTAGATGAAAATAACGAAACAACTGCATTGATAGAATCTACTCCTCCAAATTACAATTTCTTAAGCAAGAGCAGGAAACACAGATGAGGTGGAGGTGTAGCCACAATCTTTCACAACTCAATGAACTTTAAAAAAGGTAACCCTGGGCACGTTTGATTGTTTTGAATACCTACCCACCCAGATAAATGAGCCTAACAAAGCTTTATTTCTAAGTTTATATAAACCACCAAAACTTAACTCTAACTTCTTTAATGATTTCAATTATCTTCTTTCTGTAATATGTATCGACTATGACCAACTAATCATTGTGGGGAACATCCATACCGACAACCCCCAAGATAGACAACGAAAACATTAGATGATACGCTCCACAACTTTGGCCTGACCCAGCATGTCAAACAACCAACACACAATAAAGGACACACTCTGGACTTAATTATCAGCAAAGGTTTAAATATTTCAAACATCTGAGTAATTAATATTGCATTATCTGACCATTTCTGTATTTTCTTTGAAAGTACCATCTCTGCTAAATTATCCAGCCACAGTAAGACCACTATAAAAAAGCGTTTTCTAGGGGACAGTTCAGTAGAAACCTTTAAACATATTTATCCTTCCACCACATCCCCCTCATCTCCCAACTCAAACTCAGTAAATAAGCTGGTAGATAATTTCCTTGCGAAAATCTCAGACATCATGGATTCCATTGCTCCAACTAAAGTGAAAGTAGTCTCAGGTAGAACGAAGTCTCCGTGGACAAGTAATCCACTGGTACCTGATGAAAAAGAGTGTCGACGAGCCGAGAGAAAATGGCGGAAAACTCGACTCCAGGTTCACTGTGAGATCTACAAAGAGAGACTGAATAGATATCAGCTAACTATAAAAGATGCTAGGGAATCGTTCTTTTCTGAAATCATCAACAGAAACATTAATAATGCACGGACTCTATTTGCAACAGTGGAAAGACTAACTAATCCTTTAGTGACAGTAGCCCCAGAACTAAACTCTACCAGGGCCTGCAATGAATTTGCCAGCTTTTTCACTGAAAAGATTCTAAAAATTAGACGGTCAATCTGTACCTCAATATCGAACCCACAACCAGTGCCATCCCCAATCAACAACAATGTAGAGAAAATGTCTGAATTCCACGAATTAAACCAGAACAGCCTTGAAAAAAATCATTATCCAATTAAGCTCCTCCTCCTGCTATCTTGATATCCAACCCACAGCTTTTCTAAAGAAAGTTCTTCCTGTTATTGGGTCTGATCTTGTTCAAATAGTAAACTCATCACTGCTATCAGGTGTCTTCCCCCAGGCTTTAAAAAGAGCAGTTATTAAACCACTACTAAAGATGAAGAATCTGGACAAGACGTTAATGCAGAACTACAGGCCGATCTCTAATCTTCCATTCATCAGTAAGATTATTGAAAAAGCTGTTTCAGCAGTTAAATAGCTTCATAACAATGACAAACCATTTTGATGTTTTTCAGTCTGGTTTCCGTGCTCACCACAGCACTGAGACTGCCCTCGTCAAAGTATTTAATGACATCCGCATAAATGCAGACTGTGGTAGAACCACAGTGCTGGTTCTGTTGGACCTCAGTGCAGCATTCGACACTGTTGATCATGATATTTTATTGGAACGACTGGAAAGCTGGGTTGGACTCTCTGGTACACTACTTGGCTGGTTTGAGTCTTACCTATAGAACAGGGACTCAATAGGAAACTTTTCATCAAAACGAACAGTAATCACATGTGGGGTGCCCCAGGGCTCCATCCTGGGGCCCCTCTTATTTAATATCTACATGCTCCCACTAGGCAAGATTATAGCAACCAATAACATTAGCTACCATAACTACGTGGATGACACTCAGCTTTACATTACAATGTCACCAGGTGACACTGAACCCATTCAAACCCTAAATCAATGCATTGACCAAATAAATGGATGGATGTGCCATAACTTTCTCCAGCTGAATAGAAACAAAACTGAAGTAATTATTTTTGGACCCAAGGAGGAACGAACAAGAGTCAGCACACAGCTTCAGTTAATACAGCTAGAAACTACTGATTAGGCACAAAACCTAGGTGTAGTAATGGACTCAGACCTGAACCTCCAGGGTCACATAAAGGCAATAACAAGGTCAGCCTTCTATCACCTGAAGAACATCTCTAGGATTAAAGGACTGATGTTACAACAGGACCTAGAAAAATTCATCCATGCGTTTATCTTTAGTCGGATTGATTACTGCAACAGCATCTTCGAAGGTCTGCCTAAAAAGTCAATCAGACAGCTGCAGCTGATCCAGAACGCTGCTGCTCGTGTTCCTCACTAGAACCAGGAAAGTAGAGCACATCACCCCAGTTCTAAAGTCCTTACACTGGCTCCCTGTAGCTCAGAGAATAGACTTCAAAATACTTCTACTAGTTTATAAATCATTACATGGCTTAGCACCAAAATATGTTGAAGACCTGTTGTCATGGTACCAACCACCAAGACCACTCAGGTCCTCCAACTCTAGCCTACTAAACATCCCTAGACTCAGAACTAAACATGGAGAAGCAGCTTTCAGTTTCTATGCTCCCCTTATCTGGAACAGACTTCCTGACGAGTGCAGAGCTGCTGAAACTCTGAACTGCTTTAAATCGAGACTAAAAGCCATCTGTTTAGAATTGCCTTCGAGTAAATCATTGATGTCATATATATATGAAATGTGTTCATGCTCTCTTGCTTTATTGATCTTTCTCTTGCTTTATTGTGTATTATGTGTAATGTGTGTTTCTTTTACTTTTAATTTCCAATGTTATATTCCATGTCTGTTTGTTTTGTTTTTTTAAATCACCAAATCATGTAAAGCACCATGAATTACCCTGCTGTTGAAAGTGTGCTTTACAAATAAAATTGCCTTGCCTTGCCTTAACAATCCATTTCCTGGGCAGCCTCACCTTCATTATGAAAATGCTCTTTCTGTTTAGTCACCATTTGGAGTCATGTAAGTAGTTAAAGCAGAAGATGAATGTAATTTTAAAGCCTCTGTGGCAGCTTTTCATGGTCCAGATGTCCACATTGGGTAATATCACTTTCGCCTCATCTGTGCGGAGCAAAATGTCCTGATGCTGTTCCCTCAGTGGTATAACACTTATCACTCGTGACATATGAAAAGCAAATCCTTCAATCCAGGTCAAATGAACACTAATCTGTTCTGCTAGCGTCAAACTGGATCATTATAGAGCTCGTAGCATACCGCCGCATCTCAATCAGGGCCCAAAAAGGAAGACATTTGATTTCTCTGTAGGTGACACTCCTCACTGATCCTCGGTTAATAAAAGGGATATAAAAACACTCTTTAGATATATCGAGATCCCGGGATGTGTGTAACTGGATCTAAATCTGCAACAGGATGCAGTGAAACCAATTGGACAAATGCATATCTGATATTAAATGGAAATAAATCCCTGCAAGTATGGCGGATTAAATTCTCTACAACGTTTACCTCCCCATCTGGAGACCAGGAAGGAAACTTTTGGATCCATGTAAGGGGAAAAAAAGCGAAAAATCCCAACTACCATATGTTCACGGAGACAGTTTGGTGATGCTCTATGCTCCGCTGCGTAGGCTGATGGTTGAGAAAGTGAAAGGAGGAAAAAGCTTTTCTTCATGGCTGATTAAAAAAAAAGTTTTACACACCGTTTTTGAGCAGCTCTGGATGTCTTCCCTAGAGCGGTTAAAATAAAGCTGTTACAACCTGAATACATGGTCTGTTTGAGCAGCAAAATCTGCACTCGTAACATCAAATGAAGATATGTAGGTGTCTAAGTCATAAACTAAGGTAGTTGCTTAAAGGGGCTATATGCAGTGGGTGCACCTATAAGCCTGTATCCAATTTTTTCTATTTTCTGTCTGGTCGGATTTTTCCGCGCTGTCTGCTGATGTGACGTCAAGCGCGTTCATGTTAAATGTTTCAGATCCCTCTGCCACCACCGCTAGTCAGCACTCGCAAGCAGTTCAATGGATTGTGCGAATACACAGAAGAGACCAAGAACAACTCTGACACCAACAGTAACTCCACATAAGACTAAAAAAGTTAAACCCCTGACAAGTGCCCGAAAAAGATCGAAGATTGAGAGCGACCGGCGCACGATGAAGGGTGAAACGTCTTCACGTTGAAGTTCAGTTGTCTTCTACTAAAACATCTCAATGAAAATCTATTCTACGCACCGTCAAACAGGAATGTTGCCAGACATGAAGCCACACTGGGGCACAAGCAGTCAGATGTTCTCTGTATCATTTAAAGTGGATCTCTATGAACTTTGACGAAACCAGACAGGCTTAAAAAAAATAATTTTCAAATGAGACAGGGCCAGATTCACAACTTGTTTCTCAGCTCTGCTTCTTCTTCTTTCTTTTTTTTTTTACACAACATGAGTAAAACAAAGCAACCAAGTCACAGGAAACATTTTAAAAGATCTTCACTGTAAAAGATTACACTATTATAAGAAAGACAGACTACTTTAAAAAGAAATATATATATATATATATATTTTATTTGAAAGCGCCTTATCAGGACACCCAAGGACACTGTACATTGAAAACAGTAAAATAAGTTTACTTATTAGGGAGACCAAACAGGAGGGAGTTGCAGTAATCTATCCGAGACGTGACGAGGCTGTGAACCAGGATGGAGGTAGTTTGGGGAGTGAGAGAGGGACGGAGACGGGAGATGTTACGCAGGTGGAAGTAGGCAGACCGGGTGATGCTATTAATGTGAGACTGGAAGAACAGTGTGCTGTCAAGGACGACACCCAGACTCTTAACCTGAGGGGAGGGAGGGACAATTGAGTTATCAATGGTAATGGAAAAATTTTTGGCTTTGGAGAGAGTATGGGGTGTGCCTACCAAGAGGACTTCGGTTTTGGAACTGTTCAGTTTGAGAAAGTTGGATGAGAACCAAGAGTGGATTTCTTGGAGACAGAGGGTGAGGGAGGTAGGTGGGAGAAAGGAGGATGGTTTAGTAGAGAGGTAGAGCTGTCATCCACGTAGCAATGGAATTTTATGTTGTATTTACGGAGGATGTGACCAAGAGGGAGGATGTAGATGATAAAAAGGAGAGGCCCCAATACAGAGCCTTGGGGCACTCCAGCGGAGACGGGGAAGGTAATGGATTTCTGAGATTTGAATTGTATGAACTGTGTTCGATCAGAAATGTATGAAGTGAACCAGGCTATGGGAATGTGGGTGATACCAATGGATGATATTCGACTGAGGAGGGTAGTATGAGAAATGGTGTCAAAAGCCGCTGTAAGGTCCAGAAGAATGAGAATTGAAAGTAGTCCAGAATCAGAAGCCATAAAAGGTCATCGGTAATTTTGAGGAGTGCGGTTTCAGTGCTGTGAAGAGGACGAAAGCCAGATTGAAACTGCTCGTAGATGCTGTTGGACATCAAATGATTATGGAGTTGAGAAGCAACAGATTTTTCCAGAATTTTGGATATGAAGTTACCCTTCATATCCAAAATTCTGGAAAAATCTGTTGGATATTGGACGAAGATTATTGAAGTTGTTGGGGTCCAGGACGGGTTATTTCAGAATGGGTGTGACCGAGGCAGAGAAAATTGTTGAGTACAATCAACTGGTTCACACCTGCCTGAAGGAGAAATTGGTTTGTTGAACATTTTTCACCATTTCTGACCGTTTATTGTTTTCTGTCAGTGTGGTAAGGAGAGCCAAGCTCCGCCTTACTAAGTAACACCAGGTATGTGAACTGCAGTGGCCAAATTGTTACAGAAAGTTTTACATAGGTTTTCCTGCTCGCCGATATCAGGGAATTCTGTAAAATTCAGCATTTTGTTGTGGATTCCATTTTGTTTGTTAAATTCTGCGTTTCCAACATTTTACAAGTTGCAGAAATTGTAGGGCCCTATAGTTCTGCTCTCTAATAAAAATTTAATGAAGAGCAATCTCTGACCAATTGTTAATGAATTTAAGATGAAGCACATTTGGGTTATACAGCAGGATAATCTAAAGAAAAATCTGCATGTCTACATCTGAATTCGTTTATAAATAAATAAATATTTATTTAGTTATTTAAAGTTGTGGAATGGCCTAATCAAAGCCTGAACTTAAACTGAGATGCAATAACATGGCTTTAAACAGGCATTTTGTGCTCTTTTCTCCTTATTAACAAAATCATCATTTTAAAAACATAATTTTCCATTTATTCAGGGTATTTTTGCCTGGTACCAAAATGTATACAAAAAAGTTTGATACAGAAGCAAAATTAGAAGAAATCTGTAAAGGACCAAATACTTTTACATTACATCATTCCTGTCAAACAGCGCCATTTGCTATATTTTACAAAGAATAAATGAAACATTTGTGAACAAATGTGTGTCTGGAATTTTTGAGTAAGTTGCCTGTATCATGTTGATAAAGGTTCGTCCTCTGAGTACAGGAACATATCCTCTGAAAAACCTTGAGAAAGTCTGAAGAAATATTGTTCATTTGAAATGAAAGCCAGGATTATTGGAAGAAACATATATAGTGATAATTAGTGATTCACCATATTTTAAGGTTGTTTTAATCATCCACTCATCCATCCATTATCTTCTGCCTATCTGAATCGGTTCGTGACGACAGTGGCTTAAGCAGAAAGACCCAGACTTCCCTCTGCCCAGCGACTCGGGCCAGCTCCTCCGGGGGAGTCCCAATGTGTTCTCGGGCCAGCATAGAAACATAGTCCTTCCAGCATGTCCTGGGTCTTCCTCTGGGCCTCCTCCTGGTGGGACGCACCCAGAACACCTCACCAGGGAGGCGTCCTGACCAGATGCCCGAGCCACCTCTACTGACTCCTCTTGATGTGAAAGAGCAGCAGCTTTACTTCCCTCTTCGTGAACCAAAACCTGAGATACTTAAACTTCTCTACTTAGGGCAGGACCTTCTTCCCGAACCGGACAAGGCACTCTACCCTTTTCTGGCTCTCGGATTTGGCTTTTGTTTTACCTGCTTTTGTTTTTACCTGTTTAATATAAAGTTTTGCTTTTCCTGGTAAGCACTTTGGGCTACACTTCTACTTGAAATGGTTTATAAATATAAAAATGAAGCTGAAAGAGAAAAATAGCCAATCTGGCCTGTAGAAAGAGGCTGCTGCAAAGATTAAACGACCCTTTGAGTTGCATGTCGAGCCAGAATGTCTCGAGGCATTAAGCCAAAACCAGAAAGCGGCCTCAGCTGCTCACTTATTACAAGAGCCCTTTTAGCTTTATTCTTCTGTAATATCTTAGGGTCAGAGGCTCTGTGCTTACAGCTGCAGATGGCCAGCAGACAGAAAAGACCTCACTGCCGGCCAAGGACAAAGCTACCGTACTGTAAACTATCAGCTGCTCTCAATCTGCCACAGATGTCCTGACTTTAAGCCAGATGTCAGGACTGCAACCAGTTTGCATGGAAATCTGCACATCTAAATATACACCCTGGAATTTCTGTGCAGCAGAATCAAAAGTACTCGGTCAGGAAGAAAGAGAGGGTGGGAATCTGGCTGTTGTGAAAAACATCGACTAGGGAAAATCTATTTCAATTTGCCAAATGCCAGAGCAGGATTACTGACATTTAGCGACTGATATTTTCCACGAAACTCAATAAAATCCCTCTGTAACTCCATAACAGAGGCTCATCTCACCGACGGTGATTACACAGAGCAGGGCTCCCGCTTGGAGAAATCTGAGCAGATATATCAAAAGCTCAAAAGCACACAGACATCTGAGAGGCTGGAAGGATTGGACAGGCAGACGAGGCGAATTACAGAGCATAACTCAAGGCTGAGAAGCAAACATTCTTCTTCTTCGCTTCAGAGATTTTCCTAAAGGTGTTATTTGTTAAAGTAATGTTTCTGACAAAAAAAAAAAACTTTTCCTGAAGGCTACAGAGGAATGAAGGCAGGAGGGGCTTTAAAGCAATAAATGGGATTTGTTTTGTTTGGAGTCCAGACTTCAGAATGATGACAACTGAAATACTGAAACAAAGCTATTTGTTTTGTCGGCTTCACTTTTCAAAGATACTTTATGCAAAAAAGCTGCTCTGACAAAAACCTTTCTAACTTTTTAACAAGTTAGCAGTCAAACCATCCAGCTGGTTGGTGAGTCAGAGCCTGGATACACAGATTGGCTCCTGAATGTCCCTCCACCCACTCATTTTCGTCCTGTTATGCGATATTTCATCATGAAGGTCAAAAGCAGTGGGTGAATCAGGATATATATCTGGTCCTTATGGAAGAGAGGCAAGAAAAAAGGTTTTGCTGAAAGAAAGTCATAAAGAGCAATTTAGGATTTCCCATATGCCACGTTAGGGACACAGCAAACATGTTGCTCTAAACAGAATAGACCAAAATTGAAGTTTTTGGAACGCAAGCCAAAAGCTATGTGTAGCTGGTGGCTAATTCTGCATCTGTACACATCATCCCCAGGGTGAAACATGTTCTATCCTTAGTAAACGGATACGTACCACAGGAATTTAAAATAGCTGTAATTAAACCTTTACTCAAGAAACCTTCCCTTGATCAAGATGACTTAGTGAATTACAGACCTATATCTAACCTTCCTTTCTTATCCAAAGTCCTTGAGAAAATAGTTGCTAATCAAGTCTGTGAACATCTAAACAGTAACGAGCTGTTTGAAGAGTTTCAGTCAGGTTTTAGAGCTCATCATAGCACTGAAACAGCACTGGTGAAGGTTACTAATGATATTCTCATGGCCTCAGATAATGGACTGGTGTCTGTTCTGGTTTTGTTAGATCTCAGTGCTGCTTTTGACACAGTCGATCATAATATTCTCTTAGAAAGGCTTGAACATGTTGCAGGGATCAAAGGAACAGCACTAGGCTGGTTTAAATCAAATTTGTCTGATAGATTCCAGTTTGTTCATCTAAATGATAAATCATCTTCACTCTCAAGGGTTACTTGTGGAGTTCCACAGGGTTCTGTCCTTGGACCAATTCTTTTCACCATATATATGCTTCCAATTGGTAGAATCATTAGACAGCATGGGATAAATTTCCACAGCTATGCCGATGATACACAACTATATTTATCCATTAATCCTGATGAACCCAGTCAGTTAGGTAGATTACAGGCATGTCTGGAAGACATAAAAGCATGGATGACCCTAAACCTTTTGCTTTTAAATTCTGACAAGACAGAAGTTGCTGTCTTTGGACCAGAAGTTCTTAAACAGAAACTGATTAGTCAATCACTTCATCTGGATGGCATTAAATTGGCATTAAAGTGTGCCAATCTTGATAAATAATGAGGGTTGTTGCTGCCAAGGGTGGTACAACCAGTTAAGTGTGACAAAAAAAAAAAATCAAAACAGATGAAATGTGTAGGTGGGTAAATACTTTTTCACGGCACAGTAGCTCATAAGAAGCCTTTATACGAGGAAGGAGGAAAGCCTGCGGCAGAAATTTCTCTGAGACTTCTAACAACGGAGGCATTCAGATGATTAAGAAAGCTAAGCTCTTTGATTTTCATTAATCCTCTGCTTCTGAATTTAAACAAAGATTTCCAGCACCAGTGTTATGAAGGGGGAGAAGCTGTTGGATATAATAAACAAACCATCCAAGTGAATCGAATGCCACCAGGTCCCGCTATGTGGCAAACACCCGGTGCGTGTTTGGGCTGCAAAACAACAATAAAGCTCGCAGAGTGTACTGTGTGAAAAGGCCCTGCAGCACTGCGGCACCGTGCTGACAGATCTGAAGGTGGGAGACCAGTGGCATTCAACATGTGAGAGGTGGAGTAGTGTCAACAACAAACAGAAAAACAGCAGCAAGTGCTTGCAGTTTATCAAGGGAGATCAATAGAAACGAAATATAGAGAAAACAACAACAAAGCAGTCGATACATGCCTAAAACACAAAATCAGTTCATCTAAAGGGCATTTTGTATCATTTCCACTTCTTTTTGATCAAAATCACCTCCACAGATGAAGGTTCACGGTCACAGTAGATTGTATTTCATCAGAAAATTGCCTCCCAGTCTAATTCCCTCATTTAACCGCCTGGCTTTATTCATGCCTGTTGACCTCTTCAGCTGGCAGAGGCAATCAGCCTCCCAGTGCCGGCACCCAGAGCTCTACCAGCTTCCGCTGGGGATAATAACAGAGGCCCTACAACCTTTTATTAGCCCAGCTTGGACAAGAGCCCTCAGAAAACATGACCCTGTAATATCAGCAGGCCATCTCCCAGAGAGGACATCTCTGACTTTCCAGCCCAACCTGACAATTTCAGCAGGAGAGGATATTCATGCGGGTTATCTGATGCTGTGTGTTATCTGCAGCTCTGCAGCAAGAGAAAAAAAAAATTAAACTCTAGCAAACATGACAGGGTGATAAATTCAACCAAAAAGCCAGTGTGCAGGGAGCAGGCGTGGCCAAAACTCTGAGTTGGACCACACTAATGCAATTACAGGGATTTTCTGCTTACTCAGAGGCTTGGTTCAAGGGCGAACTGAAAGCTGAAGCCAAGCTGTATAAAATCAGGCGTTTGAGCCAACCCGAATCTTGCCACCTTACTGTCTGGAAAAGCCGATGAGGAAATGCATACAGGATTACAGCAGCGTGGCTCTGGGATCAGGGGTGTTTGCACTTGTGACGGGTCCATTCTGCATTTAGCTTTACTCTACTTTCTTTCATGAAATAAAAGATGTTAATGGTAAAAAAAAAATGTTTTACTCCACAAAAAAATTCAACTGATAACCCAGCTGATAAACATGCCTGACACGTCTACAAAAACAACCATCTGCAATATTTCCACTAAGAATATGTTAAAACTGCAACTCCTAATGATTCATTTAAAAACTTTTGCTGAGATCCTTTTTATTTTTGTGGTGGCTCACATAATTTTAATGCGATCACCATCATACTCCAGTGCAAACAGTGTCCAGCAGTGGTCTGCAACTCCAGCCTCAAGTGCCATTGTCCTACAACTTTTGGGTGCATCCCTGCTCCAACATACCTGAACGGTTCATTACCAGGGCTTTGCTGTCATGCCAAGGAGGTAATTCAGCCTTTTGATTCAGGTGTGTTGGAGCATGGATTTTCAATTCAATTCAATTCAGTTTATTTATATAGCACCAATTCACAACAGATGTAATCTCAAGGCACTTTACAAGAAAAGTCATTTCAATACAATCATACAAACATTCCAATTAGTTTAAAGTTTTAGTTAGTTTCCTATTTAAGGGATCCCAGCAGATTGCATTGAGTCATTGACTTGAGGTTGCGTCCTGTTGATGCAGAGTTCCAACCACAGCAATCCCTCATACTGAGCAAGCATGTAGCGACAGTGGAGAGGAAAAACTCCCCTTTAACAGGAAGGAACCTCCAGCAGAACCTGGCTCAGTACGAGCCGCCATCTGCCAAAGAGCAGAAACACAGAAAGAACAAAAGAACTGATGTAAAAGTAATTTCTATATTAAAGAAAGTAAAAAGTTGATAACAGGACCCCAGGGATGTTCAGCCACTGAGACCATCATCCCAGTCGATGCCCCCCGTCCAACAGGGCATTGTAGCTAAGCGGGATACCAGACCAGGTGTAGCTTCTTTGGAGAGAAAAACACTGACAAAAAGTTAACAGTCGAAATAAAAGCATATAATGCAACTGGAGAGTAGCAGAAGAGAAAAGTAGTAAAGTGAAGAAAATTGGTCAGTCTGTCCTCCAGCAGTCTAAGCCTATAGCAGCATAACTACAGAGCTAGCTCAGGATGACCTAAGCCAATCTGACTATAAGCTTTATCAAAAAGGAAAGTTTTAAGCCTGGCCTTAAAAGTAAACAGAGTGTCTGCCTCACGGACTAAAGCTGGGAGCTGGTGCCACAGGAGAGGAGCCTGATAACTAAAATATCTACCTCCCATTCTACTTTTAGAAATCCTAGGAACTACAAGTAAACCTGCAGTCTGAGAGCGAAGGGCTCTGTTAGGAACATATGGAACAATCAGATCTCTGATGTATGATGGAGCTTGATTATTAAGGACTTTATATGTAAGAAGAAGAACTTTAAATTCTATTCTGGATTTTGAACAGGGAGCCAAAAAAGGGAAGCCAAAACAGGAGAAATGTGATCTCTCTTTTTAATATTCATCAGAACTCTTGCTGTAATATTTTGGATCCACTGAAGGCTTTTAATGGCATTTTATGGACTACCTGATAGTAAAGAATTACAGTAGTCCAGCCTTGAGGTAGCAAATGCATGGACTAGTTTCTCAGCTTCACTCCTAGACAGGATGTTTTTAATTTTAGCAATATTCCGGAGGGGAATGAAGGAAATCCTAGAAACCTGTTTATTATGGGATTTAAATGTCAAGTCTTGGTCAAATATAACGCAGAGGTTCTTTACAATATTACTGGAGGCCAATTTAATTGATGCCATCCAGATGAAGTGAAGCAGTTTCTTTTTTAGAGCTTCGGGTCCAGAGACGGAAACTCCTGTCTTGTCAGAATTTAAGAGCAAAAAGTTTAGATTCATCCATGTTTTTATGTCTTCCAGACATGCCTGTAATCTACCTAACTGACTGGTTTCATCAGGATTTATGTATAAATATAGTTTTGCATCATCTGCATAGCTGTGGAAATGTATCCCATGCTGTCTAATGATTCTACTGTTGTGATTGCATTTCTCATAAGATGAATTGAACAGACTTTTGGATGTCTGGGAGCTATTTCAAAGATGGACTGAGCAGACCACATTTCCCAGCAATCCTAGCAGTGACCCCCAACACACTCCTATTGGTCCGTGACCACCCACGGTGACATCAGCGATGACATCACGGCCAAAGAGGGCTATAAGAGTAGTTGCGCCCATTTTGAATTGTTCTCCAGCTAGAAGTTCTTGGATGAACTACTGCTGAACAGAGGACATCTCACCGGTGAAGATTCTCTTTTGTTCTGACCCGCTGGACCGGGGAAGAACTCATTTCAACGCTTCGAAGTACCCTTTTTGCTGTTGGTGTATCCAGCTGGGTTATATCAGAACTGTTCCAAGACAGTTCGTTAGACGTCGACCTGCAGGCCCAGCCTGCATTTGGGCCACACGGTCCTTAAATCCTGTACAGGTTTTTTTTTATAACTCTTCCTTTTCTTGCTCAACCACGGACACAATTCGCTCTCCTCCTAGTGGACTGGACCTCTTTCAAGGCAAAGTAGGACTGAACCGGTTCGTTTATACTAATATTGTGTCTGGGCGGAGATAAAAAGAGAAAATAGTGTTTTAACAAGTTAGATCTCGTTCATTGTTGCTTAAAGTGTTTTTAAGCGCTGTACCTGTTTGCTCATTTTTGCGTCGTCGCACGTATAAGTCTGAGCTGAAATTGCAGTTTGAAACTGTTTGTTTTATCCTGAGCAGATCACGCCTTTCTTTCCTTTTCCCTCCTCTCCTCTCCTGTACTCTCTCTCTCTCTCTGATCACTCCGTCGGCAGAGTCGGGCTCGGTCCGGCCTGCTTTAGCTGGTCTTAGCTGAAAAGTTTAACTCCATTGTCTTTAGTCTGTCGCTAAAGTACAGGCCTACCACATGGACGCTTCCCCCATGTGCTCCTTTAGCCGAAGCTAGTTTTATGACTCTTTCTTAGACTCCATGTGCTGTCCTCCATCTTGGCACAGAGCTGAGATTTATGACTTTGTCCCACAGGCTATCTGTGACTTGGGCCCCCCGCCGTTTCTCACCCCCCTCAGCTGTTCTCACTGATTTCATTTCATGTTAATTGTGTTTAATGTTCACCTATTATTATTGTCTAAGATCTGTAGTAATTTTTGCATGCTTTAGAATAGATGGGATTTTCTATTTTCTAAATAAAGTCCCCTTAACTTAAAGAGAAGTTGTCTGGGATTACTTGGAGTGATGCATACAATTAATGTCCACAGCGTAAGAACTTATTCCTTCACCTATTGTTTAATTATCTCAGCCTTATCAGGCTGGTAAACATAAACATAAACTGAGACTGAACAATTTGGCTATATATATATATAAATGTTTCTGGAATCCAACAGAATGGTGCCCCTAAACTTGGTAATTTTTTTCATAAAATTATTATTATTAATAATTGCCCTAAGCAATTATTCATAATTATTCATAGCCAAATCCTACCTATCTGTGGCACCACTCTACCAATTGGGAGCATATATATATATATATATATATATATATATATATATATATATATATATATATATATATATATATATATATATATAGTGAAAAGAATTGGTCCAAGCACAGAACCCTGTGGAACTCCACAAGTAACCCTTGAGAGTGAAGAAGATTGATCATTTAGATTAACAAACTGGAATCTGTCAGACAAATATGATTTAAACCAGCCTAGTGCTGTTCCTTTGATCCCTGCAACATGTTCAAGCCTTTCTAAGAGAATATTATGATCGACTGTGTCAAAAGCAGCACTGAGATCTAACAAAACCAGAACAGACACAGGTCCATTATCTGAGGCCATGAGAATATCATTAGCAACCTTCACCAGTGCTGTTTCAGTGCTATGATGAGCTCTAAAACCTGACTGAAACTCTTCAAACAGCTCGTTACTGTTTAGATGCTCACAAACATGTTGGATTTTGGATGAGAAAGGAAGGTTAGATATAGGTCTGTAATTAATTAAATCATCTTGATTAAGGGAAGGTTTCTTAAGTAAAGGTTTAATTACAGCAATTTTAAATTCCTGTGGTACATATCCATTGACTAAGGATAGATTCATCATATCTAAAATGGGGACAGGAACCAAATGGAACACTTCCTTAAATAATTTGGTTGGGATTGGGTCCCACATACAAGTCAAAGGTTTAGATGAGGCTAATATTTTTGATAATTCTCAAAGCTCGACTGAATCAAAACAGTCCAAACACAAATGAGGTTCTGCAGTTCTCTCCGATGATGCCTCACTTACTGAGAAAGAAGTAATCATGTTTGGGAGGATACCAATGCTTTTATTTTTATTTTATTATATATATATATTTTATTTTTTTGTATTATTATTATTTTTTTTCATAAAGTCATCAGTACTAAGAGCTGGGGGAATAGTTGGCTCAACAGAGCTATGACTCTGTGTAAGTTTGGCGACTGTACTAAAAGAAACCTAGGATTGTTTTTATTCGCCTATATTAATGATGAAAAATATCCTGTTCTAGCTTGTCGAAGGGTCTTTTTACACAGCAGTAGACTGTTTTTCCAGGTTAAATAGGAATCCTCTAGATGTGCAGAGCGCCATTTTCTCTCCAAATTCCTAGTATTCTGATTTAAAGTACGCAACTCTGTGTCAAACCAGGGAGTCAGCCTCCTATGGCTAGCCACTTTCTTTTTTAAGGGGGCTACACTATCTAATGCCAAACACAATAAGGAAGTAACGCTATGAAACAGACCCTCAATCCTCCTGCTACAACCAGGTTTCTGTGAGACAAAACATATTAATTTGAGTATCACAAATCAAGTCATTTACTAACAAAGTCTTTGAGGAGAGAGATCTTCTGTTTATAGGGCTATATGCAATTTTCTGAAATAAAAACTCGCGACTGACACCTGTGGCCAAAAAACGGAACGGCTCTTCCTTTCTGCTCGCTCTCGCAGCGCACGCTCCTACGCAGGTCACTCTCAATCTTCGATCTTTTTCGGGCACTTGTCAACTCTTTTTTGTCTTATGTGGAGTTACTGTTTGTGTCAAATTTGTCTTTGGTCTCTTCTGTGTATTTGCACAATCCATTGAACTGCTTGCGAGTGCTGACTAGCGGTGGTGGCAGAGTGATCTGAAACATTTAACATGAACGCGTTTGACGTCACATCCGTAGACAGCGCGGGAAAATCCAACCCGACAGAAAATAGAAAAAATTGGATACAGGCTTATAGGTGCACCCACTTCGAGCTGACAAGGTGTCAGTATGCTCATCGGGAGATGTTTGAGTCAAAAATGGTCAAATAAAAAGGCTATTGTTACGTTTATTTGGGGGGGAAAGTTGCATATAGCCCCTTTAATAAACCACATTTAATAGTTTTATTTTTCTGTTTAGTCAAAATAGTGTTCATCTTTATGAGATGTTCATGATTTGCTCTTGTTAGGTTAACTTTTAATCCATTTGATTTTGGATCTATGGGGTAATGGGTGGGTAACAGTACAGAAGCTGCAGAGACGTGGGTTAAACTCTGACTCTACTTCCTGGTCTGGACCCTGGGTTGCCAGTGTTTGGGAGGACTAATAAATTCACCCAAATTCCTAGACAGATGAGCTGCTCCAATCCAAAGTGGGAATGATGCCATCTCTCCAGATCCGAACAGATTTTCCCAAAAATGTTCACCAGTTATCAATGTAGTCCATATTGTTTGCAGGACACCACCTAGACAACCATTGGTGGAATGACAGCATGCGGCTAAACATGTCATCACTGGTCCCATTGGGCAGTGGACCAGAAAAGATTAAAGAGTCGGACATTGTTTTGGCAAACTTGCACACCGAAGCAACACTAATTTTAGTGACCTCCGATTGGTGTAACCGGGTGTCATTACCGCCAGCATGAATGACAATCTTACTGTATTTACGCTTATCCTTAGCCAGCAGTTTCAGGTAGGATTTGATGTTGGCAGTTCTGGCCCCTGGCAAACATTTGACTGTAGTCAGTTGTGTCTCTAATGCCATGTTTCTGCCGATTACCAGGGTCAGCTTCTCGGCGGGTGTGTCGCTGACCGGGGAAAATCTGCTAGAAACGCGGACGGGTTGGTGGTGAGTAGGACTCTGGTAGGGGGGTGAGTTGCTCTTTAAACTCCTCTGCAGAGATTGACACCCCAACACGCTGGCCATTTAGTGTATCGTGTTAGTGTGTAATGTTTAGTATTATGTGACCTTCCATTGGGGTTTAGCACATTTCCAACCATGGTATGTATGGTAGCAACAATTGATTTACCTGAAAATAAAGCATCCTGATGTGTTTCTAGTTTGCAGAGTTGAAAGCAAAAAACAAGTATACTTTGCCATCTAGGGTTAGGTTTCAATGGTTCCTCACTTTTTACAAAAAACACAGTTTTCCCATATTGATTACAGTGTAGTTTCTCTCAAATCTCAAAAAGACTAATGGCTGAAAAATGACTTTCCTCTTTTCTGTATGATTTCCTCTGTGAGTTCCTGTTTTAAGGATAATTAAAGTGTAAAACTTCAGTGTCGACATTGCAGCGCCTTTGTGAAGGCTTTTACAGTAATAATAGGGGTTATGGCCCAGAGGTTTATAGTGAGTGACATGTAATTTTAGGCTGCTGACCGTGGCTTCAACTAAAGAGCAGAGCTTAATTTCCAGGCTGCCATATCAACTCTTTCATTAAACTCCGGATGCCTTTTCTTTGTTTTTTGCCCAACGAGAGAGAGAAAAAAAGGACATGCCCTGGCAGTTCATGTCAGCATAGTTCAAGCAGCTGAACTTTCAGACTGGCACTCGATTAAACACTGGAGGATTAGAGACTACCTGCACAACAAGACCGACCGCATAAAGTCCAATCAAGCAAATCTTTGCTAGATGCTGATATGATCTCCCTGTGTGAGCACAGTGTTGGCTGCTGGCCCGTTCCTGCTTTGACGGCTGGTCCAGGGGATTAGTCAGGGGAAGGTTATCACTGTTGGTGAATATCGCTAACTTTACTCTGCAGCAGCAAGTGAATGTGTGTGTGTGTAGGTGTGTGTGTGTGTAGGTGTGTGTGTGTAGGTGTGTGTGTGTGCGTGCGTGCGTGTGTGTTTGCACAAAAGATGTAGGTTACATTTCCATAATAAAACAGCCGCACGCCTAAATGCTTCTCTGTCGGCTCAGAGGGGCTCAGAGAATGGACGGCGAGAGCAGAGCGAGAGACAAAGACAGTCTTTCAGGACATTCAGGACAGGAAGGGGATTCAGTTGAACTTAAATCGGATTTCTCCTCTCTGTCTCTACATACTTTCTTTTGATTTCTGGTTAAATACTTTAGGTTTTGTTTATAATGTGTGTGAAGATTTCCATAACGTTAAGTCAACTTATTGCTGGATTTTTTTTCTTTGATGAAATGAAAAAAAATACACCTGCTCTGCAAGCAATTAATAAATGTAAACCAATAAATCCGTAACACAGTGGGATGAACAGGATTTACAGTTAGGGAAAGAAATATTTGGACACAGACAAGTTTATCACCACAATGATTTTAAATGAAAGTTTTAATTCAATTCGTAATTCATAAAATTAAATCATTCAATTCAAAAAAACCGAAGCATTTTTAAAAACACAATCACTTCTTTTCAGGGGCTCAAAGGTAATTTGATAATTGATTCAAGGGCTATTTCATGGGCATGTGTGGGCTATTCCTTCGTTATGTCATTATCAATTAAGCATATAAAAGGGCCTGCAGTTGTATTGAGGGGTGGTGCTTGTATGTGGAGGATTTTACACACACACACACACACACACATATATATATATACACAACTAGGCTGTGATGAGAAGGGATGCACCTAAAGGTTGCTGGATGGTAGATCTCGAGGACCAGGGTTAGGCATCCCATGTACTAGACTATACAGCAAACTTTTCTGATTTAATGTTATGTTGATGGAAAATTTGTGGATTTCTTTCATAGCTCCCACATCAGGTGACTTAGGCCCTGTCTACACGGAGACGAAAACAGGTGTAACAGCAAAGATATTTCATTGAATACCACAAGGAGGCGTTTCAGGACACCGTAAACGATAATTTTTGAAAATGGATCCCAAAGTGCAGAAATATGAAAACGGCAGCTCAGTTGTCTCTGTGTTTACGAGCTCTCCAGCATACGTCTAAAAAGAATAACGTCACCGCCCCTCTCCTATACCAAACACGCATGCCCCACACTCAGTAACTACACAAAGTAAACAAACATGGTACCTCACAGTGCTGGGGACATAGTAAAGACATTATTGGGCTTATTATGGATCCTACAATTCAATATACTGGCCCTCTTCCACCACCTCTTTCGTAGCTGGATTTGTCATAATTGCCGCCATCTTTCTGTTTACCTCAAGCGGGCTTACTGCGCATGCTCAGTGTTCTTTTCTGGGGGGTTTTCTGGCAGTGTCACAACGCCATCAATGGGCCCAGCATGGTACTACAGCAGCTTCAGTAGTTTTGCGCATCTGTATGGAAGGGGATTTTCAAAATTGCAGTGCCGTTTTTACCGACTCCGTTTTTGAAACAATCCCCGTTTCATCTCCGTCTAAACAGGGCCTAAATCACATTTCATTTTGACATTTAATTTTTTAGATGGTGTCTTCTCTCTTTATTGTGAAAAGATTACAGAGTTGTTGAAGTACTATATCTTTAGGCTTCACATCTGTCTACACCTGATCTATCCAGTTGTTGCTCTGCTAGTAAAAGTAGCCAGGTAATTTTAGGACATGTTTGATGTTGGATTATTTTTTAAAGAATTTCGTTAATAGTTTTGGAACTTTATTTTGAGCTTAAGTTTCTTTTTTTTAAGTTACTTTGACGGACTATAATGGAAATTAGAGAAGAGTGCAAAGAAATGTTGTTAGATGTGGTCATAAAAGTGCATCAATGCCAGCTTCCACCTAGTATCATTGTTGATATTGCTGGTTGTAAAACCTGTATAGAAGTAGAATATGGACAAATACAGAACAATGCTCACGCTACTATTATGTAACATTCCATAACATTATTTAACATGCTGAAGGCCCACCCTGCAAGGCAAGTTGCAAAGAAGCAGGAGAGAGCCATTTTTTACACGCCCCCCACTAGGGCTGCACGTTTAACCTTTATCGCATCGTATTGAGGTTTTAACTCCTGCGATAACCTAACCTCAGGAGGCTGAGGTTTTTTTTTCCTGCCCCTGACATTTGAGTGACAAACCTATTAACCAATCAAAATGGTTGAGTCTCGCATTCCTGGCTTGCTGGCCAATCAGAAACGGTGATGGGAAACAAGCTTGTATGTGGAGCAGTGTTGCCAACTTGGCGACTTTGTCACTATATTTAGCGACTTTTCCGACCCCCCTGGCAACGTTTTTTTTAAAAAGTGACTAGTGACAAATCTAGCGGCTTTTCCATGTGTTGCTAGAGAGTTTTGGCGACTTGTTCAATGTGAAAGCAGAATGCATTTCTCACTGTTCTCAGCGGGTAGCAGGAGAGGAACCTGTCTGCAGATCTCTGCTGTCAGTCTCTCTCCGCTGCCGCGCTCAGGTTGCCAACCGTCACGTAAAAAACGTAACCGTCCCGTATTCAGAGAGAATATTACACGTTCCGTATTAAGGTGAGAAGGAACGCGATTTGTCCCGTATTTCAGCTAGAATGAAAAGACGCAAAGCTCGAGTTATTCTGTGTCTTTACGCTGCGCAGCTGCCTCGTCTTCTCTTATTCTCTCCCCTCCCTCTCCTGTTGCTCCTTCAATCATGAAACTGATCAATGATCAGCTGATCGGCTTTTCTGTCGCAGTCCCGTTTCTGTTTGTTTATCGCGGACTTTGAGCAGATAGAGGAAACCAGCGGGTGTCAACAGCAGCACGTTTAAGCTTAATAAACTGTTAGAATTGATTTAATATTACTTTCTGATGTTTGCTGGAGCCACAGCCGTAACAGCTGCTGGTCATGATATCGGTTTGGATATGTGGTGAGATGGAAACATGAAGATGAAACCAGGAGATGTTCTCACTGAATCATCAGAGCTGAACAGCTGATGGAGAAACAGGTGTACCTTTTAGATGACATGAATGAGTTGAATGGAAGTTATGAACTGTTTCTGAGACAAATAACACCAGGATAATTTTCTACAACTGTGCAGGGGCGGCTCTAGCAAAGTTTTGCCCGGGGGCCAGGTGGGGCATTAACAGGAAAAGGGGGGCACAAATACATACTTTTCTTATTCTCGTTTAAAATGTCTAGCTTTTAATAAATACTTATCTGAATCTTACAACCGATTGGATATAAGGGTCATAAATCCTTTATCGTATATAGTAAATATTAAATCTAATACAGTATATATCCTAGTAAGCTATAGTACTTTTTCCTTCGGGAAGGTACCATCTGTGCAGTCTGCAGTTCTGTCAAAGAAAGATGTTGAATCTATTTAATTATTATAGAAAAATAATTCATTTCTGTGCATTTGTTTTACACGTGCATTAAATTAAAGTCGATTTGCTCAATTAAGCATCATGAGGCGGAGGGTGGGGGGTGGTTCCTTATTTTTTTTGCTGGGAGTTGGCAACCCTACTGTCAGGTTACTACGCTTATTTTGCAGAAGGCTGGATAAGGTCTTGTTTTTAATTGTTATTGTCATTTATTTTAAAATGTGTGCAATATAACAGTTTCATGTTTAGTAAATGGCAGTGGACTGCAGAAGATTTTGTTTTCTAATTGTAAATCTAAATCTAATAAGAGTTCATTTTCTATTTTTCAATGGCAAAGATTCGTCAATAAAAATAAAAAAAAGGCTACCTGTTTAAGTTAATTTTCATTATGTCTTATTATTGTTTGGTATTTAGGTTCAGGTATTTAATAATGACGAAGCATTGAACAATCTCATTACCTCAATCACTATGTAGTTTATAATAGAGATTTTTCAGGTTCAACAGCAGACAAAAGCCAGAAGAGGGCCCTGGCCACATAAATATTTGTTAGGTTATTATATATTGTTCGCATGTGTGTCAAGTTGTACAAGACTGTGTTGTAAAAGTAACAATATATTTCATTCATAATTTTAGTTTTATGAACTTAAAAGTATCGAAAGTAAAAATGGAAAATCGCATCGCAATCGCAATATTTGTCAGAAAAACCGCAATTAGGTTTTTTGTCAAAATTGTGCACCCCTACCCACCACCCAAAAAAATGACTCCCTGAAATTTTACTGTTTATTGTCCCCACCAAAAATTTAATGGGATTGCCACCCCTGCAATAGACTGTGATTATTTTACTGTAAAATTCTTACATATTACACATTTAAGGTATTTTTAACCAGACCACAAAGAGTACTGCAGTGCCCAGAGAGTTCTCCAGCTGCATGGACAACACATTTACAAAGCATCGGACACTGTGGGTCAGACAGCTGAAAGTAGGGCCCTACAGTTGTTTCATTTAAAAATATTTCCAGTTGTGTAAAAACAAACAAAAAAATCCCAACAAAAAACAAAACAACAAAATGGGCAGTCATGAGGAGGAAGCAAAATATTATTTTGCTTCCAGGTTCTTTAAGCCACTTATTAGTTGTTGATAGTCAATGTTTTTGTATTCATGGTAAGGCCATGAGATTTTCCAAACATTGAGGATTTTAAAAAATGACATACACTGCTGCGCCCAAACAGGCTCTCATTGACGGTACTCCAAGCTGCCTTTTTTTAAAACTGTACTTTAATTTAGAAATAAAAATGTCATAAGAATTGTAATTCAAAGTAGGACTGCATGATATCGGAAAAAACTAACATCGTGATTTTTTCTAACCTCACAGTTGATGGTGCAAAATGAAAAAATACGGGGATTTTTCAGCAGATAACTTGAATAGCACCTTAAACCTTATAGTTTATACTTCTCCATCAGCAAGTTTGCACCCACACATATTGACGGAGACGTTTTCTTTTTATACTTCTCCGTTTGTGTGTTAGTGTTGTAAAGCAATTCTTCGCCAGGATAGTAAGGGGTGCCGACCTTTTCTGGCGGGTCTGCCTACCATTGCAGTGACGTCTCTGGTCAGCCACAATTTATTTTCTTCAGCTTGTAAATGCATTTCCACTCCAGGAGCAATGGCCGACAGAGAGTGAGTTTTGATTGAACTGGAAAGTTTTTTACTAGAGGTGCAGCTCATTGAATGCTCTAAAACCGCATGCAAACAAACAAACACAGTGGTCCGGTTTGTTGTTCTCTACACCTCCTGGTGTTCCAAATTGACAAAAGACCAGATTATATCAACTGGCAAAACCTTGCAAAATAAAGCATCTAGTGCCCAAAAGCTGCATTGACTACTAATTACATCGACTTTAGAGCACCGTTCTGGTGAAATGATCTTGGCTGACGGGCTGACCAATCACAGATGTGCGCTCTCCGTTGCGTTCGACGGATAGTTAAAAAATTGGGCTCTACTCCGTGCGTCATTGCGTGAGTAAGGAAGAGCCCTTGCGCAACGGATAATGGTCCTGCGTGTCTCTGCACACGGAGAAGTGTAAACTAGGCTTATGTCTGCCATCTTGTAGACAATTAACCTTCACTGATCTCACCTCTTTTTCTGAATGTAACAAGTATGTTTTTTGTTGAATTTAAGAGTTATTCTTTTTGTTAGGGCTGTAAATCTTGGAATGCCAATAATATTAGTAAATATCAGTTAGCATATATGTATTTGTTTTTTCTTCTCTCTTTCTCATCTGTGCTTCCATCACTCTGTGACCTCTAGCCTTTTGGCAACATCATTAGTGTCCAGTGTGAACATCTGCTGCCCTGAGACTCGGTCCAACTGGCTAAACATTACATTAGCATGAAGAATGCACGTTTATAACACATGGAATATATTAGCCTGCAATTACTGCATTCCAAACAGTCCTCTGCGGTGTGAATATTGCACACACCGACATATACAGTATATTTCTGATTTATTGTGCAGCCCTAATTCAAGGTGATTACAATAAATAAATAAAAAACTCAAAGCAAGGCGGAGTTTGTTTTATTTGCTTTTTTAACTATTTTTACCAGTGTTGATTTCATGAGAGCCTCAATAAATAATATATTTGAAAATATAATAGGATGCATCTATTTTGAGTTAGTTAACAGTACAATTGCTCTACAGACTGTAACAATTCTACTGAATTAGTGGTGATAACATCCTTATTGTATAGCTGAAGTTCTTTTTTTGAGGCTCTGACTTTATGCAGCAACCGAATGGCAAAAATAATATTTTAAATACCTTTTAATGTCACTTTTCACAATAAATCCCACAAACTTTCACAATAAATCCCACAAAATATAACATTTTAAGTCCAGAAAACCCTTTCCTGTTGTATATTAAATAAAGCAAAACTGGAAGACGGAAAAAAAGAAAAACTTTGCCCGTCTTCTATGGCTGCAAAGATTTTGAAAGAAATATAAATGATAGAAACCATAAAAATTAGGTGTCACCTCAAATAATTACTGAGAAAAACTAATTAAATGTATATCCTGATAACCCAATACTGCAACACAATTTAAAATTTTATTTTTCCACATTCTGATTCTGGTTTCTCTTTGTATAACAAATTCAAACTTTGTTTATTTAAGAGTAAAACTGAACTCCTCCCAAAGAGATTTGTGTAGTAGTATGATTTTAGTTAATATTTTATGAACAGACCTATTTAACTACAATGGACTGATCTAGTAAACCATCAGATTAGAAAGTTTTATTCTGTGAAGCAACTGATAGAAGGGATTTTTAGACACCCGTTGAGCGCTTCAGAGTCCAAAATGAGGGAAAGGACATAAGCAAGAGACGTCTCAAGGGGACAGAAAGCAAAAAAAGAAAAAAATACATTAAACCAGAGCACCAGCTTCATTCAACCTCTCACTAGAGTCCTGTGCTTTATTTAAAACTGTGAGAGAGCCCTATTTATTAGACTGTTTTATGTAGTTACACAAGAGGAACTCTGTAAAAAGCTCCATTCATCCCTGTTAAGAACTGGGCCACTCACAAAAAGCTTCTACAAAGCCCCTCAACACATGCAAAACAAATGCCTGTTTGCATGTTAACCCATTCATTAATGTAAAATCTTCAAATCAGAATGTGTGTTTGTATTTTCTGCCTATGCACACTGACATGAAAACCCAGCCTCAACTAAAACCTGTTCCTCTGGCCTCGTCCTGCCTTAAGTGGTGAGTAGCAGTAAAGCAGCATCTCTCTGCTCTGATGGAAGGTGATGGAGAGCTGAACCCTTAACTGTTGGGACAGAACAGCCTACTCCAGCTCAAGCACAGCTGTTCTTCATGGATGAACTCACGTCAATTAAAACACAAGCTAACAACGGTGGGAACACTGCATGCACCACCGCTCTCAGCAGGCCTCCTGCAAATAAAGCTGCAGGACTCATGAATCACACTGAGGGCTGGTTTAGGGATTAGGAACTGCATCCTCTCACATCCTTAAGTATGGATATTTATGGACAGGTCCCACCAAAACATGGCAACCAACTAATAATCTGGTATTTCTGTGCAGGTCTAAACAGCTCTTAACGACTAAGATTTAATATTTGGTAACTGTAGATACTGTAGGGAAATATACTGTTTTGCTTGCAAAGGCAGAAAGGGTTGGAGTTCATTGATCATTGTTCAGCTTTATTCACCAGTTGACTGGTGGAGACAGAGATGGTGTAGAAACATTAAGTCTCCATGCGGTTTGCACAACAAAGCTAAAAACTGATCACCAAGCTCAAGTCTAGTCTGCCTTTGCAGACTTGATGTCCTCCAGCTGTGCAGTCCCTGATTCCGGTCCTGTTGTTGGAAGATGTGGGGAGTGCTTCAGTGCTATACTAGGTTTGTTTCAAGAAGTGGATTTAAGTTTAGTATACCAATGCTCTGAAAGGTCCGCAACATTTGAAAAGAAGTCTGGAAATCCTTCTACTGCAGATAAACCATGTTAAGGTCTACAATAGTCTACGTGTTATGATGTGAGGTTTTAGTCATTTCATTTCCTTATTTAGTTCACCTTATTCCTTTATTTACTTCCTGGTGTTTTGTTGTGTCACTTGTGGCCAATAAACTGTGCCGTTTTGCTTCAGAAAACTATATGCGTTTGAGAACATGATTAATTTGCATCACAAAAAAAATGCCAGCCAAAATTCACAACTCACTATTACTCGGCACTATTTTCATTCCATTCCAATCAATCCGCGCTGCGGCCAGCATCAACTGTTGCGCTCCTCCCGTCAGCTGTTCCACTGCTGAATGTCGACAACATGTCTGACTACGAAACATCTGATGATGAAACTCATTTTAGCAAAATGCCAGATGGATCGGATGAAGAAGAAACTTTTTTTAGCACAGCGCCAAAGGGGGATACCTTTATGAACCGGAGTATACGGATACCGAACTTCAGCAGATGGAGCTAGAACGGGCAGAGAGAGCGAGGGGACATCGAAGTGCTCCAAGCTGAAGCTGAGCACACAGCTGTAGATAGGGTGAGTAAGTGTGGACAATCTCATGGTGTGCAATTTTTGATATCAGAATTAGGCAACTTTACGTTCAGTAGGCTATGCAATATTTGACCGCATTCATTATTATTGCTGATAATACACCAAATGGGTTACATTATGAACTATCCAAATACTGCCTATCCGAAATATTGGCTATCCAAAGTTTCTTCTTCATCCGATCCATCTGGCGTTGTGCTAAAATGAGTTTGATCATCAGATGTTTCATAATCAGACATGTTGTCTGCATTCAACAGTGGAACAGCTGAATCATGTTTTCAAACGCATATAGTTTTCTGAAGTTAAACGGCACAGTTTGTCGGCCCCCAAAACTAGCTGGGACTACTTTCTTGAAAGACTTCTAACGGCCAGAGCTGTGACCAGAAGGTGACCACAGATGTGGGTCGGTGTGTATGCACTATGCTGATGATGAGGAGGGGACACAACTTCATGTCTAAAAATGTGAACTATCCCTTTAAGCCTTCCACTGACAGTCACTACTCCCTGGTTCGTCGTCATTCTTTCCTGTCTGGTTCCTGTTTTTGGCATCGTTGCATTTGTTGGTCCTCCTGAGTTTTGTAAGTTCTTGTTTCTTGCAATTAAGCCATTTTAATTTTACTAGCTGCGTTTGGGTCCTTAAAACCACCAAACATGACACTACGACTGAGGGAACAGACGGTGGACTCAGGACTTGGTGGACTGTTGTCAGCAGAACCACCTCCTGATCAATGTGGGCGAAACCAAAGAGTTGGTGGTGGATTTCCACAGGCTCAAACCCACCGCACTGACATCGGGGAACATCCATGGAGTGGACATTGATATAGTGGACTCTTGTAAGTACCTGGGTGTTCACCTAAACAATAAACTGGACTAGAGCCACAACATTGATGTTCTCTACAGGAAGGGTCAGAGAAAACAGTACCTGCTGAGGAGGCTGAGATCTTTTGAAGAGCAGGGGAGTGCTACTCAACACCATTTATGATTCTGTGGTTGCATCAACCATTTTCCATGGTGTGGTATGTTGGTGCAGCAGCTTATCTACAGCTGAGAAGAAGCGGTTAGGTAAGATGATCTGGAAGGCTAGCTCTGTCTATAGGATGCCCCGTTGATCCAATGCAGGTAGTGGGAGACAGAAGGACTCTGGCTAAAATAACATCGCTGTTGGACAATGTCTCCCAGCCCATGCATGAAGCTGTTGTTGAATTGGAGAGCTCCTTCAGCAACAGACTGCTGCATGCTAGGTGCACAAGCGAGTGTATTCCTGCTGTTATTTGTACTGTTTTATTTTTCAATTCCTGTAAATAGTTTGTTTTTTTAATGCACTAATACACATGCACATTCTGTAAATATTTAAGATTATCCTGCTTTTCTTGGATCTAAGTATGTTAATTTTTATTTTAATCACTGCACAGTATTTTAGTGTTACTTTTGTCCCTACTGTACAGAATAGTATTATTCTTAATTCAGTTTTTATACTTTAATATATTTTCTTGTGTTAATCTACACACTTCGATTGCCTGTCACTTTATTGCTGTTGCATTTGCAAATAAAGAATATTTCTCTTTCTATGTTTTTCATGCCAAAATACCACAATCAACAAGTTCTCAGTTCTTTTTCACCTATTTTAAAAGGATGAATGTAAATCTTCACTATGAATAAATGGTAGCTATTACAGTGGTCAGTCTGTAAATATGGACGCAGCAAAAACAGACTGGAACTCATTTTAAAATCAACTTAAATGTTGTCACCAAAGCCGAACCTTAATGATTGGATCTAACTTTCACTTCACGAGTAGTATTTATCAGGACAGTTCTGTTTAGCAAGCCAATAATGCAGAAATCCAGATCCTCCCAAGAGCTTCGCAAACTTTTTCCTGCAACTTTGCATTTTAGCTCAACTTAAACGAAAACCAGTTGTATCATTTAATTTAAAGCTATAGCTCATTTACTCCTGTCCACCCCCAGATTACATTTCCTTCAGTCACTCAGCACTTTGTACAGTGTAATTATTTTCCCTTTGTTCCCTGTTTTTGAACTATATTAACATACTATTAAGTCAAATCTAGTGTGAAATTAACTGCTGTCTGTGATAACAAGGGAAGCCTGAACCAGCAGACGTGGGCGTGACGGTAATGATTTTGAAATGAAACGCTGCAGGAGGAAGGCTTCCCGACGACGAAGAGGAGGAGGAGGATGAGGGTGTTAGATGATTGGCAGCACGGAAAGTTAAAACGTCTCAGATTTACAGTGAGGAGCCCTGTATGTTAAGGTTCAACCAGCAGATTTGTTTCGGAAAATGAAGTAAAAGCTGGAAATGATCCATGTGAAAACCTCAACGCGCTGAGATCAATGGCATCGAGCGACTCTGCGATGGATTAGAGAGGGCGATAATTCAATATTGCCATTTAATGAGCTTTGGCAGAATTAAACTGTGCTGCAAGGCTAATATATAAAATGTCTTCAATCTTTTATAGACATTTGATTGTAAACAAGCTGATATTTGCAATTATTTTTTTAATCAAATGACCAGAGGCTTAATTCTTTTAAAATCATGTTGAAATTCTCCCCGGACTCATGTGAAATCCGTCAACACAGCAATTTGATTTAATAGTTAAAGATGAATTAGCTGGGTTTTCATTATCTTAAATACATGACACCCTAAAAGATCTATATAAGCTAAAGGCTGAAAATATTGGTCTGTTTTGCTGCTTATAAAAACTGAAAGCCTTCCTTTTTTCCATCTGCAAACAATTAATTAAACAGCATATCCACTGATGCACTCAGAGGCACATGACTTGATGCAGAAACAGGAATAATTTTGTAACTCTTTCATTTTCACCCAAGAAACCTGACCAGTCAAATAATTTATTGTCAATATGATATAAATTATGATTCATCCATCGTCTATACCCGCTTATCCTTGCAGGGTCACAGGGGAGAACAAACAACCATGAACACACACTCATATCTAAGGACGATTTAGAGAGACAAATTAACCTAACAGTAATGCTTTTGGCCTATGAGAGGAAGCTAGAGTACCCGGGAAGAACCCACACATGCACAGGGAGATCATGCAGACTTCATGCAAAAAGACCCTAGGTCGTGATTTGGACCTAGGACCTTCTCGTTACAAGGCGACAGTGCTACCAACTGTGCAATACAAATTACAAGGAATTTAATTTTTCAGCATAACATCATTAAAAAAGAAAACTATATAAATAAGTAAGCAGTTAGATAAAAATAGTGCAGTGCATGAAGAAATACCCTGAAGGCGACCAAATGTGCTAAACCAAGCAGATAAAGAAGAGTAACAGTCGAGGGACCTCACGGCCCTGTGGATATATGCTGTTTAGGAATATTAAGAAAATAATGCAGGAAGGGTGAGATGGGTCTTTTGCCATCTTTAACACATTTTCAACAGGACAGGCGTAATGTGTCATTTGTGTCAGGAAGATATTGGCCACTAATTCTACATATTATTTAGATGGTCCTGTTTAAACTGCCAAAACCATCATGTTATCTAAATGGTAACAACATACCCCAAAAAAGGTTTGCAAAAATGTAGCATTCCAGTATTAGACACCCTGTTTTCTTACACTTAAAAGTTATTATTTATGCAGCATAATTGTTCTTGCAATTTTAGAAAAACCTAATCTTTAACTTGGATGGATGGATGGATGGATGGATGGATGGATGGATGGATGGATGGATGGATGGATGGATGGATGGATGGATGGATGGATGGATGGATGGATGGATGGATGGATGGATTTTATTAGATCCTGCAGCTTCAGGTTGTTATACATAAGTTAGATTTCATTCACAGAGCTTCACTGTTTCAACATTTCTGTTTCACTTTAAACCGAAGGTACATCTCTGACCTTAGACTATAAATCTAAATACTAAACATTTGATTTTATATTTTTGATTTTATTGATGCAAACTTTGAACCATAACACATCCAGTGCTCACCCTTTAACTGCATCTGAGAAGTGAAACTGATAATTCGAGGACATGATGCAATCAAAAGGAGACTCATTATTTTTCCCCTGCTAATGTAGCTTTCCAGTTTACCATCAATGGGAGTTTTATTTTTGAGGTTGTACTTTCATATTTATCAGTAATTAGCTCAATTAGCTTCAGAATCAGCAGCTTGCCTAACATGCATGTTGTGGGACTAGGATACTTACTTTATCCCAAGCGAAAGTTAAAAGCTATAGTAACTCCAACTATCCACGTTTCTTCAAAGAGAGCCAACCTAACAAGCTGCCACCTTCTGCGATGCTCTACCATGATCTAGGACAGTGGTTCCAAACTTTTTTTCATTGAGAAACCTCTTGCCTGTGTACCAGGAGAAGCCGGGACCCCCCCCCCGACCCCAACTCCTACCTACACATTAAAAGTGATTAATTTCAAAATTTTATTTGAAAATAAATAAATAAAGAGAAATTGTAGGCTTTTGTTCCTATTCGTCTTGTTTTACACTGTGGGCTGACAATTTTCTTTTTCTTCTTAAGGGGGGCGGTTATAAATGTAATATGTACAAATATTATTTTGGTAACCTCAAAACCTCAGCACAGACAATATTCTAGGGTCTCCTGGACCCCAGGTTGGGAACCACTGATCTAGGTCATGCATCTTCCACAGTGTAAAAAAAATGCAAACTAACAATAAGAACTGACATGCAAAATACTCAGGGAAAACGTATGGCAACATAAGAAAACAACAAAGTCCACAAAAAGGCCTGTAGAGCGAGGCATGATTACACACTACAACACAGGGTTGTTTTATATCGTTTCTGGACTGTAGGCTAAACAACGCATCATAAAGTGCATCAGTTCTTTGTGCCAGTTTGTCACTTACCTTGTGTTATTGGATGATTATTTTTTGGCAAGAGAAACTACAAGAATTTAAGAAAGAAGCATAAACTAAAGAATTTAAAATATGATTAACAAAAAACCAAAAGGGTTTTTCTCCAGGTACGTCCATTGTTCTCTAACAGTGAAAAAAGGTTTCCTGACTTTTAGGAGGTAATAGTTGAGATCTGGGCATTTATCCTGATCCTTTTTCCAGTGCACACTTTTTTCCACTCAGCTAAGTATTGGTTGAATAATAGAGATAAAACTGTATTTAAACATTTTCTAATCTTAAATCTTTCTAAAAGATTTAATGTAATTCCTTTTTTTCCCTACAGCTGTTGTTCTGTTCCCCACTTTGACCAGTTGGCTATCAGGAAATAAGGGGGAACATGACAATGACCTTTTACGAGCATTTTGTCTATGAATGTTTTCCACGTTTTGGTTAGTTTACAACCACAAATTTGTATGTATAATGACAGACCAACACATCCATCCATCGATCATCTTCGCCTTAATCCGGGGATGGGACAGCAGCCTAAGCAGAGAGACCCAGACTTCCCTCTCCCCAGCCACTTGGGCCAGCTCCTCTGGGGGAAATCGTAAAGCATTCCCGCCCTTCAGCGTGTCCTGGGTCTTCATCTGGGTCTCCTCCTGGTGGTACGTGCCCAGAACACCTCACCAGGGAGGTGTCCTACCCAGATGCCCGGGCCCCTTGAACCGGCTCCTCTCGATGTGGAGGAGCAGCGGCTCTTATTTGAGCGCCTCCTGGATGACTGAGCTTCTCACCTTATCTCTAATAGAGAGCTCAGACACGCTGCAGAGGAATCCCATTTTGGTCACCTGTATCTGCGATCTTGTTCTTTCGGTCTCTACCCAGATCTCATGAGGACAGATGAGGGTAGGAACGTAGATCAACGAGTAAATCAAAAGATACATGCTTTGGCTCAGCTCTTTCTTCACCACAACAGACAAGTACAACCCACGCATCGCTGCACCAATCGGCCTATCAATCTCCCTCTCCATTTTTCCCTCATTCATGAACAAGACCTAACAGACCAACACAAATCAGTGCATATTTGTGAACTGCTTTATAAATTTCACCTATTAAGTAAATCAAATCCACATGTAACTAATTTAATCTCAGTATAAATCCAGATGTTTTGTGAATGCCTCAGAGAACATTAGTGAAGAAGCAGCATCATGAAGACCAAGGAACCCAGCTGACAGGTCAACGCGGAAGATGTGGAGAACTCTAGGAAAAGTTTGGTTGTAAAATAACACAATAAGCTTTGAACATCTCATGGAGCTCTGTTTAGTCCATCATCTAAACATGGAAAGAGTAGGACACCAGTGAAAAGCTTGCAACACAGCCTCTAAACTGACCAACACAGCCTCTAAACTAATGGCCAAGTTTCAAGTCAGACACTACACATCTGCCCTTTACTGAAGAGTGGCAAAAGGGAAGTCATTGTAATAATACCATTAAAAGACTGTACTTTCATGTTCTGTACAGCTTTGTAGATAATTAGGTTATTTATATAGGTTATTGCCCACAGCCATCATGATCTACAACAACTCCTTAAAGAATTTATTAGTATGGGCTACAACAACACTTAATTTCCCTCTGGGATCAATAAAGTATTTTTGAATTTAACTTAATGAAGATGGTCTTTCCATTTTATTAATTAACAGAGTCTAAATTATGTTTATTTTGAAAAATTACCACATTCTCTATGTTACATCTATAGCTCACTCTTGACACATGTCAAGACACTTGCCTCAGTCACGTGATACGTCACCGCTAAAAACAAAACCCACAAGCTAGCAAAATTATTAAAAACAGAGGTCTTTGAAGAGTTTCTTTGCTAAAAACGAAAAGGTCCAGTGAAAAGACAGAAAAGCCTATGACTTTAAAGAAAAAGAAAGCTACATTTAACAGACATTTAACTACATTTAACATTTAACTACATATGGCAGACAATACCAGGAGTCCTACTTAAAATATGGATTTACCACGACAGGCGATTTTCATGCACCCCACCGGTGGCAACCGGCTTTCTGATGAGCTAAAAACCTTTAAAAGTGCCCCAGAAGGGACTGTCTTGTTACTGAGAAACAGCCAATGGGCTCCCACAGATTCAGTGTTGTGGTGAGTTGTATTTTTCATGCACTTTATATTTGTTTTTGCGCTAAATCTTATTTTAAAGGCATGTTCAAATGTTATAATAGAGCATTAAAGGGCAGAGACGATGTTGCTTATGTTATGATGTTGGGGCAATGTTACAGAAACACTAATAAAGTTACGAGCACACACTGGATTTACACACACATATACACACATATATATATATATATGTATGTATGTATATGTGTGTAAAACGAACATTAGTTCCATTGAAAGGAACATTTCATGTTTCATCATTTCAAGATAATTTGGAAAATTTCATCCTCCCATCTTTGAGAGAACAGTTGCCAGATGGCCTCTTCCCGTTCCCACATAACTGTGCTTCAGGGCACAAAACACAATCCAAAAAGATAGGGAGGAGCAAATTTGGTCTGGCAGAACTAGATTGGCCTCCAAAGAGTCCTGACCTCAACCGGATACAACATTTTTAGGGCAGAGTCTGCGAGTCAGCCCTTGTCATCCAACATCGGTGTCTGACCTCATGATTCGTTCCTGGAAAAAATGGTTGTATATTCCCACAAACGCTCCTAAACTTTGTGGTAATCCTTCCCAAAAGACTTAAAGCAGTTTTAGCTGCAAATAATGGGCTCACATCATATTTAACCCCAAAGATTAGGAATGGGATGCCTCCTAACTTCATACATATGTGAAGTAAGTCGACAGAATAGTTCTGGCAATGCAGTGTGTATATAAAGTGATTACTTTTAAGTAGTACCTTTTAGAGAAATTAAGGATAGGAATTAAGATGATTGTTAGTGTTTGTTAAATATCTGAGGTCTGTTTCCAAAGTTAAGGTAGGGCATGTTTGTTTACTTCCCATCAGCTCTGCAGCTGCAGCATGTAAACACCTGGACCTAAATGATGTTGTTCTCACAGACTGGCTGGCCTTCACCAGCCTAACAGTAAACCAGACGGAAATAAGACATAAAATACATACACAAAAAATTAAACTTGAATGTCTGCACACACCCAACATCGCATCTGACCCACATCTGATATAAACCAGGGGGTTAATTACCTCCGTGGAGCATCCTTCCCACCAACACACGCTGCTCTCCAGCTCATATTTCACCATCAGTCATCTAAAACACTCCCAGCCGAGGACCTACCCATCTCTCAGTCTCCGTATGTCCACTCGTTTTATTTATTTTAGCAGGGTTGAGAAGAAGAAACGAGCTCTTACCTTCCACATCCAGGCCATTCTTCTAATTTCTGCGCACACGATGGTGGAGCGCTGCTTTCCTTCAGCCCCTTAAAACGCGCTCAACGCGTCCGTCTGCACACATGTAAACATCACAGGATGCAGGTCGGATGCGGAACCATTTAAATGCGGGGATCTGTTGAATCCATGTATGTTGTAGTGTACCGTTATTTAGTGTTCTCTTCCCCCTTCTCCAACCACACAACACATAGCTGCTGCTGCAGAGTTGTCGCGTTCCGCGCTGCTATTGGTCAGAAGGGCGAGGGGTCCCGCCCCCCGACTCTATCACGTGATCTGATTACTTTAACATCAACACGAGGAGAGGAGCCAAGAGAAATAAAAAGCGGCTAGTTTGTTGTTGTTGTTGTTGTTTTTCTACCAGAAAACAAATAATTAAATTAATATTCATGTACAATTTTATTGAGTTTTATTTATTAAAAAAAAAGCCGTTTTGCCAAATTGGGAGCATTTCTAAACTGTGGTTTGAAAAATGGATAGATAGATAGATAGATAGATAGATAGATAGATAGATAGATAGATAGATAGATAGATAGATAGATAGATAGATAGATAGATAGATAGATAGATAGATAGATAGATAGATGGATAGATGGATAGATGGATGGATGGATGGATGGATGGATGGATGGATGGATGGATGGATGGATAGATAGATAGATAGATAGATAGATAGATAGATAGATAGATAGATAGATAGATAGACCTTTTGTATAAATGTTTGTGTCAATTCAATGTATCATGGAGGCAATCAGCAGTGAAGCCATATTTTACCACTCCATGCTCTGGGATCTTTATTTCCAAGTGATAAGGAAGATTTACTTTCACCTTAAAGCTACATTGTGAAGAACTTCTCCCATCTAGCGGTGAAACAACCACCTGAATATTACGTTCTAGCTCCGCCTCCCACCCCCCCATTCCGAGCGCGTTTTAACTCCTACGGTGGCCGTTTCATGCCAAGGTTAACATGGCTTCCAGTACTACGACTTCGTCCAGTGTTCCCTCCAATGATGAGGTTACTTTAGAAAACTACATTGCATTTAGTTATATAATCAGAGGTCTGCTGCGTGCGAGTAGACAATCTCCCTCTGGCGTTCGTCACGTTGCAACTGAGTGTAGCCAAAGCGCGAAAGGCGGAGCTAGAATTTCCAGGAATGTCCCTCGTTGGCGAATGTATTTCAAAGATGGAGGCTCAACATGGATTCAGCCATCCGCGCGACTCGCGTGTGTGTATTCTGAATAGCAGAATCTACACTTACGAGAATACTTTCATTAGTAGGTGGAAGTAATTACACATGAATGAGCACATATTTTTGAAAGAACAAAGGGTTTTTTGGCGGATTAAGAATTAGCTAAAAAAATACACAATGTAGCTTTAAAAGAGGACTATGAACCACCTAGCAAAAGTCTAGTTCTTTTTCTCCTTAGTCCTGATAAGATGCTCTTGATGTCTATTTTCCTGGAGTGGCTTAACACAAGGAATGGGACAGTTGTAGCCCATGTTCTGGATCCCATCTGTGTGTGATAGTCGATGAAGCACAAAATTCAACTGCAGTCCACTACCTGTCAATATCCCCCAAACTCCTTTGCTTCACAATCAACTTAAGGCTGCAGTTATCCCAACTCCTAACACGTTTTTCCTTCCACTAAACTTTTATTTTTATTTTAGATACAGACGTCTGTGAGCAGCCAGCTTCTTTCACAATTACCTTTTGAGGTTTACCCTCCCTACGGAGGGTGTCAGTGGCTGTTTGCTGGACAACTGTCATGTCTACAGTCTTCCTCATGATTGTGTAGAACATTTCTACAAGAAAAACACTTTTTTATTACTCTCATGCAATATTCTTATTTTCTGATTAACTGAATTTTAGGTTTGTATTAGCTGGAAGCTACATTCATAAAAAATATTTGATGACATTCTAATTTATTGACCTCTAAATGTATATGTACAAATACAAAAGTGCAAAGTTGTCACAGTTTTTAAATTAGTTTCTATATTTTGCAGAAACAAATAAACAAATAATATCTGAAAAATAATCCAAAAACATAATGTTGAATGCAATTAGAAAACAGAAAGTACAATTACCATTTTTGAGTCTAAATTCTGCTAATAACACTGAATGCACAAATGTGACCATAGAGCTGGTTTTACAGTCTCTGTTGGAAACAAGTAAAATAGATATTTTTCCACATATCTAATGGTGATTTTGTGCAGTTTGTAAACATCTGCTAACCAATAAGTTGACCTCAAAATACATATTTGCATATATAAATAATGCTGTAGCTGTGATACCTGTAAGAAAATGGCACTGTGGTCCAAGTTGCACACAGAGTTGAAGTATTGCATTGCATTGCATTATGTAAATTTGAGTCTATAAAGACATTTGAATTATCCTGCAGCAGTGACATTTTGAAGATAAATTACACTCGGGTCCATATTGGAAGTGTAGTTGGATTATTGCACTGCACAACAAAGTTTCACACTGCATAACACAACATTTGCATTGGCTATAAAGTCCAGAATAAATAAAAAAGTTGCAGGAACACAAACAGTTGAAAAGGGTGTGTTAAAATAACCAATCAGTGTGTAATGTAAGTATTACAGATGAGCAAAAGTTGTTTTTGAATGTATTTATTCTGGACTTGATGCACCTGAAGTGTCAGCCAGAAAAGATCACATTCCCATGAGGTGATCTTTGCTCAACTTTGATCATTTGAAAAGGACAGCCAACTATAGCGTCAACTTTCCCTTCATAATACGATTCAAAATATTTAAATATTTTCTTCAAAACCCCTTAAACTGGTAAAAAAAAAAAGAAAAAAGATAGAAAAGAAGGGGAACTTCAATGTGAATAATATGAAGTCAAAAATAATTTTGTCTTCAGGCAAATGTTTCTGTTTAAAAAAATCTATTTAATAAAGTTTCTTTTCTTCAAAATGAGAGAAAACTCAAACAGCTTTGTCAGCCTGTTCACTGATGAGTGCACTGTATAATCATTTTTTGGAAATAAGAGGAACAATGTTTATTGTGCAGGCCCTTTACAAAACATATATCGTATGTAAGTCTCTATAACGTTCTACAACGTTATTTTATTTTATAATATTCATTCAACTTAAAAATTATTTAATTTTATTTATCTAGATTGTTCAGTTGACAACAAGATAAAATAAATCATTATAACCAAAACACCAATTTTAAAATGTAATTAAAATCAACCAGTGGGTTTATACGCAGTAAGAGGAAACCAAAATATTTCCTTAGTCCAACTAAACTTGGATATTTGAAATGGATGTATACCCCTTAGGCTGGCCAAAGTCAAACCGAACTGGTCTACTCCTAATTGAGCTAACACACCCAGATAATGTGGTTAAAAAAACGAATCCCTCTGCATGGAAATAACATCCCAGGTTAGTCGAGCTCTGGGCACTCCCCTTTCTCTAAGTGAGGAGACTGCAGAAGCGGGAATAACAACACCGGTACAATAACCACACAGCAGCAACAACACATGTAACACAATCAATCAGTACAGTACGTGCGAAATGTACTGTGCTGCCATGTTGTCGTCCATTTCTTCGCTTATTGTACATATCCTGATATTACGCCGTCTGCTTCACTGCCGCCAGCACTTGTTAACTATTTCTGTGACGCTCCAGGCCAACCGGAAGAATGCCAACGCAAAAGGGTGCATGTCACCACTGTCATGGAGTCACTTTATTCAATAATTCAATTTTCTAACTAACATGTAACCTCGGATAAAGGCTCCCCTTCTGGTTAAGGTATTAGCTCGATTTTTGTCATAGCTTAATTTAGATGACGATGTAAACGCAGACACCAGTCTGGTAAAGCTGTGTTTAAATGTTTCATAGAATTGCTAAATGTGGACGATAAATCCAAGTTAGATGTGTTCAGGATATTGTTTCACAGGAGCATATGTTTAAGAAGTATCAAAACACAGAGTGTTACACACAGTTCATCCATCCATCCATCCATGCCAGCTTTGACTTGCAGGGTCGCGGAGGGTCAGCTGTCACAGGCTGAGAGGCGGGCAACACCCTGGACAGGTCGCCAGTCCATTGCAGGAGACATACAGGACAATCAACCATGCACACACTCATACTTAAGGGGAATTTAGAGAGACTAACCAACCTAATAGTCATGTTTTTGGGCTGTGGGAGGAATCCAGGGTACCCACATGCCTGGGGAGAACATGCCAACACCTGGGATTTGAAGCCATGATCATCTTGCTGCAAGGAAACAGTGCTGCAAACTGGACCAACCTGTAGCCTCCATGTTACATACAGTATAAAATAAAACTGTAAGGGTTTTTTAGGACCGTGGGAGAAATCTGGAGTACCTGGAGAGAATCCATGCATGCATGTGAAGAACAATCAAGCTCCATACAGAAAGAAACCAAGCCTGGTTTTAAACACAGGACTTTATTGCTGCGAGGCAGCAGTGCTACCAGCCACATCACCATGTAATCTAATTTACTGAAATACGCCTGTAGACTGGAAGGAACAGACAGATTTAAAGCAGCAACTTTTAGTGATGATGTCCATCTTCCTAACTTGTTAAAGTTTACAATACTGAGTCCTTTTGTATCTGCAACAAAGTACAGAGCAGCATGACATACCAGAGGCAAAATTTCAACTGAAAAAGACTGAGTGTTTCTTTCCGTTGTGTTTCCAGTGTTTTGCTTTTGTGCTTTATTGATCTCAAGTTCAGAAGGTGTCTTTCTGGTTCAAAGATGACATGAAACCTCAAGCAATTTTTTTTTCTCATTTTAGTCATGTTTGCACCTGAATCTGTCTGAGATTTTCTTTGTTAATGCAATATAGTTGATGAGTTATTCCTGTAGTATATGTGGCACAAAGAAGTTTGACTCCTCATTGCACTACTGAGGAGGAATTTCTCGATATATATTTTGACAAGCAGTCGTTGCAATGATCACATCTCTTCAGTGTTTTCTTCAGGGATGAGGCGGGTCCTCTCCCCAAATCAACAATCATTTGAAGTTATGGCCATATTTAACCTTCCTTGTGGAAACGTTTTAGACACACAAAAGAACCAATCCTCGAACACTGTGGATTCAATTTTCAGTGTGATGCATTTGCACTGCGAGTTTTAAGTTTATTTCTATAGCACATTTTAGTAACAAGGCAGTTCAAAGTGATTTAAATGATAAAAACACAACACAATGAGCAAACAAAAAAGGACATTACAGTGATAAAATAAAGAGAGGTAATGAGAAATTACAATCCAGACTAGAATTAACGATGTTCCAGTGATTATTGATCAAAGCCAGATCTAAACAGATGGTCTTTTAGCCTTGATTTGAAAGGAACTCAGGGTTTCAGCATTTCTTCAGATTTCTGGAAGTTTGTTCTGGATGAGAGGAGCATAAAACCTGAATGCTGCTTCTACATGTTTGGTTCTGATTCTGGGGATGCAGAGTAGATTTGAAATAGAAGATCTGAGTGGTCTGGAAGGTTGATAAGATAACAGATAGTTATTGTATTTTGGTGCTAAGCCCTTCAATGATTTTTAAACTAACAAAAGTATTTTAAAGTCTATTCTCTGAGCTACAGGGAGCCAGTGTAAGGACTTTAGAACAGAGGTAATGTGCTCTATTTTCCTAGTTCTAATGAGGACGCGAGCAGCGGCGTTCTGGATCAGCTGCAGCTGTCTGATTTACTTTTTAGGCAGACCTGTGAAGACGCTGTTGCAGTAATCAATCGGACTAAAGATAAACATATGGATGAGTCTTTCAAGGTCCCATTGCATTTTTTGAGATACAAGGATGGACAGAAGAAGACTGATTATAGGTTGTTTTCTTTGATTAATAATTCCTTGGAAAATAATTTGTTTGGAGAAGAAAAGGTTAGAGGTACAACGATTATTCTGTGGTACAACAAAGCATCCCGACACAATCCATGTGTTGGGTTACTCAATATCTAAGATAGTGGGTTAATCCCAATTCTCCCAAAGGACAAGGCCATAACTATAGAGAGCAAGCAAAACATTGTTCAAGAGCAACTTCTTCAAGCCAGGAAAATCTGCATATTTTACAGAACAATGGGACTCCATCTTACAAGGCAAAAGTGACAAAACAATACCTCAAAGACCAGAGTACTGAAAGGTTGGACCTTTGGTTGGGAAACTTAGCAGACCTTCACTGAGATCTTTTGAACAGTTCCAGCAAAGCAGGTGGAGAAACAGAAGCAGAGAAACTGATCAGTTCTAAACACTAATAAGACAAGAATGGGGATCTGATCCACAAGATGATATCTAGTATACCAAAAATAGTTAAAGAAATTATAAAAGCAGATGAAGAATAGCCCTTTGACAAGGTCTGTTGCTTCAATGTACAAAGGTCTATCTCAAATAAACCTATTCTATAAAAACAAATAAAAGCCTGAAATAGAATGATTTATTTGTTGTACAATATACACATAAACTGTGATGTCTGTTGTAAGAAGAGGAGTCGAGAAGGATGGAGGAAAACTGAATATTTAAAAATAACAAAAGAGAAAACTGGCATGCGAATGGACAGATAAACAGAAGGAAATATTGAAGGATAATGAAAACTGGTGAGCTTAAATGCTAAGGAATGAGTTGAGAATAACATTAGATGCAGAAGAGAGAAATCAGGTGATTGGGACCAGCTGTGGAAGGGAGCAAACTGAGGGAAGGTGAATAGTAAATACTACTGAGCTGAACTCAGACACAAAGAAAACTAATAAACAGGTAAGAAGCTGATCTAAGAGAACAAAATCAAAAAGCACAAAGAACAGACACAAGGATTAAATAAATAAACTAAACACAAGGGAATGAACGTGTATGCCAACATCTTTTAAACAATAATGATGAGCTAAATAAGGCAAGACCTACTGAACACAAACCATAAGGAAATTGTCCAAACACAAACACAAATGCAAACCAAAACCCAAATACCCCAGGAATAGAACAATAAACACATCTTCAATAAATCATAAATGTTGAAGCTAGAAATCACATTTGTCACGGCTGTGTGAAGAAAAACAATAATAATCATCCTTAACAGGCTGTTACAATGCATGAAAGAAATCAACTCTAATGTTGTCAGGGTGACCTCATAATAGACTGTTTAGAATTTCAGCAGCGACCTGATGCATGCAGCTTCCTCCAGCAGGTCTCATCATGAGTTGTAGCATAAACAGAGGACGCAGATACACAGAGCAGACGAGCTGTGTTTGTTCTTGTTGAGGAGCAGGATGAATCATCTCTGACAGATCCATCTCTCTCTCTTGCTGCTGAAAAGAAGCATAAATTAAAATCTAATCACCATAAGGCCTTTTGAATGCTGTGTTCTGATAATCTGCAAATGAATCATCCCAGAAACACAACACTCACTTCAATCAACAAACGAGTAACTGAGAGGGCATCGGTCTGAAGGTGATCAGGAGCAACTGGTTAAATTTCCACCTCATCTGCTTCAGGTTATCTTCGCGTTTTATTATTCAACAGTGTAACAGTCTAACATCTGTGCTTACTGACTCTTTTCATTTATATCTGAAAGTCTGCAAATGCCTGTTTTGCTGCACGGACCACATGCATACCAATACCTAGGAATACAGAGTAGTTCATGATCAACTAAGTGATTGAAAGGTGCCCAGGTCCTTGGTTGCAGAATTGGACCAAATCATAACTCCTCCACCACCATGCTTTAATAATAGCCACAGAACAGTTTTGTCACACACCAGCAAAACTGAGCCCCTCTCTGAGATCCCTCTGATCATTTAGAAATCACAAGTAAAGTCCTCCACACATGTGAGCTTTCAAAATTCAAGTCGGCATAACTTCTTGGTTTCTCTGTGTAGATGGACACTGTTTTGTAAAAGAGGTTTGTTATCAGGTGGTTTTTGCCAAACATGGTGTCGTGCATCAAGGCCAAAAAACTTTATCTGTTCTGTCCAAGGGACATTGTCCCAGATGTTTTTCAGTACTCGGTTGCAAATGTTCAGTTGTGCAACCATATTCTTTTTAGAGAGAAGACAATTTCTCTGTCAATCCCTCAAAACAAACCATGATTTTTCAGCCTGTTATTAATTGTCCTGTCTTGAACTTTAACATTTAACATGCTAAATGAGGCCTATAGAGGCTAAAATCTCTATCGGGTTTCTTTTAATTTCTCTAAACATTGCTCAGTATGAGTATGCAATAACATGGCGGGATGTCCACTTCTGGGAAGACTGACAGTTCCTCTAAATGCTTTGTTCACTCTATAAGGATGGTCTTTAAATTGTTTGGAAGTTGGCTCATAACCGTTCCCGAATTGATGGGCATCAACATTTGCTTCTCTAAGGTCATTGCTGATGTCTTTCCAGATTGGAATAGTGTTAATAAGCAGCTAAATTCTCCTGATTGTGAATTTCTGTCTTTTATACAGTTGCTTCCACTGAATATTTTCAATAATTATACTGTATGTCACATCTAGAGTCATTGCTCTCTCTCTGTCTCTGTTTTTTTCAGATCATGCTTAGTGTTTCCGGTCTCAGTTTAATTTTATTGAACTTCTAACACCCTTATGGTGATTTGATGTAGATTTGGACGGTTGAAGGGGAAAACTTTAGCTGTCAATGCTGATTGCTTTTAATTTTGAGCATCATCAAGATGATCATCAAGAAACGTTGTCTACAGTAGTGAGACCAGCACCAGGTACTCTGAAGGAGCCTGATAGAGCAAAGCTCACATTAACGTGTGGTGAATTGTTAAATAAATGTTAACAAACAACTCCCTGTGGTTTATTTCAGAGGAGAAAAGTTAGTCCTTGGTTCAAGATGATGGAGGAGAATAGTAACAAGATGGTAATAACTTCAATCTGTATGCAAAGGTTAGCATAAACTACATTTTTTGTGAATGTTGGTTGTGCCTGTGGACTGGCTGTGTCTGGCTGCAGCCTCGCCTCCTGGACTAATCCTCGGTAGTTTGTGCTGAGAGATAGCACTAGGATGACAGGACCCGGAGGAAGATAGGGAGGAGAATGTGCTGCTGCTTTCTATGCAAACAAACATGACTGAGTGGTGAGGGCTGTGATCCATCCATCTGTCTCCCTGCTTCTTTTCCTCACACTTCCTTCTTCGCTCCCACCTCGCGCCGTCCTCTTCATCTGTCTATTCCTCACTAATGAGTGCCAGTGGGGTTTCTCAGTAGCCTAACAACCGGCGAGTTTTGTCTCTGCCCAGAAACGGTGGGGCCACAGATTATTTCTCCCCATCAGCTAAATAAATACACAAATGCATCCAGAACTCGCAGGCCTGGAAGGTTCACGTAGCAAGAAAATTCCATGTAGCAGGAGGAGAGAAGGAGATAACAGAAGATTGTTACCCAGTATGCCAGCTGTACATGGCATAAAAGAAGTGACTGCGTAATAGTCACAACACAGATCTCGCATTTGTAGAAAGTCTTGTGTGACATTCTAGCAAAGGGCAAAATCAGGATGCTGATGGGGTTTTCTATTTGAACGTAGAGTTCTGAGACTGCTCATTAGACCCAACCCTAAAATTCAATGTCACATAAAAAGTGGTCACAGCTAAACGGTTTATTTGAAAATATGTTGTGATGTTGTTTGAATGCTGGTCCCTAAGCACAGCAATTATCAAACACCAGTGGCTTTCTGACTTGCAAGTGATGACATTTTTCAGAAATTTCTAAAGTTGTAATTTTGCTCATCAACCTTGATCTCAATCAAATATGGCTACCACACATTAATGTGGATTATAGTGAAAAAAACATTTGAAAAAATGTTAACAAAATGGAAAGAACTGCAGTTTTATAAATGAACTGCAGATTAAAGCCACTGGCGGAACAGGCATGGTAGGGAAGCAGAAGGATCTGACGAGGAATGATGGAAACTAACTGGCTCATATATGCTCGGGAGGTGACGAGTGACATAGAAACCAAGTCAAACAGCATACAGTACATCTATGTGGAAACCTGAAGAGAGAAGCTGAGGGAAAATAACAACAATACACCCTCTGGGTTGGTGGTTAGTGTCATCCTCAAACGGAGGAGTTTAATTATCTTCGAGTCTTGTTCAGAGAGTAGGATGGAGTAGGAGATGGTTAGACAGTTTGGGGGCTTTGGTCTTCTGGTCTGTAGAGAAGAAAGAGTTGAGCAAAGCTCTAAGATTCACTGGTCTGTCAATTTCTGACACTCACCAATGGTCATGAGATTTGGATCATGATCAAAAGAAAGAGATACAAGCAGCCAAAATAAGATTCCTCAACAGGGCGACTTGGTTCAACCTTAGAGATATGGTGAGGGGCGCCAACTTTTTGAGAGAAGCTCAAAATAGAAATCACTGCTCCTTTGCATTGAATGTTTAGTTGGTTCCAGCATCTGATCAGGATCCCTCCTGAGGGCCTTTTTTTGGACGGTTTTCTGAGCAGATACTGCTGATAGGAGACATCAGGGAAGACCCAGGACTGACTGAACAGACTATATATCCCCTTCTGGACTGGAAATACCTTGTGATTCCCCAGAATGAGGGGAGAATGATGCTTGGCTTTCCCTCTCAAACTTGTTATCCCCCAACTTGATTTCATATAAGTGGAAGACTGGAAGATAGATGAATGGACACAAATTGTGATGTGGAAATTGTGATGATGGAAAACAAGAAAAAGAATAAGTAAAGAAGATAGGTTATTCACCGTTGCATATCATCATTACAATTATAAACCGCTATGTCACAATATATATGTTTTTTCCTAATACCCAGCAGCCCTAATTTGAATCCAGAAAAAGAAAAGTTTAAACTTCAGAGTCTGTAAAATCACCTTGAAAACCCCTAAAATTTTAAATTTTGATGTATTTTAAACTTGAAAGTTGGAGTTTACACCTATGACTACAAAATATGCAACATGTCCACAAGAGGCAAAAACAAATAATGACTACACACAAAAAAAACAAGCAAACAACAAAATCTGTCTTTTAAATTTGAGTCTTGATGGCTTTCAAGATGTCTAAAGCTTCAGTGGATCTCTATAATATGAGAACATTACAGATGTCTCACCATCACCCTATTAGTGTGATAATGACGTTCTGTACAGCTCGTGCTAGCAATTTATCATTTATCTGACATGATGAAACCAACCGTTAGAAATTGTTCCTGGAAATGTGTCGTTTTCTTATCTCTGTGACTCTGCAGGGGGGAGAGTCCTTGTCTTCATCATGAGGAGGAAACAAGGGGTGGAGAGAATTACCTGCCTCTAATTACTCCAGCAGAGTGCATCTATCTTCATGCTGCTCTGTTATTACAGTCTGTTGCTGCTGTGAAACTAAAACTGAAACATTAAACCATCAGCAGTGGCATTTCCAGGCTGCCAGATCTCTTACATAAAGAACCTGAGATAAGATTAAATAAGACTAATAATATTGGTTGAAGATTGCTGAAGCATGAAGGAATTACAGAATAATATGCCATTTAATTTAGAAAGTCTACTCTGCAGCTATCCAAACTGGTAAGCATTTTGTGAGCTTGTAGGATCGGGGCACCAGAATGTAGAAACTCTCCCAGAGCATCACTGGGATCCATCTGACAGGCTGCCTCAGAAACCGGACAGAAACTCCTCCATCATGCTACTCCAGCCCCACAGGGAAGCTGGTGCACACGGTGCAGCAGATCACTGGGCTGCCAGTCTGCAGGGCCCCAGGAGGCCCCTGAGAGCCACAGAGGAAGCAATGCATCCACACAACAGCCTGTTCACACGTATTCCTCCTGGCAGGAGAGACACGAGTCACAAATCACACACCAGCAGATGGAGATGTGGTTATGATTTCCTGCCAAATTACTGCAGAGGAAGTTAAAAAAAGATCTGCATACAAACACAGAGGCCACTCAATACAGTACCTTGTATAGAATATTAGTTCTTTAGTATTACCTTGTTGTTGAAAGTGTGCTACACAAATAAAATTGCCTTGTAGGTATTTTTCGCTTAATATGCTAGTATTTTATGATTTCCTAGAATAAACGTATGTAATCTCCGATCCAGCTCATCATGTCAACCCAATACCCGTTTTACTTTGAGAAAAGAAACAAAACAATTACTCTGACTAAAATTCAGTTTTAAAACTTAAACTTCACGTTAATAAATCTAACTTACTGCAAGCACCTTAAATTAACCAAAGGTCTGTTTAGAAGCATGGCACTGCCATCTAGTGGTGAACAACAGCTAAGACCTCTATGAAGGACCTGAGGATTATTACTGGGTTTTGGCAGAAAAAAAACACACACACACGTCTTGCTATACTTGTGTTGACATTGTATTGACTTCCATTGATTTTACTATGCCTAACCCAGACACTTTCCCTAAACCTAACCATTACTGATACATGCCTAACTCTAACCGTAACCTAAACCTAATTCACACCATACCTCTAAACCTAACTAGTAGAGTTTAATAGCTAGTTAAACATTGTGGGGACCAGGCAAAATGTCCTCACAACTACAAATGTCCACATAAGGCTGGTGGGCTGTCAAAGGTTGGTCCACACAAATATAGCTATACATGTACACACACACACACACACCCACACTTTTCCAGACTCAAAATTCCAAGTATTTTCTTAGATTATTTCTAACATGTAGGCATGCATTTCAAATGTAACTTCTATTTTTTAGAAGGGTTTGGGCATCATTGTGTTCCAAGGGCAAAGCTATTAAGATTAAGGTCTTTGCAGGCCACAAAAATTCAATTAGCTAAAACTATATATATATATATATATATATATATATATATATATATATATATATATATACATATACATATACATATACACACACACACATTACTAAAAAGGCAACAACCAAAAATAGTGTGACTTATTTTAATTTCAACTTCATCAATAAACTGTGCATGCAATATTTCAATTAAATGATCCAAAAAGTCTGATTTTTGTTGTGCATTTTGCTTTTCAAAAATAAAGACATACTGTTTTGTACGCCACAGTAGAAATCTTTCACTCACTGAACAAAATGCTCTTGTGGTCAAGTTAAAAAGAATGAACAGACAAATAATGAGGAGGCAATTAAAGTCCAAAGAAAGTGTTTTAAAAAAGTCCTCAGGAAGGCTTCAATAGATTTAAGGAAAATGTGGCTGCTGGGAAGGAAAACATAAAGTAATAAGTGGTAATTACTTTTAATGATTACATTTCACAGCGGAAAACTGTTAAATAAAAAAGCTACTTAATATGTATACTTTGACTACAATAAATGACTACTTTGTTTCAATCTAGTGGGGTCAAAAAGTTAATAGATCTTTCGGATAAAAAAGTAATATGGCAAAGTTCTTATTATTCTTTTAGATTGGACTCAAACATGAAAACACTGATGCATGTTCATAAAGCTTTGTAACAATACACTCTGACCAGTTATCTAACAACAAACATACATTTTGTGACAGTAGAAGATGTGGATCAAACGTGGAGCCAATCTGAAGATCAATGGGATCTGTTCAGGATCGAGCAAAACCGCAAACGTTTCCTGGAAGGCCGAACAAACGCAGCTGCCTGCAGAGTGACCGATTTCAATAAATAGTGTAGCTGGAACATTAAACATAGCATAACATTTACAGTTACAATGTGAGAACCCCCTACCCCCCTGTCTAAACAGCTTCTCTCAGGTTGCTGTAATGGAGACACAAACCAGTGTTTGCAGCAACTCCTGTGGCTCCACTCCAGCTGTGTGGACCATTATCGCAGCAGGCTGGGATCGCTCGAGCGCCACGCACATGCTTTTACTTTTCACAGGCGGATGCAGCTTCATTACTGCATACAACGAACTGAATGTTCTTACATTTGCCTTTTCCTGCAAAGGAATTCTGCTCTTTTATGATCAAATTTGCCAGAGACCTGATGAGAGCAGAAACCCTTCAGCAAACTGCAAAAAAATAAAATAAACAGCCAAAAACTGCAGTAGATTTTATGTGATTGATTAATACAAAGCATGAATAATTGTAAGGTTTTCACAAATAAAAACTTAAAAGAGTGCCATGGAGTGCTTATGTATTCAGTTCAGCTTACCCCGATACCCCTAAATAAAATCCAGGCGGATGAAAGGAGGAATGCATATACTCTCTATATTTTTAAGATGTTTAATTGTAAAAATGTAACCTTTTCCTTCTACCTTACACTCATGGAGAACTTTGTGTGGGTCTATCACATAAAATCCCAATAAAATGAAGCGAAGTTTGAACTTGTAATGTGAGAGAATGTGTAAAAGTTCTAGGGGTTCCTCCTAAAGACGTGCAGAACAACACAAATAATGAAGGAATGTCATTTTCTGATGTCTACTGCTGGATTTAAACCAGAAGGCTCCTACATAGCAGTGCTGCGGACCTCTTTCTGCATCCAGTGTGCAGCTCTAGTGGTTATAACTCAGGCTGGGGGGCCTTCTTTTTAGGGGGCAGCAGCGTTTGAGTTTGTCATGATGATGATGATGTGTTAAAGGAGGCGGCGTGGGGGGAAGGGGGGCTAGCTGAGGAGGTCAGGCTGCAGGCCGATCCTCTGCAGGACGTCCTCGGGCATACAAAGAACGGGATTCACCGGCTTGATCAGCTCGTCGCCGAGAAGAGAGAGGCCCGCGACGCCGAACAGAGTGTGGAAAGGATCCACCTGCAGAGGAAGGGGTCAGAGGTTCAAAATGGTGCATAATGAGTTCCCAAAATGCTGCTTATTGCATAACATCCAGTGCTGTGAAAAAGTATACCCTTCCCCTACAGATATCTTCTATTTTTGCTCTTTCATCACAGACAATTTCAGACAATTTTTATATCAGACAGCGATAACGAGACATTTTTGAAATAAATAATTGCCCCCTAAACCTGACAACTGGTTGTGCCTCCCTTGGCTTAAACAACTACCGTCACTGGCCTATTTAAGGTCATGAAGCAGCATCGGAATCAAATTTACGTCCGGTCTTTGATGAGACCACTTCAAAAACTTCATTTTGTTTTCTTGAGACGTTCAGAGTAGGACTCACTGGTGTGCTTTGGATCCTTGTCCAGCTGCACAACCAACCGAAATAACAGTGCCACAAATTATTGCAAAATGGTCAAATTCAAAATCAAACAATGTCTATAACATTAAGAGTAGTTTTGTTAAAAAGTACAACACAATCTTGATTAAACCGTTAACGCATCTTGTCAACCTATCTATAAGAATTTCCCTCACGCTGGAAAAAAGCAGCTGTGCCAATATTTGAAGCAGCAAACCAGGACTAAGTGCAATTACTGCCCCAAACTTGCCTATATTATCAAAAGTGATTGAGAAAGCGGTAGTTACACAACTGGTTGACTATTTGAAAGCCAATCATCTCCTCCACCCACAGCAGTTTGGTTTTAGGTCCAAGTATTCGACCGAAATTGTAAACTGCTGTTTGGTTGAAAACGTGATAAAATCTCTGGACAGGGGTCAGGTGGTAGGAGCAGGATTCTTAGGTCTAAAGGCTTTCGAAATGGAAATCACAGCCTGCTTTTATTTAAAATGTCATTGTTCAACATCTCCAAAGAGGCGGCGGGTTGGTCTGGATCTTATCTTCAAGATAGGGAACAGTGTGTTAAAGACTTGACTTCGTTTAAAAGTAAACTGAAAGCACATCTTTTTAGAGACAGGCTTTTTGTATTTTCCCTTCTGTAAAGCACTTTGGTCACACTGCAGGGTAGGACTGGACGATATGGCCTAAAAATAAAATCTCTGATTTTTTTCTTTTTTATTCGATTTACGATTTTTTTCTGATTTTCGGGAAAGTATGATGTTTGGAGGGAAGCACTCCACAAATCCCAAGCATTGTTAATGAAATGCACTGTTAAACTCATAAGGTTGCATAGTCCGACTGAACAACGTCGGTTGTTGCCGAATAAAAGGACAGCTCCTCCAGTTTCTGACTCTCTCTTGTATGTTGTTGTACAGGTGGGGAAAAGCTCATATCTGGGGTCTAAGGTTTTAATCAAATCCATAAACACCGTCTTCTCCACGGTATATATGGCTACCATGTCTTTGGCTATGTGCAAAGCGACCGCTTCGGTGATTCTCTACCGTGCCCCTTTCCTGTCATATGCGGTGCCTTGTGCAAAGGATTCGGCTACAGTTAGCTGTTTTTTAGCAAAGGTTTGTTGGTCACTCCGGTTTTGTTCGTCTCGGAGAGGCTGGAATTATTTCATATTTGGCTGGGTGCCTCTGTTTCAGGTGTTGGAATAGTTTTGTGGTGCTGCTGCCTTTGACTGCGATGGGCTTTAGGCAAATGTTGCAGCATGGGGTCTCTTGCTCCCCGTCCGTCAAATCAAACCCATACGAGTTCCAAACAAAATATGATTTTATTCCTTTCTTGGGAACAAACGTCCTACTCTCACCGGTCGCCATGTTGTCCCTTGCTGTTTCGTTTGTGCTATGATGTTGTCGCTTGCCATACTGCTATATGAAACTACTGGTACGGAAGCTCCGGGTAGCCAAAAATGCGTCATTACACAAAAACTTGATTTACTTATTTTTTAAATCGCCCGCAACAAAAAAAATTGAATAAATTTATTCAATTGATTTTTCGCACAGGCCTACTGCAGGGTTGTGGAAAGTACTCTATAAGTCAACTTTAATTGACAGATTGAAAGTGGCCCAAAATAAGTTTTCAGCTTTAACCTTCCAAATGGGCATCCCACAGGGCTCCATTCTCAGACTTTTGCTTTTTAGTCTCTTTATAAATGACTTACCCTTGATATGCCCCGGTGTCAGTTGCCAACTTTATGCAGATGCTGCTGTTTTTTTATGCATCTGCCAAATCACCAGAGCAGACAGCGGATGTTTTGTCTTCTTGTATGGCTGAGGCAAGTGAATGTGTTTTTGATTAAAAAACTAAATTTAGAACAAAGGTGCCAAATACAGCTGCAAAAAAAAAACTTTAAATCTATTACAGAATTTAAATATATTGCGATACTATGACAATATATTGTGATTTTTAAAACTGAATTTAACTGTAGATAAAACTGTTACAGCATTCTAAACACTCCAACCTGTTTTATACTTTAACACAACCAGTTTTATCACTAGATCTAGTCGATCCACTGAAACGAAGGTGAAAACAGCCACAAACTACCAGTTATACTTTTAATTTTACTTCAGAAATTACTGTCATCATTAATGGTACCATTCAAATTCTATTAAAAAAAAAGAAAAATACATTGCTTTAGACTATTGATACGATATGTGACATAAAATATCACGATATATCGGCATATCAATATTTTCTTACATCCCTATCAATTACTTTTCTTTTTCTTGTCTGTTCTTGAATGCCTTTACATCAGAACATGATTCGTTCCTTTTTGAGATCATTTCGCTTACTTCACGATGTCAGCTTGAAGCTGAGCTACTGAACATGTTGGTTTGGAAAGCTTTTTCACTCCAATCATAACTGTAAACCTGATTTTTGTATTTATACATGTTATCTTTTTCTGATTTTTTTCAATTCATTTGATGATATGAAACATTTAAGTTGACAAAAAAGTAAAAACAGAAGCTGTAGGGGATTGCTATACTTTCTCACAGCAATGTCTAAGAAAGGGAAATAAATTGAGATGTCCAGGATTTAACCGCCTCAGCAGCAGGTCACTGAAGTCTTTCATCGCACGAAAGTTTTTGACACAATCCCGTCTCACCATGTCTCCTGGTCTGTCAGCAAATCCTCCCGTCTCCTCATCCTGACAGGCCAGAATGAACCCTCGCAGCTTGGCTTTGTCGATCCAGTGAATCCTCCCGATGATTTTCAGAGATGCCAGGACCCACCAGGAGTAGCAGACATCTGGAAGCTGAGGGAAAGAGATGGATGTGTGTCTGTAGCTCTAAACATCTAATGCTGATCTCCGGCTCAGATCAAACATAGGATCCAATCTTTCGTTACACAAAATATCATTTTAGGTCAGTGTTCCTCATGCTTGATCAAGAAAAACAAAAAAAAGCTCAACCACGTCCTTCAGTGGCAGAACAAACTTTGGTATATTAACAAAACCATCGGTTTGAACTCACTTTTGGTCTTAAACAGATGGGAATATTTTCAATTTGTTTTGCAGGATAACAATGTAAAAATGGGCAGTTCAATTTCATTTAACTTTCTTTTTTTGATTTTTTTTTTACTAAAGTGAAAGAAGTGAAACTTGATCATCTGAAATCCACAAACCTTCTCCGGTCTTCCGTTGAGGCCTCCGGATGGCAGCTGCCTCTCGCAGAGCCACCATCCCAGCAGGTCGGCGTTGAGCTGGTGGAGCTGGCCGGTGAGCGACAGGAAACCAGTGCAGCAGTAAATCTGATAAGACAAAAACAGCTGAATGACTGCATTCTGTTACTGTCAGCCTCTCAGTTATGAGTCAAATCTATACATTTTATTCGTTAAAGGTGTTTATTATTACATAAAGAACTTGATGAGTTTTGTTTATAAAAGTAAAGGAGTAAACTCACCTGACCAGCATGAGACTCTGAACCAGGTCTGCAGCCAAAACCTCCGTCGAAGTTCATACAAGACAAGACGAACTCTACAGCTTTGTCAACCTTGAGCGTGTCCATCTTTCCCTGAGTGAGGACAGATAAAGACACAAAGATTGATCACAACAAGCTGAAGCTAACAAACCATGGTAATGATTGTTCAGTTTCAGGGTAGTTTTCATCTATCATCCAGAGCTGAGAAAAAAACAGCTCTGAAACGTTTCTACTGGCTTTTTTGTCACACTTAAATTTTTCAGAACAAATGTAAATATGTAAATAGCAGACAAAGAAACCCTGACAACGAAACCCTGAATAAATGCAGAATGGGGTTATTAAATAGCTTTGTTTAATAAGAGGAGAAAGGCGAGCCAAACCATCCAGGACTCTTAAACCTAAACTGGTTGTGACACCTTTAGCAGCAAAAACCAACATCGCTACATCGGTTTTTAAGTGCTGGATGAATTTTGACCAACTCACAAAGAGAGTTTCTGAGCATGAAAGGTAAGTTTAAGATCATGTCACAGGTTCTTAAGTGTATTTAAGTCTCGACTTTGACTAGACCACTCCAAAACATTCAGTCAGAGGCAGACCTGCTGGTGTGATTTGATTCATTGTCATGCTGCATCAGTTACTACAAGTCGATACTGAAGCAGACAAGTAACCCCAGACCATCACACTACCACCACCATGTTTGACTGTCAGTATAATGGCCTTTTTCTGTAATGCGTCTCAGGAGGGCCATTTTTGCCCAGTCTTTTTTCCTTCTTATTGTTGAACTATGAACTCTGACCTTAACTGAGCCAAGTGCGGCCTGCAGACCTGGGAATGCTCATGTTTTCTCTCTTGGTGACCTTCTGGATGAATTCTTGGTGTCCTCCTGGAATCATTCTGGTTGGCCTACCACTTCTAGGAAACCTCACCATTGTTCCATGTTTTCTCTATTGCAGATAGATCATCTCACTGTGGTTCACTGGAGTCCCAAAGCCTCAGAAATGACATTGTAACCCTTTCCAGACTGATATATGTCAATAACTTTCCTGTTTATTGTCTGTTCTTACATTGGAACATGATGTGTTGCTTTTTGAGATAATTTAGTCTATTTCAAGTCATCAGACAGGTTCCATTTCAGTGATTTCCTGATTCTAACAGTCTACTGAATAAAACTGAAATAATGTTTGTGAGTGGTCACACTTGATACATGATTTAACAGAAGACATAGATCACTTTCTCCCATAGGCTCAGTTTGAAGAGGTTTTTTCACCTAAAAGATGAGATCATCAAGACAATCTTGGTAAATGTGAGACAGTCTTTGTGTTCTTTTGGGTCAGCAGCGGTTTTCACCTCAGACGTCTCTCATGAATGTTCTTTCTGCCCAGTCTCTCTCTGTCTTACTGTTGAACTCCGTCGGTCTCCAATGCTTTAGATGTTCTTCTGACCCGGGATGGGTCCCTACTATTCCATTTTTTCTCTATTTACAGGCTGATAGATGTCAATGATTTCATTTTTCACCATTTATTGACATTCGTCAGGTTGATGAACTGATTTTTAGACCTTTTAGCCTGCTTTATGTTGTCAGACAGGTTCTATGTAATGAGGCCTGAGTTTGGCCTGAATTCAGCTTCCCAGACACACGTGGTTAATTGCATTTTTGTTACATTTTTCCAGGTTGTTGAGGATATTTTTTTCCTTACACAAATAACATAGAAAATGTTGTATTTGCTCAGGTAACCTTTGATGATCAGAAAACATTTCAGTGTCACCAGAAAGGGAAGAAAAGGGACGAGATACTTTTTACAGTACTGTATGAAGTTAGTGGTAAAGTTTATCTGGGTCTTTTTTTAATTACCGTAGATTTCCTGGTTGTTGAGCTCTTTATAAATAAAACAGAAAAACTGAAACTGAGATTATTTTAGTTAATACAGAACTTTCTAAACTTTACAGGAGAACGTTATGTTTGACTGTATTAGTGGCTTCTAAATATGTTTATTAGTTTTATGAAAGAAAACTTGAAGGGAAATAAACCCAGACATACCAGCAATGCCAGCGTAGCAACAGCACAGAAAGAAAAACGTGTATCAATTTCCCCTGAAATGACAGAAAAGTCGAATTATAACAGAGACCCTAAAAAATATTGATATTACACTAAAGCCTCCTGTATTATACATGCAATCTTTGACACTTTCTTTACTCAATTTTTAGTTCCAAATCTTAAAGGCAACAATTCTACATTTTTATAAACTTAGTATTTTGTTTACTTTCCCCCAAAATATGCAGTAAAATCAAATATTTAAACATTTTCACATCAAAAAGCTACCACAGGTCATTATAAAACCTCAAAAAATATTTAAAGAGATTTGAAAATCAAAAAGGACTGAAGGAATTTCAGATGAAACAATAAGCAAGAAACACCGTTTCTAGTTTACAAAACAAAACATTTATAACAAGAGCAAACAACAAGCTGATCAGTGTCACATGTAAATTATATAATAAATTAGAGTTCGTTACCCCATTTGTCTCCTGCAAACGAGCCGTCCTCCTGCTGAAGCCCTTTAACGTAGTCCACCACTTTGTCCACATCGATCGCGTCCAAGCTGTCATACAGACACAAAATCTGAGAGAGAGAGACAGACATTAAAAACCAGAGGACCGTCAGCCTAAACTAAAAGAAAAACCTGATAACAAGGCTCCGTGTGAGAATGAAATAAAAAATATTTTCCCACAAAATTATTACGGAGGATCCAAACAGATCAGGAAATACAACTAAAAAAAGGAAAAGTGGAAGTTTAAGGTAAAACTGAGGACAAACTGAAGCAGTCCATCAGGAGTCACCTGGACAGCACTGAGGGTGTAGAGCAGGTGAGGGTCGTGTCCGATGCTGGCGCTGATCCCGCCGCACTCGTGCTGACAGGCTTTGATGAAGTCCACGATCTCCTGCCGGTTCATCCGCTGCAGCTGACCCATCAGGTCCATCACGGTCAGCCCCCAGTAGATGCCGCTCATCCTCAGGTACTCCGACAGCGTGTACTCCTGAATGTACGTCACCACCGAGTTAGTTTTACTGGAGCTTCCTTCAGAATATCATTAAACTGGGCTTGAGCCTGTTTGTGGTTTCAGTGTATAAAAATGTTTTAATGGCTTCCAATATGAGGTAGCATTATTCACCAGTTGAAGACAGAAGGCACACAACCCTGTTCAGACCTGGTATAAAATTTAGACTGAACTAAATATAGACGTAAACACAGTCGTGGTGCATTGAGGACAACTAAGGGTCATTAGCTTAGCAATTTGCCCTGAGAGATCTTTGAGAGCAACAGTTCAGAGCCTTTTACAGTTTGTCTATAGAGCTGGTAGGAAAGTTAAGGATCCTGTTGATCCACTCCCTCATCTGATCTTTGATCATGTCTAGGGGGAAAATACTTTATACACTTGTTTTTTATTGTCTCTAACTGTAACAGCCCCAGATATTAGCTGCTCACGACATCAGCGGTCACAGCACCAACTCAGGTGGGAGAATCTGTTGACCGGAGAACTACTAATGATGAACTCTACAAAGCAGCGGTAACATTTATACAGCTTGCTTACGCATAAAATGGGGTCTGAAAATTAGGTCAGTCATTTTCTACGCAAACTTTGTGATTTGTAGAAAAAAACATTACAGGAAAAATGTGCGCAACTTTAAGCACACTCTGACCCTTGCTGCACACTTTGGAAACGGGGAAACTTGCAGTGCAGCCTGTGAGATGGCAAAATGGTGAATTTAAGCAAAACTTCTAAATCCTTGCACACACAAAAACACAAAAACAACAGTAAGCCCCCACCCCCGTCTTTGAACTGAGAATAAAAATGAGAATCTGAATGAAAACATGTTGCATTTAAGAGTATATCACAGTGTGTTCATATGTCCGTCTTCAATGTATATAGCAGTTGCATTTATTGGTCCATTAATTGTGATAGGGTGTGTAGCAACAGGTGTGATTATGGAGCACAAATTTGAACACTGCGCTGTCGGTCGTGCATAATGCTTCAGGCCAGATGCCCCCACTGGCTGTGGCAGACACACTCTGGTGGTGGCATGCCATCTTCCCTTTTTCCTCCACTTTTTGATCAGACCACCTCTTTTTTTATGTCCGCCACAGATCTCTCCGTCTCGCTCACAGCAGTCACTGCTGCAACAACTGTACCACTCCAAGGCCTAACAAACATATACATCATATAAATGATTCCATTGTAGCTCTGGCTACAATGGAATGATATAGATGAAATCATATACAGTAAATGCCTCAGAGTGAAAGCCCAGTCAAAGTTTTGACAGAAGTCCATCTGAGAAAGAGGTGTGATTAAAAGCAACTCCTCCAGAGCATGCATGTAGGTAGAATATAACATTATAAAATACAATAAAATAAGTAGCACTAAATACAAATGGCAAAGAACAAATAAAGTTTTATATACAATAAATGTTTACAGCTGTTATCCATCCAATCTGACTGATTTTGATCTATTTTAAATAGAAAAAAATATATCAGTCATACGCTTAAAGTTGGTTCTGCAAAGTAATGACCCAAGCAGGCTCCACGCAAGCTCAGGTTTACCTCCCAGAGCTACTATGTGTTGGTCTATCTCATAAACCCTTTCTTAGTACATTTCTAGCTGCAACGTGACAACATAGGAAACAGTTCAAGGGGCATGGATTTTTGAAAGTCATTTTTTGAATAGAAAAATGCTAAAATAACTTTTATATTACATTGGTCAGTTTCAAAGTGTAACAACAGCACAGTTTGAACTGCTTCCACAAACATATCCACCTTGTTAAGTGTTAATTTGAGTAAGAGACATTCACTTTAATATATTTTTTTTAAAGACACACATCATCTAAAAATAATCAGGGATTAGTTAATATGTTTGAGTCCAAAAGGCATCTAATTTACAGTGATGATGAACCCTACAAGCTAAGATCTGGGTGTAAAGAAGGGTTTACTCACATAATCATCCTTCTTGGAGCCGTAGGCAGCGATGTAGTCTGCATGTTTGTCCAGCAGCAGAGAGCTGGGAGCGTCCGGCTTGATGATGACATCCTTCAGTTGAGCACTCTGACATAAAACACAAAACATCTTAAACAATCCGCAAAGTCATGGCGATATAAAACACAGCATCCTAAAACATCAGGGCTTTAATTCAGCCACTTACTTAACTTATTTAATAAGAAAAACGAATGAATGTAAACGTGAAGTCGTCTCCTGTTGACAAGCTGCTAAATGCTAACATTGTTGCTAGCTACCATCACAACAGTCAGTTTTACGGCCAGATTTACACAAAACAATAATAAATTACATTTAAATAAAGTAATACTGTAATGTTATATTCTAAAATATTATGTGAACACTGAACGTAGATATTTGATTACCATTATGGGACACTATTGACCTGTCTTTCATTTCTTCTTCTTGAGATTAAAGGTGGTTGATAGTGGTGTACTATCGCCTCCTACTGGATTTGACGGTGGACACGCGATGGAGAGAGAAAAACAACTATAGTTACAGATTTTTCCTGATTGACTTTGTATTATCTGGTTTCTTATTTTTATTATATCCCTCCTCAAAAGACCTTTAACTGTGTAACTAAGGCTCTTCCTTCCCTTTTCTTCTCCTCGTGTGATTTCAATGGCCGTTTGCTTCACATAATTTATCCACAACTTCAGTGTTGGAGAGAAAAGTAGTCTACATTTAAAAACTGGTTGCAAATTATGGCTTCAATATAGCTTCTGGTCATTCTAAGATTAAATAAATGTATAATGCAAATAGTTTGGATTTCCAGAAGAAATAACTTGGTTATATAAAATGTATAAAGAAAGAATGGAAATCTTTTAAGTTTCTAAAATATAAATATCGTACAACGATGAAAAGATTTGCCATAATATTATACATATATAGATTTTAATAATGTGATTTTACATGGCTCAAATATAAAAAATACGAGACAAAAGCAGAGCTTTTTCAATAACACACTGTTACATCCTAGGTGCATGGAGGAATGTTATTGTAGATCCTTCCTCCTAGCAGCTTATTTTTCAACTCATATTTGTTGTTTTTAATGCCCAAACACACATGTACATTCTGCAGCCATTTTAAAATGATCCTGCTCAGTAGCACATTTCTCGAGTCTGAGCAGGCTATTTTTTTTTAAGAACTGCTTGCTATTTAGTTTTGTAATTTTATTTAGTGTTATAATTTGTTTATGTTACACAGGAACAGGGCCTCCTTTAGTCTGAAAACCGCGGTAGAGCAACTCTGCTACCCTCTTCCATCCAGGCTGTAAATACTAATATTAAATCGGCAAGTTAAGATTTGAATTGAAATAATTTATTTAATTAAAATGTTCGTTAACTTAATGTACGTTTTCAATAATATTTTTGAATTAGTTATTAATAGTGTATGAGATCTATTTAGTCTATGCATGAGATAAATGATCAAGCTAAGTTAGTTCGGATAGTTCACATATTTATATTAATACTTGATTGTAGTTACCCTAATTGTTAGTGATTGTACTACCATGTAGGATCTCCCAGTTAAAAAATAACTGTTCCCACAGCTATTGTAGATTAGCAACAGCTAATATGACTAATTTTGATCCTAGTCAATTCTGCAATGTATGAATTTTACTAATCATTTATTGAGGTCTGTGAAGGGATAAGTTGCACTTTTAGTAAGACACTTGTGTTTCTTTTTATAGATTTTGTTCACCAGGTCACAATGGCTGCATGCCTGTCCTCCTAAACAGCCAAACAAAGCAGAAAATTTAAGTACCTGTCTCCATCACTTCATGTAGAATTTTAGTATTATACTTTTAACCGATAAGCCACACCTGTGCAACTGCCATTCATTATGCTAGTTTTTTTTTCTCCATAGCCATTTAGATCATAGCAGACAGCTATGTCTGACATAGTTCTGAGAGAGCTGAACAAACCATTGGAGGAAACCTCGGCCTCCCAGACGTCCGTGTCTCCCGGTTTGGCTGGGGGGGCTGAGGTGGAAAGGAGTAAGAGCAGCTCTAGATGTCCTTATCATCAGCTGTGGTAGAGATGACATGGGGGCGGTCAGCAGTGTCCAGTTGGTGAACATGATGAAGGAGGACCTGCACCAGCTTAATCTTCTCCCCCCTCAGATGTCCATCTTCTCCTCCAACACCCAAAAGCGTCGATAGAGGGCAGGTGTAAACCCGGCAAAAATAGAAAAGGCCAGGAAGTTTGTCAACAGTGTTATGGCTTCTTTTATTCCTAGTTTACATGCTGCCATCTTTACGCATCCTCACATTAGACATGAGAGTCCAGGGATATTTTTGTCAGACAAAGTTAATTTAACAAATAGGGGAAATTGTCTTTTTAAGTGATATTGCTAATTTTAAGGCCATCTTGAACGGCAGTGAAATTCCAGTTAGGAGTGTCGCTGCTTTTGAATCTGGCCTTTTGGACAATTGATGTTAAAGCAAAAAGTATAAATATAGCCCTGATATATATATATATATATATATATATATATATATATATATATATATATATATATATATATATATATATATATATATATATAAAACCCCCAACCCCATTTTACTGTACGCAAGTCTCTTTTGCTTTCTGGACCCCCTTTGTTTTTTATGTGTGTCCTTTTCTTTTATAGAATCTTGTGTTAAAAAAAAAGTTTTATTCTCTATAATTACTTGAAAATTCTTCCAACACTATATAACAAGGGGAGCAATAAGTCAAACGAATAATTTATCAGCCAACTGCATTTTTGAATTTGATAAATTCCTTCAACATCTCAATATTAAAATAAACCTTGGTGTCTGCAATATTACAAAGCCAAATCATACTTCTTATGTGGCTAGACAACTTTTTTTTCTTCCGAAATGGAAAAAATATTTTTATATGAAAGAAAAACAGAAACTTCATTCATTTGTTGTTGTTGTTTATTTAACCAAAACAAACAAAAAGTGGACAGCGCCTAAGGATAGGAAAGAAGTGGCATTAAAGGTGATGCCTTGATGCAGCACTGAATCAACTAATTAACTCTAAACACCTGCAAAAGATTCCTGAGGCTTTTAAAAACTCCCAGCCTGGTTCATTACTCAAAACCGCAATCATGGGTAAGACTGCCGACCTGACTGCTGCCCAGAAGGCCATCATTGACACCCTCAAGCAAGAGGGTAAGACACAGAAAGAAATTTCTGAACAAATAGGCTGTTCCCAGAGTGCTGTATCAAGGCACCTCAGTGGGAAGTCTGTGGGAAGGAAAAAGTGTGGCAGAAAACGCTGCACAACGAGAAGAGGTGACCGGACCCTGAGGAAGATTGTGGAGAAGGACCGATTCCAGACCTTGGGGGACCTGCGGAAGCAGTGGACTGAGTCTGGAGTAGAAACATCCAGAGCCACCGTGTACAGGCGTGTGCAGGAAATGGGCTACAGGTGCCCCATTCCCCAGGTCAAGCCACTTTTGAACCAGAAACAGCGGCAGAAGTGCCTGACCTGAGCTTCAGAGAAGCAGCACTGGACTGTTGCTCAGTGGTCCAAAGTACTTTTTTCGGATGAAAGCGAATTTTGCATGTCATTCGGAAATCAAGGTGCCAGAGTCTGGAGGAAGACTGGGGAGAAGGAAATGCCAAAATGCCAGAAGTCCAGTGTCAAGTACCCACAGTCAGTGATGGTCTGGGGTGCCATGTCAGCTGCTGGTGTTGGTCCACTGTGTTTTATCAAGGGCAGGGTCAATGCAGCTAGCTATCAGGAGATTTTGGAGCACTTCATGCTTCCATCTGCTGAAAAGCTTTATGGAGATGAAGATTTCATTTTTCAGCACAACCTGGCACCTGCTCACAGTGCCAAAACCACTGGTAAATGGTTTACTGACCATGGTATTACTGTGCTCAATTGGCCTGCCAACTCTCCTGACCTGAACCCCATAGAGAATCTGTGGGATATTGTGAAGAGGAAGTTGAGAGACGCAAGACCCAAAACTCTGGATGAGCTTAAGGCCGCTATCGAAGCATCCTGGGCCTCCATAAGACCTCAGCAGTGCCACAGGCTGATTGCCTCCATGCCACGCCGCATTGAAGCAGTCATTTCTGCAAAGGGATTCCCGACCAAGTATTGAGTGCATAACTGAACATAATTATTTGAAGGTTGACTTTTTTTGTATTAAAAACACTTTTCTTTTATTGGTCGAATGAAATATGCACATTTTTTGAGATAGGAATTTTGGGTTTTCATGAGCTGTATGCCAAAATCATCAGTTTTAAAACTATAAAAAGACCTGAAATATTTCAGTTGGTGTGCAATGAATCTAAAATATATGAAAGTTTAATTTTTATCATTAAACTATGGAAAACAATGAACTTTATCATAATATGCTAATTTTTTGAGAAGGACCTGTATATTGTTAAGTACTTATCCTTATGATCTTCCTGTAGTTTTAGGTGATTGATATGATCTGTAAGGAAAAAACAGTGTTTTAAAAACAACTTACAATTTCAATATTGCCTGTCTTAGTGTGAAACCAACTCACCACAACAAGACAAACGTGCTGTAAACAAATGACCACACAGACATAACACTTAAGGGTGTATGTATAAAAGTACAAAAATGAAGGTGAATCCTATATGACAGCATATCAGAAATGTTTAATGGCTTAACTGATAACTCATGTACATTTTTAAAAAGTAAAAAATCTCTGACAACAAAATATGAAATATATCTGGAGTCAGTTGGAAAAAAAGAGGTACTTTTTTAACACAAATGTGCCTCTGAGATAAGGCTGCTTGGTCGACAATGGGTTGAAATGATCACATTTCTTATCCATTTTACATGTTACTTCATATATATATATATATATATACACTCAACAAAAATATAAACGCAACACCTTTGTTTCTGCTCCCATTTTTCATGAGATGGACTTAAAGATCTAAAATTCATTCCAGATACACAATATTACCATTTCTCTCAAACATTGTTCACAAATCAGTCTAAATGTGTGATAGTAAGCACTTCTGCTTTGCTGAGATAATCCATCCCACCTCACAGGTGTGCCACATCAATATGCTGATCTGACATCATGATTAGTGCACAGGTGTACCTTATACTGCCCACAATAAAAGGCCACCCTGGAATGTGCAGTTTTGTCTCACAGCAAAATGCCACAGATGCCACAAGCATTGAGGAAGCGTGAAAAAAATCCTATCGAATGGGAAGTAATTTTCAACTAAATCCCCAGTGGAACAATTAATAGCATGCATTGATCAACGTTTCTATGAATAGAAACTTTATAATAATCTGTAACTTCCTATTTACTTTGTGTACAAATATGAGCCATGCTATAAACTGTAAAAAAAGCTTTCACTGAGCCTCAGCAGCATAATGATCTAGTGGATTTGACCAAATCAAAACAGAAACAGCAGATTTTTAAAAATGGTTTCAAAAACAAGGAGGACTTTATTTTAATGGGTTTATACACATCTACACTCAAAGTGTGTAAAGAATTGATTAACTTGTCTTGAGATTACCTACAGGCACACTTGAGAATACATTTTCACTCAAAACACGGTGTGCATTTTCACCCTGGTAAAAGCACTGCTTCATGGAAAATTTATCTTTTTGTCCTATAAACCTGGTCCTTCTCCTGCTTTCTGATGCGTTGTAGCTAAATCCCACCTGCTCGATGCCACTCAAAAGTCATGATTTGTGTTCGAGGCCTGGAAGAAACCTCCAGGGAGTATGATCGCAATGCTGCCGAAGTCGGTCAGAAGGTGAACCGGATCCGTCATGATGCCCAAATTGCGAGCTGCGTATCCACCTGGGGGAGAAAATGGATCTCAATGTTTTTATGTCAGCTCAAACTTTATTAGTCACAATATTTTTTGAACTTTTTTTTCCATTTCTTGTATCACAAAGAGATCCTAGATATAACTTCAGCATATACAGTGGGGCATTGTAGATTGGCTCATCCCAGTCTTGTGCAGGTGTACGATCTTGTCCCTGGTGTCCTTAGACAGCTCTCTGGTCTTGGCCATGGTGGAGGTTGGAGTCTAAATGAAGGTGTCTTTAATACAGATAATGAGTGGAGGTTAGAAGAACTTAAAGTAGTAACAGGTCTGTGAGGGTCAGAATCTTTGCTTGTTTGTAGGTACTAAATACTTATATTCTGCACTATAATTCTTTAAAAATCATACATGCAATTTTCTGGATTTTTTTTTTTTTTTTTACATTCTGTCTCTCACAGTTGAAGTGTAACTATGGTAAAAAATTACAGACCCCTGTCATCATTTTAAGTGGAACAACTTGCACAATCTTTGGCTCCCAAATACTTTTTATGCCCCACTGTAGTTTCAACAACATTCATAGGAAAGATACACAGAAAAATCACCGCCATCTCACCGATCACTTCTCCCGTCATAAAAACGAGGCTGACGGCACATGCGGTGAGGAGCTTCCTTCTGGGCACATGCCTCGTTTCATTTTCAGAGGCCATCTCCTGGTAGAGCCACAGGCCGTCCACGTTGCAGGCATCTTCACTGAGCTCCGAATCTGAATAGATCACCTCTGTAGGACTCATCCTGCCAGGTGGCACAAAGTCCATACTTCAGTCGACACTAGAAAAGCAAACCGTGCTAAAACGTTGAGACGGGACAGTAGCAAGTACCTTGTGAGAGGCTCCAGATAAGTCTTAATGAGGAGCTGTTTCTCCGGGTCCGACATCAAGTCCATATTTTTAGGGGGTGTTTTTTTTGTCTTAAGAGGCTCCCTAATATTAATGAGTGTTGAAAGTAAAGCTTGAAAGCCTGCCACCTGTTCTAACACGTTTTCTGTCATGGGTGCAGCTCTACAGGAGCTGATAACAAAAACCACCAAGATATTTCCAGCGTAGCCCAACATTTATTTCATCATACATTTGTTGCTTTTATTTTACAGAAACATTAAAAAAGAAAAAGTAGACAAATATTAGGAATGTTGAGGCAAAAAAAGTTTTCCCATTTAATTTTTTTATTTAAAAAAAAAGAATATGTTCAGGCACTTGAGTCATTTCCAGCAATTATACAAATATTTAATTTCAAGAAGAAAAAAAAAAACAGTACAGACCACTGGCCAATCCAAATATGCCTAAAGGAGGGAAACATAATCATAAATATAAAAACACAATATAAACCTAGTCAGAAATATGATTTATCATAGTCATAAAACTTTGAATCAAAAGTACAACTCTGAATAATTGACCATATACACCTCAAAGAAAAAAGAAAAGATTGCTTCACCAGCTTCAAGACAGAAGATTGGTTGTTTAAAATTATTAATAAAAACATAAAACAGTGCTTACGGGTTTAAGTGCGGCGTTAGAAAGGTGAAAATGGTGATAAAATAACCGCCTGATTACGTTTGGACACAAGATTCTATTCTTGTTGTGGTTATCACTCATTTCAGCACGAAGCTACAGCAAATTACACCTCCAAGATCTTCTTGGTTTGTATAATAAAGTGAAATATATATAATGTGTGTGTGTGTGTGTGTTTATATAAGGTGGGACACTACTTGTCCGACCTGCTGCTGAGATCTTACTTTCACAAACAGCCCAAAATGAATTGCACCCGTTCTTCTCCAAGACTCACTCAGCCAAGGATTAATTCACTCAGTCTGTACACGACAGTTCCATGTTGGTCTTTCCATGGCTCGAGGTGCCGTTGGTTTCCTGAGGCTGAATCACAATTGGCGTGTTCTCATCTGCAAAACCACAAAGATGTACAGTTTTAGAAGGGCAGATTGCTTAAATCTAGAAATCAGGGATCTACAGATTGGAGCCCTAAATGCCACACGTGATTATGCCACAAGAAATCTGCCAGATTAAATTGAAAGATTTATGATTGGATGTTTGAAAGTCACATGCATCTGCGTAGGCTCGACTGGGCATGCTCTCAATCAACTTCTGGGCCAAATCCTGACTGATAGCAACCCATTCTTTCATAATCACTTCTTGGAGTTTGTCAGAATTAGTGGGTTTTGGTTTGTCCCCCCGCCTCTTGAGGACTGACCACAAGTTTTCAATGGGATTAAAATCTGGAGAGTTTCCAGGCCATGGACCCAAAATTTCAACTTTTGGTCCCAGAAGCCACTTAGTTATCACTTTTGCCTTATTGCATGTTGCTCTATCGTGCTGGTAAATGCATTGTTTTTCACCAAACTGTTGGATTGTTGGAGGGTGTTTTGGTACCATTCTTTATTCATGGCTGTGTTTTTGGACAAAATTGTAAGTGAGCCCATTCCCTTGGATGAGAAGCAACCCCACACATGAATGGTCTCAGGATGCTTTCCTGTTGGCATGACACAGGACTGATGGTAGCGCTCACCTTTTCTTCTCCGGACAAGCCTTTTTCCAGATGCCCCAAACAATCGGAAAGAGGCTTCATCGGAGAATATGACTTTGCCCCAGTCCTCAGCAGTCCATTCACCAGACTTTCTGCAGAAGATCAATCTGTCCCTGATGGTTTTTTTGGAGAGAAGTGGCTTCTTTTCTGCCCTTCTTGACACCAGGCCATCTTCCAAAAGTTTTTGCCTCACTGTGTGTGCAGATGCACTCACACCTGTCTGCTGCCATTCCTGAGCAAGCTCTGCACTGGTGGCACTCCGATCCCGCAGCTGAATCCTCTTTAGGAGACGATCCTGGCGCTTGCTGGACTTTCTTGGACGCCTTGAAGCCTTCTTAACAAGAATTCAACCTCTTTCCTTGAAGTTCTTGATAATCCTATAAATTGTTGATTTAGGTGCAATTTTAGTAGCTAAAATATCCTTGCCTGTGAAGCCATTTTTATGCAACGCAATGATGGCTGCATGTGTTTCTTTGCAGGTCACCATGGTTAACAATGGAAGAACAATGATTTAAAGCATCACCCTCCTTTTAACATGTCAAGTCTGCCATTCTAAGGACTATGCAATTCCTCTGATCACTGTTCATAACATTCTGGAGTATATGCAAATTGCTATTAGAAAAACTTAAGCAGCAACTTTTCCAATTTCCAATATTTAGGTAATTCTCAAAACGTTTGGCTACGACTGTATATACAATTTAAAGATCAAATGCTATTAGATGTTGAAAAATTATTTCATAGTTCAAACAGCCATAATATGGCTTTTTTATAAGAGACGCTGTGTGTTTTTTAAGGTAATGTGTTTTTTACTGCATATTTTTATTTTATATTGAATGCAAATTGCACCATAGATAGAACTACCTTTTCAATTATGTGTATGTATTGTACAAAGGTCAGTTTTGAAAATAAGGGTATTAAGACAAATAAAAAAGGCATCGATGGTGATTTAGCAATGACAGAAGTTCCTTGCTAAAGAAGTTAGATGTTTAGGGATAGGGTAGGGATACAAGGACCCTGGCATCAATGCGTGGGGCAGGAATCTACGGCCCAATGCGGAGACGCATGGGTTGTTCGAACCATGTCCCAGGGTTACAGGTTGCAGTTCCACTGTCGGGCCCCAGCCCCATTGGGGGTTAAGGTGACTTCGGTCACGGATCCTGCACGGGCCACCGCTCTGATGTAAGAAATAGAGACTCTCCTGGACAAAAGGGCCATAGAGGTCGTGCCACCGGATTTGCAGGCCGAAGGGTTTTATTCAACTTATTTTTTGATTCCAAAAAAGGATGGTTTCCTGCGGCCGGTGTTGGACCTCTGGGGTCTGAATCGATTCCTGAAGGTTCTGCCGTTTCACATCCTTCGGACTCACAATGTTCTTCAGGTAGTTTTTCCAGGAGAATGGTTCACATCCATAGAATAAAAAGACGCATACTTCCATGTCCCGATCCATTCGGGGCACAGAAAGTACCTGAGATTTTCCTTTCGCAGCAAGGCTTACCAATTTCTGGTCCTGCCATTCGGCCTGTCCCTCACCCCTCAGGTGTTCACGAGGTGCGTGAAGGCAACCCTAAGCCCCCTGTGCCGGTCGGGGTTGAAGGTTCTACCATATCTCGATGACTGGCTCATCGCGGCACCCTCATTTCGGGAAGTAGATCTGTCAACAGCCAGATTCCTTGCCCATGTGGAGGCACTAGGCATGACAGTGAACGTCCAGAAGTGTTCTCTGGTTCCGGCTAAGCAGGCAGATTTTTTTGGCATAGCCCTGGCTTCGACCCTTAAAGTGCACCTCACGGCTATATCGGCCAATCATCTTCCCATTGATGGCAGGCGAGTCGGGGCACGCTACTGGGTGACGCATTGTCTTCGTGGTGCCAGGAGACTGCGTCCTCCCTTGCGCTGGCTGGCGCCAGCATGGCCAGCATGTGAACGGGGGTCAAGCCCTTTCAAAACAGAGACTGTCGCATTGGGTCATTGAGGCCATTGCGATATCATATGCAGTGGCTCTTCCTGGGGTTGTGTGCCATTGTACCAGGAGTCTGACGACATCCTGGGGGGCGATGAGGGGTGTGCCACTGGCGGACATCTGCGCGGTGGCGTCGTGGGCCACTCCGTGCACGTTGCACACTTCTACCGCCTCAATGTTCGCGGTTCGCGGTGCTGCCTCTGGCTGCTACCCCCTGAGCTGTGGGTGAGTATTCCGTTCCTCGTAACACTGCTGGCATAAGTCATCCACTCTGTTTACTACCACCGGCAGTCAGAAGGAAACAAAACAAAACCGAAGTTACACTGTAACTATGGTTCTGTGAGGTCCTGGATGACTGGAGTCACTCGGAACTTCTCGGGCGAGAAGATCCCGGGAGACTGAGCGTAGCTGCCGGCATCCAATTTATAGACGCATGCCCAGGTGCGCTAGGTGTCACGTGCGTGACTTTGTTTACATTAAAACTCGACCTGAGCACGAGGAGTTACATCCACTCTGTTTACTGCCACTGGCAGTCATCCAGGAACTCACAGAACCATGGTTACAGTGTAACTTCCTGTTGGTCCCCCGATTAGCTTTAATAAACAGATTAAACTCGAACTTCATCAATAATTATATTAATATTAATTTATTGATCAATAATTATTGATGCTTAGATAAACCAGACATTTTTAGCTTATGTTGGGTCAACCCCAACACAGTTGAATTACATCTCTGTGTGGAATAATTCCAAACACAGAATGAAGCTCGATAGGTCGGCTTGGAATTAGAACGGTTTTGGTTCAATTCCAGTTTCCTCCTGCCACATGTTTACATGCCCCTTACCAAGGCACTTAACCTCAAGTTACCCACTAATCTGCATATATGATACAATACTAAAAATTGTCTTTAGAACATGAATTCAAGCTATTTCAGAAAAGGAAACCTGAAGCACTTAATGGCAGGATATCAAAGCACAAACATAGTTGAGGATGGAGCATAAGCAGCAGAACAGTTTAAACTGTAGAAATTTAAAGAAATGGCCTAGAAATAAAGACAAACTGTAGCAATAGCAAAAGATTTTGCCCTGCAGGTTGGTCTAGCCACGCTTCTTTGTAGCCTCAGTGGGTCTACGATTGGCTCGGCTAAGTGTAGGCCATGCCAGTCACAATCTTTGTAGAGAGACGTTGGTGGGACTTAGCACCATAGGGAGCCAAAAAGTTACGCCCATCTACATTCGGTCTATGAGTCCGTTACTGTCAAAAAATATAAATGAGAGTCAAAGGAGCGATGAAAGCTATTTTCTGATCCTGTTTGAAATGTTCCATGGATTTAACATAAACTTAAAACACACATTTTAGCCTTTTTCCGACAGAAGTTCTGGAATATTTGCGGACAATTCCATCCGGTCTTTAACCGGAGTTGTGTTTTCAAACACACCCCTTTTGTCCGTAACGTTGCCTTTCGGCTGCTTTCACACAGCAAGAAATGTACCGGAGGATCGTCATGAATGTCTTGGGGGTTCAGGGTGCGGGGGAGTTGGGGTTGTATGTGGATACACTCATTTAATTTGAATATTATGACGTCATTAGGTTGCGGCTATATTGGATTTCTTACATTTTACAGATGTTCGTCTTTTTTATATTATAGTTAGTTATTATTTTATTTTTTTCCATCAGATTTCACCTATGGGGATGGTGGCGGGCCACGTCAGAAACTACATAGGCGTGTCCACAGGTGATTTGGCAGAACCAATTATGGATGGGTGGCGGGGTGAGCGCACGATTTTTACCGCTTGCCACATCATGTTTCGTTTTAGTCCTTTTTTAACATCTCTAAACCGCACCGCATTTGTAAGAAAAATCAGTGCAACCTATATAAACCTGGATAAAATAAACGGAATCATCACACAAACAAGATGTTCTGGTCAATTAATGGAAGTGTGTAAAAAAGACTTATCTTCCTTCACCCAGCTGCTTGACTACTAGTAAAGTCAATACAGCAAGGTACTGCGCATAGACCTAGTCCACTGGGAGTTTCTTCCGCGTCTGCTGCTATTTCCGTGAGTTTTTACATTCCTGTTTCCTTTGTTCCCATTAGCGGTGTTTTGAAAACCCCTACTACCGCCACGTCCCGTTCTCATACCCCAGACACAGTGGAGCAAAGCATTGGACCTGATATGTGCTGCTTGTGGAGACTCATGGCTAACAGGCTCGCTAACAGCAGCGGTGTTTTGACCCCCTCTGCCGCCTCCCCTTCTCTGGTAAAGCAGAGCATCGGACGCTATATATGCTGTTTGTGTACTGTCATGGTTATCAGAAGCAGCTGCGGTGTTTTGAACCCCACTGCTACCAGCTCCCTGTCCCGTTCTCCTACCCCGGACAAGCTGAAGCTGTGCGTCGGGGCCCATTATACGCGTCCTTGGATTATCATGGCGAACAGACTGGCTGTCGCTACTCACTGAAACACTTATTCTCTTGCTGGATGTATTCATCTGAAAGTGAAGATTCTTCCTCAGAATCTGAATCAGCAATTACTTGACAAAGTGCTTCTTCAGCGGTGAACAGACCTTTCGCCATGATAAGTTTTCTTTCTCACTCCCTCTACGATCTGACCGCGACTACGACTCCTCGACTTGCGGGCGGTTTTCAACCTTTATACTAAAGAAAATCTCCACGGTAACATACCCACAAATGTTGCTCAGATTGAAGATATATATGTCTGCCATCTCTTGGTGTAAAGTAGCAAATACATGAGGGATAATATTTGCAGCTGTAGCTCGTTAACTTGTTGCAAAAGAGTTGGTCAACAGGCACATTTTAGCAGATTTTTCTGATTTATTTTCTCTTGATCAGTGAAAAACCCAATTCTGATAGTTCATCACTTAAACTTATTGATTTCAAGCCAAAATAAACTTCCAAACAGTGTTATATTGCTTTGATCAGTCACTTGTTATCTAGCATGGGAGAAGTATAACAGGTTATGCTGATCTGACAGTCATATTTACATGATGATATTCAACCAGCACTGTGGTGCCCTTTGCCTTCTGGTGGACCATAAACAGTCTTATTCAGCTTTGGCCATTTAATAACACAGAGCTGAACAGGCACCATGCTTGGATGGATGGATAGATTAATTTTAACTTAAAATCCAAATGACATACATTCATGTCTGTGGTCGTAATTAGACAAAACGGAGTACAAACACTGTTGTACACAATCTAATTTGTGATCTTCCTCCTATAGTTTCCCTTTAATGAAAGCATTACGACAGACACAAAAAGAAAGTTGGTCAAATCAAGCAGCACAGACCAGCAACAAACTTAGGGCAGACCAAGGTTACCTGAAAAGGAGAGACTTTTACCTGAGGTCTGAGGGGCGCTAGGCTAAATTACTATTACATGGTCCCGTGCTGGAAAACACAACTTAGTATTTAAAAAAATATAAAAAGTGTCTGGAAAAAAGAAAATCCCTTACGAAAAGAGGAAAATTGAGGCTCGTCTTGAAATGTTTGATTCAAGTGCAAACCGAAAATTCTTCTTTGCAAAGAACAAAAAGGTTCATTGCAAAATAAAAAATAAAAAAGAGGATTCCTTTTGGTTGCAATGAAAAATTATGCAGATTATTATTTACATTAGATCTGAATTACAAAACACAACAGGTTGAGCTTTAAATTTAATGTCAAAGTCCAAAAAAAAAAAAAAATAATAATAATAATGTCAAAGTCCAAACCCTTTGCACCACAACACGAATCAAATCATCCAGAAACAAACAAGCCAGTCCCTTACCTGCTTCCTGGTCGCTACGCTCCACCTCCAGATCATCAGGGTCGATATCGGGATTATCTTGCTCATTACATGCGCAGCAACAATAACAACAGCAGCAGCAGGTGAAGATGTTGCAGCACCAAAAAAGGATCTTTAAGGGATTCATGTTAAATGTATTTAGAACAAATAAATGATGCACCCATATATCCTCCGATTTGTTCTTTTATAACCAAATACCAAATACCTCACCTCGAACCAGCACTTTGATCCGTCGTCACATTCAACGCCGTTTTTATGCAACTGTTCGGTCATGAAGAGACCAGAAGAGCCATGTTCGTCATACATTTTACGTTTGTGCTCGTCGCTGAGGATGGCGTTGGCATTGTTGATCTCCTTGAATTTCTTAGCAGCTTGTTGGTTATCTGGGTTCTTAGCAGGGTGATGCCTTAATGCCAGTTCCCTGAAGAAGAAAACAAAAAACAACAACAAAAAAAAACAGGACAAGGGTTCAAATTTAGCTGGATACAACTTTGTTTAAAATGTGTGTTTTTACTCCAGGTTGTTCTACAACGGGAATCTCATCATGGGACCAAACCTGATATAAAGACCCTTTAAAATCAGTTTTATCTTTTCTGACAGCTGCTAGAAAATCTCTTGACAACATATGGACTGGCTATGGCTGCCAATTAATAACAATTCTTGTTCTATTAATCTATTGACTAATTTATTATATAATCAACCACTCTAAAAAATATCCTACAAATAAATAAAAATACTTTACAAAGAAAAACATTCTTGCATTCCACAAAATAAAATATAAACAATGCCTTCTCTTCAAAGCATGAATTACAGTTGACCCCCGGACTACAGCCGCCTGTGAACCAATACTTGAGACCCCCCCTCTAAAAAAAGCCTATTTAACTTTAACATTTCAAAACACTAACTATACCTTAATATGAATACACACAGTGGAAAGTCTTAGCATTACCCCAGAAGCTAATATCTACAGTCTAATCTCTGACTTGGGGCCAATAGGTGACAAGGAAAACAAATTGGGCCGCTGGATTGCCTGTTCTGCAAATGCCAGCCAATAGCATGTTAAGTAACATTGCATCTAGGTATTTCAGCTTCCCAAGCTGCATTTTCTTTAATATTTTAGACTTCAAAGTAGAAAAATCTTTCTATTGTACCTTGTAGTTCAAATAAAATATAAGAAACTGCAACTCTGAATTGACAAGTGTGTTTACTATACAGTCTTCAATAAATTAAATTGTGTTCTAATGAGTCTGTCCAATTAAAAGTACTTTTTGAAAATAACCTAACAACAGTGAAATCGTCTACAAGAAGGGACAGAGCAGACTGTACTTCTTGAGGAAGCTTAGGTCCTTCAAGGTCTGTTGTGGAGAGTGTAATCTCTTCAGCCATCATCTGTTGGGGCAGCAGCATCAGAGCCAGGGATTTAAAAAGGCTCAACAACCTGATAAAGAAGGTTCTGGTTCTGTTCTGGGGACAACTGTGGAACATTTGGAGATGATGATGCAAAGAAGAATTCTTCATAAAATCAAAAAAATTATGGACAACCCTGAGCGTCCTCTTCATGAGACAGTCATACAACAACAGAGCGTCTTCAGTCAGTTTCGCTGCAGTTTCGCTGCAATACAGACCGCTACAGGAAATCCTTCCTGCCCACAGCCATCATCATCTACAACAACTCCTTAAAGAATTAATTATATGAGCTATACCAACACTTAATTTCCCTCTGGGATCAATAAAGTATTTTTGAATTGAATTGAATTTAGATTTTAATGATTGTAATAATTTTAGACCGGTATCTAACTTACCATTTTTAAGCAAGGTTTTAGAAAAGCTTGTTTTATTTAAATTTAATGATTTTATTAATGAACACAATGTCCTGGAGAAATTTTAATCTGGTTTTAGGGTGAACCACAGCACCGAGACGGCTCTTTTGAAGATTTTAAATGATTTTAGATTAAATTATGATTCTCAGAAGGTGACAGTGTTGGTTCTACTGGATCTAAGCGCTGCCTTTGATACAGTGGACCACACTATTCTTTTAACCCATTTGAAACAGATTGGCCTCTGGTGCTGTTCACAAATGGTTCACATCCTATCTCACAGACAGGACTTTCATGGTAAGTATAGATACCTGCCCCTCTAAGGTCCACAAGATTACAGGTGGTGTGCCCCAGGGTTCAATTTTAGGCCCAGTGCTTTTTAGCCTTTATATGCTCCCTCTTGGCAGCGTCATCAGAAAACATGGAGTTAACTTTCACAGTTATGCTGATGATACACAGCTGTACATCTCCATGTCTCCTGATGACACACGGCCAATGGATGCACTTTTTAACTGCATTTTAGACATCCAATCCTGGATGGCAGAAAACTTTCTCCAGTGCTCCCGCCTCCTGGTCTTCGTCAGGACACGTGCTGCTGAATTTTGAAGAATTTTTAAACCTGATATACTCTTTTTGGGAAGACCAGAAAGCAGGGCATTACAGTAATCAACCCTACTGGTGATAAAAGCATGCATCACTGTCCCCGTATTGGCCAGAGAGAGAATGGGGCGGACTCTGGCAATGTGATAAAAACCTATTTTATCCCTCTGCCCCGGGAACAGTAGTCAGCTGGGTGGGAGCTTGGGTGGAGGTCAGGATCCTGGCCTCCTCTCCCCTGGACGCCCTGGGTCGGTGCCTCGGCTGCTGCCGGCGTAGAAGGCTCCCATGATGGCGTTTTCTTACCTAACTCGACTCATCTGTACTCGGCCCAGTGTCCATCCTATTTTCTATTTTAACGTCCTTTTAATGTTGCTCCTTAATGTGTCCGCACATGGGGATAGGATTGGGGGGAGGGTAGTGTAATTGTGTTCATGCCTAAATTGGTGGTGGGGGGGGGGTGGGGGGGTTATTCTGTAAAGCACTTTGAACTGCATTTTTTTTGTATGAAAAGCGCTTTATAAACTTTATATTTGCTCCCCATTTGCTTTTCATGTTTTACTTGCTTTTATTGATCAATGCTTTACTACTAGGTCTTGTATTTATCTTGTTAATTTTATTTATTTACCTGCCAAGCAGAACACCAGACCGGGGGCCTGTACCATGAAGGTGGCTCAACAAACTCGGGGTTACAGGATTGGTTTTGAATCGACAAAACCAAACCGATGCAATCAGGCTTAATTGGTACCATGACGCAGGTTATCAACTTTCTCTGTCAACTCAGGCTTTGATCCTTAAACTATGATTAATCCACAGGCGCGTGCACATAAAAGAGTGACGACGACACTGAACAACCAATCGCGTTCGATATGGATAGAGCGAGAGCTATCTACTTTTCAACGGAGGAGCAAGAGATTATTCTCCAGAAATATGAAGAATTTAGAAATATTTTTCAAGCACGCAGTAACACTGTATCTGCTGCCAAAGCAAGAGAACAATCGTGGAGGAAGATTGCTGATTGTGTTAATGTGTGGGTTAAACAATTAATGTACATTTAAGCAGGCTAAGCATATTAAAATATATTAAATGCTAAAATGTGTGTAGATGTATGTAAAATGTGAAAGTATAGGCTATTACATCCTAAGAAAGATTGATATTCATTAATTTTTAGATGCAACCCCAACTCCAAACGTTCTTGGCAGCAGATCAAGACAAAATATAAAAATATAATTCAAAGTGGTGAGTATTTACCATAACCTTTTATTATTTTCTTTGAACATTTAATCACAAACACTTGTTTGCAGCAAACAGAAAAAAATGTGAAATAAGGAAAACTGGGGGAGGGCCACCTCCTCAAGATTACACTGTGGCAGAGGAGTTGGCTCTGAGCAGCAACAAGGGGCGGCCGATTATGGATGGGATTGCATGTGCTGTACAGTCAGGGCATGGCTTCGACGAGTCACATTTGTTATGTGCGGCTCAAGAAGCTCACAGAGATAAGACATTCCTTCCGCGGAAAATCTGTATCTTTCATACAAGTACGCATCAGGAAAGTCAAATGGATTTTGTCTGTCCCTAAAAACTCGTTCTCTACGAAGTGCTCGTCTAACAATTTGCGCGGAGATGTCCACAGGATTAGGGAGAAAAGGTGAAGCCATTGCAACAGAGAACAGACACTGGGAATTAGTTACGTCACATATATATATGTGTTTCTTTGCTCAAAGCTGATTGGTCAAACTTCAGTCTGAGATCGCGAATCCAGAACATAACCTGCCCCGGAGCAGGTTAGCCGTGCAGCGTAAGATACCATGGCAACGAACACCGATCAAAGCCGAGCCACTTTCATGGTACCCAAAACCCAGGGTTGGTGGAAACTAAGCTGAAACGTAGCTGGCTAGCCACCTAATCCGGCTTCTTGGTACAGGCCCCGGGTGTAGCTTCTATGGAGAGAAAACAAACAGAAGAAGAAAGTAGCAAAGTAAGGAAAACCAGTCAGTCAGTCTGTCCTCCAGGGGCCTGTACCAAGCTTAGTTTCCACCAACCCTGGGTTTTGGGTACCATGAAAGTGGCTCGGCTTTGATCGGTGTTTGTTGCCATGGTATCTTACGCTGCACGGCTAACCTGCTCCGGGGCAGGTTATGTTCTGGATTCAAGATCTCAGACTGAAGTTTGACCAATCAGCTGTGAGCAAAGAAACATATATGTATATGTGACGTAACTAATTCCCAGTGTCTGTTCTCTGTTGCAATGGCTTCACCTTTTCTCCCTAATCCTGTGGACATCTCCGCGCAAATTGTTAGACGAGCACTTCGTAGAGAACGAGTTTTTAGGGACAGACAAAATCCATTTGACTTTCCTGATGCGTACTTGTATGAAAGATACAGATTTTCCGCGGAAGGAATGTCTTATCTCTGTGAGCTTCTTGAGCCGCACATAACAAATGTGACTCATCGAAGCCATGCCCTGACTGTACCGCAAATGATATGTATTGCGTTGCGTTTTTTTGCAAGTGGTACATACTTGTATGCGGTCGGGGATGCAGAGAATCTAGGGAAAACCACAGTCTGCCGAACCATTCGAAAGGTGGTTCTCGCTCTGCAGGGGTACATCAATAGCTTCATTGTGTTCCCTGGACATTTATCGACCATGTCCATAAAAGAGGGCTTTTATAAAATCGCCGATAAGATATCTTGATAGGGTGACATCACATGAACAAATTCAACATTTCAGACTCTTTTTTTTTTTTTTTTCAAAAAAGCATATTTCACACTTAGAAATCTATTATACAGTAATCTGCAGCAGCTACCTGTTAAGAATGATTTTAAATATATGTCGTTTATTCCTATGATAGGATTCCCTAGAGTCATAGGAGCAATAGACTGCACACATGTTGCAATCTCCACAGCTTTTGGAGAACATGAGGCAGATTATGTGAACAGAAAGTCCTTTCACAGCCTTAATGTTCAGGTAGGGTTGCTATATAGCCTTTGTGAAGTTTTCTTTGCATTTAGATCAATCTTTAAATAAATAGTAACTAACAGAACAATAATTTAATGTACATTTCTTCTGCAGATGACTTGTGATCATGAATGCATGATCACAAGTTTGGATGCCAAATGGCCTGGCTCAGTGCATGACTCACGAATTTTCCAAGAGTCTATTTTGTGTCAGCGCTTTGAGGAATGCAAGTTCAATTTGGTACAGTACACTTTAAATTTTAAATTTTAGTGGCAAAACTTACTCAATTTCCCCTTTTCTGTTCCATGACAGGGCGTTTTGATGGCCTGTTAGTAGGAGATCGAGGTTATGCATGCCAGAGGTTTTTGCTAACCCCCTATCCTGACCCTCAGACAGGGCCACAAAACCGCTTCAATGTGGCCCTCAGTAAAACCAGGGTCAAGATCGAGATGACCTTTGGCATCCTAAAGGCACGTTTCAACTGCCTTAGGCACTTAAGAGTGTCACCAGAGCGGGCATCACAGATAGTCGCTGCATGTGCCATTCTGCATAATATAGCCACTATCAGAAAGGAGAGATTACCACCTCAAGACCAGCTTCTCCCTGATGAAATTGACCCCATCACACTTGACCACCCAGCTGGCACAGCTGTCAGAGAAGCAATCACCACACAATATTTTACTTAATAAAAGCACACTGACACTGCAGATACCTGTATGTCTCAAACTGTTTTATTGGTCATCATGTGGTTAGGGGGAAAGAAAGAGAGCAAGAAAAATTACATTAATAAACATTCATAATGTTCATACTAAAGGGTTACTTGGTTAAAAAAAAAGGTTCACATACTGAGATCTGTTTTTCCAGCTGTTTGATCTCCAATTTAATTTTCTTAATTTGGAGCCTCTTCAGCTCACAGTCTAGTGCGAGGCTCCTTTTGTACAGGGCCCTGACTGAGTCTGTTTCCACCTGAAACAATTCCACCACAAACAATCACTACACGTTTTCTGAAGGTTGATCAAATCACAAAAAGTGGCATGACTTTCTACAAACACAGGACTGACTGTAAATTATGTCAAGGGTTTAAAGCATTACCTTGTTCACATTCCTTCTGTAGCCCATTGAGGTAGAGGCCTCAGTTTCTGGGGCAGGTTGTGAAAAATCCTACAAAAGAGATGTGTAAGGGCCAGTCACTTAATTATGACATTCAAATGTGTGCCATAATAAAAAGCTCAGAGCATTCACCTCAGCAACGGCCTCAGAACACACAGAGTGTCTTCATCGTTTGGTTCACCCTAATAAATTAAGGCCAATGTCAAGCATAACTGTTATAAAGAAGGTTATGTTTGGTGTTCTGTCTGCTGCATACTGACCTCTGTGTGGGAGACTGTGTGCACGTGTGCTGGCTTCAACAGGGACACTGTATTTCCCTCTACTGCAGCACAGAGTCAGCCATTTTTAACTTTTTTTTAAAAACATTAGTAATGCATTGTACACACATACCCATTGTCACTTGCTTAGATGAGCCAGCACCAGGGTCAGACTGTACAGCACATCCAATCCCATCCATAATCGGCCGCCCCTTGTTGTTGCTCAAAGCCAACTCCTCTGCCACAGTGTAATCTTGAGGAGGTGGCCCTCCCCCAGTTTTCCTTTTTTCACATTTTTTTCTGTTTGCTGCAAACAAGTGTTTGTGATTAAATGTTCAAAGAAAATAATAAAAGGTTATGGTAAATACTCACCACTTTGAATTATATTTTTATATTTTGTCTTGATCTGCTGCCAAGAACGTTTGGAGTTGGGGTTGCATCTAAAAATTAATGAATATCAATCTTTCTTAGGATGTAATAGCCTATACTTTCACATTTTACATACAACTACACACATTATATATATATATATATATATATATATATATATATATATATATATATATATACGAATACATTTTCATTTTAGCATTTAATATATTTTAATAGGCTTAGCCTACTTAAATGTACATTAATTGTTTAACCCACGCATTAACACAATCAGCAATCTTCCTCCACGATTGTTCTCTTGCTTTGGCAGCAGATACAGTGTTACTGCGTGCTTGAAAAATATTTCTAAATTCTTCATATTTCTGGAGAATAATCTCTTGCTCCTCCGTTGAAAAGTAGATAGCTCTCGCTCTATCCATATCGAACGCGATTGGTTGTTCAGTGTCGTCGTCACTCTTTTATGTGCACGCGCCTGTGGATTAATCATAGTTTAAGGATCAAAGCCTGAGTTGACAGAGAAAGTTGATAACCTGCGTCATGGTACCAATTAAGCCTGATTGCATCGGTTTTGTTTTGTCGATTCAAAACCAATCCTGTAACCCCGAGTTTGTTGAGCCACCTTCATGGTACAGGCCCCAGCAGTCTAAGCCTATAGCAGCATAACTAGAGATAGCTCAGGAGGACCTAAATAGCAAAGCTTGAGTTTTTGCTTTGGCTGAGTGCAAGATAGGTAAACTATGTAATGTGTCAAAAAAACTGATTTACTCATGAAAAAAAACTAACAATTCTCTTTTTGATAAGTAATTTTCCACTTGTTTACAATTTCTCTTGAAACTAATTATGATCGAGATAAAATGAATAGGCTGATCAACATAGGAAAACATTACGAAATTGATTTACCTCTGAAATAAAAATCAACCCAATAAATGAATGTAGTTCTGATATAAAAGAATAAGCTGGTTCAAAGTGTAACAGACAGATTTAAGAAAGACATCAGCAGAAACAGTAAAACGGATCTAAACACACCAATTGTTTTCATTGATACATTTTCTTAAACAAAAACAAAAAAAAACACAAAACTATTCTCTTTTTAAATTACAAATCCAGAGCCTTCTGAACAGAAGTGCAATAATTTATTGAGTTGATGGCATACGGGCTTTGATAAAACCTTTACAGTACAGAATTACATCCAAATGCAAAACAGGCAAAAACATTAATGATCAGATAGAAAACCCCCAACATTTTTAGACATCATGCACTTTTGAACATCTTTCTACACATTCTGTTTAGTTATTTTACAGATTTGCTCTCTAAAGATACATGAACAAAGTCAGATGTTCAAGGCAAAATAAGGCAAAAATATGAGCAATGCTATTATTTAAAAGGCTGAAGATGTGAGCAACAATAAATCCTTACAGAAAGCTGGTTTGTAATAGTCGCTAATGTACAAGATTACCAGCGGCTTTAGTTCACTTTTACAAACAAGGCCTGATTAATGTAAAATGTATTTCTGATACTATAATAAAAAGGCAAGTCAGCGTCTTTAAACCATTTTACAAGAAAAACAATGTTCCTTACAGCGTAATGTGTTCATTCTGGCTTGGAAACGACGCTTCCTGTTGAGTTGAGTTGATAAAAGTTTCATTCGTCATATTGAAAGTGATTTTTCTTTTCGTGATCTGAACCAGACCTGATCAAACAGAAGCATTGGAGATGAATCCTGAGTAAGCAGCCGGATCCATTTTACAGAAACACGTTATGTACAAGAGCTTCAGAGGTCAACAGTGAGTTACTGTGGATGAGGACGGATCAGGTGACGCTTCATTTCTTGAATCTTCCCAGGTGTTCTCTGGCGATAATCAGCCTTTGGATCTGAGCTGTGCCTTCGTAGATCTACAAAAGAGAAATAATATTTAGAAAGTCTTGGTGTTAATTCACTGACGGTGATTAAATAAATGTCCCTCACCTGGTAGATCTTTGCGTCTCTCATCAGCTTCTCCACCGGGTACTCGCTGTTGAAGCCGTTGCCTCCAAAAATCTGAACGGCGTCAGTAGCCACCTGATTGGCGATGTCTCCGGCGAAGGCCTTGGCAATGGAGGCGTAGTAGGTGTTCCTGCGACCTTGGTCCACTTCCCAAGCGGATCGCTGGTACGCCATCCTGGCCAGCTCCACCTTCATGGCCATCTCAGCCAGGAGGAACGACACGGCTTGATGCTATAGAAAAAGTTTACAGAAACTGTTTTCATCATGTTCAGTCACGGCTTAAACAGACTGCATTGTAGCTAAAAATGCTGCAACATAAACAGAGGTGGGTAGTAACTAGTTACATTTAATCGAGTCACTTTTTGAAAAAGTGAGTAATATGATGATGAAGTATTGCTACTCTTACTTGAGTAATATTTCTGGATACTTTATCCACTGTGAGTAACTTAACCGAATGAATAACAAACATGTTTTCACCAAAAATGCACCAGACAACAAAACTACAGTTTATGCTGAAGTGAGACCTCTTCTTTCAACACAAGCTTTGTTCTAATCCCGTTTTTTTAAAATCTGCGAAGCCTTTTGTGCCATTTTGAGACAAAGCTGTAGTAAAAAATGTATATTCACTGGAAATATGCTACCCTGTTCTAACATACAGTAGGTAATGTATATAGTGTAAGTAATAGTTTCACAAGTTCTATATAGAAATCAAAATTGAATTATTTAAAATAAACTGTATGATTTTTCTCATCCGCCGACCCAAAGTGTCCCGCGTTGAGGTCAGCAGCACACCGAGACGCCGCATGGTGGAGCAGAATCGCTTCGAAGCTGCATGGAAGTTGTTCTCCATGGCCTCTCCAAACTCCTCCCATGCCCGAGCTTTTGCCTCAGCGACCATCCGAGCCGCACTCTGCTTGGTCTGCTGGTACCCATCAGCTGGTTTAGGGGTCCCACAGGCCAAAAAGACCCGACAGGACTCCTCCTTCAGCCTGACAGGATCCCTTACCGCCGGTGTCCACCAGCGGGTTCGTGGGTGGATGGAATACTTCGAAGACATTCCTCAGCCCCTGAGGTCACATGGTCGTTAAAAAGCTACAAAAAAATAAAAAAAGCTCCTCGGGGGGCAAGGCTCCGGGGGGGTGGATGAGATCTGGCCGGAGTTCCTTAAGGCTCTGGATGTTGTGGGGCTGTGTTGGTTAACGCGGCTCTGCAATATTGCATGGACATCGGGGGCAGTTCCCTTGGATTGGCAGACCAGGGTGGGACCAGGAGGAGTTTAAGTATCTGGGGGTCTTGTTCACGAATGAGGGAAAAATGGAGCGGGAGATCAATAGACGGATTGGTAGGGCATCTGCAGTTATGTGGGCGCTGTACCGGTCTGTCGTGGTGAAGAGATTTACCGGTCGATCTACGTTCCTACCCTCATCTATGGTCATGAACTCTGGGTGGTGACCGAAAGAATGAGATCACGGATACAAGCGGCTGAAATAAGTTTCCTCCGTAGAGTGTCTGGGCTCTCCCTTAGAGATAGGGTGAGAAGCTCAGTCAGAGTAGAGCCGCTGCTTCTCCACATCGAGAGGAGTCAGTTGAGTTGGCTCGGGCATCTGGTCAGGATGCTTCCTGGATGCCTCCCTGGTGAGGCGTTTCGGGCACGTCCCACCGGGAGGAGACCCAGGGGAAGACCCAGGACACGCTGGAGGGACTATGTTTCTCAGCTGGCCTGGGAGCGCCTTGGGGTTCCTCCCGAGGAGCTGGAACAAGTGGCTGGGGAGAGGAAAGTCTGGGTCTCTTTGCTTAAGCTGCTGCCCCCGCGACCCGACCCCGGATAAGCGGAAGATGATGGATGGATTTCTCCCATTTTAGTTTGCTTCGCGTTGAACTGTGGAGATTTTTTAAAAACAATTGAAAACAGTTTTATTCTCCTAAGCTTTCATGTCATGATTTTACTGTGCTTCTTATGCTCCCCCCCGCCCCATATTTTGTATAATTTCATTGATTTATGTTGTTCAGCGCTTTGTGACTTGTCTGCGAAAAGAGCATTATAAATAAATCTCTAAAATGCCAGAATCTGCTCAAAATTATATTTTTCCCTTCTGATGGCAGTTACTCAGTACTTAAATTGCCTCAGTACGAAATCCTTTTTTTAAAAACCCTTTGAGTAATTTAATGGATGGCTACTTGTTCATTTTACTTGCGTAAAAATATATTAAAGTAGTGCGACTCTTACTTGAGTACAAAATTTGGCTACTCTAGCCACCTCTGAATATAAATGAATCCTGTCATGGATGTTCAAACAAACCTCAGCAATAACTTTGCCAAAGGTCTTTCTCTCCAGGGCGTAGTTCGTAGCTTCATCTAGAGCCCTCTGGGCCAGGCCTGTTGCTCCTGCTGCCACCTGTGATAAATTCATCACATAAGTTGCTGGAAACCTTGAATCTATTAACAGCTGGAATGTGTGAACATTTGCAAACTGAAATAAACACTCCCGCCCATTTTAAACATCTGTATCATGATAATAATTTCATATTTGGGTTCAAACTGGCTGGAGGGCTTACTGGTGGTCTGGTGTTGTCAAAGGCCCCCATGGCGATTTTGAATCCTGCTCCCTCTGCGATCAGGACGTTCTCCTTCGGTATCCGGACGTCCTCAAATGTAATGCCTCTGGTGTCGGAGCACTTCTGGCCCATATTCATCTCCTGAAAGGACAAAACGGGTCAGAAGACACCACATACAAACATGGACCATCCTGCATGGACAGAAGATAGTTTCTTTTTATCGTAGCTTAAAAGGTTTCTGTTTAGTTTGATTTACAGACACTCTCACAACTTTAATGTGAGGCCTTCCTTACCTTCCTTCCTATCTGAATCCCTGGAGTATCGACATCCACAATGAAGCCAGTGAAAGCTTTGCTAGTTGGACATTTGGGATCGGGATTGGTGCGGGCAAGGAGGAAGTACCTGAAACCAGAACAATAGACGTTGTCTACTACTACTGCACCCGCATAACCCCTCCAATGAGTGAAAGAAGACAGTAGCCAGGAGGAAATACACACCAGTTAGCTTTCCCTCCATTGGTAATCCACATCTTCTCCCCGTTGACGACGTATTCGTCTCCCATCTTCACTGCTCGGGTTTTTAAGCCGGCCACGTCAGAGCCCGCTCCGGGTTCGGTAACACAGTACGCCTGTGGAGAAGAAAGGAAAAGGCGTCGCAGCTCTGCTTTGTCATTTCTGCTGCTGTTGACATTGTACAAAATAGAAAATTTAAGAAAATAAACGGCACCCTAGTTTAGATTTTTTTAAGTTGCCTGTGTTTAATGATATTGTTTTAGAAGTTATTAAAAGACAAATTATTTTTATTTTCTCAAACCGCAGATAATCACACTAAAACAGGCATATTTTAGTCCCACCCTAAACTTACACACATCAGTGGCTCCTCCGTCATCCTTCCCAGATATTTCTTCTTCTGTTCTTCATTTCCAGCAATAATAACAGGCATTTGCTGCAAGGTGGAAACAATAAGTTAATTATTACTGAACTAAAATATCAATTGAACATTATAGTTATTAATGATGAAGTGTGAAAACTGTCATGGCTTTTGAACCGTGAGTTCTGTTTGGTAGCAATAAGGGAGCATCTTATTACTGAAATACCTGATTTGAAACACGACAATAGAAAAGAAAAATGTATTTTCTGGCAAATCAGAGTTTTGTTTTTGAGGTTTAATAATACAGGACAGAGAGGGAGAAGGAAGGGTGGGGAAATGTCCCCACAACGAAAGAATTAAACAGAACAAGATCGCAGTAATAATTCCTTGCCTTCAATGATCAATTGATTCAACTAGAAAGCCTTAAACGTTAAATAAAACTCAAACAGTTTGCTGGAGTTTTAACATTATAATAAAATAACTAGTTCTGGATGTGTCAACCTCCTATCATTTTGATTAATTAATACTTACTCCCAGAGAGTTTGCCTCTATGGCCGTCTGCATTCCTGTGCATGCGTAAGCCAGCTCCTCTGTGATCAGGCAGGCGTCAAAGATCGACAGACCCATTCCACCTTAAAGGAAAAACACAACATGAGCAGCTCAATTAAGACAGAACATCTGGAAAAGACCAGCAGCAATCTGAATATTACAATGTTATATATATATATGGCCAGTGTTTATTGCAATGCATTTTAACCTTTTGATTGACTTAATCTTAAAAACAAATCCCCCCTCTGAAGAAGAAGAAGAAGAAGAAGAAGAAGAAGAAGAAGAAGAAGAAGAAGAAGAAGAAGAAGAAGAAGAAGAAGAAGAAGAAGAAGAAGAAGAAGAAGAAGAAGAAGAAGAAGAAGAAGAAGAAGAAGAAGAAGAAGAAGAAGAAGAAGAAGAAGAAGAAGAAGAAGAAGAAGAAGAAGAAGAAGAAGAAGAAGAAGAAGAAGAAGAAGAAGAAGAAGAAGAAGAAGAAGAAGAAGAAGAAGAAGAAGAAGAAGAAGAAGAAGAAGAAGAAGAAGAAGAAGAAGAAGAAGAAGAAGAAGAAGAAGAAGAAGAAGAAGAAGAAGAAGAAGAAGAAGAAGAAGAAGAAGAAGAAGAAGAAGAAGAAGAAGAAGAAGAAGAAGAAGAAGAAGAAGAAGAAGAAGAAGAAGAAGAAGAAGAAGAAGAAGAAGAAGAAGAAGAAGAAGAAGAAGAAGAAGAAGAAGAAGAAGAAGAAGAAGAAGAAGAAGAAGAAGAAGAAGAAGAAGAAGAAGAAGAAGAAGAAGAAGAAGAAGAAGAAGAAGAAGAAGAAGAAGAAGAAGAAGAAGAAGAAGAAGAAGAAGAAGAAGAAGAAGAAGAAGAAGAAGAAGAAGAAGAAGAAGAAGAAGAAGAAGAAGAAGAAGAAGAAGAAGAAGAAGAAGAAGAAGAAGAAGAAGAAGAAGAAGAAGAAGAAGAAGAAGAAGAAGAAGAAGAAGAAGAAGAAGAAGAAGAAGAAGAAGAAGAAGAAGAAGAAGAAGAAGAAGAAGAAGAAGAAGAAGAAGAAGAAGAAGAAGAAGAAGAAGAAGAATTGCTAGGGAAAAAATAAACACTGAGTGTCATATTTTGCCATCTATATAAAATTTCATGTTGCAACTTAACTCCAGTTTAAATCAATGATCTAAAAAAGGATCTAGAGGTCATAAAAAGCAGTAGAATTGCAATTTAAAATATTATAAATTCATCTGCTGAAATTATTAGTAACTCAAATCAAAACAATAAATGAGTTGTGACAAACAGAAGACCATAAACATCGAGTAGCGTACTTTAACTTTTTTCAATCCCTACTAAGCTGTTACTTAACACCTAGTTAGACTTTGAGTTAAATAATACGAGCAAAAACAAAAAGAGGAGAAAGGTTGAAGTTATAAGAAATGTATAAAACTAATAGGAGAGCAGCATACCATATTGCTGTGGGATGTGACCATTCACCAGGCCGAGTTCCCATGCCTTCTTGATGATAGGGAACGGATACTGGGAGACATATCTATAGTCAGCTACGACGTTATTTTTACATTTTTGTATAAAGACGCTAATTTTTTTTATAGCAAAAATACATTCAGCAGCACACTCGAGACTCTTTTTTCCCCATACTTACTTCAGCACTTCTGTCATAAGCAGCTGCAACAGGGATCATCTCTTCACGAGCGAACCTCCTCGCCAGCTGCTGGAACTCCTTCTGCTGATCAGTCAGTTCTGTTCATAAAAACAAAAGTAGGAGAAGAACAATAAAAAACCCCCAAAGAAACCACTCATTCACAATAAATAGATATATTTTTATTCTCCAAAGATGTGAGTGCAAGCCCAACTCATCAAAACCTTTATACAAGAGTTACTTTAGGAATGGAAAGTCTTTATCCACAAGGTGTGGAGCAACAATTATTGAGTTTTGCACATGATAGAAATGTGACACCAAGACGATCAAATTTACCAATTTAAACTTTATTTAATCATATGCTGCTTTTACATAAAGCTACCCCATTGTGAGTGTGCTTGTGGAATCAAAATCATTAACTAAAAATAAATATACCTACAATGTTTTGACTGTATAGGACAGATATAGATGCACTGCTGCGTGTGTGTAAAAATTCTGTGGAAGTGTGGTGAAATAAGTCAGAAACTACAGGTCTGAATGAAAAATAACACATCACATACAAACTAATGTTATGTTTTCCTCCATCTCACCAAAAGAGAACCCAGGGGATCCTGCATGGCCGCTGGAAGCTGTTTTGGCTGCAGCAGCACTAGAGCTCTGCAGACGAATCCCAGATCGCAGGCTGGCTTTGAACACCTGTATGAAGATCAGCATTACAGTCACCGTCAAACTGCAGTTATAATACCTACAATAATACTGGCTGATGCATCTCAGCAAGTCGTAAATAACCGGAAACAAGAATCTTCAGCTGAATCAAAGCCTGGCAAAACAGACTAAGGAGACCAAGTCAGTTCTACTTTGCTGTCAGCTTTAATTTCAGGAAAATCTACAACTAGACCAAGAAATGCTGACAAAAACACTTAACAAATATCAGGAGTGGATCAGAAGTGAACAAATTGTCATCCTGACCTCCTTTAAAAAGGTCTGAGTCACTTTTCTCCATAATTTTCTCCTGCACCTTGAAATGAACCTTGAGTCTGCAGATATTTACACAGAAAGCTAAAGATAATGTTAGAAACACAGACGCAGATGTAGGTCAGCGATTAAAAGACTTAAATGTGATAACAAATTATACTTGCGTTCGCTCTTTGGGAAAAAAAACTGTATTTCCAAGTGTTTTAGCAACCTCCTAACTAATGGCTAGCATGTGACGTAACGGTTAAAACTCACCTTGTTTCAGTTCTATACACAAATGCGCAGATTTAAAGCTTATATAAACGTTAACTGGCTAAATACACGACACTGTGTCTGTGATTGTTATTTAAAGTTGAAATAATCGCACCTTGTTGAGCAGCATTGTTGAGCCTTTAGCATAAACAGAACCGACTGTCAGTTAGCTCTGTGTTCCACTTCTACATTAACGCCCTCTCGACCAATCACAGAAGCGGAGAGTGGTCACGTGTCACGAGACACGCGTCTTCGCTGTGACTTTTGTCCCAGTTCTTCCAGCTTATCTAATGAGGCACCTCTGCTGTTTATAACGGAGTTTATTAAACGTAATGGAAAATTTAACCTGCCCCACAATAGGGGGCTCAACTCTAGGTGATACTGCAGGCCACAAGTGTGATAATAACAGAAATTAAATTCACCAATAATGCAGAACACGGATGAATTAGCTGATGAGTTTGTGATCAAAATATTAGAGGTTGGACAACGACATTCAGAATAATCACAAAGACACCAAAAGTTAATACTGAACAAAGTTAACACAAACAATATGTTGTGCCCAAAGAGATTTAAAACGGCAATAAAATATTGTTACATAGGGGAGAGATACTGAAAACAAAAAACACACTTCAGGATTTGGGTAAATAAACACATAACGTTTGAAACCATAAAGATTTCTGCAAAAACAAAATCCCTCCAAATAGAGAGCAAAGAGTCTGTAACCAACCTAGTAGGTTAGACCATGATTCACAAAACAAGGAAAGATCATAGTTAATACATGATTTAAAAAAATCAAACTCAAACTCATTTAATTTAATAACATTTATATGTTATTTACTTTGTTTAGAGATGCTTAGGCACTTACAGTCACCGGCAACTTTATTAGGCATACATGGCCAGTACTGGGTTGGACTGTCTTTTCCTTGATTTAATTAAATCCAAAAATACTTTATTAATCCCAGAAGGAAGTTAAATGCAGTAACTCATATTACCCAATTTTCTTCAACGAGTTGCTGTAGATGCTAATGGCTGCGGACAGGAAGAATCTCCTGTAGCAGTCAGTATTACAGCCCGCTCAGTTACACCAGATCTGTCCGGAGGAATGGGGCAGAATTCCAGCAATCGATTGAGAGAAGCTTGAGGAAGGAAACCCAGAACATTTGACCCAAGCTATACAGTTCGAAGACAATGTTACCAAATTCTGAGGAAATGTATGTAAACCTCTTATTTTGAAGATATTACTAAATAACTGTCTTGACACATTCTCCTTGTTGTTGCATTTAACAGACAGAAATCATTTTGGTAATTCTAACAGACCTAAAACAGAAGAAGTGAGAAAGACACTTCTGACAGTGAGAAAATAATGGGTATTTTTTATTTGGTGGATGTATGTAAACTTTTGGTCCCAACTGTATATTCACCTTTAATATAATGGGGAAAATAATGCAGGGTTACATAAATACATACAATACAAATAATGTAGCATTTATTAAGCTCCAGCAATAAAAAACAAAGCAATTATTAATAAAGAACAATATTGTGATAATTCTTGACAACTTGGCAGTTCTTTCTTAAGATTCCTGCTTGTTCTAATTTAAAGTGATCCGAGTTTTAGTCATGTAAGTAAGGAATTTCACGTTAACCCCCGATACAGAGAGGTGTTGTTGCCTAAAGCCACCTTACAGTTATCACTGGATGTTCCACTGCCTACGGAACCAGTCAGTGGAAACACAAGGAGTATGACCAGGTAAGGATTCAAACATAAGTTAAAGATTTGAGGATTTTGTAACATCTTTAAAATTTCCTATTTAACTTTTTAAGAACACGATAGTTACGTGATCTGATGGGCTTCCTGTCCAAATTCTCAATCATCCGTAGATACATATGTAGTCCACAATAGATTGCTATTGATGCTGCTTGGGGGTCCTAGATGAAGTGTCTAGGACCCTCTTTCTGTCACTGGATCAAGGACTTTTTCAGTAACAGACCCCAGCATGACAGAATTGGTCATCACTCCTCTTTCAACATAGTGATCAGTACTGGGGTTCCCCAAGGCTGTGTCCTCAGTCCTGCCTTTTATTCACCGTTTTACAAATACTGAAACTGCCTACAGGGAGGATGACTAGACACTGACCACCTGGTGCAAAAAACAGAAAACCAAAGAAGTTAAGACTTCAGAAAAAAATTTAAACACACCACAGTGGTCTGTGCATTAATGAAGGTCCAAAGTTTCATTGCTGAAGACCCAACCTGGAATCGAAACACTTCCTGCATCATTAAATAAATCCCAGGACAGACTCTTCTTCCTGAGGGCGCTTAAACCCTACAGACTCCCTAGAAAGCTATCAGCTTCTACCGATCCAGTTAAAACCATTCTAAAAACCAAAGAAGGACCTGAAACAGGTTGTGAGGACAGCAGAAAGGATTGTTGACTCCCACTCCCAGACCTTGGCAGCATCCACACAAGCTTGCTCCTCATGAGGATCACGCAAAAAAAATCCTACAGGACCCCGAATGTCCCGGGAACTACTTCTTCATCACACTCCCTGCAGAATCCATAAGACCTGCACAAACATGCTGTGAAAGAAGCATTTTACAATGACTATGAAGGTCTATTGGTCAATCTGCTTGAGGTTATCAATCGTTTTAAAATGTAAAAAAATACACTGAATACATTTGCTGCATTCAATGAATTTTGCTTCATGTATGCAAATGTTTTTTGACTTTGCCCATTGTCACGTGTTGTCCAATTTTTACAAAGAATCCAACATGATACTCTGATATATTTTACATCTGAGTATTGTTTAATAAGTTACCCAAATATTGTTTTCATTTAATTCAAAGATCAGGCACTTGAAAAAGAGCTAGCAGTTTTTTTTTAAACATTCGACACGACATGGCTTTGTTGTGGACACTTCAGGACAAGGCACCTGTACATTCTGACCCAGACCCATTTTTATATTCCTAGTTTTTAGATTTCTTAAAACATCTTTCATAGAAGAGAACTTTATCTGAAGGAAAAAATATATTTTTAGAGTTTGCCTGAACTCTTGAGATAAAGTGAACAAAAAATTGTGCTGGAGCAGTTTTCACAACCCAAATAGCCACCAAAAATAGAAAATTACTCTGATAAGAAATTCAGCATCTGATACAGGTGCTGGAGCAGTAATGCATGCATCTAAGGACTGGGCTTTGGCACCACTGTCTGATATCCCTTGTCCAGCAAACCAGAATGGAATTGCTTGCTACCAGGCCTCTGCAGAGCTATAAGAGAATGTGTTACATAAGAATTACATATCGGTGACGCAGTTCAGCCTATTAAATCAGGAGTGCTGGAGAAAGGATGCATCTTAAAGTTGCAGGATAGCAACCCTACTTATGCATTTACACTCAACAGGGTTCATTGCCAAAGTAAGGATGTGTAGGTTAGTCTAAAAATGTTTCCCCAATTTATTTAAAATGCAGACCAGGTGTTGGTGGTGGGGCTCCATATTTCTTCTTACTGGTGACAGTAGCTGCGGGGTTTATGACAGGTTAGGTTTAACCTGTAATTAAGACTCCTATTGATTCAACAGATTTGAGAAGAACCGTTCCCCTTTAAAGAGCAACAAAGACCTCAGAACAGTTATTGGTGGGACATTTGAGTTTTATTGGTGTATCAAACAGCTGTACATCTATTTGCCTTTCTTGGCCTTGATCTTCCTCAGGTAGAACTCCAGCTCTTTGCCCTCCAGGAGATATCCGTCTGCCCTGCCACACTGGCCGGGTCTGGAGGCAATGCAAGCTGTAGGAAAATGAGCAAAAAAACATTTATCAGAGGAACTAGAGCAGCAATCAGGTTTCAAAAACACGAATTCTTAGAAATTTACATCTTTAAAGTTACTAATACGATACACGCAAGTTCATGTTTCTTTAGGTAACATTTAATCCACCCAAAAAAATTATATTCTGACAGTTTTACTGACCCTTATATCAGTGTGGCTCCAAAATTTCCTAAAATAAGGAACATTTCTAACCAAAAACAAAAGTCTAAAGACTTCAATTCAAACAACCAATCGAGACAAAATGAGCAGACACTGAGCACAACTTTAAGAATCCCTTCTTTCCCTGAGACTCGTTTATAAAATTTCTTTCAGAGCTTCTGAATTCAGTTTTTAAAATCATTGTAGTTTTACTTTTGTTGTGGATTAGGAACCAAATGTTTGACTTACCGAGGAGTTTTCCCTGCAGGAAATGCTCCTCCAAGAGAGAGCTGATCTTGGCTGTCTTTTTACGCTCATCATACTTCTTCTGGGTTTTCTTGGACCTCTTCTTGTTTAGGATCTCCTCCTCTTCAGGAGTCTACACCAGAAGACAAAAACAACTCATTAGGACAAGAAATAAATCCTGATAAACATTTTTCTGATTGCTTTTGTTTTCGTCTTTCTCAGAGACACTGTTGTCACCACTTCCATTCAGTAGCAGAACTGGTCAAAGTTATCATCACGGAAAGACTTGCAAGAGATCAGAGGGTATTTGTGCCGTCAAAATAAGCGTCATATGACCTATCTGAACAAGTTGAACCGTGAGACTTACACAGGTGAGATCGCACAACCATGATTATTCACTTCAAGCAATCGCTAAATGCTCGCTCTTGAGCCAATAAAACATGAAAGATCATTTTTCATTTAAAAAATGCTTTTCGAGATTCAAAGTTCAAAAGTTTCCCAGTGGTTTTTAATAAAATCATTAAACAGTACAGACGGTTGACTTCTGATTCAGCCATGTGGGAAAGGATAATTTCACTCTTTTTTTCCCTCATCAATTCAGAGCAGCTCTGTTGAAATGCGGTAGAATAACCCAGACTGGGCTACATTAAAAACAAATTCTTTAAATAACATTTTGTGATGAGTAGCATCAGAATTTTGTTGGCAAAATTGAGAAAAATAGACAGTCTTCCATTCCCAATTTTACTTTTTATTCTCATTTAGACCTAAAACTTGAGTTAAATTATAAAAATGTAATTCCAAACTGCATGGGAACCCATAGAAAGCGGTTATATCATACAAACTAATTATTGTCAAATAGATCAGACAACGTAACATCTATGATGTTGGTATTAATTGCATTTTGCATACCTTTAAACACAGTTTAAAAGTATGAAACGTACCAGCTTGGCTCCCTTCTTGCGACCCAGAGGAGTGGCGTAGTGCGCCTCATACCACTGCCTGAAGGGAAGGCTGTCGACGAGGACGATGCAGTTCTTCACCAGGGTCTTGGTTCTGACCAGCTCGTTGTTGGAGGCGTTGTAGACCACATCGATGATCCTGGTCTTGCGCGTGCAGCCTGGGCACACAAAGCGAAGCAAAGTCAGAACAATCAAACCTCACTCTAGAAAAGAGAAAACTAGTTTTATAGGACTTTTCTCTTTCTCAGAGTCTTTGGTTTCACCACTTGCACTCAGTAGCAGAACTGACAAAGTTCTCATCATGGAAATCAGCAACACAGGAGGCTTGAATAGACACTCACCCTCAGAGCCCCATGAGAAGTTTCCAACATCCAACCTCAGAGCACGGTACTTCTTGTTCCCACCACGGACCCTCACCGTGTGGATGCGACGAGGTCCAAGCTACGGCGAACAAACGCTCCGTTAAAAGCAATCATTCGAGGAACAGCAGCCGTAAAAGCAGCTGTTTCGCCCTGCAGCGTGTCAGAGTAACTATGACAAGTCCTACCATTGGTAAGCTCAAAGCTTTGCACCAAAACGGCACAAATAGGAGCCTACCTAAGGGCAAGGTTTCATCACCCACGCTGCTCCACACTGAACACGAGAGATTTCGCTCACCTTTGTGTTTGCAGGTGGACGCCCGAGCTCATACTTCCTCTTCTTGTGGTAGGGCTTGCGTTTACCGCCGGTCTTGCGGCGTTTGTGCCAGTTGTCCCTTGAGATACCTGGGGAAAAAATGTTTACAAAAAATGTGTCATGCTGCAGTTTCTGGCCAGGTGTACACTGAAAACATCCTTGTGCTTGAGTGATCAGTTCTCCAAGGTAAGGTTTGTCCGCATTTTATAATCGGTATCCGCTTTTAAGAGCTTCATCACGTCACTCAAGCAACATCCGATATGCTTTGATACAGAAATATATAACAAACTCTGCTTTTAAGAATATACAGCCTTTATACTTTAGTTGTGACTAAATATACCGCCTAAACTTTCAAACAGGGGTCTGTTAAATTTCAAAACTAGCAACATCTACGATAAAGCATAAAAACTTAAGATAATGTCCTTTTTTTTATTTAAATGTACCCATAAGACCATCAGGAGCAGCATATGATCCCTACCTGCACGCTAGATTCTGCTAACAGCCCTCATTTAAGCTTTAGTATGTTTACACCTTTTCAACTCAACTTCGTTAAACCCAACAAGTAGTAATACTCCTACTAAAGTACCCGAGCCATCTTTAGCAGCTCTGTGAACAGTTTACGGCCATACTTTAACTGCAAAAGCTAGCTTAGTCTCGGGGATGCGAGCAGCCATCTTGGAGCATTTCACAACGCAACTTAAAAAATGACATCAAAACCTAATCTATTGACTTTATAAATCAAATATCAAGCTAGAGATATTTTAAAATCATTAAGCTGCAATATGGCAAACCATTGAGGGCATATTCCTCCGTTAAAACAAGAGATGAACAAGGATTCTGCCTCCGAGCGTAGCATGAAAACACGTACCCATTCTCAGGCGCCGGCTAGAAAGAGGAACCGCAAAGGATCATGGGGAGGTTTGAAGCCTCGGACTCTCGCGAGAATTTACATATCAAGTCCCCACCATAGACTCTATGTCAAGGCATTAATCGCGGTTTAAAAGTTGTTTTAAACGTCCTTTCACTTTCGAAGGCAAAAAAATGAAGATGTATATTTTATTCTTAATTTGTTAGCTATCCTAGCTACAATTTACATTTCCAGAAATGCAAATACAGTAAACAGAAACCTAATTTTAATCACTATTATAATGACACTATCTTACATAAAATGGATTAGTTATTTGAACGTATCTTTCTTATAATGCACCCCCTGGTATAAGTTTTATGTTTAATTTTGTGTATAAATTGCTGTTTTGTTTAGGCCTACTCCTGTTCAATAAAGTTTGATAAAAAATAAAATAAAACGTACTTCAGTTAAATTCTTCTGATGGGAAGCACCTCACACGTTTACGGAAGAAAATTAGGGTGAATTAAAAAAAATAATTCCGACTTTAATTCAAATTCAAAATTCAAAATTACTTTATTAATCCCAAATTGGAAATTAAATGTTGTTGTAACTCATTATAGTTCCTTCAAAGATTTGTTGTAGATGTTGATGGCTGTGGGTAGGGATGATCTCCTGTAGCGCTCTGCAGATCTGAAGAAGCCTCTGACTGAAGACGCTCTGTAGTTGTCTGACAGTCTGATGAAGAGGATGCCCTGGATCTATGGCGTCTTCTTTTCGACTCATCAGGGTTTTGTGGCTGTAGTTGAGGTATTATTTGAGCTTTTGTGATGTTAATCAGCTGCTGCCAGTTGTAAACCACCTTGTTGCCATGGTTATGCATCATTACAAATGTCCATAAATAAAAAGTATCAGCAAAAATCCTTCCAGCTGCACAGCATTCAAAACCAGAGAGAACAGTTGTCCACAAAAACAATGTTTCTACCAGAAATGGAAGAATAAAAGTTTTAAAATGAAAAAAAATATGAACCAAAGTAACAGAGCTACTCCAACATGCTAAATATTAATTATTAATATTATTAGCATTTTAAAATTAGACTGTAATCTCAGAAATCTGGCGGACAAATTTCAGACTTTAATTCTGAGATTAGCTCAATTGATTTTGTACTATAATCCCAGATGTGGATTGTGTTGTAAATAAAACGCCTATTTCCTAAAAAACTAAACAAAAAAAACTTTAACATGGGACAATCCCAAAAATATGGAAAAACCTATTCACTGGACTTCATTCCTACCAGCAGAGGGTTATAAAAACATGATCTCCAAGGTTTAGATGCTCAAACTCCTCCCATTGCCGATACCCAAAAATACCACTGATAAGCCATTTGTATCATGATGTATTTTAAAGTTTCAGAGTTTAAAGACCCTTAGAAAGAATGGAGAACAGATATTTTTATCACTTTATGATATATAAACAAGTTCTGGCTGCTTGGATGTAGTACACAAATTATGAGAGATGATTTAAGATGTTGTCGAATAATTGTATTAATAGAAATTATAATTTTTGTTTGAAGATACAACCCTTTGATTAAAAAAAACTCAACAAGTCAGGTCCATGTTTCCTTACAGTTCTTTAATATATACAGCTATTGTTAACTGGCAGTTGTACAGATGTGGTTATAAACATGGTGATACACATGTTTCTGTTTAGGAGGGATTGTAGTGAGCAGCAGAGAGAGAGATCACTCCTCCCAGGGGCTCATGTCGGTGTCGATGGCCACACAGTTGTACGCAGCGTAACGCAGCTTTTCTTCACACACCTTGGCACTGGAGAAGAGAGCAGGGAGAGTTTTAGTATTACACTGTTTTACATTTACAGTTCTGGTGAGAAATAAACACACAAATTGTTATTATAAGCAAAATTATACATACAGAGTCAAATATTTACATACAACCCCCCTATAGTGTTTGGTTAAAAGTCACATAGCAGGTTGCACCTTGAACACAAACATTTTGTAGCCATCAACAAGCCTCTGTTGTAGTTCTGGCTGAATATCTGACTATTTAGTTTCCCCAGAAATAAACGGCTAATTTAAAAGGGATTGTTCTTGGTATGGATTCAGCCTTTATGTCTAGTCCACAGATCTTCCATGTAGAAAAAGGTCAGGTGGGCGGGCGGGTTTCAAATCCCTAATGTTAGCCTGCAACCTGCGGCTCCATAGCAGGATGTGGCAGTGGTTCCTTTGGCCCGTAAGGTCCTAGGCTTGTGCAATGTTTGGATATTAAGGTGATATGAAAACCTTTCCTACAAAATCTGGAAAGACCTTCCACAAGAGAATAACAATAATGTCAAAAGACATACGTTGTTTTGTTGTTCAGCATTTTTTTGTCGTCAGGCTGCAAACATTAAGCTTTCAAAACATTTCTGTTTCAAGGATATTCTCTTATTGCAGAAGTTTAAAGTTGTTTTGTCTTAAACCTTGAAGAAAGAGGAATAAAATTTGTTCTTACATTTCTCCAAAAATAACCCAAAAACTAATTTTGTGCAGTACATGGTTAATACACTTGATATTTCCATCTGTGTTTTTAAAGGGTCATGTAGGTTTTACAGCTTAAATGAGTTTATTTACAAGGAGTGAGGTGTAAAAATGTCTCTTTCGGTGGTAAACGGTGCAGATCCATGGGTCAGATAGTTGAAATCTGGAGACATTTAAGTTTAGAAAAGACAATGATCTTAAACACAGATCCAAACTGGTTATTGATCAGCTAAATCAGGGAGTAGTAAGCATCTGGAAAGACATCCCTAGAGACCCAGCCTTCAACCTATTGAAAATGACCAAACTACAAATTTTGATAATAAACGAAGGTAAATGTCGAGCTAAAAATATGCGAGAAGCTTACTGATGACTACAAAAAGTGTGTGATTCAGGTGCTTCTTGCTTAGGGCCATTTATCCAAATCTTTGGGAAGGTGTATGTATATATATATGAGCCTGTACTCGACATTTTGACCCTCTGTGAAATAAAGAAAATCTACAATAAATTCGAACTTAAATTTTTTATTCGAAAATCATGGATCAAGAGAGAACTGTTCAAATAGATTTTTTTACTATTTAAATAAACTAAAAAATGATTAAGGAGTTTATATGCATAGGATAAACGCATGGCAGAGGTTAAACTTGTTCATACCTTGGATAGTTGGGTAGATACAAGGTGCTAGAACACGTGGACGACTGTGGAAGTGCGTCAGTTGTGTCAGCCCTGAATCAGAAAACAAAAACATGTTGAAATTATTCTATTATCCCACTGTTGCTACTAAAAAAATCCTAAATATAATACTTGTGTTCACCCTTGTTTGTCAGGGAAGACATAGATTGGTGCAGGGAGACGACTTCTACCCGTTACAAATCTCAGAAACCTGCTTCGATCCTCTAGAAATTGAAAAATCACATTGTTTAATCCACTTTTAGTTACGTTTGTTCAATTATATTTAAAATAACTATATTAGAAGATCATAAATATGTCGTTAAAGTTACAGAGTTGTAAAATGTGACAGAGAACGAACCGTTGGTGAAGTTTGTCAGTGCCTCCCATAAGTACTGCACTCTGACATCACTTTGTTCCAGGTCTTCATAGCGTGCTGATAATGAAAACATTATTTTCGTTATAAAAATTTCTTAAATTAATACGTTATTGCATAGATTTTAATATTTCTTTCACACAAAACTGTTGTCAACATGCAGCAACATGTAAAAAGACTCAGACTTTGCACAGGACATAAACTGATAAGTAGTAAAACAGCAATAAAATATTAAGTTATTTGCTGCTGAAACACCCCCGATCTCCATAGGTTTTTACATCAAAACGCTTCCTTGCTTTGTAAGATGTTGGGCCTAATGCTGAGTGCCAATACAAGAACTCAATCTTTTCTTTTCTTTTCACCCTTCAATGGTGATGATGTTATGGCTTGTCAGTGTAAAGGTAACATGTCCAACACTGAGGCCAAGCCAAATTGGTAGCTAGATTTTCCGAACAAGCAACTGCCTAAATTATAATTTAATGCAGCCATTTTTAATGTTTTAGATCACATTTTACATTTACTGGTATTTATTGGTGAATTGAGTGGTTGTAATAAGTGAATTATGTCACTTAGCAATTTTAAATAAGAACCAATAAAGATCATATATAAAATTCCTCAGGGCTGTGTTCTTGGGACACTTTTATTCAAGATCAACATGCTCAGGTATGAACCATCTAGAACCCACAAGTCACGAGTGACCCGTTAAATTATTTTTCCTTTTCTTTTTATGCAGTCCCTAAATTTTAGTGTAATTCTTATAATATAATTTTCTGCCTCTAAAATCCTCCTGAAGTTTCCCTATGAACTTGGTTTATTGGCTTATTAATGACAGAAAATGCATGATTGCCATCACTTATTCTAAGAGTAAAACTCACTGAGCCGTTTCAGGGCTTCCACAGTGATCTCCGGGTCTCCACACACTTTCTTTTCCACCTCCTGCCACGTAAGGAGGTCCAGTACCGCCTGAGGAACCACTTTCAGCAGCCCTGCCTGCATGGCTGCGATCTGCAGTAAACATACAAAAAAAAGTAAGACAACAATAACAGCAAAAAAGTGGGAAGGGTCAACAGGTTACAGGAATTAATCTCCAACCTGCTGCTTGCTCTCCACCAGCCGGGCCTTCTGCACCAGGCGGATGAACTCCCTGCGGTCCTCGTATCGAACTGGGACATTGCTGCCGCCAGGGATGAGGTCCATTATCTGACCATCAGTCAGCGGGGTCGTGTAGACCAGCTCCTCCCCGAACCTGAACTCGAACGTCTCTTTGTCCATGTTCTCCATGGCTTCCAGCAAGTTTACCTGATCACAAATTGGAGCCAGATTCACCAACAGGCATCAAAGACCAAACCAAAATTTTTAAATGATGTGCAAAATTTATATTAAGATAAGGGACAACCAAACCCCTGGTGGTATTAAGCTTTAGTCAGAGTCTCCTCCAGTGGATTGAGATTTTTCAGCAGCATAGAAGTGATTTTAATGTCCTCACCAGCACCGAGTCCACTGCTGGGAAGTCTTTGTTCCAGCTGACGGCCTCCCCCGTTAGCTGCTTCCACACCAGGCCAGGCAGAGCCAACACCTGGAGGATGGAAGAAAATTAACCACAGTGCCTTCAAGAAGTACCCCCATGGCCTTTTCCCCCCTATTTTGGCTATTTTAAAAAAAACACAACCTTTGTTGTTTTTTATTAGGATTTTAGAATAAAAACAACAATCCACAATGTGGAAGTAGACAGAAAAATTATGCAAGTTTTTAGAAATGTGTGAGGTGCATTCTGAGTCAATGGTTCACTGAATTAGCAAAAATAAATCGACATCATTCAGACAGATTAGACTGTAAAGATTGAATTTCAAAGTCATTGGATTTAGGTCTGGACTTTGACTGGGCCATTCCAACACATATACAGGTACAACAGGTCCAACATCTAGAGACTAAAACTTTTGCTCATTCTTCTGGGAGAAATAAATCTCCAGCTCAGTCTAAACCTACATTGGACCAGATCATTCTACTGAAGCTCTGTCTGGGTGTTTATTGTTGTTGTCCTGGTGAACCTCTGCCAGGCCTAAAGTCTTTTGCAGCTTCCAATCCTCCATTTTCCCATACATCTCTGTCCAAACCCCCTGTCTCTGCTGAAGAAATCATACCAAAGCATGATGATGCTGCCACCATCATGTTTCACTGTGAAAATGGGCCTAGTTTTCCCACCACACACAGAATGCACCAAATAGAAAAGCTAACTTTGGACCCATCTGACCAGATGTGTTTGCTATGCCCCTTTACAGAGCTTATGGCAAACAGAAAACATGACTTATGGCTTTTTTTCTTGTCACTGTTTCATAAATCCATAAAATATTCACTTAAGATGGACATACATGGCATCCCAATTTTTGGCCCGTTTTGAGCCGATTTTCTGTATATGCGCGATTTTTGGGATTGGTTGAGTTTCGGCTTAATCGTATGTCGTGTAGTATTCAGGGGGGTAGCGAGAGGTGATTAACTCCTCTCAACCAGTTTCCAATCAGCAATCGGTCGGCTGCAAGAAAATGAAACCCGTTAAAAAAAATTCTGGTCACCTGTTGTGAGGGGATTGCCCTGTTGAAGCAGCGGCACAAGCCAAATTTACCTGGACCTCTCACAGTGCGCATGTGAATTGCCAAGGAAGCACGTTTATTTTTGTTGAGCATTCTCTCGTTCTCAGACGAGCGTTCTCCTCACGTCCGGGTTTTCCTTCTTCTTCTTCGCACTTCCGGATTCAAGAGTCCAAGCAGTCAGGTCACATCCGAGCATCGGCTCGTACAACGCGAGAACAGAATTCGTGAGCTGTGGATTATTGAGCCCTGCGATGTGGTCGTACAGTTTGGGCTGGAACTGAATACAACAACTAAAAACATTGCGCAATGTATGCTTAGCTTTACGCCGGTTTAATATTATTTCTTTTTACACCACTTTGTTTTTATATCAGATGGTTACTCTGACCAGAAATGCCTTACGTTCTGTTCCAGGTGGGTGTTTCCTGTGAGTAATCATCGTCTTCTGTGTAAATCACTATCCAGCACAAACATGAGTTTTATTTGTTCATAAAATAGCATTGCCATGCACTGATCTAAAGATTTGGAGTTATTCTAATATGATAGAAGTGACCTTTGGTCTTCACCTCCCCATCCTAGACTATCCCTTAGCTTCAGCCTCTGGGACTAACTTATCCTGATTCATATAAAAATTTAATTAAAACAAGGTCTGTACAGCAGGTATGATATATCCACCAAACAGAACCTTACCTTGAAGGGTCTGAGCTATGATTTTAGGTGCTTTAAAATATAAATCTAAGTTCTTGTTTCCATTGTTAACTAGAGATCCTACAGTTGGATAGGAATAGTAGTGACTTACCAAGAAGTCTTTTCCCCTGAGAGCAGCACCCATCAGCTGACCGATCCACTCGTATTTATGGAAGTCTTTACAGGACGGGTTGGGGACGTAATAATCTCTGGCCTCGAAGTCTCCCTGACAGACGGAGGCAAACGGCAGTTTCAGAAAAGCAAGGCTCACTGAAGTTTTAAAGCTGTAACGAGTTCAGACCAGCTACCTGATTGGATGTCCGGCTGAAGAACGGCAGAGGCATGGGACACTCAGCTGAGCTGGGGCAAAGCTCCTCCGACATGTCTGCCAAACTGTCCCGAAATCCTCCTCCTTGGTCGATGATTCCCTCGGCAATGAACTTGCATTCCCACCACTGGTCGTAGCGAGCCGGCCATCTGATGAGAAAAACAAAAAATCTGTTCATATCTTGGTTTAGGATCAAACTTTACTGAGTTTCCCGTCATGAGACCAAGAAGACGTACCTATAATCTAAAGTCTTTTCATGTTTGTCAGACGGCTTGAGACCTTCATACACCTTCAGGAGCAGAAATAACAAAGATGAGACCACAGCAACGGCGTCTGAAGGAGCTGGACCGCTGAGGTTAAAGACTTACCTGACTGAACACGGCATTCTTGCAGCTGGGGTCCAGAGACGGATTGTCTCGGTGCTCCATGGCCAGACGTCTGTTGATGTAGAGGCGAGGCATGAAGTTTGGCTTACTGGTCTCCGAGTCCTTCAGGCACTGAATGATGAGGGCTGAGCGCCGTTTGGACAGCAGCAAGAACTGTTTTATGCTCTAGAGGGCGCCAAAGAAGCAACAAAGAGATAAAAACATAAAAGAGTAAAAAACGTTTTGATTTGCATTCATTTGTGTCCCCTTCTTGCTTTTTTAGGCGACTTACTCTCCTAAAGAGCCTACACTATGACTACTGTTTTATCAGGTCATTATCATGTTTATTTTTAACTCACTTATATTTGCATTATCTGCATTGTAAGGCAACAGAAGGAAAGCTATATGTTTTATGAAACAAATCCATTAACTTGCACAAATAATCAAACCTTATGTGACTCAACTCATTTAACTGTCTGCTGATCCCGCTGGCAGTGGCATCCATCAGGATCCGCTCAAGACTAGGAATGCCACAACCATTATCACAATTTTCTATTATAATTACTGTTGTTGATCACAATCTGGACCACATAAAGAGTACTATGACTGGACTCACTTTGATCTGGTTAAAAGTTGCCAGGCTGTAGTCCCAGGCTGGCACCAGGTGTGGCAGCACATTGTCCAGGAGACTGATGAACCTGCAACAGACCGAATATAAAGGAACCACTGACGTTCAGAGGAACATTACTGTCAAATATGAAGTTCTGAGCAGCCAAAGAAGACAATTGAAACAGCAGTAGTTTTAAGCTCTGGCCTACCTCTGGATCACCAACGCTCTGCGGTACAGGATGTCTGGCGGCGTGCCCTGCAGACGGGGGTAACGGACCAGATTGGAGGAGTGAAAAACGTCCGCGTTCAGACCCAGATCTCTTTCACACGACGACTTGATCTTTAGACCTCGAATTCGGACATCTATACCCTCATCTGTGGAGGCCAAACAGGTGCAAATTTGATTTGAATAATGAAACCATCTTTATTGTCATCATCGCATATTGAAGAGTTATTAATTACATTTTAGGCCCAAATGCACAAGTTACAACTGAGACAGAACAACATGTGTTTTACAAATAGATATAAGTTCAGTTAAGATCTTAAAAGGAGTCCCCGGAGGTTCAATTTTAGGCCGCGTTTCATTCTACGTTTTTATTAACATCAGGACAAAAACATCCACGGCAAAAGTGCACCTTTATGCAGATGACACCATACTTTACTTATTAGCAAGTTGGTTCTGGAAAGGCGCCAGTTTAAACAAAATAGAAAACGACTGACCTCTACATTCCTCGATTCGAATTTCAATAACAGGGAGATGAGAAGTCATATCCTCCAGAACGCACACCTCTCCAATCAGATTTCTACAAGATAAATGAGAACAGTAGGCTATTAAATGCATAAAACAAAAGATTTTCTGCTTTAAAGGCAATGATGAAGAAAGGGGGAGGTTGTAGATAAATCTCCACAAACTTCACAAGCCAAATATTCAGCTGATATAAAACTAATCTAAGGAAGTAAGGAAAGTTTGCTGGCTAAAGCTCACTCATCTATGGTGACGTCACTCAGCTTCTTCAGATTGTCGCCTTCTCCCCCATAAACCGTCACTCTCTTGGGCATGTAGTTGTCGTCCGTTGAGTCCACAGTCAATATCAGCTTACTATTGGAAGACAAAAAAAACCTCAGTAAAACGCAGAAAAAAGGATTTGGTGCATGTTGTGTCACTGTTAACGTTTAGGTTTTAGAAACCTCTTCAAAAATAAATGGTCACAGGCAAACCTCAGGAGTTGATGGTACTGGAAAACACCGTAAGGTATGAAAAAAAAATCTGATTTGAATTTTTAAGCCATATCGCCCAGCCCTAGTATCTTGTTTGAGCGAGAAACTCTTGTTAAAACAAGAAGGTTTCTAATTTTGCTTTGATACAAATATACATTCCTCTGACAGATTAGGACTTATAAAAAAGGCATAAAGATGCTCCCTCTCTCTAACTCTCCATCTTCTCACTCTGTTTCTTTTAGATGAAACTCAGACAAACCCATTCAGACAAGACATTTAGGCAGTGGAGACGCCTGTCGGAGATTTTGTGGGACTAAAGGAGCCACTCATGGACATATTTTCTGGGGATGCCAAATTATTAGAGTTTACTGAAAGGAAATTTCATAATCATAGAAACTATTTTTGGTGTTAAGATTCCTTCTAAATGTGCTACTATGTATCTGAGTGATGTACAACAAAAGTTGAATAGAAGTGATAAAAAAAGTTTTTGTTTACTTTTTAGAAAATGGCTAAAAGTTGAACCATCTACCCTTGAAGAATGGGTTGCTGGTTGTGTATGAAATTTACATAATGGAAAATATCTCATCTTGATTATCTATCGAGGTTTAAAAAGATTAGCTTTACAGAATCTGGTAAAATCTGGTCTGAACACATAATACTAAATCATTTCACCATCCACACTCCTTACATTATAGATTTGTTTATATCAGGGTCTCTAACTTTCAAGTAAGCCTCCATAGTTTTCTTGTTTTGGTTTGAATTTATTCATTTGTCCCTTTATCTGCCACAACCAATGTTAATAAGTTTGATCAGTTTTAACCCAGAAAAAAAAAAGACCAGTCACTTCTCTTATGTTGCAAATGTCTTCTTGTATGTTTAACTATACTGGCAAATTCCCTCTGAGTAAATGAGGCTCTGTACTTTGTTTTTATTTTGAGGGGAAGGACAAAAAATGCAAAACTCCTGGAGAGAAACTAAAGCATTCAGATACAAAAGGCTGCAGGAGCTCTAGGAGATCTTGGAACATGCTGGGTTGTAGTTGAAGAGATGCAGGAGAGTTGTTCTTAAAATAAGACGTAAAAAAAATAATATTGACTTTTTAAACAGTAGAAATAGGTGTTTGAATGACTTCAAAGTGACTAAAACATGCATAAAAGCAAATAGTTTATGTTTAAACGTAAAAAGTAATAGAAAATTAACCAAAAAGAAATCTCTCCGTCTGTTGTGAGTTAGCAGATATTGGGCTGGAAAGTTTGAAGCTGCACATTTTCAAATATATCATCATCATCATAGCAGGAATTCAGCATCCCAACAATAAGTTCAGCCTGTTGGATAGTTTCGCTGCAGTAGATGCCCACATAAATGACCAAGAAGGTAAGGAAAACGTGAATTTATAACTACGGATATCGTCCAGGGTTGTGCAGATTCACCATAATTTTTATACTGACTGCTGATTCACCGTTCTGTTTTTATACGTTTCTAATTTCCCCTTTGTGGGACAATAAAGGATTATTGTATTCTATCTATTTTTCATAATAATTAAATGAGAAAAACATAAAAGTCTGGCCTGCCACCCGGACATTTTTAGGGGATGGACCGGCGGAAACATAATGGCAGCAGCTAGTCTTTAAGCCAAGCAGCTCGAAATTTACCAATTACAGCACATATTTTGCAAATTAGTTGTGAAAGGAGCGGGATGGATTGGGTCTTTTAAGCCCCGCCCCCTCAGAGAAAGTGTAATGTTTTGCTGTGAAAGGTCCGTATTTTACACCCTTGACCTAATCAACATGAAACTGTGCACAGTGACTGTAAACAAGTTGGGGTAACTTCTTGTCCAGTACTGAGAGTTTTCGAAAGAAGGTGGGGCTGTGGTGGCGTGGCGAAGTCCGGCGTCACACCACGGCCATACGTTTGGCTCTAATTTCCACAAAAGTTATTTGATTTGCACCATATTACATAGGATGGTTACTGGTCCAACCCCTGAAAAATATTTATGCAAATTTACGGTGGGCGTGGTCTAAGTTCTCCACAGCTCCCCCCAAAAACATTAAAAGAACCAGCCCCAAGCCATACTTTAACTGAGGATTATTTAATTCTGCACAGCAATGCAGTGTCTCAGGACCTACAAAAAAGTCTCTTGGAGCCATGGTCCAAAGCCCATAGAAAGTCGGCCATTTTGGATTATAGCCACCATTTTGTGGCATTTATATACGTCGTGTTTAAAGGGGGGGTGGCACGTTCTTCCTATGGAGAAAGAGCCATTCTGAGGTCCAGTACATCACTAATTTTACCTGAAATAGATCTGTAAGTTCAATAAATGATTTATACTACCTATTTGAAATTTTGCACTCACATCATGTCCGCACTGAACGCCTTGAAATTAGCTGCATGTCTCTTTAAGAGTCTCGGACACGCCCCCTTCAACACGCTGCCGTCAACGTCATCACAACATTCTCCTGTCGCATGGGGACGAAGCATTACAATACTGTAGCATCGGTGCGCCAGACTTTTGGAAGACAGACATATCTTTGGGTTTACTATGGCCACGCAGGACATGGTACAAGCATATGCATTTGATCCCGTCTCTGACCCTGAAAGTGAAACATTGGATGAACCGGAGCGCGTTCAGCGGCTCGTTCAGGAGCTACTACTTTCCACAGGTGCTACCTGATTGCTGCTGACGCTCTGCTTTAGTGCTCTGAGAGCGGGGGAGGGCTGCAGAGAGACGTGGGCGGTAATCATAATTTAGGGGCGTTGCTGGGAGGATAGGGCGTTCCTAGGAGGACCCTGGCGTTCAGTGCTCAACATGGCAGCCGCGAGAGTTTATAGATATTACTCAAACAGACATAAATTAACCTAAGAAACACTTTAGACATGTTTTTAAGGAGGGGATGGCATAAGAAAGTGATGAAAAGCTTTAAAAAGTGGATTTTACATGCCACCCCTCCTTTAAACAAACTCCTCTTAGAGCTTTTCACTTACAGACTTCAAACTGAGTGAGGATCATCTTGAGCATTGGGGATCAAAAGTTGTTCAAAGGTTTTTGCTGTGTCATAGCATGTGGGCGTGGCCAAGCCTCGAAACATGACTTCTTGACATGAAATTAGAAGGTGTATTAACTTCCACATACAAGGTCACAGCTGTACCAAACTTCCTGGGTCCAGCACTGAACACCATCTTGGGGTCATTTGCTCAGGTCACCTAACCCCCTGAGAACAGGAAGTGCAATATTTTATTCAGAAAGGTCCATATTTGGCTGCTTTTACCTAATCAACGTGTAGCTGCAAACAGTGACTGAAAAGAGGTTGGTGTAACTTGGTTTCCAAAACTGAGAAGTTTAGAAAGAGGGTGTGGCTGTGGCAGCATGGCGAAGCCTCATAGCACGCCATGGAAATTTGTTTGACTGTTATTTCTACATACATCATCTGATCTGCACCAAATTCAACGACATGGATATTAGTCCAACCCCTAACAGATATCAATGCAAATATGTGGTGGGCGTGGTTAATTGGTGCAGAGTGCCCTCTAGAAGCATAACAACAATCAGCCACAAGCAATGCTTTCAACTAGGATTGTAACATTCGGTGCGTGTTTGTACTTTCTAAAAACTTCTACTAAAGTCTAAAGCCAGTGGCCACACCCCACAGGTAGTCGGCCCTTTTGGTCGAAAGCTGCCATTTTGTGCCTTTTGAACACTTTGTCCTGCAGATTTTATCATCAGGCTCAGTGGAAGCGTTGAGGAGGCATTCAGGTGGCAGTGCGCGAGTTCCAAGGTCGCGGCACAGGCTGGAGCAGCGCTAAGCTGCGAGGGCCGTCCGAGGCCGCTTGCAGCTTTAATTTCCATTACTTTGAATTGAAAATACTTATTTTTCAGATTTTGTGAAATTTCTGTCCTGTATTACTTATTAAGCTATTATTGTTAAAGATCTATTTTCTAACGGACTTATAAAAGCCTGTCTAAAGTTTATTTAATTATACTTTTTGACCACATAGAGCAGGAACCCTTTAAATAAGGTAAAATCTAAAGTTTTTCTTTAAGTAAACAGAATTTCATTTTTAAGGATTAGGCCAAGGGTCCTCTTTTATGTAATTTAAAATATGATCACCCTATATTAAACTTTTATTTGCCAACAAACTTTTCCTTTAGTTTACAAGGAAAAATATGACCTTGATATGATTATGAAACATATTTTTGACATGTGTTGGTTTTATTAGTGGTTTCACATAAGTAAAAGACGGGACATAAATTTGTTTGGATACTTCAATTATTTAAAACTTTTTGGATTTAAAAGTAGAAAGCAGCCATGAAAAAAAAAAAACTAAATGGGGAAAATGTTTTATAATCGAATCGTAAGGCACCCAAGATGGCACATCCCTAATATCGTCATTGCGATATTTAACAATAATGTCGCCGTTGCGTGATTTCCTAATATTGTTCTGCCTTTGCAAAGGGTTTATGAAGGCGACACAAGTTGAGTTTCAACCACATATAATCAATCAGACAGCAGATTCCTACTTGACCACAGTGCCTCTCTTCATGTGCAGGCGGATCCAGTGCTGCCCCTGCATGCCGTCGCTCTCCCAGTAGGTTTCAGTGTCGCCATCAGTCAGACAGTTCACCCCCCCGCTGGGATCCTCCTGACATTAAAGATCAGGTTTGTTGGATTCATGCACATTATTCACAAACATGTCGCAACAAGGAAACTAAAATCTCTAATTGGATTACTTGTTCTATGAAACAATGTGAGAAAACTGAGTTAATATGAGAGGTAAATGTCTAAATGTTTCCCACCGAACTTGAAGACACGTCGATGCTGGTGACGCACTGCTTCACGCTCCCCAGGTTCTCGTCCTCTTTTCCTATGTGGTCGTAGAAGTAGTGCACCAGGTCCTCGTCACATTCGTACGTCCAGGTGGGAGGAACGTACCTGGAATATGCGAAATTAGCGTTTAAATTTACAACATTGCGACCTCATCAACAGCAAACCGTCTCCTCACGCAACCCTGTTCACCTCAGCTTCTGGACAGCCACCGAGTCGCACTCTGCGATTTGGGGTTTGGAGCCGATGTAGAGCGCGTTCTCCACGTCCACCACCTGCTCCCACCTGTAGCAGGGCTTGTGGTCATAGCCGAAGAGCTGCTGCTGCCTGCCGATGGTCTCCGGGGACTCCACGGGAACCAACCTGTCGCCTCCCTCTGTGTGCTTACACACCAGGATCCAGCCTTCCTCCAGCTCCTGGCCGGGGCGGAGCTCCTCCAGCTGCTCCTGGGAACGGAAGAGGGTCGTCAACAAGATCAACAAAATGTTTCTCTCACTAACAAGCTGCAACGGTTTCCTTCAAAAATGCTCTCTGCATATGGGAAAAACATTAGGGATGCACCTCTGTGAAAATTTGGGCCAATATCAAATACGAATATTGAAGTTATGATCGATATATTTCTCTACCCTTTCCACACTGTATAAAAGCGACAACACCGCCTACATTGCTTCTCTGGTTCAGGTAAGCACCCCACAATCTTGCACTGTTTCACTACCACTGTCACATGACCAATCCCCTCCCCCTCCTGAAACACAACTGGCAACAAGATGAAAATAAACAACGCTCGTTAATGTCGACCCAGTTTTATTTATCGGACCAATGCCAATATGCCGTGCATCCCTGAAAGAATATGGTGTAAAAACCAGACGCAGCCACTGGATAATCTCTCAAATTGTTCTCAAACGACAATAAAAATGACTTAAAATGAACCAAAATAACAATATTTTAATCACACTTGAGGAAACTAATATCACATTTAATATGCTACTGTAACAGATATGTACACAGGCAATACTCAAAGTTTACTTAACTTCATAGGCCGCAGAAACACTAGGCAGATCAGGTAATGTTAGAAGATATTAATGTCACTACTGCTGCAGAATGTTTTAGAATTGCACTAATCAATGAGTGCAATCACAAAAGGCTGCTTTTGCATACACCCGCTATAGACCTGTGTGATCAGAATCAGAAAGCTCATGGACAGTTGTGAGGACATTATGTACAGCAAGAAGAAATTGACTTCCAGTACAAGTCAGAGACCTGTCATCTGCAGAACAACTCAGATGACTTAGCAGGTGTTGGTTGTATCAGAGATGGACAAGAAGCTGAGTATATAGAGCTGGTGGACCGCTTTGTGACATGGTGTGGGAACAATCATCTTAAAAGGAGATGATTATAGGTTTTAAGAAAAACAGGGTTAGATCAAACACTGTTTCCATCATGGGAGAAGAAGTGGAGTTGGTTGAGGAGTATAAATACTTCGGAGTTCACCTTGACAACAGACTGGACTGGAGGCGCAACAGTGAAGCCGTCTACAAGAAGGGACAGAGCAGACTGTACTTCTTGAGGAAGCTTAGGTCCTTCAAGGTTTGCAGCAAGATGCTGCAGATCTTCTACAAGTCTGTTGTGGAGAGTGTAATCTCTTCAGCCGTCATCTGTTGGGGTAGCAGCATCAGAGCCAGGGACTTAAAAAGGCTCAACAACCTAATAAAGAAGTTTCTGGTTCTGTTCTGGGGACAACTGTGGAACATCTGGATATGATGATGAAAAGAAGGATTCTTCATAAAATCAAGAACATTACAGACAACCCTGAGCATCCTCTTCATGAGACTGTCATACAGCAACAGTGTCTTCGGTCAGAGGCTTCCTTAGACCAGTGGTTCCCAAACTTTCCAGCTTCTGACCAACAAAAAAAAAAATGTAAGGGGCTCGTGACCCCAAGTCTTGGTTGAGCATACAAGCATTTTTACTAAGTCAGCTAAAAAGTGGAACAACGGCAACACAATCAGCTTCAACAGCCAATATATTTACCAATTTTATTTATTCAAGTCCTGTTTTTTTAGTCTTTATATGATTTGTAAAATTTTCATGGCTATTTTTGGTATGTAGTTTGTTTTCAAGAGGGTTTTTAAGACTCCACACTTACACATTTAGGCCCCATACTTGAATTGATGAGTTTGGGGATTCATTCTATTTTTTTTCTAATATTTTTATCTATGAGGTGAATTACTCTGAATAAAATACATGTAGCCAAGAATGTGTGCAGGATTATCTACGACCTCTGGTTTTAAGCCAAGCAGGACCATGCGGTTGAGCAATCTCGAGGGGATGAGTGCGAAGGAATGACTGACAGATGAGCTCACCTTGTTCATTTTGACCCAGAGGCCCTGGCTGTTGCAGTACTCCTCCCCCGTGGTCCTGATGCAGGTCCCTTTCTTCGGCTCGATGTTGTACTTGCATGACTTCTTGCTGTGTGGAACCTGATTAGGACTTTCAAAGACAGCCAGGAGGGTTTTTCCCACATTGGATCCCCCTGCAGAGGCTCCAGATGAGGCAGAGGAGCAGGATGATGATGATGAATCCTTGCAGATTTTGTAGCAGACCTCTTTGGGGACATAACACAGGCTCTCAGGGACCGGTTCACTCCTCCTGAAACTCTCGATGCACTTGTTCAAGAAGCGGATCCTGCCCAGAAGGAGGTGAGGGTTGTCTCCCAGAGTCATGATGGAGAGGATGAACAGAAGATCAACAGATCAGCAGCAGGAGCAGGAGCGGGGTGAGGTCAGCTGACATTACACCTCTGTCCTGCTTTGTTTTTACAGCCTGGATGCTGCTGCAAACAACACAGAACATTCTGAGGAACAGATGCCTCATCAATCTGCTTCAGGGCACAATTTACAAAGAATGAACAAGGCCTCAAAGGCGAGACAAGATCTAATCGGGGAGCAAAGTTCACTCTGCGAATAAAGAGTCGACTCATTTCCAAATGTAGAAGGCACTGGGCTAATGTTAGCATGCTAGATATTCTGTAATGACTGAGACTCTTAGTTTTTTCCAACAACAACTAATAAAACCCCGCTATATATTTACTAAACTATGTTAGATGAACGCTACACAGTTTGAGAAAAAGTCAAGAAGCTGTCTTCAGGAATAGTAACTACTAACATACCTGCTGAGAGGAGTTTAGGTGGAGAAATTCGCCTGTTCCTGATTTCTAACAACGCGGAAGTGCAAAACATCCGTTCAGTTTCCCTTTCAAAATAAAAGCTCGAAACGGTTTAATTTTAAACACACTGCTCATTACAGCTGTTAAAAGCTGTGAGCTAAAATGACAACGTATTGAAATATACTAGAAACAAAAACAATTAATAGTATGCAAATATTCCGGAATTGCGCCGCTCAAGGTGGCAGCATGTTGTAGTAGCTCTGTTACTTTGGTTCATATTTTTTTCTTTTTTAAAACTTTAATTCTTTCATTTTTGGTAGAAACATTGTTTTTGTGGACAACTGTTCTCTCTGGTTCTGAATGCTGTGCAGCTGGAAGGATTTTTGCTGATACTTTTTATTTTTGGACATTTGTTATGATGCATAACCATGGCAACAAGGTGGTTTACAACTGGCAGCAGCTGATTAACATCACAAAAGCTCAAATAAGACCTCAACTACAGCCACAAAACCCTGATGAGTTGAAAAGAAGACGCCATAGATCCAGAGCATCCTCTACATCAGACTGTCAGACAACTACAGAGCGTCTTCAGTCAGAGGCTTCTTCAGATCTGCAGAGCGCTACAAGAGATCATCCCTACCCACAGCCATCAGCATCTACAACAAATCTTTGAAGGAACTTGCATAATGAGTTACAACAAAATTTAATTTCCCTTTGGGATTAATAAAGTAATTTTGAATTTGAATTTGAATTTGAATTTGAATAAGAAAGGAAAGTTAATAATTCCATTTGAGGCAAAATTCTGTTTTACTGGGGTCTGGAACCTGCGCCTCCATTGTGGCTCCTAAAAACCCCCCAAAACTGTAAGAAATGTTTTTTTAATCACAAAAGCAATAATTAAGGGGAGTCTTAGAATAAGGAATTGGCATAGAATATCAACAACAGAAGCACACTAAAGGTAAGAGGCTTTTAAAATAGTAATTTTTTGTTTGAATATTATTAGAAAACGTAGTTATATTTTACAGTTAGCTATTAAACTTTTTTTATTTTCCATATAAATGAAAAGGAAGTTTTTTTTCTTTGTAAAAGTTAGATGTTTTGTTTTGTTCTAAAATCTGAAACTTCCCTTTCAAAATAAAAAAAGTAATTTGATACATGTTCTTTTTTTTTGTGAGGCTCTAGACAAATTTTATTTTGTAGCAGCGGGGGCAGAAGTGGCTCTTGAATTGAAAAGGTTGCTGACTCCTGCCTTAGAGGAAAACGCCAAATTCCAATAATTATAGCTGGCTGATTAACCAGTGTGATTTGGGGCCCTTCTTCCTGTTAAGAACATCACTACTGACAGCATTTCTTTCCTGATTTAGTGGAATTTGGGAGAGGGGGCTGAGTTTAATTGGCCGAGCTTAAAAAGTAATCATTGACAATTGGTTATTATTTACTGAGAATATTTTTTAAACCTATGCTAGTTATTTTTTGAAATATATATATATATATATATATTTTCCCTTTATTCTTTAAAATACTAAAATTTGCACTTAACTTTATATTTATATGTCTGATTCCATCCTTTTCTCTGCGTTTAATGAAGGGTTTTGCTTGACAGAGAGTTGACAGAGATTAACAACAATTCAAGTCAAGAACACCTTGCCATCTTTCTTCAAAATAAGACCATAACTTGAAAAAGGGATCTTAAGGTTCAAATACACTTACATGTCTCATGAAAATAGCTAACAAATCAAAAAATGCGTATGTGCTCCTTCTGAAATGTCATTTTATGAAAATGAATTTTGCCCAAACATGAAATTAATGAGACTATGCTCCTTCTTTCTGATAAATGTCAGTAGTGATGAATTGATTTCAGTTCTTCACCTTGTCACTGAACTTGGATGGGGGAATGAAGTCAAACCCAACATGAATGTCAATGTGAATTTATTTATGCAAGACATTCAAAATAACAGAAGTTGACCAAACTGCTTTACATTTCAGTCAAATAAAAAGTCAATTTGCACCTCCAAAAGTGTGTATCTGGTAAATCAGTGAGATAAATGGAACTGTACAACATCTACTTGTGAAAAGCTTGCTTTATTGCTAAGATGGCATTTCCTTATCTTGCTCATCTGCTCATCAGCCCTATGTCCTTTGAATTTTTGCTTTTAGGTGTATGTGCATGAGGGTTGGTTTGGTAGGTGGGAGTTATAACTACATGTGATCATGTTTTTAATTCTGTAGGGGAGGAATGGGAATGTGGATTTATGTGGGATAGTTGTAATCTGTAAAACACTTTGAGATGCAATTTTGTATGAAAAGGGCTTTATAAATAAAGATTGATTGATTGCTTGATTGATTGATTGAGTGAGTGATTGCTTGATTGATTGAAAGGTACATTACTTTTAGTGTGTGTTGCTAATAGCAGTTACCCTGGAAACCAAACACAAAACAGATTAAAATACTGCAAGATAGTATCACTTACTTATATTTTATTTTATAAATGAAGAAATGTAGTAAATCTAAAACCTGCATTAACCTCCTTATATTTAGAGATAAGCACCAGAATCTCATTGATATACTTATTATTTATTAATTAATATTTCTTTCTTTCTTTCTATAAATTAGTTCTGCCTAGCTGCTGTCAGCACTGTTGCTATAGGAGCCAAAACAATTGTAAATATTGTTTGATATGTGAGTAGACTCATATTTCATTTGTATACAACAGTAATAGCCTGGTTTCTTAGTATTGAGTTCAGCATGACTGAGTTATTAATACTATTCCTTTGTTACCGTAAAATTATGTATGTTCCTGTGGATAATGTTTGGAGACAATTTGAATTAAGAAGGCTGTTTTAGGATATAGAAGCAGAGGAATGCCTTTATTTAGATCAGGGCTCATTTTTATATCAGCGCTAGCGAGACTGGCTGTTTGACCTGGATGAACGGTGCGAGAAGTTTTGTTTTGGACTAATTTAATGGGAAGGTAGCGGTGAATTGAGAGCGGGGCAATACAGTTTTCTTACCGTATAGCCGTAGCTGTAACCTAGACTATTAAGGAATAAATATTGTATGTATCCTGTATGAAGATTTGCTGTGGAAAACTGAATAAATAAGTCATCTTTAATCTTCCTACATTGGAGTACAGTGGAAGTGTATTTCTTCGGCTGGCAAGATTCTAAGGCACAAGCACGAGTAATGAAAACGTTCCAATGCAGTTGACCGCCCACACAGTTGCTTTCAACACTGCAGATGTCTGGACAAACTGGTGGTGGAGAGGCAGATGAGGAGGAAGCTGCTGGGTGTTCTGGCTAATACAAAACAACCCCTCCATGATGCCCTGACCAGCCAGAGAAGCAGCTGCAGTGAAAGACTGATCTCTTTGAGATGCAGGACTGAGAGGTTCAGGAGATCCTGCAGCCATAAGACTGTTCAACAGAGACATCCAACATGTTTCCTAAATAATTCATTTGTTATTGTTTTATTTTAATCTAATACATTTCAAAATATGTGAGCACTGGACAAAGTGAATTTCCTATTTTTGGGGATAAATAAAGCATCTCTCTCTCTCTCTCTCTCTCTCTCTCTCTCTCTCTCTCTCTCTCTCTCTCCCTCTCTCTCTCTCTTTCTCTCTTTCTTTCTCATGATCATTTATCCACCAGAAGTTTGTTTGCTTTCATGTTATATGTGTGTACACTCAACAAGCTCAACGATTTCATGGAGCTGTGTGTAAGTACTGTATTAGCGAGATACAACACTTCTTTTATGTTATTGACTCATTATAAAAAGCATATGTTACAAGCTAATAAAGTATTAAACTAAACCAAAAAGCGACTGAGCATTTTTGTGCTTCACACAAAACCGATTGCTAGTTCATAAAAAGACCTCCCAAATCAACACACTGTCTTTTGAAACCTCTTATTTCTATCCCTTAGCATTTAATCCAGAACAATCCATAACATAGGATGTTTTTATTAATACAGACATTTCTATAAAGGGTTTTCAAGGATGTTTAATAGATTGCTTTGGAATAACATATGAAGGGTGATAAGACAGCTTAATAGTGACCAGTATTTCACTTTGTCTTTATACACAGATTAAACCACTGCTTTCTCGTGTTCCTTGTGATTGGGTACATTTGTATTAGTTTCAACAGCCTCGTCTTCCTCATTATAATAAGTCAACACATCGAACAGGTAAGGGAGGCTCCCGCTGCGTAGGATGCCTTTACTTTTCTGTGGGAAACCGTCAAGTCCATCAACCAGAGAGACCCGCAGAGGTAGATACTGCTTGTTCACAGGCACATCCGTTGGCTGATGAATCTCAAGATCTTCAGCGCTCATTCTGGAAATGTGGGAGATATTTTAGAGTCAAATATGGCTTAGAGTATTAAATTTACATTTATGATGCTGTTTGGGCGTGAGTTGAACCTAAACAATTGTGACGCACCTGCAAATATAAGCAAACGAAGGAGTGTTATTTCCTATTGCCATCAGGACTTCAGCTGAAAAGGTATGCATGTTTCATTCTAATAACTATTGGTGTGAATGTGAAGATAGAATGTAAAATAAAAGTAACATTGCTTTATTAACATCATGGTTTAGAGTTTTTTTTCCCCCCATGTCATACTGAAACGTGTTAAAGTGAGCAAGCGTTGAAGATCAAGTCCCCCAGTGAGTTGGTGCTTTCCATCATCCTCTTATGCATCAGTAAAGGTAATATTGTTTTGTATTATTAGATTTTCATTTTAGTCCATAACTAATTGTGAAAAATATTCACATTACTGTCAGAGTATTATTAATATATATATAAAAGTTCTCTTGTTTTCTGTTTAGTCCTTACACTTAGAGCTGCTTTAATGATAAGGAAGGAGCATGCAAATTCATTCATGCAAATTCAAATACCAATAGGCCTACATTCAAATCCAAAATATATTTAATTAAATCCTTCCAAAGGGAAATTAAATGTTGTCGTAACTAATACCTTAACTTAAGACAACAGATTAAAAGACAACCAATAGCCTTCCGACAGAAATCTTTGATGAGTTGCAATCACCTCTTCTCTATCCATCTATTTAAATGAATAAATGTGGAAAAACATATGCTACAATATTTATTTCTAAAATAAATGAAAAATTATTCTTACAGCAAATACATTTTCTTTGAAAAATTATATTGCTTCAAGTATGCATTTATCAAAAATCAGTCCTATTTAGAGGAATTAGTTCAAAGAAATCTACTAAAACATAATTACGGTGCTATAATAAAGAATATTTAAGGTGTCAAAATTTATACCAAGAAAAGCCAGTAACTGGTTCTGTATTTTGAACGGAACCACTAGAGACTGAGAACCATTTCTGGTCATGCCAGGGTTGCAGTTTGAATTGAGAGGTAAGTGAAAATGGTTACAGTATAAATTAATAAAGGGATTTTGGCACCTAACATTTATTATTCTTGTAAAATCCCTTTTCTGTGTCTCAGTCTCTCACATATATTGCAGTTCGTTCTAAACCATAAGGTGCGACACAGCTGAGAACCAGGAGACAATTTCCTCTGGTGCATTCGGAAATATCTTTGGAAACATCTACCAGACAGATTACCAGTAAGTACATTTGATGACTATAAATACTTATGTTCTTCTGTTTCATTATAACCAATAACAACAAGTGAGCAATTCTGGCGGAGCTATGCCTCTTTTTATCGATACTCCAAATATGTTATTGCCAAAGTCAGGATTACCACATTTCTTCCAAAATACAAAGTAAAATGATCCCAAGTGAGCATAAATGACCATACTTTTTATTGCTACTTGAGTGAAATTATATTGAAGTATTGCTACTCCTACTTGAGTACAACCTTTGGCTACTCTACCCACCTCTTGGTTTTGCATCAACATTGATTGGTTTTTGGGACAGTCATAATTTCCTCTACCTTGACTGAGACCCCAGAAAAACTGTCCCAAAACATGACGCTGTCTCCACCATGCCTCACTGTGAGATTGGCAATTCTTTGGCGCTGTGCAGTGTTGCTTTGGGGCAAAACAGCTAAGAATGGTGTTATTCGAATATACCAAAGATAACTGTTGTAGTTTATTTCTTGATTTAGTTACGATTGATTTTATACTGTATTAAGCACTTTGGTTAATTGTTGCTGTGTTAATTATGCTATAAAAATAAATGTTGAATTGCCTTCTAAACATCATTTTGCATCACAGGTCCCAGGAAACTAGAGAAAGTTGGAAAAAACCTCAGCTGGACACAGAGTCAAAGATCACTTTGAGTTCCTGCTTTCTCCAGGTCACACATTTAGATTTGGCATCTTCAAGAACATGTCTTACTAATGTGTGGCGTCTTCACAACTTCTCTTTGTGCAACAAAAGTTAGCGCAAGTTATATTTTCTTTAAGTTTCTTTTCTACTAATATGTAATCGTTGGCAAATATTTTGTCTCATAATGGCAAGAGAATTCAGTTCAAGTTTGTCACCTAGACACACTTTCAGGTATTTTAACATGGAGGCTTTTATGTTTGATCTTTTCTTTGGTGAAACTTATGAAACTTTAAATATTTTAGATGTTGAACAAGCTTTAGATCATTTCCGCAAATCTTTCAATGCAGTAGTTAATAAGCATGTACCTTTTGAAAGTTACAAACATCGGAATAGATCTGCAAGATCCCGTTCAGCAAATCAATCTTCTCCCTTCTTTCATCCGCCTATCAGTGTAGATGAAGGCCAGATATCAGATCCTAACAAAATCTGTGAAGCTTTTAATAAGCATTTTGTAGATACTGGTAACCTATTTGAAACAAACTATGAAGGACCACCTATATCAACAAATGAGCTTGATACCAGGGAAAGATCAGGGCCTTGTTTCCAGTTAAAAGAATTTACTTGTGAGGAAGTTGAAAATAAATTGCGAAAGATGGATCCAAAAAGTTCCCTTGGTGCAGATGGTCTTGATCCGTTAATTTTAAAACGTGAAGCTCTTCGAGTAGCTACCTACATTACACACATTTTTAATCTCTCAATTTCAACTGGAACCATCCCTGAAGTCTGGAAGACAGCTTATGTAACCCCTAAACATAAAGGTGGTGAAAAATCAGAACTTAATAATTACAGGCCGATCTCTAAACTTGCATGCTTAGCAAAGATTCTTGAAAAACTGGTAATCGAGCAGCTAAATCCGTTTCTCACAGAAAACTCGATTTTACATGAACACCAGTCTGCATATCGGAAAAAGCACAGCCCTGTTACAGCAGCCACGGTTGTTTTAAATGATATTATTACTGATTTGGACAGTAATAAACACTGTGCTGCTCTATTTATTGACCTCTCCAAAGCTTTTGATACCGTAGATCATACTGTGCTTCTCAAAAAGCTCCGCAATATTGGATTTGATGAAAAGGCCTTTAAGTGGTTTGAAAATTATATCCAAAACAGAAAGCAGTGTGTTTCCATTAGAAATGTTAAGTCAAGTTTTCTACAAATTGAAAATGGTATTCCTCAAGGCTCTGTTTTGGGTCCTGTTTTGTTCAACATCTATATGGCAGACATTGCGTTGTCTGTAACAGGCTGTAAAGTTCACATGTTTGCTGATGATACTGTTTTGTACTGCGGTGCAGATGATCTTAAATCTGCTGTCAACACCCTTCAGCGCTGCTTTAGTGATTTACAAAATGAATTCAATAAACATAAACTAGTTCTCAATACAAAAAAGACTAAATACATGGTTTTTACTTCAGAGAGAAATGTTGATCCTGAACTTGTCCTCTCTAGTATGGACGGCACATGTATTGACAGAGTCACAAAGTACAAGTATCTGGGACTGTGGATTGATGAGGAGCTTAGTTTTACTGATCATGTGACAACATTGACAAGTGATTTAAAAGAAGACAAAATATATTTCCAAAAGGATGAGACATTGTACAAGCAACATTTTTTGACCAAATTTAATAACGGTGACATTTTGTACATGCATGCATCACCTGAAGCACTAAAAAAGTTGGATGATGTTTATCATTCTGCTTTAAAGTTTCTCAAAGGACATGGAGATGATACTGATCATCATAAGCTGTATAATGAAATGGGATTGCTTTGCCCCTCTCTGATGCGTGAAAGCCACTTGTTACTCTTTATTTATAATGCTCTAAATAGCAATTTACCCCCTTACATTAGATCAATGCTTGTTGATGATGAAGTATACGAAGGGTATTGTATTTGGTTAGATGAGCCAGAGGTTTTTAATGGAGACAGAAAAAACAGATTTAGCTACTTTGGACCCAAAACCTGGAATGAAATGCAAAACAAAACAAAATTTAATCCTTCTGTACCTCGACATAGAGCCAAGTCTTTTATTTTGTCTTATCTGACTTCCAAATGTTCTTGTCCTTGTCGTAACTTGACAAGACCTAAATGGGAACTCAAGGAGTTATTTTCTTGTTTAAACGTATTTTTTGTGTGAAATAAAAATATACAAAAGTTAAACCTAAGATACATACATTTATATGATATCATAAAAGGTTAAAAATAGTTGAAAACTGTAAATGTAGATCTGAGTGTATTTCTGGTTTGTTTGTTTTTATTTTAAAAATTATAAGATAATAGTAAAGTCTAATAAATAATATATGTGACGAATTCAGCTACTATCCGTGGAGTTTTGCTTGAAGTTAAACTATGTTAGCTTGCATGTTTAAAATGTAGTTTTATTTGTTCTGTAGCCTACATGTATAGTAGGCTACATGTATTTGTATTTTATTTTTCAGATTGCAGAACACTGTATGTATTGAATGAAATGCTTCAACATAATATACACTTGTAGGACAGCTTAATGAACGGTACTGAAGTCTTATTTTGATGTTTTTATTTTTAAATATATATCTTTTTACTATTAGTTTTTAAAAGCGTATAAAAGCCTAACCAGTTTATTTTAAATGTCCTATTTTACATTTGAATGAAGTGAACTCCCATTTATATCTTGTAGAATTTTATTCAGTTCTTATGGTATTTATTATTTGTTTTGTATTTTTATTTAACCTTTTTTATTGTTTCATGCTGAAAAACTGTCGAATGAAACTGAAATGTGTTCATCTAAAAAAAATCGGATTTATTTTTGTTTAAGTTCATCTAGTTTCTTCTGTTCCATAAATACTGATATGATAAATTGTAGTTACTCACCTCATGTCAAAAGTAGAGCCTTTGAACGCTGGTCTGATACTCTCCGCTGCCGTCGACTGGGTGTAAGGGACTGAGAAGAGTCCATTCTTCCAGTGTTTGTCCTTCACAATCGGAGCCAGGTTCTGGTACATGTCGTCCACAGCCAGCATTGACACCTGCAGGAGATCAGAATAAAAATAAAATCCACATTTAGGTCGAGTTTTGTATCAAAAAGCGGCTTTGAAAAACGAACCTGAATGTTTCGGTCGATCAGCTGGTTGGTTTCAAAGTCATCATCGTCTTCACCAAAAGGGTTGATGATGAGTTCTCCTACCTAAAAAACAGAGATGCACAAAAGCAACTTTAACAACTTAAATATAATTTAGAATGATTATAGTCTTGATAGCATTTTATCCCCTCTGGGTAACACATTGTTAAAATTGATTTACAAACCACTAATCTAATATAACTAAGGAATTTTTTTTTGTCTAGTCTAGTCTTTTTAATGGGTTTCTTTGGTTATATAATTTTTATTATATGCACCTGCAGTTGTACTGCAGTGAATCTTTGTACTTTTTATTTTATTATTTACGTTATTGTTACCCTGTGTAAAGCACTTTGGTCAAGTTCTGTTGTAAAGTGCTATATAAATAAAGTTGGCTTGTTGTGGCTTGGCTAAGGGTGCCAATGATCAAACCACACATTACTTTTTGGTTTGCCACTTCTCTCACTGTTGGAAAAAAGACCATTATATCATATTATGAGGCCAGATTGGTAGGCCCTAATAGTGTTTGACTTTTTGTAGCACCGTAGCGATACAATGTTATTTATTTACAAAATTAGCTAAAGAAAATCTGCTGAAATGATTTAGAAAAACCTATCCCAACTTGGACCACCATAGAACAGCCCTAATTTACAGTAGAGATACAGTTTTCAGCATTTAACAGGTCATGGACAGCAGGGCTTTTAATGACAGAGTTGACATTTTTAGTGTTTCTCTCACTGCTGAAGGAATTCCACCATTACAGATTTTCCTTTTTCAAAACAATAATCAAAGGGTCCCTTTAACCTGTAGTTAAAGGTAAATCTTCTTCTTCAATACAACTCATAGATTTTACACTGTTACTGTTTTTATTGTATTCTTGTTTGTTTTTCTTTGCCTAGCTGTGGGATTCCTCCTCCCCAGAGCTTGATTTGGTTGCTAGGAAACCATAGCTACATAGCAACTACTATGCGATCTCAATGGCAACAAGATTTGAATACAATTTACAAACTGTCCCCCCTGAAATATAGCGAAGAAGTGTATTGTGGTGTGGCGGTGTCAGGTCACCTTTAGCCAGCCGGTGTAGAAGAAGAACTGCAGCAGGGTGAAAACAGGGACGTACATGTCAAATCTGTGACTGCTGTGTCCCTTCTCGGGGTTCAGAAATTGTCGGCCAATGACGCAGAAGGCGAAAAATGAGTAAACTGCAATGGTGACCACCTGTATTAGGATGAAACAAATACTTACAGCATGGGTACATACACTGCAGCTCAGAGTTCATCGTAAGCAAAATGTTGGTGTTGATTCTCAGTCATCCAGGATATGACAATTCTAAGAGCTTAAATAGAAGAGAATGGACTTCTCCTATTTTTTCTTGAAGACGTTTCCCATCACATCAAAAAGAAATCCTCAGTTCTTAGTAGGGGTTGGAAGTTCCAGGCTTAAAGGTTATAGTCAAAACAATTATATTATTAGGGCTATTAAGGTCCCAAACAGGGCGGTGAAGATCACATGAGACACTGGCCCTACCTTCTGTTTGGTTCAGTATGTGGGCCTTTGTGATTTGATGATCCAAACATGAGATAAATCATGCCAACATGTGAGTTGTTTTTGTATCGTGTCTCAAGGTGTGAATGACTGTAAAGCCACCTGACGGCCCCATTAGTGTGATTGTTCTGACTCCAATTTATAAGCCGGATACTTTTATCTCAGGATTAGAGCTGAAGAAACTTATTTAAATTAAAAGTATTTCTTTTTGAGTTGCATCCTATTATTAATTTTGATTAACATTTTTTCGCAATGTTTAGAAAAACAGAAAAAAACATCTTGATACTGAAACTTTGAAAACAGCTCATTTTAATGTAAGTATTTTTAGGGATTTCCAGATTGTACCTGAGTGTAGACCAGAGGAATGCTGATCCAGTCGTAGTGGAAAAGCAGGCTACACTTAGCTCTGTAGTTATTGAGCTCCTATTGACACAGTAGGAAGAAAAAAAACACACACCCACACATGACATATTTATCTTATTTCACAGTTACAGTACTATACTTCCAAGCATGTTATTCTTTAAGTGGATCTTAAAGCAGCCAATGACATTCAGAAACCCAGATAACTATTTATAACAACCACTGTAAAACTGCCAATAAAGCCTGGTTCTTTAAAAGCAAATATATATGTAAAAAAGAGGAATAATATCATGCATAAAGTAGTTTGTGTTTAAGTTGTATAGCACTCACGTCCATCAGCAGCCTGAGAGCGATGTTGTCCCTGACTCGGCCCTCCTGTCTGGCTTGGGCCGCCAGGTTGGAGAACCACGTCAGGGGCATCCAGTACTTGTTGAAATCAGAGTGCAGAGACTCAAAATTCTTCAGCTCGTGTGTTGTCATGAATCCTGCACAGGAAATCAGTCACACAAAAATATTTCATCATCTATTTGAGTTTTAACTGTTTTATTCAATGCTAAAAGTCAATGACTGGTGAGAAAATAATTCAAGTAGAAACTATGAAAGTAAAGTAAAAATATAAATGTTAATTTAAAACCCATGCTGCTTTATAAATAAATAAATAAATAATTAAACACAGTAGGATATCATAAGTTGATAAGTTGCTCCTACAAAGCTCAATCAGTGATGTCATTTCCCAGTAAATCAAAATATAACTGAAATAAAGAAATAAAATTCAAGAAACCACATCATTACTAGTGTTTATTTAACAGTAATGATTTATAATGAAGAGTAACAAACAAAGATCCCAGTCTATTCAGCTGATTATCCTCAAGCTCCAAGTTCATCAGATAAGATGGATATAACATTAGATATTCTATTTAAACATAAACATTAACTTTGATTATATTTTATTTTGGATGTAATGGTTATGGGTTCTCTGTTGTTTTAGATTATACTGCCCTCGTGTGGAGTGGTAATCATTCAGTTCATTATAACTTTGATTTATAAGAAGCTTATCTTAGTACTGTAAATATGAACCTTAACCTTACCTAATCTATATTTCAATGTTATGTTTCTGCTGCATTAATTTATGGCATCGTAAAGAATTAGTTGTTGAGAATTATAAAGCAGGGTTAGGTTATAAAATAATGTCTCAAACGTGGAACATCTCACAGAGCTCAGCTCAATCCATCATCTCAACATGGAAAGAGTGTGGCACAACTAAAAATCTGTTAACACATGGCCACCCACCTAAGCTGACAGCCTGTGGATGGAAATTATTAATCAAAGAAACCCCCCAAAAAGTCCATGTTAACTCTGAGGGAGCAGCAGAGATCCACAGCTCAGGTGGATGAATCAGAACTACTCTATGCCATGCACTGCACAAATCTGGCCGACAGGGATGTAGGGTAGGGAAAGAAGAAAGGCGTTGCTGGAAGAAAGAATGCAATTCCCACTTAAGTCACAAGGGGAGGTACAGCAAACCTGTGAAAGAAAGTGTTCTGATCTGATGAGAATGCAACAGAACAGGCAGAACAAATACTACACGTTTCCCTGAACCCACCATCCCCATGACAGCATCATCCTGTGGGGATGCTTTGATTTAACCCTGACTGATGAGCTGGATAAGAGGATAGAAGAAGTTAAATCCAGGGAAATCCCCAGGAACAACCTTTTTAGAGGCTGCAGAAGACTTGAGACTTGTGGAGGTTCACCATCCAGAAGCACAACGAGCCTAAACATACAGTTAGAGCTGCAAATAATGGCTCCGATCAAATAACATTATTAAAAATGAGGAAATCTTAAAAAAAAGAAAAAATGTTTACAGATACTTTAGAGATATACAGTTACATAGTTGTCATTTTAGATTACAAGCGAGAAGCTGGCTGCAGAGAAACAATATCAACTTAATAAGTGATTAAAGAGGCAGCAAAACTATATACATTTATGTCTAATGAGGTTTACATCAAGGTTCACAGACATTGAGCTGTTCATACTCTCCTTTTACCCCAATAAAAGGGGAGCTTTGCTCTGGTTTCCTACTTACCTGCTTCCACTACGTGCTCCAAGGTTGGGAAACGTTTGCGGACTCTCGTGCTGATGGAGCGCAGGATCAGGACTGAAGACAGGTTGGCGTATCTCATGAGGGTCCGTCGCAGCAGACGACCCCTCTCGTCGGCACCGTGCACGTTCCCTGACACCACCATCATCAGGTTGTCCGGCAGGGGGAAACTGGTGTACTGACCCCACCAACGTGTGAAGGCCTGGTTCACATAGAAACCTGGATGAAAAAAGAGAAACTAATACATAAAAACACAAATAGCAGGGATTTTATGCTTCAATCAGGGGGATGCTGATGATTAGGACTTACCGAGAACAAACAGAACAGGGATGAAGTTTGTGTTGGTGAACTGATCACAGTAAAGGGCGACACGCTCAAACAGATCCTGCTGCTTTGGTGTGAGGAGGAACCTGGATCCAGAAAGAGCCCTTAGTGATGCACCAGCAAAAGGCAGAGTCAGCGCAAAAAAGGTAAGGGAATTTACCTGTAAAACACACTGAAAAACAGATACACTGCACAGAAAACCAGGAACTCTTTATACATCAGCTTGTAGATGCTTCCCTTCCACCTGAACAGCAGCCTGGAGAAGCCATGAAACCTGGCGTTGGCTACTTCAAGAGAGTACGAAACAGTCATGTTTAGGCTGCAAAAACACATGAAGCAACAGTTAAAATGCACAGAACTTTAGATAAAAACATGTAGATTAATAAAAATGTGAAGCTTTGCCTCACCTGAGAGTGTTGGTATGTTGTATCTGCAGCCCACCCTACAAAAGGAACAGCTCTTCCTCTAAATCTCTATTTAAAGCTCCCTGCTGAGATGTCATAAATTACAGCCTTGACTTTATTACCTGAGAACCTGCAGCCAGAGACAATCACACCTGCTGAGATTTTGAAAGCATTTCTCTTATCGAAAGAAAACCAGATTGTTCAGGTGCTTCTGATTATATCAGAGCTTTTATCATCTGCATGGCTCTCACAACTGTTGACGTTTCAGAAGTAGCTCCTGTGGTGGTAGACGCTTGAAAACCCCAAATTTTTTGGAGCATTTTGATTTCACAAATGACTTGATACATTTCTAATTCCCAAAATATACATTTTAATGTACAAAAAAGGTAAAAAAAAAAAAGAATGATTGATTCTAGAAATGCGGCACTTGTGGTGGCAGCATGTTGGAGAAGCTCTGTTACGTTAGTTCTGATTTGTTCTCTTTGTAGACTTTGTTTCATGATTCTTTTTGGTTGAGGCATTGCATGTTTTGACAATTATTCCCTCTGGCTTTGGATGCTGTGCAGCTGCAAAAAAAAAAGCTTTTTTTTTTTCTTTATTGCACTACCTTTTGGGCCAGACATAGATTTAAAGAGGAGCAGCAAAAGCAAATGAGGTGGATTAGCAGTGCTTGACAACAACTGATAGTGTCATCCAGGACATGTTATTGTGAAATATGTTCTCTGTTGCCTGGATGTTGAGCTGTTAGCGTAAGACTGTCATACAGAAACAGTGTATTCAGTCACAGGCCTCTTCAGACTTATTGCATAAAAGACAGCATCACTATCCACTCTTTGAACATTTTAAATGAATTGAATTGAATTAAAATGCCATAATTATTGTTTTTTTTCTTCCTAATTGAGAAACTTTGATTTTGTTTGCTCTCCTTATTGGTAACTAAAACGGATCACCTTTCTCCACTTTTTACCCTGCCACCTCCTCTATTTTCAAATATAAGAGTTGATAATGGCTGCAAAAAAAAAGATTGTGGCAAATTAGGCTAAATTGGGCAGGAGATTGATCAGCGGATAGGTGCGGCGTCTGCTTTAATGTACCAGCCTGTCGTGGTAAACGAGAGCTGAGCCAAAAGGCAAAGCTCTTGATTTACCGGTTGACGTGTGTTCCTTCCCTCATTTATGGTCACGAGCTCTGGGTAGTGACTGAAAGAACGAGATCACGGATACAAGCGGCCGTAATGAGTTTCCTCTGCAGGGTGTAAGAGATAGGGTGAGAACAGTAGAGCCGTTGCTCCTCCACACCCACATCGAGAGGAGCTGGTTGAGGTGACTCGGGCATCTGGTCAGGATGGAGACCCAGAGGAAGACCCAGGACACGTTGGAGGGACCATGTGTCTCGAACTCCTTGGGATTCCCCCCGAGAAGCTGGCCCAAATGGCTGAGCCTGGGTCTCACTGCTTAGGCTGCTGCTCCTTCAAGCCGACCCCGGATAAGCAGAAGAGGATGGATGAATGGACGCGAGAGGCGGGGAGCAGGATTGAGCGCGCAGCATCATTCTAGCATCCGGAATCGCATTATTCACTGTTTTTAATTATGTTAAAAAGAAAACACTGCGAAGAAAATGAATGGCTGAATTCCTCGTCGCACCTTATCACGTTGGAAAAACAGGTTTGTATGCCTACTTAGCCTACATTGGGTTTATCTTTACAATAGAGTGACCATATTTTGATTTCTAAAAAAGAGGACACTTGCCACAGTCCAATTACTGTCATGACTGTGACCAGATTTTTGATTTTAACATATTTAAAGCATGCATTCTCCATGTGGTTAGAATGAACAGTTTAATAACAAACTTCAGATAGGCTTTCACAGGTGCAAAAATGACTTTAAAATCTCTAGAAATTAATAAATATTAGAAAATGTACCACAAAACAGTAATAGTTTGCTTTACTGGACAAAAATTAAACAAAAATCTGAAATAGCATTCTGAGAGGTAGGCTATTATTTTCTTTTCAATATAATAATTAAATTAAAAAGCAGCAGTCTCAAAAACACAATATTGCCTAATGCCTGCTCCATTTTTTTTAGATTTTATCTTCATCCTCCTCAGTCAGTAAAGATGAAATTATTATTATAGATTTCGTTTTCCATGTGGACCTACTGGATCTTTGCCACTTTTGTCAAACATAGAAACACATATACCAGCTCGGTTTGTCTGTAAAGCTACACTTGCGCTTTAATATCTTGTAAACAGTCGCAGCACGGTGAAGGGCAAAGTGGTGCAGCGCATCAAAGCCTGCTGTCTTACGTGTATGAAACGGTTCAGAACCATGCACAAAAGCATCTATCGTTCTCATTTATTTTCAATTAGTGCATTTAGACTTAGCTGCAGATCAAATATTTTGAACCATAAACCTCTGACGTTCTATAGTATAGGCTACGCATAGCCTAGGCGATGGTTAGAGATAACCATAACCATGACTCATCATTAATTTGATATTTTTTTATACTTCTCACTTTATCAGGAAAATCCAACATACTCTGTCCAACATATCGAAACGGCACACCAAGCAAAATGTAAGTACCCTAACCTGGTATTGTTGTTTGTCAGATCTACAATTTGTACCATAATACATTACTTGTAGCTGACTTACTGTAACAAAAAGATGAGTTTAACTCCTCTGCTTCTCACACATCAACAAATATAAGGCAGGGGTAATTGGAAATAAAAGACATTCTGCACTTATTCATCATTTTGATATATGGCAAGTAGTGTAGTAGTTTCCCGGTTTAGAGAGAAACAATTCAACAATGCAATTACACTCCTTAACAAACATGTAAACCACCCTTGAGTTGAATGTTTTACCTAAACTGCAACCTCATTGAGTACCTTGGTCTTACTTAAACCATCTGCAGCATTTATTAATGCATAACATTATGAGCATTCAGTTTGTATAACTTCTAACTTATGTATCCTACACTTACAGTATCTACCTACTTGCACACTTAAAGGGATCTGGAGTGAATAAACACTTAATCTTTAATCATTGTGTTTCATTTTGCAAAACGGCAGTCAAGGCTAACATGATGGCATGAAAGTTTTTTTATTTTTTATTTCCCATCTGTTAGCATTAGCGTCTAGTTTGCAAATTCGATCTATGCTGTACCAAATGTTATTGTTCTGATACAAACCGACAGCACTTGGCAGCGTTAAAGAACAGGGCAATGGGCTGATTAACTCTGAATTTATCCTTTAAGGAGTTGACTGTATCATATTTCACTTCTGATTTGCACATTGTGATAATCCTGCATGAAATACATGTTGTCTTTAAAATATTATTTGAGAGTGGGGGTCCTGACAGTAGGGTAGCTATGTTTTTAAGAAATATAATGTAAATTTTGTAGTATCTCCAACCTTATTTGTCACATTTTGTGTATGCATGCATGAACTGAAAATGTGGTTTGTTCTTAGGAAGACTATGAGTATGTCACCAAAAGCCAAGAGTCAAGAGGAAAGCCATTCACTCTGTCACCGGTAAGACAAGGCTACAATCTCTCTCTGTCTCTCTCTCTCTCATTTTCTTTCCTTAATTTTGAGCTTTTGTTGTTTTATTCCTCGTATAGAATGATAGCGAGGATAACTGGGAAAGAGATCATCATAGTGAGGAGCCTTCCACATTGGCACAAGTAAGACAAATAGCTCAAATACCCCCACCCTACCCCAAACACACACACACGCACACACACTTTCGCTACCTATTTTGTCTTTCTTAGGAAAATGGTGAGCATACCAGCCAAATGGAAGATCTGCGGATGGAGTCTTTCACACTGGCACAGGTGAGGCATAGTTAAGCTGAACAGTATTCTTCCATGTTTTATTTACCCTCTGTGTAGTATCTAGCTGTTTGTTTTATTGACCTGAAGTTTTCTTGTTTTGTCTTTCTTAGGGAAACGGTGAAGATGCCTGTGAAACACAACTCAGAGCCCAGCTTTTTGCCCCATCACAAGTAAGAGAAGGCAATATTACAGTCCTTAACCAAGTGCACCCCCCCACATCTATTTTAAAGTTTTCTCTTTTTTTTCCTCACAGGATGATAGTGAGGATAGTTGGGAAAGAGATTATCAGAGAGAGGAGCCTTCCATTCTGCCTCAGGTCCAGGTAAGTCAAAAAGCTAAAATAATCACCCCATAACAGGTAAACTGCAATGTAACCCCCCTCCCCCACCACACACACACACGTGCACACACTCACAGACTAATGCACACTTTTGCTACCTATTTTCATTGTTTGACTTTCTTAGGAAAATGGTGAGCATACCAGCCAAATGGAAGATCTGTGGATGGAGTCCGTCACACTGGCACAGGTGAGGCATGGTTAAGCTGAACAGTATTCTTCCATGTTTTATTTACCCTCTGTGTAGTATCTAGCTGTTTTTTTTTATTGTCCTGAATTCTTTCTTGGTATGTCCTCCCTAGGGAAACAGTGAAGATACCTGTGAAAGACAACTCAGAGAACAGAGAGGAGAGCCTTTCACACTAACACAGGTAAGACAAATAGTGCAAGTAATCACTCCATAACTGTTAATAAGAAGATATAAAATCTATCAGTGTGTCATAAGTTAACATTTAATTTTCCTGTTATTCTAGGATATCCTCTCCCAGGGATTGACAGAAGAGCACAGTTTCATCTCCATTGTGTCTTTTGCCCTCAAACACAACACAACCGGTGTTCTAATGGCTGATCTACTCAAGCTTTTGAAATTGGTTTCTTCTGGAAAAAATGCAGTTCCCTCAAGCAAGTACTTTTTAGACAAACCCCTGACTGGCATTATAGATCAAATTGAGTGTCATCATTATTGCAGTGTTTGCACCAGTTATCTTGGCATGCCACAGGCACATGATGAAACACTTACGTGTGTAAAGTGTCACTTATCCATAAGAGTCGAAAAAAGCCTACATGATAGAAATTACTTTATAAGTATTCCATTGACAAACCAGATCCAAGATATCCTTGAGAACCAGGGAATGCATGGTATCTGTTTTAATGCCAGTGACAACAATAGGATTGGAATAAATGACATATATGATGGTACCCTATATCAGATGTTGAGGTCTGAAAGTGAGGAACATTTTCTAACTCTAACATTCAACAGTGATGGTGTGCCAGTGTTTTGTTCATCCAAATTTAATGTTTGGCCAATTCTGTGCTGTGTAAATGAAATACCACCCGAGAGTAGGGATAAGCATGTGCTGTTGTGTGCCCTGTGGTTTGGCTCTAAGAAGCCAGAGATGAGGTGCTTTTTTCAACCTTTTGTTAAAGAATGCACAAATCTCTCCAGAGATGGACTTCAGTGGAAGCACCCCAATGACCAGTCTTTGAGGCGTGTGAGGGTGCATCCTTTGTGTTGTGTGTGTGATGCTGTGGCAAGGCCATTGATACAAAACATAAAGCAGTTTAATGGTAAATATGGCTGTGGAGCTTGCCTTCACCCTGGTGTCCAAATGAGGAGAGGACAAGGAAACTCAAGGGTTTATACATGTTTACCAGAAAAGCCGTGTGACAGAAACCATCATACCACAATAGAAATAGGGAAGATTGCTGAAAGAGATGGTAAGACAATATTGGGCATTAAGGGCCCATCTATTCTTGCGGATTTACCCAAGTTTGATATCATAAGTGGGATGGTTCCTGACTACATGCACTGTGTGCTACTAGGTGTTTGTAGACAATTGGCAACATTGTGGATGGATTCTAAGAGCTCCTCTAAGCCATGGTACATTGGCACTAAAATTGCAATCATGGACAGACACCTTCTTTCAATCAAACCCCCGGGCCTTGTTGCAAGAGTTCCAAGATCTCTATTTGACCGCAAATTCTGGAAAGCCCATGAATGGCAACATTGGTTGTTGTATTACAGCTTGGCAGTTCTCAAACGCATATTACCACACAAGTATCATGCTCATTGGGCATTACTCATCGAAGGTGTTAGCATTCTATTGGGTTCTGAATTGACAACAGTCTTGATTGATCATGCTCATGAGGCTTTGGTTTACTTTGTGGGAGGAATGCAGTCTCTCTACGGTGAAGAGAACATGACGTTTAACATTCACTCACTTTTGCATTTGAGCCAAAGTGTGGTCTATTTGGGTCCCTTGTGGGCCCAATCAGCATTCATGTTTGAAAATTTTAATGGATTCCTACTCAAACAAGTAAAAAGTAGTCAAGCTGTCCCGCAGCAAATATGCAGAAAGGTGTTGCTATCAAGAGCATTTCCCAGATTAGAAAAGCAATACCTGGGAAATGCACCAGTAGAAGTCAAAGATTTCTGTAATGAAATGATGAAAAAAAAAATGTCAAAAAATGTGTTAAGTTTGGTGAGGTGACTGCCTTTGGTTCACCAAATGTCAGACTGGTCTCTGCCTCTGAGCAAGCTGCATTGCACACATACAGAGAGTTTCCCACAACCTCTGTTGTTAAAGTTTACAAGAGAATAGCTCTCAATGGTGAAGTAGTTCATGGTTACACCTACACCAGAACTAAACAAAGAAATAACTCTGTTGTGCTTCTAAAGGATGGTGCTATTTTTCGAGTCTCACACTTTATTGGCTTGAATGAAGAATGTCTCTATGCCATTGGGAACTATGGCAACTGTACAGCACAAAAGTTAGCCAGGGGTTCTGTTGTCAAAACCATTTTGAGCTACATGTCATCTGTCCACTTTCCAAGTGGTTTTTATAAAGCCATACATGCTACTCAGATAGTTAGACCATGCATATACATTCAGTGCCCTCCATCCAGCTCAATTGTGTGCAAGCTGCTGAGGACATATTATTGTAAATAATTGCAATCAATATTCATCAGCCTAACAGGACACGTTTCACTTATCTGTTTGAAGCTTCTTGGGTTTTCATGCAAGAACCGATTCGCATTGATAAACCATGATGTTAGTAATGAATGAAGAAGATATATGAAATATGTGATATTTGAGTGCTACACAAGCACTTCAGTGTAGTATTACCAATTGGACGTCCTGTGTGTTTATAAAATGCAGTCCTCATAAAGTACAGTATTTGCATTGCCTGTGCTGTACAACAGCACCTGATAATATTGTTACTGTTTGACAATGTTTGAAAATTGTGGTGTGATGTAATGCTATTTTTATGCAGTTGTTGTTTTTAATTGCTCTAATTGGCTTTTGTATCTCTTACACATAAATATACACGTAAACATCACATTGTAATTTGTTTCATGTGTCTTCATTCTGATCAGAATTATTGTGTCTAAGCTCCAAGTAATGTGTGATGTGAAATATTGGTATATAATTAAAAAGCATTTAATAACTTCAAAATGGTTTTTATGATGTTTACTTCTGAAAGATAATGAAGACATTCTGATTTACAGATTAGCTAAAAACTTGGCTTTATAAACATAACACTAAATGCTTTTGATGTGATCACAGCTGCCTTGTTATACACTCAACAAAAATATAAACGCAACACCTTTGTTTCTGCTCCCATTTTTCATGAGATGGACTTAAAGATCTAAAATTCATTCCAGATTCACAATATTACCATTTCTCTCAAACATTGTTCACAAATCAGTCTAAATGTGTGATAGTGAGCACTTCTGCTTTGCTGAGATAATCCATCCCACCTCACAGGTGTGCCACATCAAGATGCTGATCTGACATCATGATTAGTGCACAGGTGTACCTTATACTGCCCACAATAAAAGGCCACCCTGGAATGTGCAGTTTTGTCTCACAGCAAAATGCCACAGATGCCACAAGCATTGAGGGAGCGTGCAATTGGCATGCTGACAGCAGGAATGTCAACCAGATCTGTTGCTCGTGCATTGAATGTTCATTTCTCCACTATAAGCCGTCTCCAAAGGCGTTTCAGAGATTATGGCAGTACATCCAACCGGCCTCACAACCACAGACCACGTGTAACCACACCAGCCCAGGACCTCCACATCCAGCAGGTTCACCTCCAAGATCGTCTGAGACCAGCCACTCAGACAGCTGCTGAAACAATTGGTTTGCATGACTAAACAATTTCTGCACAAACTGTCAGAAACCGTCTCAGGGAAGCTCAACTGCATGCTCGTCGTCCTCATCGGGGCCTTGACCTGACTCCAGCTCGTCACCGTAACAGACTTGAGTGGGCAAATGCTCACATTCGATGGCGTCTGGCACGTTGGAGAGGTGTTCTCTTCACGGATGAATCTCGGTTTACATTGTTCAGGGCAGATGGCAGACAGCGTGTGTGGCGTCGTGTGGGTGAGCGCTTTGCTGATGTCAATGTTGTGGATCGAGTGGCCCATGGTGGTGGTGGGGTTATGGTATGGGCAGGCATCTGTTATGGACGAAGAACACAGGTGCATTTTATTGATGGCATTTTGAATGCACAGAGATACCGTGATGAGATCCTGAGGCCCATTGTTGTGCCATACATCCATGAACATCACCTCATGTTTCAGCAAGATAATGCACGGCCCCATGTTGAAAGGATCTGTACACAATTCTTGGAAGCTGAAAATGTCCCAGTTCTTGCAAGGCCAGGATACTCACCGGACATGTCAGCCATTCAGCATGTTTGGGATGTGCTTGACCGACATATACGACAGCGTGTACCAGTTCCCACTAATATCCAACAACTTCGCACAGCCATTGAAGAGGAGTGGACCAACATTCCACAGCCCACAATTGACAATCTGATAAACTCTATGCGAAGAAGATGTGTTGCACTGCATGAGGCAAATGGTGGTCACACCAGATACTGACCGGTTCTGAGTCCCCAGACCCCCAATAAAGCAAAAAACTGCACATTCCAGGGTGGCCTTTTATTGTGGGCAGTATAAGGTACACCTGTGCACTAATCATGATGTCAGATCAGCATCTTGATGTGACACACCTGTGAGGTGGGATGGATTATCTCAGCAAAGCAGAAGTGCTCACAATCACACATTTAGACTGATTTGTGAACAATGTTTGAGAGAAATGGTAATATTGTGTATCTGGAATGAATTTTAGATCTTTAAGTCCATCTCATGAAAAATGGGAGCAGAAACAAAGGTGTTGCATTTATATTTTTGTTGAGTGTAGTTAAAAAGCAGCACTACTGTATACCTGGTTCTTCACCATATCTCTTTTCTCATGTGTTCATATTTTAATGTTTTATATGTTGCATCCTTGTCTGCCTATCTCATACAAGATTTTGGTGCGTGCCCAATTCTTGTATGTTGTACTACACACACATTTTGTAAGGATATTGTTTTAGGGCTTGGTGTCATCTACAATGCTTATATGTTGCAAAACCTTGCAAGTTACATGTTGTATGCATTTTATATGCTTTTTACATGCAGATTCACTTCCCTATATACTACATATGAGGTTCTAATGCAGCATATTAAATTTGTGTAAATTTTATATAGATCATTTTCATATGGGTTTATTCATTCCCCTGTCACAAAAACTGCTCAAGTGGGTCATTTATAGTCAAACATTTTTATGGCCTGTTGATGAAAATCTGTAAAATTAGCCTTTTTGTTGTTAACTGATTTAAAAAAAAATCCCAGCTTTGTTTGCAAATCTTATTTTTGTTTATGTCAGTAATTGTAAAGGCTTGTCTCAGATCATTTGTTGGTCTACAGCTTGTCTTAACTTAGGTAAAAAACAAAATCCCATTTAAGATGATTAAAACATTTTGAAATATGTTGAAAAATAGAAGGAGAATAACCTTTTCTCTTTACATGTCAACAGCAAAAGAAAAACAAAACAAAACAAAAAACAAACAGCTTGGAACTTTGAACCTCCTATCTAAAAACGAACAAACACCTCAACATAGAAAATCAAATATGACACGCTGCCTGATTGCACAGCAGAGGTTTCTGGTGTTATTTACAAGTAGAAACTGTGATAAGAACGGCTCAAATGTCAGACTGGTCAGAAGGTTTCATCCTCCTGTCTCTTATAGCCTTTGGCACTGACTGTGCTGTACGGCTCACTTGTTTGTTTTTCACATCGTTAAGGCAGTCCACTGTAAATCAGACTGCAATGTATCAGTTGTATTTTATCCCTCAACTTGAACTGCTTTACACTGAATGGACATTTATAAGGCCTGCATCAGCGTACGACCTGGTGTACTTCCCTGTTAACTGCCTGAATATGCAGACGGATTTATGCATGATCTAATGAGCCACTCTGCTGTTAGTCACTAGATGGAGGTGTTGCCCATAATCTGACATGGCATCCCCTACACCTTTGGCTATGAGACCTGTGTTTATCTAATAAATAAAGATCTCTCAAGAGTATTTTAGATTCAGAAAACATTCACAACTACTTTCTGACAGATTTGGTGGGTCATAAGTGCGATTATTTATGACTGATATGTGATCTTATCTATGGGGGCACACATCAGCTCTCATATTTTGCCAGACTTTTCTGGTTTCCAATGAAACCATAACAACTTAATCAATTACCCAGTTTAATTCACATTGTTTGATTGCTCCTAGAAGCAGTAAAATGTTCCACTTTTTCGCTCTTCCTCCTGTCATTCTACACACTGGGTTTGATCCTGATGGGACACATTCCCACATCACTGTTCACGGATATACTCCAACAAGCCATTTCCTGGCTCCAGCCACAGGATCCACTGTCAGAGCGGAGACTTCTGAGAAAGGCACTGGCCGAGCAGCTCCATGTTGATCACTTTTGTAACCCAATGCCGTAATTACAACTTCCCACGGTGGATGAAACTGGAGCTGGAGGAAAAGTGGGATTTCAGGTGGATGGGGTTGGCATGAGTCCTTGTTGGGGCTAAAAAGCCGAGGGGCCACAGGGAATGAAAAGGTCTGCAGAGTGTTCTCCATGACAATCTATTTACCATTTTGAAGAAGAATGCTTTAATAATGAAATATTTTCACAACATTGCTTTCAGTGCAATACTGGATTTGACACAAGCATTGACATTTTTGTAAGAGTTGCTACATGCTACATGTTTTATTATTACTAAGGCCATTTAGGCATGTAGATTAACAGGTCTGTTAACCTGATTGTCTTTTAAACTTTTCAAAGCAAAATAAAATAGCCCACTTTATGCATCTTATCAATCAGTATGTTTGGAGTAGCAGCAAACTTTAATTAGCTAAAAAGTCACCGCAAACAATAAACATGATAAAACACATTTGGGATTTTGGGTGATTGTAGGAACACTCATGTTTTTCTGTCTTTTAGAACCATAAAAGACGCCGTTTAGCCTGCTCAAAATTAAAAATACAAGAGTGGGCCTTAGCAACAAGTTTAGCATATTTTGCTGCATTTTAAGCGCTATCCCTACTTTCACATATATATCAGTCATATTGGATTTTTTTTGTCAGGGTTGGTGAGAAATCCTCCTGACAAATAAAATGTTTTTCATCAGAGGGAATTGTAGTTTACTATCCAGCATGAACCTTGCATTTCCTAATTTCTAAATAAAATGGCAATGCAACGTTTTCTCTTCAGTTTTCTTTCCCAACTGCATGGCAGATAAAAAAACTTGATAGTTCATTATGTCAATATCTTGAGGGTAAAATTAGCTGAAAGGGATAAAATTAGTTTCAATGTGTGATGATACTTTGGATTTGGATTTTAACAAGTCATTTTGGTTTTGAGTGTTATTTCTACTTTTATTTGTTCATTCTGATGTTTTAGTAAGTTAATTATCTTTGGGCATGTTTACTGTATTTTTCTGTGTTTCAGTATTTACCCAATCAAGTGGTTTCCTTGTGTATTTATTCTTTTTCTATTCCTTGTCATTTTCCAATCAGCTCCTCTCTCAACTGTAGTGCATTGAGGTAATTCACTCAGCAATTCCTCGCTCCAGTAATTAATTACCTATAGTGTTTAAATGATCTAGTGATTGACTCGTTGCATTCTTCTGTTGTTACCCTTTCATGATATTTGCTCCTGCTATTTTATTCCCATGATTCTGCCTGCCTCCTGCCTCCATTTGGGTCCTCAATAGCAACAAAATGTGACACAGTATGAGATGGTGCATGGCATTTGTCCCTAAAGTCAAAACCTGGAGATAGGAATGAGCTCATATGAGTCAACCAAGTTTTAGTTATAAGTAGGAAAACTTGTGAAATGTGATCACCTCTGTGCTTAGCGACCAGGCCAATAAACTAGCAATACAAGCTTAAAGCATTCGGACTGTAAAGAAACATGTTCACTAACAAAGGTTGTAAGGATTACATGTAAGTCATTTATTATGTCAGATAAGCTACACAAAGATGAAGGATTTCTTTTTTTTTTTTTAGCAGCAAAGGATTTAAACACTGAAGGAATGTGTCTACAAAAAGATGTACATTTTTATAGTATATGTAAGCTATGGATTTAATCAGATGAACACTGATAGAGGTGCTAATGATTAGCTTATTGGTCCAATTTTCATACTGACCTAATTTATAGCTGCATGCCAGCCATATTGTATGTTGAAGTTGAAACTGGTAATGAACAGGATTTCTGACTTCTGAGGGAATTTCCATTCCTTTTTCTTTCTAACTCAAAACTTGATATTGTTTTTACAATTTATGAAATTTTCAATAACTCACTGAGGTTAGCTTTAAACATCAGCATTTTGAGCTAAGTAGCTACCTAGTTGTTGTTATTACTTAGTTCCTGACAATTTAGTAGCTTACATAATTAACAAAACATGTGTTTTATATGTTGTATTTAACAAGTTATTCAAGTTTCCAAAACAGTGAAACTGCCATGTTTGAGTAACAGTTCGTGTGTCAAGAACACATATAAACTAAAACTAGCATTAGCTTAAGTTAGCTACTAATCCAAGAATGTATTTTGTTTACTTAAACACACAGTTTACATGTAAACATGCTTTCTTTACACATTAAGTGGAAACATATTGCTTTAATGAATATTTCTCATTTACTGTGTATGTGCCACAGATATCATCAAAACAAGTTAGCCTACTGTTTTGCATTATAGCTTATATTGCATCTCATTTATATTTGGGGTTTTTATTTACTGAGTCAGAAAAATGAAGTACAATGAAGTACAAAATATGGCAATTGTGCAAAGAAAACGGTGAAAGCTACATGAATAAACAATTAACTGTGTTTGCACATCCAAAGCAAACACTATACATCTATTTGTAAATATGTTTGTTTAGTGTCTGAATGCATAAAATGTGAATAAATGCATTATTATTTGCTTGTGTTGCAAATAGTCTTCTGTTTTAAAAAAAATATACAGCCAGAATGGGATTTAGTTGGGTGTAACAAACTCCATCTTCAAAGATGTAGCCTATGTAATTCAGCAAAGCCTCAATATTTTGTTGTTTGTATCATATTTTTGCATGTATATTAATAACAGAAGGGAAAGAATAATTTCATTTATGAAGAACTTTATCTTACCTTTCTATCTATAATTGAAAAAAATATCTTTCACCATGTGGTAATCATATCAAACATGTTCATGACAAAGGGAGAAGACAACATATATATTCATATAAAGAAAAGGTAAAGTGTTCAAAAGCGGATAAAAGTATTTTGATAACCTGCTATATGTTCTTCAGATGCTTAAATACTTGTTAACTTAGTATTCTCATCAAATTTACTAAAAGACAAAGACATTTTTCAGTTGTCCTTAAATAAACCTTCAATGGAAAATATGTGTGAACACGTCTGGAAAATCCTCCTCAGCTCTTTCAATTCCAGGAAGTTCCACACCCTCGCTGCACCATCCGTCTCCCTCACTGAAGCCAATTAGCTTTCAGAAGTATCAACTGTGAGACTGAGCTGTTAGTCTGTTTTCCACATCGCAGATAACAATCAAGTGTCTGTGGCTTGCACTTTTACAGTGACCTCGATGTTCGGCCTTGTCTATTGTGTGGCAGGTGCGCACTTTAGCCTACTGAAGCAGCCCTTAGATTTTGATCTCAAACCAGCATTCACGGGCACTTAAGCCTCAACATCTCTTGCTTTTTTTCAGCACTGTTGTGTATCTTTCCAAGGCGTTACTCAATGTTGAGCAGCGACATTTCTGGCTGCAGAGCTTCAAAAGAAAATGTATAATTTATAATAAATTTAAACTTGGAATGCACGTAACCAATGCATTTAAATTTCGTTATATGACAATAAATGCCCCTTCAGTGCTTGGAAAGTATTCATACCCTTTTAACTTTTTCAATCTGTATTATATTTTCTAGGTTGAGGTATCAGAGTGAAGGTGGCTGAAAAAGATGCAAAACAAGGGTTTTGGACCTAACCCTAACCCAAACTACTTTCTGTTATTCTATAACACAAATACTTTAGGTTTTTTGTTGTAATGTAACAAAATATAAAAAAGTTTAATGGATATGAATACTTTTTAAAACCATTTTAAATGTAAATGCATGCATTGGTGACCTTTAAACAGTTTTCTTTCTTTTTTCAGTCTTCTCTTTTTCAGCGTTCTTTATGTCCCAAAGGGAACAGGCCCAGATTAAATCACTTCCTCTTACACTGTGATACTTCAGAGGTTGGACTACTACTCTCAGCTTTTGTGTAACGCCCTCAAACAGTGTCTCTCTATGCAATTAAGAGGAAAATTTTAATATCTGAACACAGAAAGAGAGGGTTAAAGCTCTTATGCAGTAAGGTTTGGAAACTGGAGGATATCTCCTTGGTTAAAATGTTTTACCTAAATAAATTAAAGTTTGGGGAGAACTTGTCAAGGATTTTCAGTTTAATTTGCCTAAAACCAGCAGAGCTGTCTACACAACAATGACACTGTACTGAATTAAAGTATTTAACTATATGAGAATTAATATAGACAATTAACCCACAGAAGGATTTTATTAACTCCAAAAAGGATTTCGAATGTTTTTCTCCAGCCAATCATGACTGGACTATTGACCCGAATGTAGTAGAGAATTGTTCAATGGATTACTCATGTTGTTGTTACTTTACTTCTTATAAAGGTGCAACATCGGTTTCACAAACATTTAACATGCTTTTATATTGGTCAGATGTGATAATGCAGTCTTTAATGTCGTATTTTCTGTAAGCGGAAAATCATCATGATTAACAGAAATAAGGCCTTTAAAAGCAGTCTGTGTCTAATTAATCTATATAATTTATTTCGCTTAGTGATGGAGATATTGAAATAAAGGAAAATTTCAATAATATTGTAATTTAATGAATGGATCTGCAGTTTAAAAACAAACAAGACATTTCAAGCGTAGTTTGACAGCAGACATAATTAAAACCAGATATTCACATACTGTCATGGCCCACGTTTCACTTGCACTTCCTCCTCACTTGTGTCTCCCTGCTATCATGCCTCATGCTGTGCACCTGTGCAGCAGCCTGATTAGCTCGTTGACTTCACCTGCACTCACCACTACTTAAGCTCTCCAAGTAGAAATCCAGCGTCCTCCAAGATCCATGTTTTTTGCCCTCTATGTGTATGACCTTGTTTTTGCCTCCTGGATTCAAGTGTTTTTCGCCTTACCCCAGTCGGCTCCTTCCTGCCTCTCTGCAGCTGTCCAGCTTCCTTCCAGGAAAGATCAGCAACAAATAAAACGTATTCATTTACCCATTCTTGTGTTGTGGCTGATTTTACGGGTCCTCTTGGTACCATTACACATACACTGTACAAAAAGACATGAATAATTAATTTTCTCAGTGTTGACATTAAATCAGAATAGCCCTTTCCTGTTTTAGGTTAGGTAAGATTACTTTCACATCTTTCTATTTCCTAAATGCTAGAAAAATAAGCAAGACACATTTTTTATAGACTTTTTCTTTAAATGTAATGTTTTTTTGCATAATTTATTTACACTGACATTGGCTGAAAAGCCAATCGGAGAGGAAAAACACAATTTCAAAAACAATAAAAGCCAGACACAGTTCGCAAATGCACATGCAAGCCTAAATCTCAACTGAAGGAGTAGCTGGCAGCACTTTGTTATGGGGTTGTTCAGCTGCAGGAGGGCTGGTGCACTTTACAAAATTACATCATGAGGAAAATATATTTATTATATATGTGGACATATTAAATCAAAACATCAGCCAGGAAGTTAGACCTTGGGCACAAATTGGGTCTGAGCATACCACCAAATTAGTTACAAAGTGGTTAACCAAACAGTTAACACCAGTTCTGTCTGGAGAAAAGTCAAAATTTCAAACTATTCTGAGAAGCTTCCCAAAACTGTTTGACCCAAGTCATAGAGTTTAGATTTGGTGTAAACATTGGAATCCTGCAAACCTATGAAATATGAGACCTTTTTAACCCAACCATTCTGAAAGTTAAAATAGCTCTTGAAAAAAATAAACAGAAAAATGATCAGTGTTTTTTCTGCACTGCTTGGATCACCGGAAGCTTGCTGTTGATCAAATTTAGTGGAGACCCAGCTAGTGGCAGTTCTTTCATGAATGGCGCCCTGGAACGATTAGGGAATCATCTAAATTATGGGACAGGATAAACCAGTCTCATACAAATCACATAAAAGCAGCACACAGAAAACTCTACTGACTGCATCTGTAAGAAAGTAATAAAAAAAAACTCTAAATGCGACTGGCAAATATGACCTTTGTTCTTGACTTGTGCTCCCTCCCTATGTTTTTTACACAAAATAATTATCTAAAGCATCAAAAGCAACTTTATCCCCAGAAAAAATATAAAATGTAAGTTTTATAAATAAATAACCTTTGTTTTGTAAAATTAAACAATTATAATTTTATTTTATTTTCAGGTTTAAGAACAGCATCAAACTTTTACAAAAGGGGGAATAATACAAACTTTTGTAGCCCTTAAATTTAAACATGAACATTTTGTATTGTTCAGCAGGGATCTTTGAAACGTCAGCAATATGTTTGTTTTAGTAGGCAGCATTGTAACCTAGCTGTGACTACAGCCAGCATTTCCTTTAACTGACTCACCAAACCCGCTCTCATCTGTTGTAGGAGGATAAAGTTTCTTCAAACTCGTTAACAAAAATGTTTGCATTTTATAAAGTAAGCAGACAAAAATCTTTACAACTGAGCATGGAAATAATTGAAAACTGAGCTGTTGCAGTGAAGAATGTTCTTCACTGAGCTATAAAACTGCTGACAGTTTTTTAAATTAAGCAAAGAACAACATGGTGTCCAAGTATTTAAGCACAGTGAAAGACGTGTATATTTCAGTGGACCACAATTTCAGTCAAATTACAAATAAAATCTGTTATTTATTTCTAATTCCACAACATCAATAGTAAAAATGATCAGGATCGCGTCTACTTTGTTGGTAAAACCGGTAAGTAGAACTTTTACAGTCACAGTTAAAAAAAGTGCACCCTCTTTCAATAGTTTTAGCAAATACATGATATTGTTTTCATAATGTTCTTTAATTATTTAAAACTAGTCTCAATTGGACAAAACTATAAACTACAGATTCCAGCATCATTGCTCATTTAGCAACGATAAAGCCCCAATAAAAAAGACAGAGCAAAGACCTTTGCTGCTCGCTGTAACATCGATTTAGGAGCCCAGATGACATATTTCCCTTTGGTCAATTTTTATACTGTTATCCAATGATGGATGCACTAACTTCAAGGACAATATTAAAGCTTCATATTGAAAACTTGCAATTTTAGTTTCAAACAAAGAAACATACATCTTAGTGTTTTTTCAAAAACATAAAATCACTGCATTAAAAACAATCTGTGTTATGAACTCAGAGGCTTTTAAATTCAAACTCTAATGTGACACGTTTGCGATCATACATATTTGTGCCAAGAAACTAACCAATGTATTAGAAATCTATGAAAAGTGTGTGATAAACATACACACACTGAGGTACCTCAATTTTAGTTAGAGGTGTACGGACGTATTTGAATCTGGAAAAAGAACAGGTCAAGTTCATTTTTAAAAGTACAAAATTAATATGACATTCATGCCCATAATGACTGAAAGTCCATCTGTAAACTTAAACATATCTCATCAAAGTGTTTAACCCGTCCGTTCGACAGTGTCATGACAGATTTACGTTCTCATACTCCCCGTGGTCCGAGTCCTCCAGCTCGATTCCCGGCACCAGGCTGTAGTACTCCGTGGACTGAGTCAGGTAGGCCTTCTCCCTGTCAGCAGAGTCCTTCATCACCTCGCTCACACTGACCGTGTCCAGCTCCGTCTTGCTGAGCCCGTCGGGTTCCTGGGAGTCCTGCCTCCCTTCGGTGGAGCTGGAGCAAGAGACTCGGGGAAGAGACTCCACTGAGCTAACCTTGATCTCCACCTCCTCGTAGATATCCCGAGTGCTGCCCACGAGTCCCGAAGCCGGTTGAAGCAGCGGCCGGTTCTTCAGGATCCCCTCTTTCCCACAGTCGCCGGCTCTGCCTTGCTCGGCACCTGAAGGCTGCGGCTTGTTGTCGTGTTTGTGGTTGTTGTAACCGAAGCCGGGAGTCCTCTTTTTGGTGGAGCTGAAAGCAGGAGTTTCCTTTTTCTTCCTCTTCCTCCCACAGCACCAGCAGAGGAGCAAGGCAGAGAGGATGAGCAAAGGCAGCACGATGAAGAGCGCTGTGAGGCCGGCTGGGCGACAAACGTCACTGATCCTCAGCGACCACACGGTCCTGCCGGCGAGGTGTCGGGGAGAAGAGCACGTCAGGTTCCCCACAAGATCCTCCAGCTTGGTGGTCCTGTTAGCCTCCCTGCCGGCCTCCAACCCTTCCAGGAACAAACAGGAGCATTCCCAGAGGTTCCCATCCAGCTCTAATCTTTGAAGACTGGGTATCTGGAATAAATCCCCAGGGAGGGAACGTAGCTGGTTCCCCTGCAGATCCAGCCTCTGGAGGCTATGAGAGTCCTGAAGAAAGCCTTTGGGGAGCTCCTGAAGGAGGTTCTCACTCAGGTCCAGCTCGGTCAGACTGGGCTGGCCTGCCAGGAATTGCTTTGGCAACGCTCTCAGTCGGTTGCTGTCTAAGTAAACTCTCCGCAGTGAAGAAGATTGTTTGCCGCTAGCATAAATAAAGCTGATGTTACAGTTGGAGAGATTCAGAGTCTGTACATTAGTCCCATTGGTAAACACAGACCAGTGCACATGACTGAAGGCAGAGCCAGAGAAGTTCAAGCAAGAGGCATCAGAAGGAACCTCAGACGGAAACTGGGACAAAACAGTAGCTGCTGGACATACACATCCATGAACCGGTCCAGTCTTCAACAGCCAGGTAAAAATCAGAAGAAGATCCCACCGAAGAACCATCTCTGCAACAACAACAAACAAAACAAAAATCACAGGGAAAATGACCTCATCAGCACATATCCCCTCAGTGACCCACTCTGCTTCCTCCTCCACCCTACCTGCCTCTCGATCCTTCCCACGGAGCAAGATGGAAGCCGATATATGCCGGTAAACTCACCAGCTTCTCTGAGGACTCCTGTTTGCTTTGAGGATTGTAAAAGTTGGCATGGCGACAGAGATCACTGGGGAGCGGCGGTCCTCCATTTGGCTGCAGGAGAGGAAACAGATGCTCCAGTGAAGGTTTCGCTGAGTATTAGCAAATGGGAATTATATTTAAAAAAAACACTTTTTAAGGCTTAATCTGGAGCCTGGATGAACAGAAAGATTTTACTTATTTTTGAAACGTCAGTCTTCTTCTGGAGGGGCATCAGTCATTTTTTTTTTTCCCAGAAGCAATCCTACGTATGTTATCTACTATAGTGTCATGATTATTTGGACTAGAGTGTAATATCATTGAGAGACAAGTTTTGTTTTATCACCATTTGGAGAACTTTCCCCTAGTTTAAGGAGGTGATTCTGCTCTGAGAACAAAGGAGCAAGTTCGTTGTACAGTTAAATAATAAATTCCTGCTGCTAATGGGAACCAAAACCACAACTTTATAAGCAAAAATTAATTTATTTAAGTAATTTAACTTAAAGTGAAACTTAAAAATTACAGAGTTAATACTCTCAGAGATATAGATTATATGCATTTGTTTGTTCATTTTGATTTTATGTTTGATAGTTTCTATCCCAAAAAAATATTATGACATAAGACCAATAAACAATTACTTTTAATACAGAAATGTCAGCCTGCTGAAAAGTATGCCAAGGTACTGTAAAGTATATGTTTTCAGCACTTAGTTGGGGCTCCTTTTGCCTGAATGTATACAGCCGGGCTGGTTACAACCCAGACAGGTCGCCAGTCCTTTAGGGATTTTATCCGAGAAGAGCATTTTGGACCACTGAGCAATAGTCCAGCATCTTGCCTTTTTCTCTTTTGTCCAGGAAAGACTTTTTCTGACATTATCTTTTGTTGAGGATTGGCTTAACTCAAGGAATGACACAGTTTTAGCCAATGTTCCCTCTAATTTTTCATGAGTCTGAGCAAACACACAAACGCCCTGAGCGCTCCCTTTGACCACTGTGAACAACGTCAGATGTGTGCACTGTGGTCATGCCAGCATCGCATCCATCCAGTTTACATAGTTTATTAAAATAATCAAATTACAGCATTTAAATTTCTGTGAGAATACTTTTTTATTAAGTACATTATCCCACTTACAATGAAAATGACAAAGATCTTATTCATGACCTGTGTAGTGTCTTAACACTATTGTAAGTATAAATATCTCATTGTAACTGTGGAGAAACATGAACTGCCAAGTAAGTCAAGCTGACTATGAAATCAAATTTTATAAACATTTTTACTATAAAGGTCTGACTTGTATTATAAGCATGAGCCACTGTGTGAAGCTCTTGCTGAGCACTGGGAGAGGGTCCTGTAACTCTTTGTCTGCAAAATACAGTTTACAATCACACCATTATTTGTATTTCTACTACTGATAAACTGGTGACAGTTTTTAATGATTAATTTTCATAAATGAACATTGTAAATAAATGACACTAGATAAGCACAAATCTGATTAAGGACTTAAATTTAACTTTATTTTTGTCGTCTGTCCTTCTCACGTATCCAGTGGTTGTACACGCTGTTGATGCCCTCATCTGCTTGCAGCTTTGACTCTATGCGCATCAGCTGATCCAAATGGTCCCCTTCAAGACGATTTCTTGATGCTGTTTTGATACGATTCATTAAACTAAAGCCTCTTTCACAGTCAGATGCTTGAAATGCAGCACAAATATCGATTGATTATCTGTGTAAATACATATGTGAATCGCATCATTGGATAGAGGAGCCAGCCACTGGTCACTGAGTGGCATAAACGTTATTGTCTTGAAGTGAAATCTTTTAACCCAAATGCAGAATCAAACAGCGAGATAAAACACTAAAAGATTTATTCACACACTATAAGCAGGTAAACTCTAGTTCTGCTGGCTGATAGGAGCAAGAGCACCACTGCTAGGTTCCCATTGCAGGTTAAATGCTTAATTCTGATTGCTTGTTAAAATCCATTTTCCTATTCAAAGTTTTTTTTATGGCGGCTGAAACAATCGAGCAATAAGGTTACAAACTAAGAAGGAATAAAACGACAACTTCAGATCTTTCCAGAACATTCCATAATCCCCCTTGTTAAAGAAAATTCCACCAAAACACTAAAGACTTTCTAAATAAATCGAGCACATTTCACAGCGCACGAACGTGGCGCTGTCAGCCGCTCTGTGCACAGACGAAAGCGCTCCGCTGCTATATAAACAGGAGGATCTGAGTTTGTGTGCATGTTACCTGAGTCTTATTTGTCTATCTTTAATCTGTGTTGTGTCAGTGTGGTAATATGGTAATAAACGTGGATAACGGGTTCGGGTGAGTGTGTTTTTCTAATTGGACCGGTGCAGAGGCACCGCTGGAACTGTAAATCGGTGCATGTGCTCATTGATTCATACTGCGAAATAGCAAATAATTAAACATTTGTTGTTTTTGTTTTTTTGTTTTTTTCCAATTCAGGTTAGATTTTTATTGTGCGCAGAGCAGATTTTCAGAGTGTCAGCAGTGCGCAATTGCGCACGCGAGCAGATTAGAGGGAACATTGGTTGTAGCCCATATCTTGGATAAGTCTGTGTTCTCTGACCACAGCCTCAGTCCACAACTTGTGAATCTTCCCAAAAACTCCAGACTTTTGCGTGTGCACCACTTTTTCTCCTTCCACTCAACTTTCCTTAAATAGGCTTCGATACTGCACACCATGAAGAGACAGTTTCTTTAGTAATGATGCATTTTCAGAGTAGCATAGCCAGAAATTTTATTAAATTAAAAGTAGTGCTTGAACATATATTTTTACTCAAGTAAAAAGTAAAGCCGCCCAAGAAATTACTCAAGCAAGAGTAAAGAAGTATTTCATAAAAAGGCTATCTGAGTGCTGAGAAGCTGATCATATTGTCTGATTTTAATATTTAGAAATTATGTCATCAGACAGACAAAAATCTAAAGTTATGTCCCAGCTCTGGAATTTTAAAGACTTGAATGAAAAACCACAACAAATAACAAATTTAGGCTGAATCATATTTTTTTCAATATAAAACTTTCTATATGTATACACATCCATTTGCCATCACCTTATTTTTTATGTCTGTTTTGGAAGAGAAAGTCAGATGCAAACACTTGGGAAAAACCCGATGCTTTCAAGACACAAATAAACTAATTACTGGTCACCTCCTGAAGTACCGGTGTACAGTGGGGCTGCCTCAGCCTAACTGTAGCACATGTGGCGAACATAAACATGGCCTGCCACCCATAAATGACTTAAGCAAACAGGATGCAGGAAAGGGTGTTTGTTTCAACGCTGATGATGCAAGCTGGTCTCCAGCGCTGTAGACAGGAGCTTCATGTGATCACGTTGACAACAACTGTACACAAAGTACATTCGGTTTATCCATCTCATGTTTCTTTACTGCAGCAACATTTACGCGGAAAATTAATTAAAGTGGATCAACCTAATTTTATTTCATTTGTGATTACTTCCTGATATGCATAATTAAGAAATCCCCTTAATAGAAGCTGTCTGACAACATAAAGGTTAAAAGCAACCCAGCATCTCCTGATTTACAGAAATTAAAGAACAGATGAAAGAAAAAGACAGTGGGATCCATCAGTACGGAAAGGATTACAAAATCCATTCCTAAGGGTTCAGGGTAGCAAAGTGAAACACTGCAAAAAATGATTTTCAAGAAAGTAAGAAAGCCTTGTTTCTGGAAATGTTTTCTTATTTTTTGTCTAAAGAGAAAAAATGTTCTTAACAAGCAGGTTTTGCACAAGACAATTAAGCTTATTCTAAGATTTCTTTGCCAGTTTTAAGAATTCTAGCCAAGCAACTTTTGCTCACCCCATTGGCAGATTTTTTTGCTCAAAACAAGAAAATTTGACCCTTTTTAAGAATATTTGGTTTATTTCAAGCAGTGCTGTTTTTGCAGTGTTTGTCTACAACAGTGAAGGAGTGAACGACCTACCAAAAATACTCCAAGAGGGCATCAACCATTCATCCAGGAGGTAACAAAAAGAACCCAGAACAACGTCTGAAGCTTTGCAGAACTCACCTGCATCACTTAAGGTCAAAATTCATGATTCACTCAACCAGAAAGAGAGACTGGGCCAAAATGGCCTCCATGGGAGAGGTCAAAGGTGAAAAGATCTGCTGACCAAAGAGAAAACAAAGATCTGTCTCGTTTTCCCTGATGATCCCCAAAGCTTTTTGGGAAAATCTTCCGTGGACCAACAGCACAAAGTGTGAGTCCTGTTATCTGGCACAAAACTAACACAACAAATCGGGTGAGAGTGTTTGTTCAACATGTTGTGCTTCTTGTCCCTATTCAGTCATTTCAAATTCATATAAAACAATAAATTTCTTTTATTTTTGATTCAGTGCAATTTGTGTTACTGGTTAATACAAAGAAACAAAAACTAATATTGCAAGATATTAGACTGAGAACAGACCTTTGTGACGGACTCTCATTCATTTAAAAATGTCAACATGAAAACTAATTGTTTTTGCAAAAACCTGCACCAGCAGACAAAAAAAAGGTACATATTTGCTCTTGCACATATGAAATGACTCCCAGTTCCTCTGTTTAATTCCTCCTGGAATTACAGCACTTATAATAACATTGTTTTAAATCATTGTGCTTTTCCAGGAGCCAGTGGGAATCTCTGAAGATAAATAAAAAATGAAATAAATATTTCACACGTTGTTTAAGGTCAAGCAATTTACACTAAGGCATGGTTAGGATTGCAGGTAAAGATAATGGCTAAATGAATAGAGGTTATCACTAAATGAAGAATGGTGTGTTTTTTAACTTTAAAGGTCAGCTGTGTTGTCTGCATGAGCGCTGAATGAAAACAAAACTTGGATGTACCACCGCCGTGGAGTCTTTCAGTTTCCCACGACCTGACCTTTACTTTTTTAATGCAATGCAAAGCAGAAAGATGCCACAAAAAAAGGCAAGAAGGGGCTATTTCTGAGAATATCAGCAGGTCCAGCGAGGCGCCCTAACAAAGACAGGAAGTGAGGGTCTATGTAGAGAAACTCTATGTGAGTATGCGCTTTCTGTAACACTGTTTCTAAATAAACCTTAATCGACGCTTCTTGTTGCAATCTCCTGTTAATTATTTGCTGACCAGATCTGCAGGGAGTCAGGGATTTATTGGTCCAGCTGTAGCCGACATATAGGCTGAACTGGCCGACCCGGCACACATGTGATTTAGTGGCCGTAGATGCACGTATCTCGATATTAGTGAGATTAGGGAATTAGTTTACAGACAAAAAGACAAAGGTTGATCATCTTAAACATTCATATTAATTACACTATCGTAAGATAAGTCATTTATCTCCTTATCTTCAGTTAATGAAGCTTGTTTTGTTGTGACAGTTTCATTATATCATTGTACAAAGATAAAGATTTTTTTCTCTTATTTTTTGTTAAAAGAAACTTTCCTGTTTGTTTGTTTTTTAGATTTTATGCGCTAGACCAAGAAGATGCAAAGAGAAATCTGAAAAACATGGCGTGCGTCCCACATGCATTCCCTCCCTTTACCATAATACTCCTAAATAAAATCAAGTGCAACCAATTGCATTAAAATGTCAGAACCATGAAGACCAAGGAATACAGAAGACAGGTCAGAGAGAAGGTTGTGGAGAAGTTTAAAGTAGGTTTAGGTTAGAAAACAATATCCCAAGCTTTGAATATCTCAAGAAGTACAGATCAAATCCTCATTTTAAAAGCAAAAACTACTGAGACACAGCAATTCTACTACAGTCACCTGACCATGGCAACTCTGGAGGAGCTGCAGAGATTGACAACACAGGTTGGAGAATCTGTTGGATAACTATATAAGGTGCACTGGCTACTGTAGAAGAGTAGCACCCTGAACACACAACATTTCCACTGTGAAACATGGTGGTGGAAGCATCATGCTGTGATGGGAAGCTGACCAGAGTTAATGGGAAGATGGATGGAGCGAAACGGGACAAGAACCCTAAACATATAGCCAAAGTTACAATCAAAGGGTTTAGATCGAAGCATATTAATGTGTCAGAATGGCGTAGTCAAAGTCCAGACCTAAATTTAACTGAGAGATCTGTGGCAAAAGTTGAACATTGATGTTCACAGATGCTCTCCATTCAGTCTGTTTGAGGAGAAAAGGTAAAGATTTCAGCCTGTAGGTGAGTGAAGCAGGTAGAGACATACGCCGAACATTAGGAAAAATAGTTTTCATGTCGATTACAAACAAAAAGAGTTCTCCAGATAACAAAATAGAACCAACTTGATTATCTTGGAAAAAAACAACAGTTCACTTGTGTTTTAGAGAAACCACATAAGAGAAATACCTGTAGTTCTCCAGAACTATCACTAGAACCACTTTAATGGAAAAGAGGCCAACATAACTTTTGGTTCCTTGAAATTCCTGAAACTTTAAAGCTGCAAGGTGATTTTTCATTTAAAACTCAGAAGATTCCCAGAATATAACATATTAAACTTTTTTTTTTAAATTTACCTTTAAGTTCCTGATAAAAAGCAGTAAAAAGTTCAGTTAAATAATTAGATCTTCCACTGGGGCTGCCCAGTGGCACTGTTGCCTTGCAGCAAGAAGGTCCTGGGTTGTAATCCCAGCCTGAGGTTGTACTGTTCAGAGTTTGCATGTTCTCCCTGTGCATGTGTGGATTCTCTCCAGTCCAAAAACATGACTGTTAGGTTAATTGCTCTTAGGTATGAGTTTGTGTACATAGTCGTTTGTCCTGTGTGTCTCTATAGTTGCCCTGTGATGGACTGGCAACCTGCCAGGTTTTACCCGGCCACTCGCTCAATGACTGCTGGAGATAGACATGCCCCTCTACGATGCATGGATGGATCTTGCACTGGTCCCTGAAGTTGCAAAGACTGCATTTGGACCGAAACACTGGCTCTAGGGTCCAGTCTGGTACCCTGTGTGTTTTCACTGTACAGAGCCGTTCACGGATTCCTTTTTACATCTGACAACTATCTGGTTTGCAACTGTGAATGAAGATGTAGTCTCAACATTTACCTGCTTTTATTCAAATTCAATACCGCTCCGATTGTTTTACCCCCCAACACATTTTTCAGGATTTGATGATTTGAATTTAACCCCCGTGGTGCTCTGTGTTTATATTTAGTATCCTGCATTTCATGTATTTTACCTCTGTGGTTATTTGCATGCTGTAAGGCCATGTGCACGGCTTTTGCTTTAGCTGATAACTATCAACAGAGAGATACACCAAAAATGGATCAGTTTAAAAAAAGGAACAGGAAAAGAGTTGAGTTCCAGTCGTTTCATGTGGCTTGGTTATTTGCTTAAATTTGAAAGTTTTGACTCAAGTGTTCACAGCTACATCCGAGCGACTTTCAAACCAGTATAAGTCTTCACATTCTGAGGCCGAGATAACCGAGACGTCAAACTCCTGTCTGAGTCAGATAAGTGGAGTAAAGGTTGGATCTTTCTGTGGACCTTTCTGTATCAAACATTCAGTGTAAACACAGAAAACGATGAGTTGATTGCACCACAGCGAACAGAAATACAATGACCTTCTGAAAGTCTAAGAGAGAGAACAAGGATTTAAATCTTGAGGCCGTGAATGATCTCACTCTCTAACAATGTGAGCTGCTGCTTCCTCTTTGGCAGCCAGGCCTAGTCTGAAATAACGGTTTCATGCATCCTTAGGCCTGTTATAATAAACAATAAATTAATTAATAAATCACATGATAAATTTAAATGAGATCAACAATTTTTCCTGCCATGATCATCTCCATTTGCATCCTTGTTTGTTTTCCTTGTATGTCTCCCTCTTTCTACCAAAGAGACTAGATGAAAAAAAGGCCTATATGGTCCATATATCTGTAGTGGTAGAATAAAATGGGATGTCTTCTTTTATTCAAACTGAGTGTTTTGTTGTTAGTTTGAACTTTTTGTTTTCAAAACCCCTAACTGATAGTTTTGCCTGTGTTTCTTGCCTGAGCCAAGTGATTAATATTTTTTTGAGGGGCAATTTTGTTTACAGAGTTCATCCATTAAAAAAAATTAAATTATTGTTTTGTTTGTAAATCTTCTTTAGAAAATAAAGTTTATTGATTGTTCAGAGGGAGTTCATGCATTATTATTACATTAGTTGAATATGGTCTCAAAACTGCAATATTATTGTTTGTAGCAATAATTTCTGGGGCAATTTATCTTCCAGCAAAATGTGTTATTCTGACAGGCCTTTCAGGACTTCAGGCTACAGCTGAGGACTCATGAGGCATGTCTCGTGAACTTTTAACCTCCAAAGGTTTTAATTTAAAGGCGATGTGCAGCATAAAAACACACATTTCAAGTTAAGAAAAATGGAAATAAACTATACCATAACTGGGGTGTTAAACAAGTTCTAATTACCCATTACACCCCAGATCCTGATCCCTCCAAGATTTGGTTTCAGTTCTTTTAGCTAGCTTTATTCTATGAGCCAATCTATAGGTTTTAACGTGAATATATCTAATTCAAGCTTTATGAAAATGACGTGACAGGTGCAAGAACACAGTAAACCAACATAAAATGTCTTTTTTCTGGCAGTCCAAGTATGAATGAAAAGGTCAGAGAAGTGTTTTCTTACCTACTGTCTCCTTCATGTCTGCAGCCCTTTGCTTATGATGGAGGGTTCAATCACACCGTGCCTCTCCTTTTTGCATCCCATCAGCTCCTCGGTCCTCCTGTCGCTCCTGCAGCTCTACGGGTGTGTCTCCTCTGAGCGGAAAGTGGAAACACAGCCTACTTTCTGAGTGGGACTGTATGCAGAGGCGGGTTATTTATCTGGGAGGGAATGCTGATAAGGTTTGTTCGCTTAAAGAGACTTTATGTCGCTGTTTAACTTATTCTGTTCGACTGGTTTGATTCTGGAAGAGCTCAGGGCAAAGTTTACGCAAAGTCAACGCGGTGTGGTGGTGACAAAGCGCCACCTGCTGGATGGAATTACAACTGCAAATGTTTCGGGGCAGGTCTCCACCAACTTGGCACGTCTGGAGCAATGTTTCCCAACCCTGGTCCTCAAGGCACACTGCCCTGCATGTTTTAGATGTTTCAGTCAATTAAACTTTATTTATAAAGCGCTTTTCATACAGGAGTTGGAACTCAAAGTGCTTTACAGATTAAAATGACCCCACATAAACCATATTAACACCCCTTACCCACAGAATTAAAAGCATGATCACAGTTATACCCCCCCCCCCTCCAACTCCCATGCACACAAACACTTAAGAACAACAATAAAAAGAACATAAAAAGGACATTGGGCCAAGTGCAGATGAGTCAGGTAAGGAAAGGTAATCAACGGAGCCATCTGCACCGGCAGCCGCAGATCAATCGCAGCAGCCGAGGGACACAGGGAGTGCCCAGAGGAAGCAAGGCCAAAACCCCCACCTTGACTCAAGCACTACCTGGAGAGCACCCAGGCAGCCACAGCCGACAACCGCTCCCGAGGCAGAGGGCTCCCACAGAGGAAACACTGGCAGGAAGATTAAAATAACAGATTCAATTATAAAAATAACGGGACATATATGATAAGACTATGCACTGAAAATATAAGCAATAATCAGTTCAAAGCTAGGCTAAAAAGGTGAGTCTTGAGCCTGCTCTTAAAAACATGAACATTCTCTCCAGCCCTGAGGTCCTCTGGCAGTCTGCTCCAGAGGTGAGGACCATAATAATGGAAAGACGCCTCGCCATGAATGTGTGTCCTAATTTTAGGGATGACAAAGAGACGGCTGCCAGAGGAACACAGAGACTGCATAGGTTCATATGGTAAAAGCTGTTCTGAAAGATAAGAAGGCCCAAGACCATTAAGACACTTAAAAACGATTAAAAGAACCTTAAAATCGATCCTAAAACATACGGGGAGCTAATGCAGTGACTTTAAGACAGGTGTAATGTGTTCCTGCCTCCTGGTCTTCATCAGGACACGTGCTGCTGAATTTTGTAGAAGTTGTAAACCTGAGATACTATTTTTGGGCAGACCAGAAAGCAGGGCGTTACAGTAATCAATTCTACTGGTGATAAAAGCATGCATCAGTGTCTCCGTATTGGCCCGAGAGAGAATGCCTTCACACGCCTGCTCCAGATGATTGCTGTTCATCAAAACCTGTTAATCAGCCATCAATTGAAATCAGTTGTGCTGAAGCAGGGAGGCATCTAAAGCATGCAGGGCAGTGTGTTCTGAGGAGTACGGTTGAAAAATACTGATTTGGAGAATGAAGCATTGGTCCCTTCTTTGTAAAATAGCTCAAGCTCAGTCAGATTTGATGGAGAGCATCTACAAACAGCCATTTTAAATCCTTGCTATAGATTCTTAAACCTGCGGCTGCACAGTTGGTAGCACTGTTGCCTTGCAACAAGAAGGTCCTGGGTTTGAATCTCAGCCTGGAGTCTTTCTGCAGAAAGTTTGCATGTTCCTTACATGAATAGGTTCTCTCCGGGTGTCTGTCCTGCCTGCAGATAGGCACCAGAACCCCCACAACCCTGCAAGGATAAGCGGGTATAGACAATGGATGGATTCATAAATACATTTATGCTTTGGCTGGACTGTTCTTACACATGAAAATGATTTAATCTATAAACCATTCCATTGATGCTCTGGCTGTGTGTTTAGGGTTGTTGTCCTGCTTGTTTCATTTATTTTTTAGAACATGTTTAAAGTTTTTCATCTTTTCAAATATTAAGATATTTAGAAGAAGACATAAATCCAACAGGGGTTGTCTTGTGCAGACATAATTCCAGGAAGAACAGCCGGGATTTTTTCAGTCTGGAGCACTGATTCTGCCTTATTTGACAATAAACAAATAAACAAACAAACAAACAAGCAAATACATACATTTATACGTTAATAAATATCATTCATTAATTTGGGGGCAAATACATTTTGTGATTATTTATTTCTTTATTTATTCCTACATTAATTTATCAACGCATTTATTTATACTTTTCCTCACAACTTTTCCCCTCAAGTGTATGGTCATGAGGTGAACGTTTCTAACACTGGCCTAAACCATGATTTGTTGGCTAGGAGAATCCGTGTCAACCAATCAGCTCCACAGAAACTCACAAAGCGTTACATAAATATTGTAATTTTTCATTTGAGTAAGAAATATTTACTACTTTACTTATTTTATTATTTTAAATGTTATTTATTTATTCACAGTTTCATTTCCTCATTTATGTAGGTATTTATTCCCTCATTTATTTATTTACGGTTTTATTTATTTTGTATTATTTTCTAATTTATTTCTTCTTTTTTAATAGTCAATTTTGGCAGGATCATGAGTAAGAAATCAGTGGTTCAGAGAAGAAAACAAAAGCCCTCATTTGGCCACACTCATCTGATTCTGTTTTAAAAAATATATTTATATGTATAGTTTCAGTCAACAGATGGCGGCATCATCTCACTGAACTCATCACGTCTGGCCTATATACCTTTATTAGCCACCATCCGAAATATTTTACACATACTTTCCCCTTGGTATTTATGGGCCTACTTTACTGATTAATTATGAAGTTGAAAGAGATGTTTGTGACAAAATCATAAAAACTAACAAATACTGTTTTTTATTTAGATGAAAAAGACAGAAGAATGTTTATACAGTCTATAAAATGACCAGTGAAAAATGAGACATTTGTGAGCTGCAAAAAAATAATAAGTGTAAACATTTCCTGGTTGGTCAGTTTGTATGAACAAGCAAAGAGTCCAGAGAGTTTATTGTAAACAGCTCCCACCTTTCCATCACTGTACATAAAACACTGTACAACAGACATGTTAAAGGGAGCCTGCTAAAGCAACGAGGAAACATATATCTTTAAAAATAAAGTTTTCTTTAGAGTACGTTTGTTTAGTTCTCTTTCTGTACATTCACTCAGACACTAGGGGGCAGTAATGACTCATTTTGGTCCCGTTTCGGTTCTGGAAACAAGCGGGTTTTTACAAATGTAACTTGAATGCAGATAGAGAAATGTCCCTTTAAATGAGCATCAGTTTAAACCCAACAGAACTTCTCTGAAATGACCTAACATGGCTCACAACCATCCCCATCCATTCGACCTGACAGAGACTGAAAAATACCAGAATCCCTAAAGATTTCACAACTAAAAATTCCAGACTCAATCTTCTCGATTATTTAATTACTTTTACAACTTTCTGGACATTTAAGGACCTTTCACTTTGGGGTTTTATCATCCGCATGTTCTGTAAATCGTTAAACAACATGATGCTGAGTTTTGCTTCAAATGTATATTTAAGTGATTTTCTTGACATCTGCAACAACTTGGATGAGCTCTATTTCCCTCTCTTTGGGGCTCAGACTTGTCAAATCTGGACTAGATCATCCTACATTCAATGCAGAGTCTTTAAATCAAATTTTGTTATCTGTGATAGGTTTATTTTGCTTGTAAAAATCCCCCAAAGTTGAAATAATTCTTTGGCATCTATTTTGGAACAAGATTAGGAAGCACAGATCCAATTTAAAGCCCTACTGAAAAGAAGTGAAAGTGGGGCATTTTTATTTTTGGATGAGGGGACCATTATCTATCATTTCTGTCTGCAACTTTGAAAAAAGTCTGGTTTGATGTGGTTAACAGCAATAACAACGATAATGCTAATAGTTTTTCATACTTATCCAGGTTTTCTATCAAACTGTATCATTTTACATATTTTCCAAACTGGATAGGAGCCCTGAAATACTCCAAAACAAGCATGCCAAGTTTGTAGAGACATAACCGAGAAAACTCTAATTGCTGCAAAAGCGTCTTGAACAAATGACTAAGTCATAGGTGTGAATACTTAAAACAAACTGTATCAACGGGTGTTTGCAACAAAAATGAAGGGACATAGTACTAAAAAGCTGAAAAGGCTGTTTTTGCCTCATCAGTGTGGGGTACTTCCTGCTTTCTGATTTATTCTTGTGTTGTGTTTCTTTATATTGATTTCTCTTGGATTATTTGACAGGCTTTTCCTTTTAGTTCTAGATCCTTTGAATCTATTTCTAGCCCTTTTTGCATTCATTTTTCATCTTCCCTAAATGTATCTCTTTGCCTTCTCTCCCAGCTGCACCCTGTTTTCAATCAGCCACTTGCTACATGTTTAGTAATCAACTCCTCTGCTCAAATATATCTCAGTCAGTCAGCTTTTTGTCCGATCATCCTGTTATGCTACCAGCCTGTTTCCTTGTGCTATAATATTTTGGTTTCACTCCTGGACTTTAGTTTTGGATTTTTCTTATTTAAAGTAAACAGTTTATTTTTGTCTGCCTGCTTGCATTTCAACCATTTATGACTTTTTAAAACTGAACTTGGATAGGAAATTGAATATTGTGGCTCGCAGTCTTTAAGGTCACTGGATTGTGTATTTTTGCATAGGTGGCAATAAACCTCTCAAGGGTCAGTAGTACAAACATGAACTAAGCCTTTTTTTCCTCAAAATGATGAGCTAATACTCCCTAATATTGGATCAGTAAGTGTGCAAAATACAGACATTTTTTAATGTTTTGTTTGCTTTTGATTGTCTTAAAATGAAGCTCCTGTTAATATTTGACCCTCATTATCCTCCCAGTTATTCACATATTTCTTTGAGAGCTTGATAAGACCCTAGTTACTGACTTCTGTTATAATCCGTTGACAATTATTTAATTACCCCAGCTGCTGAGAAACTGTTCCACTACAGTTTGTTGTGTTGTTCAAGCAGAAACATTCACGAGAGTTTGAGTTTGTTGAGGGAGGCAGAGACGAATATGGAGCAACTATCGTAGCTCCTTTCATCCAGATCACAAAAGCTTTGGTCATCTCTGAATACAACGTTCTCTGCTATGTACATCTCTATATGTTTACCAGATGTCCCGTTTTGGTCAATCATTCATGCCAGTTTGCCTGAAAGTTTCCTTTTCTCCAGTTTGTTCTGTTAAAGAAGGACGATAATGATAAATTCCTCATGGAACTGCAGCACATTGTACAGTAGATTAATGATCCTTCATGCTGCATTTCGTTTGGTCTTTACAGACATTATGCTCAGATGTTCATCATGAATCCAAGTAGATGGAGTAGATCTGGCTGAGGCAGCGGTCCACACCTCCACTCTGAAAGAGGAAGCTGTCCTCTGGGCAGGGAGATGAGCAGTAATTGTTCTCGGTTTGGCCTTGCACGTCCTGTAGCAAGTCAAACCCTGGGAGAAGGAGAGAGACGGAGAACAGGAAGCTCAGCCTTTGTGTTTTGCATTTTTAGTACTGCTAAACAAAGGCCTTAACGTTCTCATATGACTGGATGGAGAAGAATCTCTTACCTGCAGAGTGAGAGGCGGATGGGTTTGGGAAGTAACTGGCAGGTTCAAAACCTCCATTGCTGACTGGGGGAACTTGCTTTCCCTCTTGATAGACACATTCTTGGAGAGCCACAGAATAGCAAACCAATGTGTTACACGGCAGCAAAACATGTTGCCTGAAGGTAAGTATTGTGTCATTACCTGGCCGCTCCTGCTGCAAGAATGCCAGCTGCTGGTGGTTGTAGGCTTTCTGGAAACCTGGCAGCCGAATGTCACCTCTTTCTGAGGAGGTGCTCACCGGCCGGAGGTCATTGGACTCGAACATGGGCGTCGATCTGTGCCTGGTGGAAAAAGATATGTTTACATTATTCCAAACATAAATATTTATATCGCCTGGACGCCTATTAAAGTACATCATCCGTCCACCCAAAGATTGTTTTCTGCTCAATTGTGATCAGGTGGCAGGGGGAAACAGATCCAAAAGTCAAACCAAGACTACTGCTCTACTCAGCGACACTCCCCAGGTCATTCAGGGAAATCCCAAAGCATTCCCAGGCCAGTCAGGTTATATAGTCCCTCCAGTGAGTTCTGGGTCTACTCCCAGTGGAATGCGCCCAGGAGGTATCCTGATCAGATGTCCGAGCCATCTCAACATACTCCTTTTGATGTGGAGAAGCAGCAGCTCTACTTCAAGCTTCCCCAGGAAGATGGAGTACCTCACCCTATAGTGCCCTTTTTCCGCTATGGTCGGCTCAGCCCGGCCCGGGTTGGGTCAGCCCGTATGTAGCGTGTTTACACTACCTTTATCTGGGCCGAGCAGACGCCTTTTGTCGGACTACCGCTGACTCAATCTGAAGCAGGGCGAGGCGACCCAACACGCCCACCTATGGACTGATTGGTCCGGTAAAGTAGTGGTAGCCATTGACTGGCCTGGCTTTGTGAGTGTGAAGTTTTGTCACAAAAAATAGTGACACATGGTTACCAGCGGAGTTCAAAATATTGCTGGGGGAAACTAAAAAAATGAAAGTGCCGTGAAGCACCACAATGGCCGGAGTGGGAAACATCGGAAAACGGGTGAACGAGTGATGACTGTTTTTTACTGGAACTAGCCTGAGATGGCAATGGAAACACAACCAGCCCATGTTCGTGTTGAGCCGAGCCGACCCTAGTGGAAAAGGGGCATAAGAGTCCAGCCACCCTACCTCAGAAAATCCCTTTGGCTGCTTGTATCCGGGATCTCATTGCTTAGATCATGATCCATATCTCATGACAATAAGTGCGGATCGGAACCTAGACCGACCGGTAAACAAAGAGCTTCGATGTTTGGCTCACATCTTTATCCACCACAACAGACCAGATCAGCGCCCGCTTTAGTGCAGACGAACCTCCAGTCCACCTGTCCTTCTACCTCTCCACATTATATATTTTGTGATAAAGAAAAACATAGAATATAACATTGGAAATTAGAAACAGCAATTTAGCATTAAACACACACAACACATGATACACAATATGGCATGAAAAACAGCAATAAAGCAATAAAGCATGAACACATATGACATTAATCGTTTACTCAAAGGCAATTCTAACAGATTAGTTTTTAGTTTTGATTTAAAAGAACTCAGTGTTTCAGCAGCTTTGCAGTTGCCAGTAAATTTGTTCCAGATCAGAGGAGCATAGAAACTGAAAGCTGCTTCTCCATGTTTGGTTCTGATTCTAGGGATGTTGAGTAGACTGGAATTATAGGACCTGAGTGGTCTGGGTGGGTTGGTATAGTGACATTAGAGCTTGAATATACTTTGGTGCTAGGCGAGTCAATGATTTATAAACTAGTAAAAGTATTTAGAAGTCTATTCTCTGAGCTACAGGGAGCCAGTGTAAGGACTTTAGAACTGGGGTGAGGTGCTCTAGTTTCCTGGTTCTAGTGAGGAACACGAGCAGCAGCGTTCTGGATCAGCTGCAGCTGTCTGATTGACTTTTTAGGCAGACCTGTGAAGACGCTGTTGCAGTAATCAATCCGACCAAAGATAAACGCATGGATGAGTTTTTCAAGCTCCCGTTGCAACATCAGTCCTTTAATCCTAGAAATGTTCTTCAGGCGATAGAAGGCTGACCTTGTTATTGCTTTTATGTGACCCTGGAGGTTCAGGTCTGAGTCCATTACTACACATAGATTTCGGGCCTGATCAGAAGTTTCTAACTTTATTAACTGAAGCTGTGTGCTGATTTTTTATCGTTCCTCTTTAGGTCCAAAAACAATTACTTCAGTTTTGTTATGTTGTAAAGACTTTGTTGTCAAGGACTTGTGTGCCCATTTCCACTATCGGACCTTCAGGATAATTTTACTGGACTTTCACAGTATGCCTCCATTTCACCGGGTCAGAACCACTTTCTGGACCAACCGAGTACCTGCCTTGGGGTATGTATTCGGAAATTGCCCGGTAGAGTCACTGTGGTTAAAGCTGCTATACTATATCTGCAAAACAAGCTAGCTTAAAACATTTTTGCTTCATGCCTCTTAACAACATTCTAATGTAGTATAGCTATAAATATTTGTGGAGATAAAAAAATGCCTTTTTTAAAGTGGTTCTGTCGCATTTGTCTAAAAACCTGAGCCAATAACATGACTCGGTCCGAAACAAATGACTGGACCATCCGGTTTTCTGTCTCACCGGACACCTCCGCATTTACGTGGCTCCTCCACTCATTATGTGCTCCCGCATTTTGCAACAGAACACCACTGGTGTGAAAAGTTCTCTGCTCAATAATGTCAGAGAAGGAGAAACAGCGGGCTGCTACCCCTTCAACTTTAGGACAAACTACCAGAGTCCCAAAAAGAAAAACATCCTTTGAAGTCACGGAAAACAAAAGACTGGTGATCAAACTGTGACTGGTGTTTTGCGCTCTCTCGTTTACTGTGGCAATGCACATTCATAATCAGGGGGGAGTGGCCTAGGGATAATAGCCGACAGGAGGGGTGAGAGTTTTGTGACTGTGTAAGCTAGCTTGTATTGCCGATTTGGTTTAGCGGCTTTACTTCATGCTGATTGGTTGTAACTCAGTGTGAAATGATATCAGCAGACATCGCCAAATAACCGGTATTTGTAAAATTGGAAGAGTCGCTCCCGAAGTAGTTTATAACACCATAGCAAACAGAAACGCAGCAACCATCAATGCTTCTTCCATTGTCAATCTCTTGTTATTCTCTGCGGCTGCGGGGGCCTTTTGGCGCTGATCGGTGGCGTCACTCAGTGTCGAAATGGTCACGATGTGCTGATGTCTTAGCAAATTCCTATAAGGCCCAATTTTGTATGGAGACACAACGACTGAGAGACCCGGAACAGCTGATTTACCCTGTCACTACTTCCCCCCTTCCAGAAATGTCCCGGAGATCCTTCTAGTGGAAACAGGCCAGCTGGCAGTTATTTCAAATACTTGATGGCAGCGTGTTACCACCAAAATCGGTGCAATAAGTTATTATGTTTAGGGGGCATTTACTTTTCCACATAGGGCCAGGTTGTTTTGGATGACCTTTTCTCGTTTAATAAATGAAATCCTTGCTTGTAAATTACATTTTGTATGTTTGCCTGTTGCATCTGTTTTATATTAAAATTTCTTTGATTTAAACCGTAATTGTATGAGAAAAAAAATCAAAAACAGAAAAAAACAAGTGATCAAATATTTTTTCACAACACAGCACATTGATTCTTTTATTCACAACAGATGTTGCTTCTTAAAATGGTGCTAAACTGAAACGCACTCCTCAAATTAAACCAACCCAGCATTTTACATGATGTAGAAAAACCATTAATCATCTTTTTTCCTAAGAAACACGTTCAATCTACACACAGCACAGCATGTAAAAAAGTGTTTTCCACCTTAGAGAGTGTAATGTAGACACCCCCTGATGATTTGTGCAGAGCTGTATCCGTTGCTGCGGAGCAGGAATGTGCTGACTGTGCACAAACACTCTGACTCAACATGGAAATAAATGAGTCAGTGCAGCCAGTTCGACAAGAAAGAAGCAGGCAGCTGGATATCACAAAGGAGATATGCAGCTGAATCCCCCCCCCCCCAGTATGGTATTTCACTCCCTTCTTTTCAAATAGCTCTCTCTCCCCACATTTCATGTGTCCTGGGACCTCTCCAGGATGATGTACTGTAGCAGATTCATCCCCAAGGAGCAGAGTGGCCTTGGTTTCTGCTAGGAGGGTTTTAGTGGCCTTCATAAACAAGCTGGGTTTTGTCAAACACACAGATGGCTTCTGGCCCAAATGCAGTCAATATTTGCATCTGACCAGCTGTTAAAAAAAAAGAAAATGTTTGGAGATTTCTTTTCATATCTACCATTTATCATCCCCAGAACCCTTTATTATGGATTTCCCATGTCAAATGCTATTACATTTAATTTAACAGCCTCTGCTTTCAGTGGAGAAACCCAATAAAAGCCTAAATTAATCAGAAGGACTTTCTGAAACCCAAACTGATATAAATCACAGATGGCTGTGGTTTCTTGAGGTAATAAAGACCAGACTTTGTATACGATTATGTAAACAAAGTACCCTTTGATATAGTGGGACTGTTAAATGCGCTGCAATGACTCTAAGCCCCAAAAATCCAACACGTCTCTGCATTCCCCTCTGTGGCCCCTGAAACTTCAGCGCTGACCTTGGCTATAAAAGTCTGCTCCACTGCTTACATTCCTGTAACGCTGCAGCAACATAGCTGAGATGTTTCAGCCACGCTGGGCTGATGTGCCGCTCTGTGGCCGGTGTGCCCCAGCCGCTCCCATGCATGAGCTTAACACGGTATGAGTCCGTGTCTGAGAGCGCCGCTGTCAGCAGGACCTCAGGAAAAACCCCCCCCTTTCTCTAACTGGAGCCAGCTGTAGTACATGCTGTGCATCTAGAAGAGGAGTGGGCAACACTTTGTTTTTAGGGGCTCATATTGACTTAGTTACAACATTTGAAAGGTAACACTTAGAAATGAATAATGGGCTCAATATGCTGTCCACTTTAATCATCTTTCAAAAATTTTAGCTCTAAAAAAGCTTTTAGCCTTATTTCCGTGACAGTAAACCCTGGCCGCCCATAATTCTTGGAAAACTGATAAAAATATATATTTTTATGTTTTTAAGATCTAATGTTTAACTTATGACAAAGACTGTAGATAGGTGCAGTGAAACGTCCCCTAACAGTTTTCTACATTCTTTCTTGCAACACTTAAATGTTTCTGGTCATTAACAAATTTCAATATCCAACCAAATAAATAATAATCTATAATAAGTACAAAAATGCAGTTTTAGAATGATGGTCCAACCTGGCCCTGTGTGAAATTGAGAAAACATGTTAAATTCCAGTTGTTCACAAAAGAACACAGAACAACATCTAAATCACTGCCAGCTTCACTCGCCTCAGTTTAGGTCTCACTTTTGCCTAAAACATCTTGATGATCCTCAAAACCTTTTAGAAAGTTTTCGGTGGACTCACGAGACAATGGTGGGGCTTTTAGGAGGGTGTGTGTGGGATTACGTTTGGTGTAAAACATCATACCAACAGCCAAACATGGTGGTGGTAGTATGATGGTCTGGGGCTGCTTTGATGCTTCAGGACCTGGATGATCAGCTGTGATTTTAGCTCTCAGCAGATAATCCTGAAGGAGAATTTATGGTTATCAGCTTGTGAACTTAAACTCAATATTACTTGGACTCTGCTTGCAGCAATCCAAAACAAACCAGCAAATCCAGTTCTACATAGGGAAGAAAACTAAAATAAAGGTTTTGGAGTGGTCTAGTCAAAGTCAGTACCTAATTCAGATTCCAATTCTGAAGCATGACTTTAAACTCTCCAGTATAGTTGAACTAAATCAATTCTGAAGACTGATGTGAAAGACTCCTTGCCAATTATTGCACTTGAACGTGACTATTTTTCATATTTACTCTGGTTGTCTTGGTTTGATCCAGAAGATTGTTTGCTGATCTGAAACATTTAAATATGTTGAAAAATTTAAACTAAAAGAAATCTGCAAGAGGGCAAATACTTTTTCAACACAAGACAAAGAAATTGCCAGAGTCCTCTCCATTCTCTCTCGGGCCAACACGGAGACATTAATGCATGCTTTTATCTCCAGTATAATTGATTACTGTAACGCCCTGCTTTCTGGTCTGCCCAGAAATAGTATCTCAGGTTTACAACTTCTACAAAATTCAGCAGCACGTGTCCTGATGAAGACCAGGAGGCAGGAACACATTACACCGGTCTATTATTAATATCTGCTTAATTGCTCTGCATGTCTTACTAGATGAAATATTAACAATGTTTTACATTACATAATTCTAAATGTTATCAGTGTTAAAATTTTATCTGTGTTTTACTATTTACTCTCATATTTATCTGCTCTTTATTTAAATTGTTTTAACTGTTTTTTTAATCTTTCTTCCAGTGTTTCCTCTGTGGGAGCCCTCTGCCTCGGGAGCGGTGGGTCGGCTGTGGCTGCCTGGGTGCTCTCCAGGGAGTGCTTGGGTGGAGGTGGGGGTCTCAGCCTTCCCTCCACTGGGCGCCCTGGGCCGGTGCCTCGGCTGTTGCTGCGGATCTGCTGCGGCCGATGCAGATGGCTCCCCTGATGGTGTTTCCTTACCTGGCTCATCTGTGCTCGGCCCAGTGCCCTATTTTACTGTAGCTTTTAAGTGTGTGCGTGCATGGGAGATGGGGGGGTGTTATGTGGGGTCATTTTAATCTGTAAAGCACTTTGAGATGCTATTTTGTTTGACAAGCGCTTTATAAATAAAGTTTGATTTGATTTGACAAGACTGTATATCCTATCTGGCTTAGGAATGTCATTTACTATATGTGGCACCTGAAATCTGTCACTGGGGAGAGATTGTGTCTCTCCTTGTTTACAGACCTGTTACTACTATGACTTGATCTCAACTGAGTGGGAGACAGTCGATGGATGATGGATGAAAACGTTCATCAACGTCCAGTCAGCTCTGCTTCTGCTTTTTATTCCATGATGTGACCCACTGCATCATTTTCTTGTTTTACTTCTTAAAAATAAAGTACTCAGGTCCTCTAATTCCAGTCTACTCAACATCCCTAGAATCAGAACCAAAGCTTTCAGTTTCTATGCTCCCCTAATCTGGAACAAACTTCCAGAAAACTGCAAAAGCTGCTGAAACACTGAGTTCTTTTAAATAAGAGCTAAAAACGTATCTGTTTACAGCTGCCTTTGAGTAATGTTTTCATGTATCATGTTTTGTGTGTGCTTTTTGTTGTTTTTACATTATATGCTTTGTAATGCCTTGATGTATCTGTGTATGCTTCTTGCTTTATTGCTGTTTTGACTTTATATGCTTTGTCTGTGTTTTACTGCTGTTTTTATCTTACCTCTTAATCATATAAAGCATCTTGAAATACCTTGTTGTTGAAAGTGTGCTTTACAAATAAAATTGCCTTGCCTTAAAATAATGATGTTCAATTAGTCCCAAACTGCAATGAAAAGTAATTGACTAAATATATGTTTATTTAAATCTTCAAATATGCCTCTTATTATGATCGTATGTTAAATAGTTACATTCTTCTTTATTAAATGATGACTAGAAATAGGAAAACATCTCATGATTAAATATTACCTAAAAATAAATTGTTTCTTTATTATTTCAATTGTTCTGAGTTACCTTTGACCAAATTTAAAAGGTTGGCAACGTTTATGTAAACTTGCACTAAAGACAAAATATTAAGACAGAGTTTAACCGGATCTCAGGTGAGCAGAAGACAGCGGATGGATGATTGATAGATTCAAGACTGTCATCCATGTCCAGTCAGCTCAACTTCGGTTTTTTATTCCATTGTGTAACTCATTGCCTAAACTGCCCCATTTTTTTAGTCCTTAAAATATTTTTTTTCCCCCTCATGGTCTAGGTTGTGCTGCTTCTTTCTTCCCCTCAACCTGTGGAATCTACTGCACTTTTATAAAAGGTAGCGAGAGAAAAACAAAAACCCTGTTCTTGTTCGGTCCAATTTTTTTTTTCCGTATTGTATGAGTTCTGTCAATAAAGATCTTTGGTTATTTTTTGGGCGGCATAAAATAAATAGGTTATTGCCAGAATATACCTGTGCTTTGTTGTTTTTTGGTAAAAATAAATGTATTCTTCTTTATAAAATTTTGACTAGAAATAATAAAATGTCTCACAAATAAATATTTACTAAAATTAAAGTGTTTTTAAATTTTTTTAGTTACCTTTTACCAAATTTAACATTCAGTGGCTTCTTTCTCTGGTCTGTGTAACATTTGTGTCGTATTACAAGTATAATGTAAAAGGTTCACATTAGAAGTCCAAAAAGTTTAATTTATCCTTCATTGGCTTTAAGATTCATTCACAAAATGTTTGTTTTAAGTGATTCAAGTTGTTTTGGGTCATTTTAGGGGATCGTCATTATCCAAGAGACCCTATCTTTCCCCTTTGGGTCGTAATTTATACATGTATGATTGGTATTTTAGAGGTTCCAATTAGCAGTTTTGCTCATCTTGCAAGCAAATGCTCACAAACCTGTAAAAAAAAGATGGAGATTTAATGTGAAATAAGCATTACCAATGAAGAGACTGAGAAAGCTAATTTTGTGTTGTAGTTGAGTAAATAGAAAAATATGCCTGTGTGTCAAACTTAGAGTCTTGTGTCACTTTGAGCTTCTGCAAAGTAAACTTCATTAGTTCTCTTTCCTTCGAGCTGCATAACAGTGTTTCTGTGTGAAGGCCATCCTGGTCTCAGCCTCCATCCCACCCTTTTTCCCCTCAACCGCAAAACATACAAACGCAGCACATCACAAACACTCACTGATGGACACGGCTCAGCACTGCCGCTGAATCCTGCGAGCACTAAAGGAGGTCGAAGTGGGTCGCTGCAGCTGGAGTAAACATCTGCCTTGCTATGAGGTCAGAGCGTGAAGCTGGCTGAGGTGCGAAGCAAAGATGATTTACTTTTACGTGTTTAATGTATCGCTAAGTTATTTGGAGGAAAAACAAGTGCTTGTCTGGTGTTGGCTTTGGCAGGTTTGTGACTACTATGGGCACCGGTCGGAATTTGACATTCGTAATCGCAAGACAGGCTGAGCTAAGCTTCAATGAATCTCTGGCTGTGTAACTTTGGAGGGAGAGGTCCTGTTTTTAGGACATATTAAAGTCAGCCCTGTCCTCTGGATTGCTACCATGTTTGCACTTAAAAAATTTGTCTCAAACACCATTGGTTTCTACCAGGGGTGTAACGGTACGGCAAAAATCTCAGTTCAGTACGCACCTTGGTTTCAATTTCACAGATCGGTACAGTCAGGAAACAAAATGGGGAAAAAAATGTTTTTTGTGTGATGACATTGTTGTAACTATCAATAAAAAAAAAGTTGTCTGGAAACTTCTCGTTAATTAAGGGAATTTATTAATGAAATAGGTCAACTTTACAGATTACGTTTCATTTATAATTTCCATCTATTCTAACGCATGCAAAAATATAGAACAAAGTTAACGTCGAGGGAAGGGGGCGTGTGTGTGCGGCTGTGTGTGTGTGTGGGAGACAGTGAGCGAATGAGGGGAGTTCAGCTCACCCCCTCAATGCGATCAATAGCCCAAAGCCTTATCAATTGGTGGGATCGGTTCACAAAGAGAGACAAAGGAAGACCCCGTGGCGATTCAACAAAGGCTAGTTTCAATTAGCAATGGTGGCTTGGACAAAACAAACGGGGATGACAGAAAAAGGGAATCGATGGAAGGCCACGCGACCTGTCTAAACAGACACGCTCCGACCGCAGCGGACAATAAAACAAGCCGGGAAATAATACAATATAATATACTGCTTCTGGTTGCAACCAAAGTAAAATAATAAAACACAAAAAGCATGCAACATTCAGGGTCGGCGTACAGCGACAGACGACCAAGAATAGATAGTGGTTAACAAGTTGACAGACTTATTTTAACCACAGAAAAATGGATATATATAAATCCTTGACCTAATTCTCCTCTACCCAGACCAAACAGACATAAATCAGGTTTATCCTACTTGGTGATGACTCTCTCCACAGTCCACGACAAAGAACGTAGAACAACTTGAAAGTGTCCAGTTTAAAGGAGCGGTCAGAAACCGAGGTCAGAAAAGCGGATGTCTGACTTTAGGCGCTGAGGGCCGGTTTTCAATAGAGCTCAGAGGCCAGCGGACTCCCTGGTTGCCCATACAGGGAAGTCTGTTTGCTCAGCCGGTTTACTTCGAAGTTTAAAAAGGGGAGTTCTTCCTGGTCCAGCAGGTTTGAACGAAAAAGGAAAAAATGCTAGCAATGGATTAAAGCGTCTCCTTGCAGGCAGCGGTGGGGAACCAAAAGACGAGGATTTCAATATTCGCGCTGCCTTTATCAACTCTGTGATGTCATCACTGCCCCCAGACCAATGAGAATGGGTTGAGGGCAGCGCAACGGATGCTGGGAGATGCAGTTCTTTCAGTGAAAGGCAATAGCCTCAACAACATTGAAAATCAAACTGTACTTGCAGTAGATTTTCCAACAAAGTGTTCTTGGATTACATAAAAATGCATATAGTAAAATTTAAAATAACATAACAGTTTAAATATTAGAAACTACAACATTTGGCTTTCTGCCAAAGTCAAGACAATCTGGGATATGAAATTAATATTTTATGCTCCTAATCTTACTTTCTGTGTCAACAGTGGTAACCAGTCCGGAGTTAAGCTGTTATCTGAGGAAACAGCTGACAGGATGTTGCATGAGTTAAACAGGTGAGGTGGGAGGGATTACAGCGCATTGGTAATCTAATAGTTTAAGCGCCGCTGCACAGTTCCTTTTTCCCAAATAGCTGCGGTTTCTAACCATGGAGTTTTTCTTGGTTTCATGTGTTCTTTTTTATTTGGCCATTCATACCCTTTTGTATGCATGAAAACAAAAGATGATTATAGATAAAAATCTTTATTTTAGTATTTAGTGCTCCCTCCGTTCAGCTTCAAGCTGCTGCAAAACAACGCAAAGGTCACTGACTAATTCCTGGAAGGAACATTTTTAACACACATTATTACAGTCAGATGTCCAGTTTGCTTCTACTTTACTGTTACGTTAAGAGAGTGGCACCAACAAGGGCAGCTAAGCGGTGGTCCTTCGGCTCTGTAACATCCGGGGTAGCCAAAAGCAACCAGCGCTAGCGGAAGTGGGTAACCAGCTAACATGAAAATGCATTGTTTTGTAACACCGAGATTACAACGTGTTCTCAAATGGAGCGCTTTGACAACGAAAGCGGAAATCCAAGCTCCTGCTCTCAATTAAAAGAGTCGCTGGTCAGAACTTCTGCTAGCAGGAGGCAGGGCTGCACTGTTTTTATTTACAGTCGAATCTGTTGCTGGCTAAAGTGCATCACGGTTATGTTTCCGTATTGAAACTCGGTACCCTCTGCACCATACCGAATCATCTTCTGTGATTATCATTCATCTTCTCTCAGTCTTTCCTGTGTGCCTTCACCCCACCAGAAATCAGCTAAAAACTGCACATGACATTCCAAGAAAATATCATGATTTAGTATTAACTAAGCTTTTAAAAATATTCTATTTCTCGACAAACTGTCATTACTGATAATGTATTGCCAATGAGTGTCTGTTTACATGGAAAGCTTCAAAAACAAAAGTTCTAAGGCCATAATCTCTACGAAATGAACAACTAAAGGTATTTAGGTGTGTATTTTTAGGGTGTTTTTACACCTATAGTTTGTTTACCTTGGTGTGCATCTATTAAGTGTGCCTACTTGTAACTTTTTCCGGTGGTTCGGTTTCTTTTCACACAGAGGAAACTCCGATCGAAACAAAACTTGTCACTAAAAACTACAATATTCAGTCTGTTTATTGGTCAGATGTGTATGAAGCGGGAGAACCAAATGTAAATACAGAAAGCAGATGCTTTGTTCTGAGCTAGTAGAAAACAGGGGGAATTTAATATTTTAATTAGTGGGTTTCTGAGTACTATTTCAGGAAAATTGATCTGAGAAGTACAATGAGATGAGCAAGCACTGAAAGTTGCATAGGGCTTTACGAAAAAGAAGCATGGCCATCGTTTATTAGTTTATTTACTCTTCCGCATCCCACATACCCGGCAGGCGTTTGGCTCAAGCTTGCAGTTTTGGGGGATAGGTTCAGGATGACGGGCTGCTTTAAGTGCAGACACAGAGGCGCTATTTTTATCTTTAGTATAAAATAGCTCTGAATCTCAACTGCCAAAACAAAATCCAATTCAGCTCAGCTGTATTAGGTTTGCAAAAGAAATCCCTGCAACTTCAAACTTTGCCAGACAACGCAAGGGCTAAGAGGTAAAACAGGCTTTTTCTTTTACTTTTTGAGATTTGAATGAACTTAAGAATTAGGGTTGACTCTGGGTGCATGATTAGATGTCATTACAGTGCTCTGTTTTCTTGGGAACATTCTAAGATAGCAGTAATGAAACGTTAAAATATTGTGACATTTATTATGTCATCCAAGATGTTTAAAACGCAGCTATTACTGCCCTCAAGTAAAACGTTCAGCATTTTCAAACAAGTAAAAATGTAGTCAGTTTGAAAGGAGAGTCAACAAACAAAATCAGTTTTGATGTTACACTCACCCATCTCTCATTGTGCCCAGGTTTGTCAGTGAAGATACTGGACTGTTGGCATCAAAGTTGCCCTCCAGACCGGGGTAACGGGAGCGACTTTCTGCAGATGGTGGCATCAACTCCGGGTTGGTGCTGTTGTGAGACGAGCTTCTGTTTGAGTAGACACCTGGAACAGAGCCGCAGATGTTTTGACATTTTTAGGGTTCAAGGTAAACAAAATTGGTTTCTAAGGTTCAGCATCAGCGGCTGGGAGTGAGACAGCAGGGGTCCCAACTGTTTGTGAAAAACCAGAAATGAAATAATATTTTGAGAACATTAAGGGTTTCGCTGAGGACTAATTCATATTCTCCAGTCTAAGTACATCTGTAAGCTTTCAATGATGCAGTTAATGGGTAATCCATGATTTAATCATTCTATTTATGTTAGATTTCAACAATGCCAGAAAATAACTTCTAACTAACGACTCAAATTAAGTCAAAAGGTATGACAATTAGCACATTAAAAGCTCAAATATTAAGCTACGTTTCGCTTACTTACTATTTTAGCTGGAATTTCTGTTACCATTATATTTTGCTTATTTTGCTTATTTTGCTCTTTTTAATTTTTCAGTTTTCATATAGGGCTATATATTTCTAGATTTCAGGCAGAAAAAATCAATGATAGATGTCAGCTCAACTTCTTTGAGCAACAGACCTGAGTACAATTGCTAAGGAAAAGCTAAAAAAAACTAATGCTATACAGATAAGCCCATTATTTTTTATACCATTGGCAGATTTAGGTTTAAAGTAATCTTTTAATTTCACCAATGTTTCTTCTGATTGAAAGCACATTTTACATTTTGGAGTGGCCTAGCCAGAGTTCTGACTTTAATTTGAGAACTGAATTGGAAGTTAGATTAGGGTGATGGCAAGGAAGACTTCCAACCTCAAAGACTTGAAGCACAAAATATCAGTGGAAGCACCTAAACACCTGGTCAGCTTTTTTGTTATTATAATGCCAACAAATAATTTTTCATATATTATCAAGAAGGGTATAAATATTTTTTGGCATACTGTTTTTTTATTTATTTAGAAAATGTAAAAGAACAACAAAAAACACATTCTTTCCAAAACTAATACTCCCCCCAACCCTTGTTTTGATATATTTTTTGAAAAAGCCTGACTCACTTCCTATCAGAAACGAATATCTTGGTTGAATGAAAATAAATGTACACCTAAATCTGCCAGGGGTATGAATATTTTTGGCTTAACTGTATTCCCATTAAAAGCAGCTTGTGTCAGTAGATAGCCCTGCCATTAAAGCACAGTGCAAACATTTCACATTGAAGTAATGAATGGGCTAGTTAGTGGGTGACTTTATACAGCAACACCAAAGATATTTTTTTTACTTGCTTGAGGTTCCTGCTGGAGTTGCATGGAAATAGTTAACGATTTTGAAGAAAGGAGCAGCCTTCAGAGCCACCTCTGCAGCTTCCATAAAGGACTGTTAATACAAAAACAACTTTTTTTCCCCTCAAGTTTATATAAAGCTCTGTCTCTATGTCATAAGCTGGATCCTAAACACTTTGAGTTCATGCAAAGTTTATGATGACTATATCTGTCCCCATAAAGCAAGCAAAAAGCATACACAATTTATTTAGAAGAAAGGTTTCTGACTCTAATGTTTGTCCATTTTTGATAAGGAGAGAGTCCTCATGGGATAGTTTCAGAATTAAACACTGACACGCTTGTTTTGCCCTGAATAAACATCGCTCGCAGTGTGCTGTTTGAGGCTTTTCCCTCAAAGTCCTCGGAGTACAACTGCAAGTAGTCTGAAGTAATAGACATGGACAGCTCTCCTGGACACATTCTCCTTTCCTTTGCCAACTCAGCCTCAGTATCCCTGACAGCTTCTTGATCCACGTTCAGCCATTGAAGGAGGGGAAAAATAGAGCTTGGCTCGAAAGCTGGTGTTGGAGGAGCTGGTGTTGGAGAAGCTGAAAGAGCGGGCGCAGTGAGGGGGGCCAGCTCGCCCGCATTCGGTGCCCGGTAATTGGACAAGGTAAACACCGGCACGATGAGCTATCATAGCAGGAATGAGACGGGAGGGAGCGGAAAAGGAGCAAATGAGGCCATGGGAGAAAATGAAAGAGACAGCTTAAACAGCCCAGGTGTTTGGGTAGTTACAATATCTCTTTGTTGGAGGGTAAACACAGACATTTGCTACTGTTTCATACCTGTGAATTCATCTAAAGCTGGTAGAGGCGAGCTGTTTTCCTGGTGGGAACAGGCTGAGCTGTGGAGATGCTGCCTCGCCAAACAATCACTCAAAATGTCCGATTCCAACACGGTATGCACATGAGCCTGCAAGTAAGACAAAACACAGATGTTCGTCCTTAAATGTGGAGTTGTGCTTTTATGTTGCATGTGAAGGAATGAGAATAATTACAGTTTGCTTTACCATATTATAGCCACGTTATAGCCACAAATATCAGTGTATTTTATATAATAAATATCCTTGTGACTAATTGTGAAACGAAAGGAAGATTCTACTTGGGTCTATTGTTTTTGTTTTTTACAAATAGAAATCTGAAAAAAATGTGATTTATACATCTAGACTAAAAAGTGTTAGTAATAGGAAGGAGGGTGTTTTTGGGAATGCTTGTTTAAAAAAAATCTTGCTACAGATTTCCAATTGGATTTAAGTTTGGACTTTGACTGGGTCATTCCAACACAAAAAAATGTGTTGGGCTAAATCAGGGGTGTCAAATTCCAGTCCTTGAGGGCCAGTTTCCTGTGACTGGTAGATGTGTATCTGCTTCAATACATCTGTTTTAAGTAATTAGATACTAACAGAACTATGTAAAAACAAATGCCATTCTAAGTAGGTAATCTTCTGGAGCAGGGATGCCTCTAAAAGTAACAGAAAGCTAACCCTTATGAGGTAGAGTTCCAGACAGTCAAGTTTTTTTACCACGGACCTCTAGGCTGCTTCTCCTTGCCCGGCCTGTCAGTTTAAGCGGCCGACCGTGTCTTGGTAGGTCTGCAGTTGTGCCATGCTCTTTCCATTTTCAGATGATGGATTGAACAGCAGCTCTTAAAGATGTTCAAAGCTTGGGATATTGTTTTAAGTCTTTAAACCTCTCCACAACATCCTCGCTGACCTGCCTGCTGTGTACCTTGGTCTTCATGATGCTGTTTGTTCACGGATGCTCTTCAGCAAACCTCTGAGGTCTTTACAGAGCAGCTGGATTTACACTGTGATTAAACTACACACAGCTGGACTACATTTACGTATTTGGGTACTTCTGAAGATAAATGGTTGCAATGGGATTTATTTTGGAGCATCAGAGTAGAGGGGGCTGGATAGGAACGCTCATCACACTTTCTAGACTTTTACTTGAGGAAAGCTTTGGTCACAATTTTGACCAATTACATAAAAACCTCTTGAAATACAAATGAAATTAAAGTTACTTGAAATAAGTTTGTTCCCATGCAGCTCCATTTTGAAAGGACTAACTTTGATTACATACAGTAGATCAATAGAAATCACATTTATTTTTGTGTTCTACTGTCAATTTCTTTTCAAGTATATGAGGTCTGGTTCTTGTTTCATGTTGTGCTTCAGCCTCATGAGGAACAAAATCCAGAAATCTTGTCAAGCAAGTCATTCCAAGATGTTTAAATAAATAAAAGCAGGACAATTTACTTTATTATCCTCCGTTAACAGAACATCCCTGAGGACTTTCTAAAACATTAACTGACAGAGGAAGCTCTCAGCGACTGCCAAAGAGCTGAGCATGTATAATCAGCGAAGAAAATTTGCCCAAATCAATGTTTATGAAGATGCAAACTTCAATAGCTCGGTCACATAAGCTTTAGGAATATTCTATCCGTAGGGAGTTTTTAAAGTGAATGTTTTTGGAGTGTGTGTTTCTAAGTTTTATTTAGCCCCAGAGGGTTTACTGCATCGCAGGGTGTGTTGGCTTTGTCATAACACTGAAGCACATGTTGTTCCGTTTAAACCAATAAGGCATCTGAAAACACACCAAACACAGTGTCACTCATGGTCCACAGAAAACAAACAAGGCCCAGATAACAGAACAATAGCCCCACTGTTCTGACTTCCAGTGAGTTTGTGTAATAGTCTTGCTGTATTTCATCCTACTGAATAATAAACATGTTCATTTTTTCCCTCGTGATGTTGATCTCCATCTCCTCAGCTCAGAACAAAATCAGACCTATAGCCTTGTATTCTCTAAATAGGTTTTTTTTTCCCTTAACGCTAGTTAAAAGCAAAATAATTTTTGGGAAAAGAAATGATTATTTTTAAGCCCTGAGATTTAAAGAGAAGCTGCCCTCAGAAGCTAAATGCTGGAATTTTACCAGCTAATGTCGCATTCAATTCAATTCAATTCAATTCAAAAATACTTTATTGATCCCAGAGGGAAATTAAGTGTTGTTGTAGCTCATATAATTAATTCTTTAAGGAGTTGTTGTAGATGATGATGGCTGTGGGCAGGAAGGATTTCCTGTAGCGGTCTGTATTGCAGCGAAACTGAAGAAGCCTCCGACTGAAGACACTCTGTTGTTGTATGACTGTCTCATGAAGAGGATGCTCAGGGTTGTCCATAATTTTTTGGATTTTATGAAGAATCCTTCTTTGCATTATCATCTCCAGATATTCCACAGTTGTCCCAAGAACAGAACCAGCCTTCTTTATCAGGTTGTTGAGCCTATTTAAGTCCCTGGCTCTGATGCTGCTACCCCAACAGATGACGGCTGAAGAGATTACACTCTCCACAACAGACTTGTAGACATTCACACCGTCCAAAGCGTCAACGCCAAGAGCGGCAAGATTACATGTTAAGTCTATGGTAGAGGCTGTCAGAAGGCCGTCAGAGTCTCAGTGGCGCTTTATGCGCTTTGGCCGCGTCAACTTTTCACACTTTTGCCGCTTTTCAAGCTTCAAAGCGGCAAAAGTGAGAAACACAGAAGTTCAGCTAGCTGAACTTTCAGGCGTCGTCCCCTGAGCGTCAACCAATCAGAGCATCTCCCTGTAGTGATGTCGCTACAGTGAGACGCTCTGATTGGTTGGGCGGGCTTTGCAAGCTTTGCAAGCGTCAGGCGTAAAAATGTACAGGCGTCAAACTACTCGCTTTGTGAGCGCTGTTTGACGCTCATAAAGCGTGCGGTGTGAACGGGGCATAACAGTCAGAAAACAAAGTATCCCGTTTTCTGATTTGATCTGTTCATGGTCAGGTCCAGCAGCCCAGTATTTAAATCAGCTATTCTCATTTGGATGATAAAGTTAGTTTTCGCTGAATGTTTTTGCAGCCAAAAGATTTGGATAGTGCAAGACTAAGAAATAAAAATAAATATTTGTCTTAATGCCAGATTTATAAACATTTCAATCTTAAAGGATGGATGGATGGATGGATGGATGGATGGATGGATGGATGGATGGATGGATGGATGGATGGATGGATGGATGGATGGATGGATGGATGGATGGATGGATGGATGGACTGAGAAACAAAAGGATGCGTGTACAAAAAATAATTTCTTCAGCGTTCGAAAACAGATTTTGCTGTTAAGGCAACACAACTGCTGTCATGATTTAAACAGGCATCTAAACATTTGTAAACCTGTGATCACCATTAATCTCTACAGAGGTTTTAGTAAAGATGTGTGTTTCTCATGTGGATGATCAGATAAGTAAAGTGGGGATAACTGTGAGTACCTTGACCTCCCTCTCCTGCAGGCCTTTGGCAGAGTGAGCTTTAACGTGCTTCCTTAACGAGCTGGGATCTGTGTAACGCTTGGTACATCCAGGGATCTGACAGGCGTACGGCTTCTGTCAACAAAAACACAAGGAAAACTCAGAAAACTACAACAGGACTCCTTGTTTTACATGATAAGACTGCTTTACATGCTACTTTATCTTGTAGTTAGTTGGTCTTCCATGTTTCATGTAGCCTAGACTATTCTATGAACTGTGAAGCATGCTAAACATGTCAACTCATTATAATGCCAAACATATATGTTTATTAAGTGCATTACAGATTAAATGTCCAGCTGAGCCACGTCCACAAAGGTTTAGGGCAAATATAAAAAACTTTGTGCAGACTTCATTGAGAAACGAAATACTAGTTATTTCATTTGAGCAGCTTATTTACCTTTCATCTGAAAGCTTAAAGTGGGAAAAACAAGAAAAGAATTCAGAAGCAATCAGAAAGTGTGCAAACGTGCAACAAGTAATTTATTGCAAGCAAAAATGATTGAATTTTAAAACTACATTTATGTGTTCATAAGTGGTAAAATAAAGCAGAAATCAATGTATTTAGTGTAACATAAACAATGGAAATTACAATAAACAAAAAGAAACAGACTGAAGTGGTTTTAAATGGACAAACCACTCAAATCTGGACAAAAACTTAAATCTGTTTGATTTAAAAGCCAGCAGTCAGTTACATTTACTCACCAATAGGGCTGCACAATATATCGCAACTACAGTGGCTTGCAAAAGTATTCGGCCCCCTTGAACTTTTCCACATTTTGTCACATTACAGCCACAAACATGAATCAATTTTATTGGAATTCCGCGTGAAAGACCAATACAAAGTGGTGTACACATGAGAAGTGGAACAAAAATCATACATGATTCCAAACAGATTTTACAAATAAATAACTGAAAAGTGGGGTGTGCGTACTTATTCAGCCCCCTGAGTCAATACTTTGTAGAACCACCTTTTGCTGCAATTCCAGCTGCCAGTCTTTTAGGGTATGTCTCTACCAGCTTTGCACATCTAGAGACTGAAATTCTTGCCCATTCTTCTTTGCAAAACAGCTCCAGCTCAGCCAGATTAGATGGACAGCGTTTGTGAACAGCAGCTTTCAGATCTTGCCACAGATTCTCGATTGGATTTAGATCTGGACTTTGACTAGGCCATTCTAACACATGGATATGTTTTGTTTTAAACCATTCCATTGTTGCCCTGGCTTTATGTTTAGGGTCGTTGTCCTGCTGGAAGGTGAACCTTCGCCCCAATCTCAAGTCTTTTGCAGACTCCAAGAGGTTTTCTTCCAAGATTGCCCTGTATTTGGCTCCATCCATCTTCCCATCAACTCTGACCAGCTTCCCTGTCCCTGCTGAAGAGAAGCACCCCCAGAGCATGATGCTGCCACCACCATATTTGACAGTGGGGATGGTGTGTTCAGAGTGATGTGCAGTGTTAGTTTTCCGCCACACATAGCGTTTTCCATTTTGGTCTCATCTGACCAGAGCACCTTCTTCCACATGTTTGCTGTGTCCCCCACATGGCTTGTGGCAAACTGCAAACGGGACTTCTTTTGGTTTTCCTTTAACAATGGCTTTCTTCTTGCCACTCTTCCATAAAGGCCAACTTTGTGCAGTGCACCACTAATAGTTGTCCTGTGGACAGATTCCCCCACCTGAGCTGTAGATCTCTGCAGCTCGTCCAGAGTCACCATGGGCCTCTTGGCTGCATTTCTGAATGATCGCTTGAACAGCGCTCCGTGGGATGTTCAAGGCTTGGGAAATCTTTTTCTAGCCTAGCCTGCTTTAAATTTCTCAGTAACTTTATCCCTGACCTGTCTGGTGTGTTCTTTGGACTTCATGCTGTTGTTGCTCCCAACATTCTCTTAGACAACCTCTGAGGCCGTCACAGGGCAGCTGTATTTGTACTGACATTAGATTACACAACGGTGCACTCTATTTAGTCATTAGCACTCATCAGGCAATGTCTATGGGCAACTGACTGCACTCAGACCAAAGGGGGCTGAATAAGTACGCACACCCCACTTTTCAGTTATTTATTTGTAAAAAAATGTTTGGAATCATGTATGATTTTCGTTCCACTTCTCACGTGTACACCACTTTGTATTGGTCTTTCACGTGGAATTCCAATAAAATTGATTCATGCTTGTGGCTGTAATGTGACAAAATGTGGAAAAGTTCCAGCCACTGTATATCATCTCAATATCAGTGTGTAAATGAATGATAATTAAAAATGTCAGCAGATAAAAAAGAAAGGAATAATAATCGAAAATTAGAGATACAATCTTCATATTCAGTTTGAAAAGGAACATTAATACTGTAGATCCAACAGGTCAATAATCCTTAAATTACATCAAAAGTAGTTTTGGAGAGAATAAAGCAAGACAACCCCTTACTCTAACTCTTAAGAGTCTTCAGTTATTTAGGCATATAAAGAAATATGGCCATATATTTAAGATATTTACAGATTATACATATGGGGTTATAAGACTTTATTCATTTAATACATTATTTTATTATTTGTTTATTCATTTAGCTTGATTTATACTAATCAAAGTCAAATCACATCTTACTTTTTTCAGGGACTAAAACAATTAAATGATTGTGTTTTTTATCTTGCAACATAAATGCACGAATGCAACACAAGTAGGGAATCTAGAAATAAAGATGATGGGCAAATTAGCTATACAACAAAACCTTACATTCCCTGAGAGATGGATGGATGGATGGATGGATATAATAAAGCAAGATAACAGGACAAAAGGTGGAAAAAAGTCACAATTAACATCAGCAAAATGATCATGTTCACATGTCAGCTTTTTCTACTTGAAGATGTGGAAATATAGAGAATAATTACAGCCATAAAATGCTGTGTTATATGAAATGTTGCAGAAACCCGAGGAAGACGTTTTAATACTCCTGCAAAACTCAGAATAAGCCAAATTTTTCAGGCTTTATGAGGAGCAGTCTTTTATTTATATTACATTTATGTCTGCGCTTAAATTACAGGGAATAACAACCCCTTCACCCTACAATTACACCAGCACAATTCAAGTTGTTTTATTAAACTTAAATAAATAAAAAACATTTTCAAGGGTTGTAATGTTACATTCAGCAATTACTTACATGCAGACATTCCTTTTCTGGGCCTCCAAAATGGCGCCAGAAGTGTCTGATTCTTGATTTGTGACGCAACCGAGAGACCGCCATTGGCCAGCATGAAACCACAAGAGGGAGAGACTAACTTTCTGGTCCTGCTGTAATAACAACAGAGTGCGACATCTCATCCGTGTAATAAGAGCACTGATTCGCTGGATTACAGCTAAATCCTCATTGCTTGTCAGCAGGAGTAAAAATAACTGCGGGCTTTAGGAGTAAATCCAACGAAAGTCTGCAGTTCAACTGTTCCACTGAACTGTGACTGTATATCAGGCAGAAAGGGGAGTAAGAGGAGCAATGGCTCTTTAATTTAAACTGGCTTTATATGTGTGTGTCCGCACATATGTGTAGGCACTCACAACTAATTCAATTATCATTAAGAAAATATCTGAAGCTATAAAACAAAGTTATGTGTAAAAGCATATATATTAAAGCGCTTTGTATGGAGTCAAAAGCTACAGGTTTCTGTCTTCTACACATATGGTGAGATAGAGATATTTATAGAGCATTTTTTTAAATAGTTAGTTAATTAGGTGGCAGACCAGTTTATCAGATGAGTGCTTGTTTTAACTGACCGTGTCCAGGTGGGTGCGCTGGTGTTTGGCTCGGTCACTGGAGTTGCTGAAGGCTTTTAGGCACCCTGGGTGTTGGCAGATGTATGGTTTTTCTCCTGTATGGCTCCTCAAGTGGATCTTCAGGTTCTCCAGCCGTGAAAATGCCTTGGAGCAGCCTTCAAACTAAAAAAAACAAACAACCCCCCCCCCCCAAAAAAGGTGAGGAAAGAAACATAGATGATTATATTTTAATATCCGTCATACTATTGTGGATCTTCCTGGACATGACACAATAGGATAGTGTATGCTCCAACATCATCTTTCTATATATTTGACAAACTAGCATACGACATTTACTCACATCAGCATGCTGTATGGTTGAAACTCAAAGTGTAGCTGACAGTACAACCTACTTTCTGATAAATTTGTCAAACGATTATCTGATTGATTTAGCATTTATACAGTATTGAAATTCTATTCCTAGATGACCAGTTAAATCTTAAAAAGGAAAGTTAAAAAAGCAGTGTCCTGACAAATATACTGTACCCCAACTGGACAAAGCTAAACAATGTGATTTTCACACTCTTGATCCTAATAAACAGGCAGTATTATAAGCAGTAGCGCATCAAAAGACAATAAATAAATAGCCTCATTCTACAACAGTATTTGTTGTTTTACATATTGTGCTTCAAATAAAAGTAGCTTGATATTACATCCACAATCTTGGTTAAAAACAAAAGCTACAGTGTACCAACTAACACAGAAGAATCACGCTCCTTATATTGGACAGAACGTTCCTATAACCAAAAGGAAAACTGAACCATGGTATTATCACAAAAAATAAAAACAGACATTTCTAAAAAGTTCTTACTATTGTTATTCAGAGCAAGCCAACAAAGTTATTACATTAGTACCACTTCAGGTAAAATAATGTTGATAAATTTATTGTTATTGGAAATTTTCGATATCTCCATGCTTCATATACTTTTTGTGGCACCACCTCACAATCCTTTTTTCTCTCTTTATACTTTATTTGCTATAAATGCATGTACAAATTGTTCCTTTTCTATTAATTTATTGCCTCTAAAGTTTATTTTTATAGTTTGTATGATGTGAGCGTGTGAAAACCAAAGTCAAATTCATTGTTTGTGCATACAATCTTGGTCAATACGGGAGATTCTGATAAAATCTTTTTATATATTTTAACTTAATTTATTATCAAATTGGGCCTAAAAAAACAGAAATCATCAAATCTAAACAAAAAATTACAATTTGTAATAAAAACCACAAATGTGCCCGATGCACTGTTTTGTAACTTGACAAAGTAAACATAGGTCGCAAATATTAATATATGAAAGCAAAACTAATACAACACATAAAAACATGAACAAATATTAACCATAAATACCTTTATATTTATAGGTATTTCTTTAATCTTGCAAGCTATATTTCCCCCTATTGACATTTAACACTGCTGTTATGCCCCAGAACTTGAAGTTTTGCTAAGTTTTTTATTAAGTCTTCTTGATGCAAATTTATCTCTTCCATATTTATAGAAAAACATGATTTTTTCCCTTTAGTTTCTATACAATCCTGTTTGTCATCATTAAAGAAAGTCAAAGCACATAAAAAGGTATATGTCATGCTAATCACAAAGGCAAAATTTAAATAGAAATGACATAAAATAAAAACTTTACTATATGATCCTAGTTTTATAATGTAAAAACAACAATCATTAATCTTTCTGTATTTTTAGGAAATCTCATTTTTAAAATTAAAACTTATTTATGCTAAAGAAAGCCATACTAAAGAAGAAATTATTCACAATTCAAACGCATTTTTGTTTTGCCCCAAATAGTAAATAAACCAATGATGTGGTTGACTGTTCTTACTGAACTCTTTGTTTGGGCTAAATCCAGACAAGAAGCAAACATCACCATAAGTAGCTAATTTTTCATAGTTAAGGTTATAATGAAGAACTTTGTTAAGATGACATGAAAATTAAATGCCACAGTGTATTTGCTTTTGAAAACCACTCATAATTTCTTGGAATAGGGGCTTCACACCTCTTCAAGGTGTGAGTCTAAGGGCAGGAAGAACAGCTTTCATCTAAACTGTTTTCCTTCCAAACATTCACTCCAGGCTTTATTAGTTCTAACTAATGACTCTGTAAATGTCACTCACCTCATTTATTTTAGTAAGCCTCTACATAAAAAAATATCCCACTACATCATGATGATTAATTAACACAAGGCTTGAAACCACCTCAATATAAAATACAGTTCAGACCACATGTAAACAGATGAAATCCTGCAAAACTTCCACATTCAAGAAGCTGCCGATTTGAAGCTCCCAAGCTGTAAAAACAAACGTGACTTTAACTCATAAATTAACACGGAAAAATGTTATGTTAAATTTCAATAATTATATAAAAAAAGAAAAAACAATTTGTTTGAATTGATGCTTGAGGGGTGCAAAACAAACATTTAGAAATGTATTTGCAGGACTGCATTTTCCAATATATTGAGTATTTCCCTAAATACAACAACAAAATAAACTGTTCTGTTATGACAAAAAATAAAAAAAATAAAAACATGAAAACATCTTGACTTTTCTACACTTTCTGCTTCTTCTCATGATGTCTCTTCCTTATAAATCCAGATACACAGATGTGATGCAAATAGTCAAAGGATGGCTTATACACACATTAAAGACACCTTGATGTTTAAGTTTGAGCTAAGACAGGCACTAAATGTATTCCTATTTAGAAAATCAATTCAGTTTATTTTTAAGTGCCAGTTCACAATAAATATCATCTGAAGGCATTTTACAAAAAAAAACTTAAATTCATTCATATACAGACAGATTCAAGTAATTAGGCTATGCGGTCAAGTTTAGTTTATTATTGAAATTGGTAAAATAAAAATAAAAAACAAATTAATCCAAGGAAACCCAGAAATCACCCCTCCTGGACGAAAATGTCATGACAATGGATTGTCAATTGCACTGAGCTGTTAACTTTGCAGCAATCTCTCCTGCTGAGTACACATGACTCCCCTTCGCAAATGATGAAGACCTTGTTTTACCATGCACTGGTGGACTGATCAGTGTGAGGTGACCACACAGAGGCTCTGAAGCCTCTGCTTCTATGTTTATGAGGCCTCCCATTGTGGCAATTGCTGCTACCACTGCTACAACACTCGATGCACATTATAAGAAACCATCGTTAGCTCATTACAGGGCTTTGACACAGGCTTTGGTGCCTTTTCCAGACTCAAATTTCCAGAGATCTCACTCATTCTTAGCCCAATTTTTTAAAGAATTAACACAAACATTAACAGTAGATTTATGGGAGATACTTCTACAGTAATCAGGATGGATGGACAGACAAATGGATGGATCCATGGACAGACGGACGGACGGACGGACAGATGGATTTACTTTTTGCATACTAACTTGATGTTGAAAAACACTGCAGAGGAGCTCTGTGTTTACAATAGTTTTGCCCAAACCAGTCGGGGGAAATCTTATGCTAGTCAAACAAAAACTGGATCCCAATTCATCCGAGATGACCTCACCAACACCTTTCATTCATTCATTCATTCATTCAGTGTGAGCTTTGACAGCATAACATTGCCATAATCCTTTATTGTGTTTTTGAACACACTATAACATTATTTGATTAAAGAGCAGAATAACCAAGCAGTTAAAGAAATTCTTACATCAGGAATAGTTGATTTTGCTTTAAGCTTTGGTATTTTCTTACTTCGTACAATTCATAATTCCAAGACTACTGTGTTTTATTACTTCACTTTTTAACGAGTCCCAATCTTTAAACAAAGTGTTATCTTTCTCGAGGCTTAAGCTCCAAAGGTTCTGGATAAATGCAGAGAAAGATTTGAGTTAAAATACAGGTGCTTTCCCAAAAAATTTTATATAATGGAAAAGTTTATTTATTTCCATAATTCCATTCAAAACGTTAAACTTCCACTGATTATAGATTCAGGGCCCACAACTTCAACGATTTCAAGTTGTGTATCTGCACATAATTTGGCTTCCAGCTCATAAAACCCACGAAAACAAGAATTCAAAAAATTTGAAGAAATCGGCCCAAATTTTACAGGGAATGAATGTTTTAAACTGAGTGTCACACACTACTCATCTACTAAACTCAAAACACCTGCACATGTGTTCCCAGGTGTCGTTAAATTGTCTCACTTTGGCACAATTGTCTTGGTTAGGTTCAATATGGGGAAGACTGCAGGCTTGACAACTGGGCAGAACACCATCACTGATATCCTCCATAGGATGGGTAAGCCACAAAAGTTCATTGCTAAGGAGGCTGGCTGTTCACAGAGTACTCAGTCCAAGCATATCAATGGAAAGTCTAGTGGAAGGGCAAAATGTGGCAGGAGAATAGGAGAAGATACTGGTTCCTCGGGTCAAACCACTTCTGGGCCTGAGCCAATATAGGAAGCGTCTCAACTGGGCCAAGGAGAAGAAGGACTGGACTGTTGGCCAGTGGTCCAAGGTCCTGTTTTCCGATGAAAGTAAAGTGTGCCTTTCATTTGGGAATCAAGGTCCAGGGGTTTGGAGGAAGACGGGTGAGGAACAGAACCCAAGCTGCTTGAGGTCCAGTGTGAAATATCAGTCATGATTTGAGGTGTAATGTCCGGTGCAGGTGTTGGTAAACTCTTCTTTCTTAAATCCAAGGTCACTGCATCAGCCTACCAGAATGTTTTAGAGGACTTCATGATTCCTTCTGCTGAGGATCTGTATAGAGATGCAGGTTTCATCTTCCAGCAGGACCTGGTCCCTGCCCATACCACCAGAAGCAGCAAAACCTGGTTTGATGCCCATGCCATCACAGTGCTTGACTGGCCAGCCAACTCGCCGGACCTAAACCCCGTTGAGAATCGATGGCGTTTTCAAGAGGAAAATGAGGGGCACCAGACCCAAAAACAAAGAACAGCTGACAGCAAGCATCAAGGAAATCGGGGTCTCCATAACTTCCAGGCAATGCCACAGGCTGATTGCCTCAATGCCGCGGTGCATCGAGGCTCTGATTAAGGCAAAGGGATTCCCTACCAAGTAAAGTACCATATTTTTTATTGATTTTATGTGATCCTAATTGTTTTCTTTTTTTTCTGTAAAATCTGAGAAGTAAATGCTGATTTCTTCACAGTATTCTAATTTTTTGTATTCCTGTTTTCGTGGGTCTTATGAGCTGGAAGCCCAAATAATGTACAAACAAACAACTAAATAAATCTATGGAAGCTTAACTTTTTGAATGGAGTTTTGTAAATAAATAAACTTTTCCATGATATTCAAATTTTTTGGAAAGGGTCTGTACATGCCCTGACGGTTTGAGGAGTGAGCAATCTTTGCCGGCCACAGAAATATAAAATCACTTCAAAGATACTTCTTGCTAATAGGATAATTGTTGGTGTACCCAAACAGTAATCTCACTATAGTCCAATAAATCATGACAGGAGAGTTGCGGATTTAAAAACTCTTTGGGGACTCGTGTTTACAGCCTGAATAACACCTGCCGACGTTACAGGCTGGTAAATACTTCAGAATAAGTTAATAAACACAGACCGCATTCATGTTAGATATTCATTTTCCACTGCAGCACCAGCACTGACTTCATGTCCGAGTCAGAGCGCTTTATTAAAACAAAATTACGTTATTCATCTAGCTCAAGTGTGACCGGTGACTAATTTCTGGTGTTGATGTTGATTTAATATTAATCCAGAGTAATACATTTATGAGCGGGCAGCAGGGCAGGACACAGTAATGAAGGGATCCAGTTAAATAGGAAGCGTGTGAAACCTTTTAAATGAATTATTAATCAGAGTTTTTGGGGCTGATGACAGAGGGGAATAACAGAGGGTTAGTCTCTCTCAGAGATGTGGATTTGGCTCCAAAGAGAATGTCGTCCTGGTGCAGATGTGACCAGCTGAGTATGACTGATGATATGAGTGATGAAGAGCGACACAGCTATGGGCTCTGAGGGGATGGCAAAGGAGAAACCTTACACGTACGTTTTCAAAAAAAAAAAGATGCGGTCTGCTTTACTCTTACTCTTAGAGTGCTTTTTGAAAAGTGTCAAAACACTGAAGCTGAACACTGACAATAAAGCTGAGAGTATGCATGGGCCTGGTTACACCTGATTATGTTTTTGTTTTTTGTTTTTATCTGTACAGTAAATAAAACATGAGATGCCAGAGAAAGTTTTTACCGTTGCGTAGAGCATAGATTAAAACAACCCAACCCCTCTCCCAGTTGTTGCTGCAAACTGCCAGTTACCTGATGTGGAAATTGAATGATGACTTCCAATCATTTTTACCAAAACTACATCTGGCAACCTAAATTCAATTAAAATACCTAATTCATCCCAAAGGGAAATAAAATTTTGTCGTAACTCATATCATCCAAGTATCTTCAAAGATTCGTTGTTGATTTGTGATGTATGACGGTCCCACGCCTGACATGACATGCAAACAGCTCAATATCCAGGCAGCATAGACGATATTCCACAGGAACATGTCCTGGATGACACAGTCTGTTGTTGCCAAGAACTGCTAATCCACCTTGTTTGCTTTTGCTGCTCCTCTTTAAATCTCTGTCTGGCCGTACGGTTAGAAAGCCGGGTGGAGAGAGAGACGTTGGAGTTGGGGATATGATCCAGTTTAGGAGCAGTTGCAAAAATTATTGCTATTTTGCTTTTTAAATGAAAGAAATCGTTTTATATATGTTAACATTTTTGTCGAAACACTATGATACTGCGAAACTGTAGTGTTTTTAGTTACGTTTATGATACCGTGAGAATTTCATATCTGCCCTTTGTCTAAGAGAGAATAGCAATGTTTGGGTAAGTTTATCAAAATAAACATAATCTGAAATCCTTTTAACAGGAGCTTTTTGATTAATACCTTGAACATTAATCTAGTAAGCTAACTATTAGGCGGAATAATAAGTAAATTCAGGAGGAATATGTTGTCTAAACTTCAATGATCAAAAAAGACAACAGCAAATTTGTTGATTATCAGTCTTGATTGTGGCAAAGCGTACAAAAACACAAGAAAAAACCAACATCGATCTGGTGCAGGAAAAGCTGCATACCGTAATATTGCAGGGATATTATAATAGGGATTGTTCTGACTTGGTCAAAATGAGGGCTTTCTTTTGAGTTATCAGGAGTACGTACCTTATCTGTGACAGATGAATGTCCAACAAGCTTTTAGAGTACCCCATGTAAAAGATTCAATATTGATGTGTCTAATGTTTTTAACGTGATTTTTCCTTTCTGTAACATGCTAAAAGACATATTCATGATATTACTGGCATTTACATGTGAGCCCCAAACTATATATGGCCATGGCAGATTTAGATTCAAAATAATTTTAATTCAATCAAAAAGTTTGTTTATGATACAGAATAAATCCCCCAAAAGACAACAAATTTAAGTGAAAGGAGTATTCATTTAAAAATAATTTAACTTTCAGTCAGAAGAAACATGTTGGTCAAATAAAAAGATTACTTATATTTTCAGCTTAACTGTACATATGCAGTTTCAAAATAAAATAAACCAATGAACGGTTTAAAGGAACTTGTGTTAGTTCAAAGCAAGACTAGTTCCAAGGCCAAGTTTAGCCATTTTGAAACAGCATAAATCCTAAAAAGATCTAATATTTTTAGTTTATTAACTTTTACCAATGTAGATCTAATTTTTAACAGGTAGTTACATAGAAGAATACAGTTATTTACAATAATAAAAATAATTTTATATTCAATAGGGTAACCTGTGAGACACCAGGACCCCAAATGTCTCAAGTGAGAACTTTTTAAAAACTTTTTTTATTTATTCATATGGGTGAGATAACAAACTAGGCTAGTTATTATTTATTATTACTTGATACTGTCATTTTAATTTCTTTTTTACATTTAACAGTTCAATTTGTACTTCTGTTTGGAAATCTATACAAATGAAAACAATCCCAACTGTTTTTGCTTTATTTTTGAAAAAGCATGAATAAATATGAAAGGTAAAAATAGAGAACAATATTGTAAATGAAAAAAACAACAACATAAAAACACCCACTTTTTGATGGTCGAATTTCTGAAGTGATAAAGGGGAAGCAGGCTATTACTATAAGTTTTGGTACTTCTAGTTTAAACACATGCTTGTGTAACAAAGGTCCATGTGCAAACATATACAAGAGAGTTTAGCCAACAGGAGGATGTGACTGGCATTTAAATTAGCACAAAATGTAAAACCCAACACAAAAATTATTTAAAAACAAACTCCAAACTAAGTGCATGATATAACATCACAAACAAATCATCTCTTAAAATTGCCATAATCAGCTAAAACACCCGCAGACCAGCAGCGTCTCTTGGAAAGTATTGAGAAGTGTTTTTAGACAGAAGGAGAAAATAAATACTAATAAAAATATAGCACCAATGTAAAAGTACTTGTTTCACAATTTATTTATTTTTTGCAGCGTGATTTGCATCGAGCCTAGTGTTTCATTGACAGGATGACGACGCTATGATACCCTGCATGAACAGAAGAATATCCCTACTGTCTTTATGTCCTTAAAATTGTTCAAACTTCAAACACAACATCATGATGGTCGCTTTTTAAAACGATGTAACAAGTAACTCTTGACTGTATTTTTAGAATTGACACCAGGTGATCCGCACGTCTCCAACTGTTTCAGCGCTGCAGACACATCCTGCATTCATGCATTCATTCATCCAATAAAGCCCTGTTTCTTCCTCTGCATGCATGAGTAAGGGAAACATGGCAGAGGAAACAGTTTGATCATCTGCATGTCTAACAGACAGTCTGATCAGTCTGACACAAATGGAGACGAACTGAAAGCAGGTTCAGTCCAGTCAAGCCCTGTTAGGTTTTTAGGATGTCCTGACGTAAAGGTAAAAATTATTAGATTTTGTTTGCGAGTGTCTGTTTGTGTGTTGACGCCCTCACTTGCCCATTACCTCCAACATCAGGGCACTGGGGAACTGTACGTCCTGTAGGCCAGCTAAAATGTCCACAGTGTCACGCAACCATGCAATATGACCTCTATCAAACGTCATCAACTGCTGCTAATGATGTCTAATGCGTCTACAAGACATCCTCTTTGTTTGGTGGCCTTCACTGACTTTGTTGACTGTTAGATGCTCCTACAACTGCCTGTAACACATCACTACACTTGTGATGCCTTGACTTGTGCCCTGAGGTTACTGTAGAGAAGCCAGTGTCTGAAATCTGAATCATTTACAGCCATGTGAACATTAGGACACCCTGTGAAGCCTGTGTGTTTCCCCAACATATCTGGATAAAACTGAATAATTTGGAGACCAAAACAGACGACATGTTTTGCATAAACCAACTGTGAAACATGGAGGTAGGATTGTCGTGGTTTGGGGATGCTTTCCTGCATGAATGTCTCTGTGTGTCAGACAGAGCTTGAGGAAAATGTGAGACCAATTTTAACTGAAGTAAAACTGGACCCTGAAACATTAAAATGACCCCAAAGCATACAAGCAAATTCACCAAGGACTGGCTGAGAATTAGGAAATGGAAAATCCTAGGCGGACTTTTTTGTAGTCAGCTTTACAGCTTAATTTTTGTTTGAAATCTTCTGAAATGTTTTCCAAAATAAACTGTAGAAACTAAATTCTGTTGACTGTCAGAAAAAATGTTTACCCAAGAAAACCTCACAGATCTGTTAAAGGGGCTATATGCAACTTTCCCCCCAAAATAAACGTAACAATAGCCTTTTTATTTGACCATTTATGACTCAAACATCTCCTGATGAGCGTACTGACACCTTGTCAGCTCACAGTGGGTGCACCTATAAGCCTGTATCCAATTTTTTCTATTTTCTGTCGGTCAGATTTTCCTGCGCTGTCTGCGGATGTGACGTCAAGCGCGTTCATGTTAAATGTTTCAGATCCCTCTGCCACCACCGCTAGTCAGCACTCGCAAGCAGTTCAATGGATTGTGCGAATACACAGAAGAGACCAAGGACAACTCTGACACCAACAGTAACTCCACATAAGACAAAAAAAGTTAAACACCTGACAAGTGTCCGAAAAAGATAGAAGATTGAAAGTGACCGGCGTACAAGCGCGCGCTGCGAGAGCGAGCAGGAAGGAAGAGCAGTTCCGGTTTTTGGCCACAGGTGTCAGTCGCGAGTTTAAATTTCAGAAAATTGCATATTGTCCCTTTGACATTTTGATTTGACAGTTTAATATTAGATCAAATGTTTAACGTTAGATAAGACCACTCACCATGCATTTATTGGGTTTTTCTCCAGAATGGACCCTCATGTGGATGAGCAGCTTGTAACGAGCGTTGAAGGGTTTATGCCGTCGGACGCAGCCGGTCCAAAAACATGCAAACTCCTCCCCTTTACGCTGATCGATGTGCACCTTTTCGATGTGCCTCACCAGCTCCTCCTGGCTGCTGTAGGTGGCGCTGCAGTCAATCCAGTGACACGACTGCTCCTGCTGGTCCAACGTGAGGTCTTGTCCTGCTGGTCTATTGAGGCTGGGGGAGTGAAGAGGGGACTGGCTTCTGTCCTGAGCATTGTTACACCGAGGATGCTGGCCAAGATGGAACTGCTCCCCCTGCTGGTTGTTTATTTGAAACGGCTCCCTTGTACATGGCGAGAAATCATCTGGAGGTTCTTGTTTAATTGAACAGTAATCCTCATGTAGATTGCGCTGTTGTGCAGGCACTTTGTGATGGTAATCAGAATAAGGCACGTGTGAGGTGAGAATTGAAGATGATGAAGAAGAGGAAAGGGATGAAGGTAGAGATTCAAAAGACGGAGACTTGGCACAACTAGTCAGCATGTAGGAAATAGGAAGGGATGGCTGAGGGTAGCAGCTGACCATCTGAGTGTTGGTTTTTAGCTCCGTTTGACCTGTAGTGACAAAATCCTCCACAGTCTTTTCTAAGTGGGGTCCTGCTATCTTACAGTTGAGCAGGGAATTAGAGTTACATCCCAGCGAGGTCCTGGGAAGGGAGCACACACCTCCTGAATGTATCGACGGCTGGCAGAGACCCACAAAGGACAGCGGCGCCTGAAGCTCCTCAACATCCTCGAACACACTCCCAAAACTGGGAAGAGTGAGCTGCACGTCCGGCGGGCCGAGATCAGGGGGCCACATACCAGGCCCCTCTACCAAGAGACCCTGCCGATGAAACCACCGATCTCCTTAGAACAACCTTAACAATCCACTGGAGGTAAAACCATCCATAGCGTCCTCCGAACTTGGTGGATGAGTAGTGGACGGAGGTAATCTTATCTTATTTGCTCCAAATAGCGGCTTGGTCACCAACGCTGTGGAAAACAGAAACCAAAACGATTGATCAGAAAAGACAAAAGCCCCAGCATGTATTGACATATTTTACATCATACTAATGTCTCCAACTCTCTAATTTTAATCCAACAGGATGGCACATTTCAGAGAGTAGGTGGAAAAGTAACATTCAATAGATTAACATCACAAAAGTGCATTAATTGTCAGGCAGAACCTGAATAAAGATAGAAAGCTAACTGTTATAGAAAGACAAGCCAAAGGGCATGTCAGCAAATTTTGCAAAGACCTGGTCATTAACCAATCATTTGATTCAGGTGTACTGGAGCAGAGATGCATCCAAAAGTTGCAGGACAGTGGCACGTGCGGACTGAAGTTCCAGATCCCTGCAGAAAGCAAAGGAGAAAAGAAAAACTAAACTATAAAACAGTGTGTGACGAGTTGATCTGGCACAGAGTCATGAAACTACAAAAGAAACCCATGTTTTTAAAATGAGACGAATCAAGAAACTGGCTGACCGCTGACCAGTCAGTTACAAACTCAAAAAAAATTGTTTTCCTGGATTTGGGCACCTTTAAAGGACCAAGCCAACTATGGACTCCTTTACAGACCAAAGGGTTTGGAGAAGCGTTTCTATGAGGAGAAGGTTTCTATGGTCAAATGTGTCAGACAGCTAAAGCTTGGCCCAGTTTGGGTCATCAGCAGGACAGTGATTCTAGAGGCATCACCAAATCCATGAGAGAATGACTGAAAAAGAAAATAAATCAAAATCTTGCAATGGTCCAATCCATACCTTAAGAGTTAAGACTAATGCCTCACTTCCACTGAGTGGTACAGCACAGGTTGGTGTGGTTTGGTACGCTATGTTATGGTCCGGCGTATTCAGGAGAATGTTTCTCCTTCCAATTGGACTCTCACTGGGCTAGCGGGGTTAAACCCAAACGCCTAACAATGCATCATACTAGTGCGACGACAAACGTGACGCACAAGTATGTCTTGGGCTTGTCACAGGCAATGATGTTTTTCTGTACCTTAATCAATGGACTGTGTTGTGTGAAGAGCCCCATTAGCTCTGCCCTAACCGTACCGTACCATTGATCTATAGAGCTACAAGTGATTGGGGCCTAAGAATGGTGCAGTACGGGTCGGTAAAAGGCCGCTTTTACAATGGAATGAGACAAAATATCGAACTCCACCACCCTGTACCAAACCGCTCAGTGGGTGTCCTTTCTTTCTCCAATGACTATCCTCTAATTAGAATTATCATAATGATCTATTTAATGCTGTAAAACATTAAAAGTGTATATATAAAACTCTGATTTGGTTTTTACAGCAACCAACAATCAAGTCTGCAGTGAGGATAATCAGGGCTGACCTACCCTTCATCCAGTTACTTGGACCGGTCTAGGGTCATGAAAAGGGCAGCTAACATCTCTGCAGACGCCACACATCCTGGACACAATTTATTTAGACTTCTGCTTTCAAGGATGGTGCAACTGAACGCCTTTTGCAAAAATTAGTCGCCACAGAGAATGTTTCCTCACCCAGTCTGTCTCTCTGATGAACACAATGAACACCTTACAGCCTAAGTAGTCAGATACAGAACAATAAGCTTATTTATATTACTACTACTACTGCTTCTTTAGCTTTTGTTTAATGTTTGTTTTCAAAAGTATATATATATATTAATACCTAATGTCTGTAAGCCATATTTCTTGATTGTGCACACAATATTGGCCAGTAAAGCTGAATCTACTTTGAATTTTTAAATTTACTTGTAGTTATTTCACTCAACTCTCTCAAAGCACCTCAAAGGACAGACGTTGGTGTGTTTAAATTGGTGTGTTGATTCTTTAAAGCAGCACATTCCTCAATGTTGGTTAAACTGGGTCAGGATCTTCAGAGATGTTATGACTCAGCTGGTGTGGCAGCTTTGACTTTTACTCCTCTTATTTTCAGTTTGACTTCAGCCGCAAGTGTACATCTAGAGGTGTTTATTTACAGCGAGTGTAAAGACCACACTGGCAGCTGATTGCCTGAACTCTGCTTGCTTACAGATTACGGTTTCCCTGCACACCGCTGATGCAGGGCAGGGAAACTTGCCTGGAAATTAAGTCCTCCTCGCCCCTCTCACAAATACAGAAGCTCTACTGTGTAGAAAGTCCTTCACTGGTTATTAGAGATGACTTGTTCTCCTCCATCCGCCAGATATTGATGATCTAATTTGCAGCCGGATCCCTGCCACGTGTAATTAAACATCTGAACGCCTCAAACAGGAATCCATGCTGATGAAATCCGGTTGATCCTTTTATGGGCTATAAACCAGCATAGCTAAGAGGATGAGTAAGTTCCCTTCTGTAGTTATATTAGCTGATGATGGAGTCACTAAGTGTATGTTCAGGCCCGTATTTCCTGGTATGCTCCGGTTTACAGTTTTATGATTCTTCCCGTAAATCGCTGGAGTTCCCCCCACCGGAGTCGTGCAGCAGACCAGTCATGGGAACTGTGGTTAGATCTTAATTAGAGAGGCTGCGATGTGTCTGTGCCTCAGCGAACTCAACGGAATTAATAGCAAAGTGGTTTGGTGTGACTGAAGAATGATAATTGCAAGCCACTACCTGCTGGCTTTGAGAGCTGGAACCAATATTAGAGTTTTGAAAGGAAATAAAACCATCAAAGATTAGAAAAAAAAATTATATACACACACACACACACACACACACACACACACACATATATATATATATATATATATATATATATATATATATATATATATACAGAGAGAGAGAGAGAGAGAGAGAGAGAAAATCACTCAATTGTTCATATTCGCACCCAATCTCAAGGCAAGTATCAGACTTCCAGCTGTAAGTGCAGCTGTGTCTGTTCACCAAAAACACTTTGGTGTTGATCCAGAAAGAAGAGCCAGACAGTGAAACTAAGAAAAGTGTCCCGCAAACCCTGAAGCAGGCCAGTGAGCGCTGTAAAATAGCAGCCTCATCTCATGTGGTGTCTTTTAAAGACTCACTTGCTGAGGTTAGCTAAACACAGCTGTGGCATTTCAGGACAAGCAAATGTGTACTTATCTCAACAATAAGCACAAAGGATCTTTTTTTTTATCTGCTTTCTAGTTTAACTGCAACGTGGGAAAGATTTTTTTTGGGGGGGTTATTATTGAAATGAGCCTAAACCCACAAGAACCACCATTTCTAATTATGATTCTCATAAATTATACTCTCTACATGTTAAAGAGGATTAGTGATCCATCAATATTTGCTGGTGTCTATCTCCAGTGGTGGGTGAGAGGCAGGGCATACACCCTGGTCAAGTCGGCAGTCGTTCGCAGTGCAACATAGAGGCACGCGGGACAAACAACCATGCATACACAATTTAGCAAGACCAATTAACCTACCAGTCATGCTTTTGGACTGTTGGGGAAGCAGTAGTACACTAAGACAGTAGTTCCCAATTATTTTCTGTCATGCCCCCCCCAGGATACAATTTTTTCCAAAATATTTAATTATTTTAACTGTACGATCACTTGCACCAGCAAACAAGCAAACAATATCTAAAAAAAAATCGAAAAAAAATTACTAAGCAAAAACTTCAAGTGATAGCAGCTCATTTTATTGTTTAAGTCTTAGCACTACTTCCAAGTTCAGTTTATTAACTCAATTGGTAACGCTCAGTCTGTGTGATGCTCAGAAGAGAAAAGGTACAAATGATTCACTGGGATGTGCATTTTTTGACTAAACAGTAACATTCAAAACTTTTTTTGGCAAGGCACACTTTTTTTATGTATATCACACTTTCAACAACAAGGTGATTCAAGGTGCTTTACATGATTAGGGGATAAAATAAAAATAGCAGTTTAAAACTAAACAATGGTCAGCTTGATCAGCTCATCACTTTTCAAAAAGGTAGGCTATATAACTTCTTTGCCCACATCACCTCCACTATTTTTCTTTTCAACTGTTACAAACGTCTCTATAACGCTATGAAATCCCTTTAATTATTAAAAAAAAATCTGTTTTATTTTTTCCAAAATTCCCCTTTTTCCATTTTTTTTCTGAATTCCACTTTTTCAATTCTGACCATATTTATTAACCCAAAAAGTGTGCAATTATGGAGTAAATGAAACCAATCTACCAAATCAATAACCAAAGAGATCCACATTTACTGTTATTTACAAATATTTTTACAAATATAGAAGTGTTTATGGTTCAAGCATTTCCCTGTCATTTTTAAAGAACTAAAACATTATGTGCAAAACGAAGAATCTCATATTTTTCACATTTTATAAAAGAAAATATCACACCACCAAACCATGTCTCATAAAGAGACCTGGAAACAGTAAATCCTTTTCCTCACTTCCATAATGATTTGGACCTTTGTTCATTTTTATTTCCTACCTCTGTCCCAGACTCTACTAAAATAAATACATGACAAGTCACTGTTTTTGTGTTTAGCACTCATATCCCTGCAGCCCTCCGTTTGCATCTCTTGTTTTTTTCCCCTGAAGGCACACGGAGCTTGCTTGTTCTCCTTGTTTCTGATGTGACTCTTCACTATCAGTGGTCGTCACCGTGATCTGACAGAACTTATAGAAGGGTTGTTCTCCCAATTCAAAAACATCGCTGACCCTTGTGCTAAGCTTCGAGTTGTTTTTTGGAGGACGTCGATGTTTCTGAGCGTTTTTCCGCTATGGTTGGGCGTATTATTATGTCTGTGTGGAGAGGAGGGCCGACCCCAGGTAACAACAGGTAGCCTACAGGAGCTGCAGTCACAAGATCATTTACAGGAACAGCGTTTAATTGTGTATTCCACATTGTTTGTTAAATTCCACGATTCTATCTGCCTTTCCTACACTGTGGACTTTATAGAGCCCTACATAGACATAATAAAGAGTAGACCCTGCATTGGCTGTTCTGAGGCCAGAAATCCAGCCGCCATCTTGGTCCGGCATTCAAATCCACAGACTTCCACCAAAACAGCAGCAGTTAATACAAGACGCCTGAATCCTGTGTGGCATTCCTGTTCAAATCAGCGGACTGTTGAGAGTAGGGCTCGGTGGATAACTTTTCACAAGTAAGATTGAATATTTTTATTGTTTGTGTTTTGTTAATATAATAATACTCTAATGTATTTATGTCCACCAGCTAAATCTTAGCTAGCTAACGTTAGGTACGGTAAAAAGGCTGAGACTTTATAATTCATATATTTTTAAACCACCGAGTCATTTACAACTGACACAAGAACGCTGCTGTAGAAATAAAACAATTTTTAATGGTATAAAATGTCTCCTATCCACCCATCCGACCGCTGAATAGTTTACAAACAAGCTTACTGATCATTTCAGCAGCTTTGGGTCATCATCAACAGAAATGCAATTATTTGTTAAAGAAAGGTTCTAAGTAATCTCAAGGAAGAAGAAGTAAATAGGAAAATATGAATAAAATGGGAAGGTAGAAATAGTAGAAGAAGGAAGAAAATAAGATTGACCTCCTTTGTACAGTGTTTTGGTTTAGACTATCCCAAAACTCCTGTTTTTTTAATTTGAAGGTTTCCCAAAAAAGATAGGCCAAAGATAGGCAGGAAGAAGTGGGAGGTGGCCTTAAGGAGAAAAGGCTTCACAGCGACAGATTCATCGGTGCTTTGGAGTCAGCATTTTAAGCTGAATGATTTTGATAGAACCAGTCAGATTGTGAGACTCAAAGATGGAGTTACTTTCTGCTTCTGTTTCTTACAGCATTGTATGTGTTTTGCATACATTTTATGAGTATAAATAATTAGTTTGCAAACTAAATATTTAGTTTATACACTAAATATTTAGCTTTGGACCAAATATTTAGTCAGCAAGCTAAATATTTACTTTGAGGCGAAATATTTACCTTGCAATCTATGCTTCCTAAGTAAATATTTGGTTTGTCATGCCTGTTTCAAACAGACATAACAAACTAAGTATTTAGTTTGCTAAGTACATATTTATTTTTCTAGTTTAGTTAACAAATTAAATATTTAGTTAACAAGCTCAATATTTACTTTGAGGCTAAATATTAAGCTTGCAATCTATGCTTCCTAACTAAATATTTGATTTGTCATGTCTGTTTCAAACAGACATAACAAACTAAGTATTTAGTTTGCTAAGTACATATTTATTTTTCTAGTTTAGTTAACAAATTAAATATTTAGTTAACAAGCTCAATATTTACTTTGAGGCTAAATATTAAGCTTGCAATCTATGCTTCCTAACTAAATATTTGATTTGTCATGTCTGTTTTTAAACTAAATCGTTAGCTAAATACAGAACAACAGACTAGAAGAAAACCTGTTGGAGGCAACAAAAGACTTGAAGGGTGAAGGTTCACCTTCCAGCAGGAGAACCCTAAGAATACGGCCAAATAGTTTAGATCAATGCAGACTGGGTCATTCTAAGACATGAGGTATTAGAACGGTCCAGTCAAAGCCCAGACATAAATCCAGTAGAGAATATGTGTCAAAAATGGAAAATTGCTGATTTTGTACATATTTTAAAACACACTCCTGGTTGGGCTTCAGCTATTTTGCAAAGAATGGGAAAAATTTTTAGATGTGCATTAGGTGCGGGGGGGTGTCTGGATCTTGACTTGTAAAAAATCAATCTGATAATCACACAAAATCTAAACGAAATGCACTGATCTTTGCTTACCGTTATAAATGTAGAGATATTCTCACAATATACTAAACTTGCATGCCTGGATGTTTCCATTTCTCAGTATGAAAGTTGCAAGTCCAAGCACACATTAGCCAAACTCCTGCTGCTTTACAAACTGCAGCACTTCAAGTTTTCCTTTAAGGTGTAAAAAACGGACAGTAATCATCCAACCCTACGGTCCTTTAGTGCTTTAAGTCTCGTTTAGCTCAAGCTGAGGAGACGGGAAACAAAACACTCCTTAAGCACGACTCCAAATGCAGCGGGAGATTTCGCTTGCTGCTAAAAAGCTTTATTTGTAAAGGCCCTTTACTCAAAACACTCTCTTGCCTTAAGGTGAAAAAAAAACTATTATTGTTTTTTTTTCTTTCTCTTGACCTTACTTGGATTCCAGCTGTTACAACACGATTAAACCTTAACAACAGCAACAAAAAATTTAATTAACCCATTAAGCTCAATTAAGGTCAATTCTCTGCATACAACTCTGCACAGGAGCAAAATATTAACATAAGACAGCTAAACCTCATAAATAAGACTGAGACTGTATTAAAGAAACATTTATGTCTCTTTTTAAATGAACGAGAGAAAGACCAGTATCCCAGTAATGAACATTCAGCTGAATAGTGGCATTTTACACTTCCCAGAACAACTTCTACCTCTGGTTATCCCCCAAATTACCTAAATCCTGCAAAACCTATATATATATATATATATATATTTTTTTTTTTTTTAAATATAAGGTATGGTTTGATTATCTTAAAATTATGTTACACAGTTGCACATTTCATAGACTCTGCGTATTACTTTTATATTTTATAAAAGCATGGCTCTTATAGTGTTGCCTTTTAAATTTTTTTACATTTATCTGTGGGTATTTTTCTGTCACTTTGCTCCTGTAATACTTAAATTTCCCAGCTGAGGAACAATACAGGATGCTTTTACTTAATTCTAATCCTAGCTGACCTGAACCAGGCGAAGTTTAGACTGATTTAATGGTAGACAGTGATGAAAAAGGGTTTTGCATGTTTTTACACAGTGTAAGTAATTATCTGGTCTCAACCGTATTTTAGCAGCACATAGATCACACATAAAAGGTCAAAAGATGAGAGCTGACATTCTCCAAAACTCACAGTTAGAAAAAAAAAAAAAAAAACGGCCTAAAAATGGAGCTTTTCAACAACAAACACTCCTGGTGGGTTTGGTTTAAAAACAAAGAATGAATATTTACAAAAGCACTTCATGTTCCCCAGTTAAGTACGGTAGGGAATCTGTGGTGCTTTGGGGCTGTTTCTCTTTCCAAATGCTGCTTTATTTTTGCTCAGTATTCACAGATTTTTTTTTTTTGATGAATGATGAATGCAGACACAAACTTAACCATCAATTCCAGCAGATGCAAGCACCAAAAACAAAGCTGATGCAGAACTAATCAATGTGTACATTTTCTATTAAAGAGATCGAGGTCCTTATTTGACAAAGCACTCATCAAAACACTGGAGGACAACATCCACCTGAATCAGTGACAAATGTTTTTAATGCACAGCTGCAGATAGTAAAGGATGATGAAATGATTCACAGATAAGATAGCACATATCCGAATCTGATTCCAAATTATTACATGTGGTTTAGATAAATAGGCCTAGTGTTGGACTAATTTGTGATCAACTATCTCGATAAGGTCACATCCTGTCTTTAGTTTTTTACTTAAAATGTGTATTTTATTTCTATTGAAGGATAAAGCAACAGAATTTGTCCTACATCAGTTTTAGCATCATCTTTCAACAGATGGAATTTATTTCACCAAATCTGAATGTCACAAAGCGCTATGGTCTCTCAGAATCCGAAGGTATTTTCTCTGGCTGTTATTTAAATAAATATACATGAATCTAGATGGACTTTCTCCAAAATGCATAACACCTCTTTTAAATGTAGGCAAAGCTGTGTGTAGTCAGACAGATGCTATTAGCTTGGTGGTGCTATTTTTGGAGCAGATCTACTTTTGTGGGAATTAAGAGGACATGCAAACTGTGGTTTACACACATTTATAAGTGAATTATGAAATCCCCCCAAAGTTTGCAGCTTGAATTCTTCACCAGAAGTTAAACAGAAAACCCATCAATGTTTTTGAAACAAGCAAAGGCATGGTGAGTTGCTGTGTGTGATGCTGAAAAAAAAAGTAATTACATTTTTAGGAAGGAATAAACATAATAAGCAGGAAAAATAGTAGTAGCAGCTGCATTTCTTTTCCTTAGTAAAAGTTATGATACTGTATTTTACCCATTTTTATCTGTTTAATTTTTGTAGCACTTTGAGATTTGATTTCAAATGTATAGTGCATTATAAATAAAATGCATTATCATTATTATTATTATTTTAAGATTGTGGTTTAAATTTATTTTGTTCCAACATGAAAATACTGTAAAACTGTTGTTTTTTGTTATGTCATCAGTCTAACATGAGGCATTCCCCACATGGCTTATTTATTTAATTAGTTTATTTAGTTTATTTCACGTTTGTAAAATGGTTGGAACATAAAAGAGTAAAAGAAAAAATATATATAATACAAAGAATCCCCAGTCTACGGATAGCTGAAATCCTCGAATACTTTAGACCCCCTCTAAAAACGCTTATTACTGCCTATTTTATTTACTCAAATACCAAATATAGCTTAATATGCATCAATATCAGACCTAACCTGCGTTAATACAAATTATTTCATTTATTAAAGGGAAAAAAAGCAATCTTAGCTAACCTGGCACTGAGTTTAAGTTAAAGCTCATGATCAAAGCTCAAGGAACACCTGTAATATGTGCAGAGCAGTGCTGCCAACCAGAGGTTGCACAGAAAATCTGGACACATTCATGCCATCGTTATAGACAACATGACAGGAAGGTGCACACCTCGTTTCTGGACCAGCCGCTGAGCTGCCACTCAGATTGCTGCCAAGTCTGAGTGAGAAAAAGCTACTAAATATGTTGGGTTTTTTTCCCAGCAGGAAACTTTTAATCTTCCAAGTGGCTGATCATCTTAATAAAGAGGGAGTAGTGTGAAGCGGTAGCTGCACCATTGTAAAGCTCGGTGCTGATGCCAGTAAAGACAAACGCAGGGAATCAAACCTGAAGACCGAGACTTTACCTGAAAGTGAAGCTTTTCCAGGGGACAAAATACTAGCATGTGCAGAGCCACAGCATGACACTTCACAAAGAAGTGAGAATTAATGAGAAGCTGCATCACAAAACCGTTTCAGACACTTTGATTACTGCACCGTTACTTATTGAGGTACCTCGATAACACTAATATGGGCCTGTACCTGCAACTTCCAGTTTCCTGCTATCATGGTTTGGAGACAGACTTTTAACTGACTTTATTTTACATGCCGGTTAAGTGAAAACAACACATTGTGACCAAGCTTCGTCATCATTAGGGTCAATGTCTGCTGGGGTACAAACTCCAGTTCCTCATCCTGTTACTTTACCATGCTGATTAAAAAAACTACCAATCCTTAAAGTGAGTAGCCCTCAAAAGGGAATTACAATCTCAAAGTCAGAAATAAGAAGTAATAATTTAATCTGGAGCTGCAAAATCAAATTGCAGTCTTAATCGCAACATCAGTGTATTCAATATCATAATCACAAAGAACTGCTAGATGCAATGCTTGGTAGAATATTATATTTAGCTGTCCTGCATTTATGCTCTACATATCTATGAGATATTAAGCCAGCTGAGTGGACTTTAGGTTCTCTTAATGCCCACACCAGGTGTGCTTTCAATACATTTAGTACTAGTGAAGAGAGAAGAGGGTTTAAAAAAAAGTCACGTTTATTTGTCAAGCACATTTCAGCAACCAGGCAGTTCAAAGTGCTTTACATGATAAACACATAACGCAAAAAATAAAATAATAAACATTACATTGCAGTCAAAATAAAAAACAAACAAATGGGATTTTAACCTTGATTTAAACTAACTCAATGTTTCAGCAGTTTTGCAGTTTTCTGGAAGTTTGTTGTAGATTAGAGGAACATGAAATGTGAATGCTGCTTCTTCATATTTGGTTCTGATTCTGGGGATGCAGAGCAGACTTGAACCACAAGACCTGAGTGGTCTGAAGTTTGATACAATGACAACAGATCTTTAATGTACTTTAGTGCTAAGTGATTCAGTGATTTAGAGTACCGTATTTTAAAGACTATTCTCTGAGCTACAGGGAGCCAGTGTAAGGACTTTAGAACTGGAGTGATGTGCTTTCAGCCCAATGTCCTTTTAACTTTTTCTTTTAACTGTGTGTGTGCATGGGAGATGGGTTGGGGGGAGGGGGGTATAACTGTGACCATGCTTTTAAATCTGTGGGGGAGGGAAGGGAAGGTGGTTTTATGTGGGGTCATTTTGATCTGTAAAGCACTTTGTGATGCAACTTCTTGTATGAAAAGCGCTTTATAAATAAAGTTTGATTTGATTTGATTTGATTTCTGGTTCTAGTGAGGAACACGAGCAGCAGCGTTCTGGATCAGATGCAGCTGTCTGATTGACTTTTTAGGCAGACCTGTGAAGACATTCAGTATGTTTACATGCACATGTAAATCGAGCTTTTGGCAAAAATTGAGCTAATATCTTAACCAGAAGCCTTTATCACAGTTTACATGTCACCCAGAAAATTTAAATATTGAATGAAGTGCGTTCGACTCTGCAGCACTATAGGTGGCGGCGTGGGCCCTTTCACGTTGCCATTCTTCCGGTTGGCCTAGAGAGTCACACAGATGATAAACAACTGCTGGCAGCAGTGAAGCAGACGTAGTAAAAGCAGATTATGCAAAATGAGCAAAGAAATGGACGACAACAACGCTGTAGCACAGTACATTTTGGAAGTACTGTGCAGTTTGATTGTTACACTCGTTGTTGCTGCTCGTTACAGTGTTGTTATTCCCGCTCAGTGGTCTCGTCAGTTCCCGAAGGGGGAATGCCCAGGTTAATAGCTCGGTTAAGCTGGGAATCTGTTTACATGCAGACAAATTTGGTTTTCTAACCGCATTATCTTGATGTGTTAGTCCGATTAAAAGAAGGCCACTTCAGTTCAACACCAGTGGGTATAGGCAATAGTTTGGTTTTCTCTTATTGCATGTAAACACACTGAGGGTTGCAGTCTCAATACAACTAAAGATTAACACATGGATGAGTTTCTCTAGATCTTGCTGGGACATTAGTCCTTTAATCCTGGAAATGTTTTTCAGGTCATAGAAGGCTGACTGTGTCATAACTTTTACTACACCCAGATTTCAGGCCTGATCAGTAGTTTCTAGCTGTAATAACTGAAGCTCTGTGCTGACTCTTGATTGTTCCTCTTTAGGTCCAAAATAATAACTTCAGTTTTGTTTCTTTTTTCTTTTTTTCTTCTACAGCAGGCACCAATTTGGTCCAGAAAAACTCTCAATGAGGAAAGATCATGTTTTCATCAGAGGGCCCCCAGGCGCTTTAATAACCTTAAAATGTCTGTTCCAGTTCATTTGCTGAATCATGAGTTTTCCACAGACACTTCACATGAAGATGAAACAAATACTATTGTAATCATTAGCTGATCTTGTATTTTGACCAAAAGATGAAGATGTGGCTGTTAATCGTCACTACCTGAGCAGATGTGCAGAGCAAAATATGTCCAAGCAGGTGTGGATCTGTCAGAAACTTTAGGAGCAGATGGCAGGAAATTCCCCTGAAATGACAGTGGTTCAGTCCAAACCACAAGAGAAAAGCCTGTGGACCAGATACAGCAGCAGCAGGGCCTATGGTCTGAAACGCGAGCGGCCTCACCGGGCATCTGTTAAACCTCTCCTCCGATGGACTTAAACTGGTTTGATGGGACTGACTGCCTCTTTCTAAACAGTTTTTGGGTGGTATTCGATGAGAGGAAACTTTGTGAGAACAGAATATGTTCTACATGTTGTGGTTTATTATAGTCGATGTTTGGTTAAACCGTCGGCATTTCAGCCGGATCCATCAGCACAGCGTCGAGCAACAGTTTCCAGCTCTCCTACACATGGTATCATAGCAGGTAGTGAATGACGAACACAACAACGGGGTCCTCGGAGAGGCTGAAATTTAAGGTTTGTTTTCCTTTCGCAACATTAAATTATTAGCATTGTAATCAACCCATCGGTGCTGCCTAAATAAACAGCTGAAAGTCATGATGTCACATTAAGGATAGCCTCTGTATCTGGCTTATTTAACCCGGCAACACACAATCAACCATTTAGTTGTTTCTATTTCTGTTCTCTTTTTTAAAAAATATCCCTTTTGTAGGTTTTCTCAAAGCTTTTCTATAGCTCTGAATATTTTTGACTTGATGACCAATTTCCTCTCAGATCTAATATTTTCAGAAGTCTACAGAAAAAGATGGACTCCTTCCTGCAGGTTGGGGGTCAGTTCAGAGTGCCATGAAAAAGTGTTTGCCCCCTTAACCGATTTCTTCTTCTTTTTGTTTCTTTTTTTTTTGTTGCACCTAAATGTCATATTTTAATATCAGGCATCAGATAATCTGAGTAAACACAAGAAAACTGATCAGAAATTCTGATTTTATTTATTAAGAGGAAAAAAGTTATTTAAGCCAACCTGGCCTTGTGTGAAGTAGTTATTGTCCCATAGATCTAAAAACTTGTTGTGCCCCCCTTTGGTGGCAACAACTAGCTTTATGCATTTGAAAAGACCGGCAATGTGTGTTTTACTTCAGTTTGGAGGAAATTGTCCAACTCTTTCTTGCAGAATTGTAGGGGTTTTCAAACATAAACTGTTTACGGTCATGCCTGGACTTTGACTAGGCCATCATTAATTTTGGCTTTTTTAAGCGCTTCAGAGGTGGACTTGCTGGTGTGGTCTGGAACATTGTCCTGTTGTCAGTAACATGCCTGCTGAGCACCTCACTTTGGAGGTTTACTGGGTCCATCCCACTCGGGGGAGACGGTGGGGCAGATCCCGAATACACTGGAGGGACTAAATATTCCTTCTGGCCTGGAAACGTCTTGAAATCTCCCAAATTGAGCCATCCGACCCAATCGCAACTTAGATGGTGAAAATACAGTTTTTGTGCTTCAAGTTTAAGCAGAAATGAGAGCGAAGGGCTCCCAAAGATCAGGCAGACAACTATAGTTTTCTCCGAATGCATGTGATTCTGTTGGGGTCACATTTTAAATATTTGCGAGGAAAAGAGAGAAAAAAAGCACCAAAGAAAAATCCTTTAGATTTAGCCGAACTTCTCTGCACCCTTTAAAACTAAATTTTGCTCTATGATGTATACATTAAAAGTATGAACGTCATGTTCCTCTGCTCTGCTGATTCTGCAAGGTGGCGTCATTAATCTTGACAGATTTTTATAATGTTTTACCTGCTGTGTTTATTATCCTTGTGTGTTAGTCTTAGGTTGCTCCCAGGAATAATATTTGAGGAGAAATCCCTCAACACCAAGTCTGGTCTTCTCATTACTGTACGTGTCCCAACATAAACTAAGGCAAAAATTTGCACCGTGCTGCTACTGACCATTACCTCATATCTTTAAAAGATGACCTCTAATTTGACCAAATATTTTTCTGTTTTCTAGTGGTGAACCTCCTTCTTGTTTTGACTTTCTTAATAATTTGCCCCCTGGGATATTTTATATCCAAGCAGCTCTATAAATCAAAAATCTTGGTACTGTTGATCCTTTATGTGCCACAGCACCAACCTCCCCCTCATGATTTCATGGAAAATTCTATAAAGTACATTTACTGTGCTGTTTTGTTACCCAGATAGTGATCTTTTCATAGTTAAAGAAGCCAATATTTGCCCTATAAGGTAGATATCCAAACAGAGGTTAATAAAATTAGAAATATGGATCACTATTAATGGTAAAGGTGGATATCTGACAATATAATGCTACAGAAAAGTTATCACAACTGTGAAATGTTATTTGCCAAATCTTCCAGTAATATATTATTTTTAGCACTGAAGTAGCTGCCGATGTTTCTGGTTGGTACTGCTATATTCTACATGTGACAATAATCTGCTGTATTCTCCGTATGTTTGGATTAGCCCCATAAATTTCCTGCGATTTGTTTTACCCAAAACCCTTTTTCTTTTAAAGAGTATGCATTGCTAATGGAATTAACGATGAAAATTTTAAAGGTTTTTTATGTTGGATTGTTGACGTATGACTTGATGTGGACTAACTATTTTATTGTAGTACATTAAATGGACAATGTGGACGTAAAAAGAAATTTTTTGTTGAAGATGGCTGTGTTCTGTCAATGATACGACCCTTTGAACGGTGAGTTGGACATTATTATGCATTTTTGAGTGGTTTGACCAAAGCATTTACTGTGCAATTATGATTGTGTCCTTGATTGACATGCATCATTGGAATCTCAATCATTTTAGCTTTCCAGTTACTGCATGTATATGCACATCTGCATAGAAAGAGAGTCATACTGTCATTTAGCTTCCTGACAAAAAATAAGAAACAGGATAAAATCAGTGTCATCAATCTTACAATCTATTGTATGGTACAGTAGAGGGAACATAAACTTTGCAGATTTAAACCAGACAGGGTTTTTATGCTTATTTGAGTACATTTTTCATGACAGCCTTTGTTTATGGCTCCTTTAAATTAGGACTGAAAACATTTCCATTTACTGCTCCTTCCAATACAAGAATCTTTCGATATGTTTGCCCTGATCGCCAATCAGTTAATAAATTTCCATTTCAAATTTCCATTTTAACACTTGAGCTGCAAAGTGGAGCAGCTCGTACCACCTTTGCCTTGCAGCAACAATGTCCTGGGTTTGAATCCCGGCCTGGGGTCTTTCTGCATGTTCTCCCTGAGCATGCGTAGTACTCTACAGGTACCCCGGCTTCCTCCCTCAGTCCAAAAGCATGACTGATAGGTTAACTGGTCTCTCTAAATGGCCCTTGGGTCTGAGTTTGTCGCTGCATCGATGTTTGTCTTGTGTGTCTCTGTCTTGCCCTGTGATGGACTGGTGACCTGTCCAGGGTGTACCCCACCTCTCGCCCCCAGTGACGCTGGAGATAGGCACCAGCCCCCCTCCCGCTCCTCCGAGGATAAGTGGGTATACACAATGGATGGATTTTGACGTTTGTTTTTTCAATGCAATGCTTTTTAAGTCATATATGAAGCTCTGTTTTTAAGCAAGACTTAAAGCTATTTTTTCCTTTCTATTGATTTCCAGTAAAGACCTTTGAATAAATGGTGCAATATTAATAAACTTGCCTCGCCTGAGTCTGTTTATTAGGGGTGTAATCTTGTATATTTCTCCTCATAGTCTTACGAAATGCTTTCCACTTGCTGTCAGCATGTGACTTAACGTAATGACATAATTGTATGCTATCATTATGACCACTGACCGTGAAGATGTCTACAACCGAATCAAGCTTGACAACCTATATCTATCTACTTGAAAGGCTTTCCACTTCAGGACAGGGAGAAAAAAAGGTAAAAGTTCTTGAGTTGCCATGCTGTGTTGCCGCTTGTTAGCCTGGCAAAATAAATCTGGTTATATTTGCATTAAAGAAACCTCCACCCTGTTTAAAATGTAAACTTTAAAGTTTAATCCAGCTTATTGGGTACTCGGCTATAAAAAGAAACAGTGAAAGAAAAGATACGAACAATTTGTAAGCCCAGTGAGACTCCAGTAACTGGCTAACAGTTAGTTTTTGATATTCTGTTTGCTATTGCTCCTGAGCTAGAGAGCTACTTTTTAATGAGATATTTAAATCCTCACTAACTGTAACTGTTCCAATTACATTGATAAACAATGTCTTATAAACAAATGTTTAAAGTGATTTTTAATGAGATATTTAAATCCTCACAAGTTACAAATCTAAAATATTTACAGTTTAGTATATTTAATTGGAAATAAATAAATGGAAATACATGTTTTTTTCCACATGTATTTATTTGTTTATGTATTTATTTTTTATTTTATTGCCACATATATTTATTTATGTATTTACTTCCAATTTTATTTTAACATTATTTATTTATTTATTTATTTATTTATTTATTTATTTATTTATATTTTGGCCAGATCAGTCCTCTATAGTAGTACGCTATTCACACTGGATTCACACTGGACACTGGATTCCTAAAAAATAAATAATGTTTAAAAAAATAATAAATAAGCATTTATAATAGTAATTTAATAAAACTAGAATTAAAATAATTGAAAAAATGAAAACATTAAATAAATACATAAAAATAAATATATAAAAGAACATAAAATAATTTTTTAAAATTAATTTAAAAGATGAAAGGATACATAAATGAATAGCGATATTGTGATATTATTGAAACCTTTACTTTTATTCACAGGAAACACAAACATTCAAGCATTAGTTGTGTTTTGTTTTTTTCATTCAGACCTTAGAATTAGACACGTTTAAAAGCAGCTATATATAGACTAGAGCAGACAAAACTTCTACACTGATTACAGATTCTTTGAAACAGTGTTTACCAAACTTTTCAGCTTCAAAAAACAACACTAAAGAAGCTGTGGTAATTTCTGGCTAGCACTGGTTTTATTCCCCATGTGACAACCATCTCATTTATCCTTCATATGCCTAGACTTAAAAGTAGAATTATTTTCCTCCAAAACAATTGTGAGAGAATGTGTTTTGCTCTGGTAAAACCAAGTTTGAACTTCTGGGCACAACTACAAAAGAAAAATGTGGCCCAAAACCTAAGTAACCCACCAAAAGAACACCCACAGTGAAACATAGTGGTGGCATTATCATGCTTTGGGGGTATTTTTGTTGAGATGCAGCTAGAGCTTTTTTTCATGGTGAATGGCATCATGATCAGTCAGATTTAACAGTTCACGTAGAAAGCTGAAGACGATTGATGATAATGGGATTTTTACTGATCAGCAACAGCGTGAGTCCAAGCATACATCTAGATCAACAAGGATTTATGGGAGGAAAATTACAGTTTAGATTGGGTTCGAGTACAGAACTGAATTTTGTAGAACATTTATGGGGCTGTGGACACCGGATGCCCAACCATTGTGATAGATTTTGAGAACTTTTGCAAGGTACTGTGCATAAATATAATCAAGTCAAGATGTGGGATTCTACCAAAGAGGACAGAATGCCAAAACTGAATCAAAAACTCCAGAAAGTACTAGTTCCAGGGTGGGCACACTCATGCAATCAGTTTGTTGCATGTTTTTTCATTAATTTCCTTCTCAAAGATATGTTTGCTTTTCAGGATACACTTTACAGTGTATGTGGAAAATGTCTTCAAACAATTGATATGGCCTCATTTTTGGAGCATTATTACAGGGTTATTTACACTTTTAAGAGTCACTGTACGTTTTTCATTATAATCCTATTTTACCCACTTTTATGAGGAATATTTCCACAAAGGTGGGACCTTAACACTGATTTCAGATTCAAATCTAAAACCAGGAGGAAAGGCACACAAAATCAAATTTCCCTAATAAATTAGTTCTTTGTTCATATCGTAAGATTTCTACAAAGTACATCAAGTGGAGGTAAAATACCCTGCATATATTAAGCCAAACACATCCAAAACCACTAACTTACTGCATTGCACAAAAGTAAACAAAAGCTCCCACTTTCAGCGATTTACCAAGTAAAAACAATTTATAAAAGCCCTGGCTTTCAGCTATAATGCACCCCAGAAACTATGTTGAAACAGTTAACTCTGACACTGGCAGTGGGTTGTATTACCCAGCTGTGACACCCTTGGGTGTTGCAAAAGAGAAGGCACCCCTAGCCAGGAATAATATTTCTGCACCAAAACCAAAATGAGCTCTGCCTATGGGCAATCACTGTTAATGTCCGTGAAATTTATGTAGGAATTGGACAGCTACGGAAAACATGCGACAAACCATTTCATCAGAATAACTGTTGTAAAACATCCATTCAAACTGGGAAGACAAAAATAAATAAATAAATAATGTGACGAATTCAAACTCCAGGCTGTTTTTAGTTATGGACAAATATTTATATGAGCCAGCAAAACTTTATTTTGCCTTTCAGTAATGAATACCATATGATCGGAGTTGTTTCTCTGTGGCTTTGAAACCTTAATTAAATGCATTAGAGGTCATGCTGTGCTGCGTAATGTAAACACAAGTATTAAATGCAGCTTAGTAACAAAGCTGTGACAATAAATTAACTCTACTATCCACCGGTCGGAATGACAATAATTATTTTTTTTCATTCATGAGTTGCTCAGACTGAAGAAATGTACAAATTAATTTTAAAAGAAAAGGCTGATTTGCACATTTTTCTTTCAGAAAATTACATTTCCTAAGCTTGAAGTGTTCCCTCTGTGATTTTAATACTGAGTGGTTTTCTGGTTTGTGAAGATATACAAGTGAAAAAAGTGTCTCTATGACAACTTTGAAGATTATTGGCATATTTTCCAGCTGTATGAGGTTGTCAAGATTACTTATTAAACAACTACTAAAAGGAAGAATTTAAATAGTTTCTAGCCTTAGGTACTGAAGGTGCATTGTACAACATTAAAATCACCAGAGTGCTGCTTAAGAGCAGAGCTTCAACTACCCACCCACAAAATAACAATGAATTAGATTTGTTACCTGAACTATTGCTGGTTCAAATATAAACATTGCAAATAGGACAAATAAAACATGGCATTATACCATCAAAAGCAGCTGTATAGGACCTTTTGCTAGCTGTAGGCTATATCGGTATTATACATTTTTGATAGTTATGTCTGGGGCTAAACCGTTGAACAGTGGTTAGGACTGTTTCCTTGCAGCGAGTTAGTGCATGTGTGGGCTCCCTCCAGGTACTCTGTCTTCCTCCCACAGTCAAAAATGCCTTTTGGGTTAACTGGTTTCTCTAAATTACCCTTAGCTCTGAGTGTGTGTGTGTGTGTGTCTGTGTGTGTGTGTGTGTGTGTGTGTGTGTGTGTGCGTGTGTGTGCGTGTGTGTGTGTGTGTGTGTGTGTGTGTGTGTGGGTGTGCGTGGGTGTGTGTGTGTGTGTGTGTGTGCGTGTGTGTGCGTGTGTGTGCGTGTGTGTGTGTGTGTGTGTGTGCATAGTTGTTTGTCTTGTTTGTTAGTGTACCAACACACTTGCCCAATGACTGCTGGAGATAGGCACCAGCCTCACAGAGATCCAGCATGAATAAGCAGCTATAATTTAAATGGATTTGAAAACATATTAAAGATTTTTAAGAGATCTAATGCAAATAACACTTGTTTTATGGCCACTGTAAATCATAATTAAACATTTACCTTAAAAAATATAATGGTTCGAACAAAAACTCATGATAGTGCATCTGATCATTTTTACTGCTCCTTCCAGGATATTAACCATATCAGGTCTAAAAAAAAGTGAAGAAACTCGCAGATTTTTACCTGGTGCTGAACACCCAATACAAAATATGCTTGACAGAGGAAAATCTTATAATTCTTATAAGAAACTATTATAATTCTTATACGATTTCCATCACAAAAGGGATCAACAGCTCCATGGGTTGTCGGCTTTCAACACGCACCCATCAGCTCTGCTTCTGCTTGTTTTTCCCATGGTGTGAACCAATGCCTTGTTTACCCTGAACTGTACGGTACGGCATGGTTTGGTGCAGTTCGGCACACTATTTTATGGTCCGGCCTATTCAGGAGAGCATTTCTACTGCCAGCTGGACTCTCACTGAGTAGGCAGGGTTAAACTCAAACGCCTAGCGTACCGCCATACTTATGCAACGACAAACGTGATTGTGCTTGTCACAAGCAGTGACCTTTTTCTGTCCCCAAATCAGTGGACTGTGTTGTCAGTAGCTCCACCCTAACTGTACCGTACCGTCGCCCTGCAGACCTACCACTAAAGGGGGACCAGTATTGGTACGGTACGGATCAGTTGTTAAGGTTGTTCACAATGGAAACAGACAAAGTAGCGACCTGTGCCAATGGAAATGAGGCATAACTTCCCTGAACAATTTTGTATTTATTCTCAGACTCAAATGTTCATGTCTTTCAGGGTTTAGCTAGTACACCTTCATCCTCCATTGCATCCTCAGCTCTGAGGACGTTGCATTATGATGATAGGCTGTTCTACTAAAAACTGAATAAAAAAATATCTTTGATACTTTAAAGAATTATGTCATTGCAAATACTTTAGGGTAATTTTTTAAAGTTATAAAATGAACAACTTAGACAGCACTGAATAGTTTTGCTAAGCCTACATCACACATCCTTTTTCAGGACACACTATTCTAGCCATGTATCGGTTACCAGCATCAACATGTACCAAGGTTTTAAAAAGTTATGGTTTTAAAACTGCTAAACTGTTCATTAGGCTTCTCCTTTAGTTAAAGTCGTTTTAATGGGAGGCCAAAAACCGTGACTGCTGTTTTCTTTGTTTATGTGGAGCATGAAGTAGCCTAATGCGGCACCCCTCCCCCACCTGTTGTTGAGCACTGCGGACATGATTAGAGGTGTTTATAAATCCTTTTTTGTTTTACTTAGCCTAAATTTATTTTTTAAAACTAAATAACATAAGTCTTACATATGACAATATTACAACTGTAGGGATTGTATGCTATCATTTTATTGTTCTGTATTGTTTGTGTCAACTTATACTTATTAATTTATGTGTTAGCGATAACTATTAATTTGTAATCTTAACAATTAAAGGGCTTCATAACTTCAAATTTGACATGTTCAAAATCAACAAAAACTGATATGCTTAAATCCTTCTTTGTGAAAATCATAGTTCTACTTATCTGAAGATATTGTTTAATAAAGGGAGCAAAGAGTAAAACTTTGCTCTATTTGTAGACATTATGGCCTAGACGTCAGTCATATTAGGAAAATAATTCTTGTATGGCTTTAGATCACAGGTTCTCATATCCTTTTCTTTATTATTTTTTCCAATTTACTAACGCAAAAAAATTAAAGGAAAATATTACAAAAGAATTAGACTGTAACTTATCTAAATCCTACACAAATGTTGCCAGATCGTGTAAAAACTTAAGGTCTACAATACTGGTTATAATCTCCGTGACTAAGGCACTACATGTTCCTGACACATGGGTTATCTTTGCACTACTCATGTCAGTCCAGCCATGTTGCAACCCAAAGACACACTTTGTTGTTTACGTTTATGAAAGCCTTGCGTTAGAAAAACAATCCACTTCATCTGAAATGCTTTTGTTATTCTCTTTTCCTGGCATGAAGCTAAAGCGAACACACAGAAGATCTGCCAATCCAAACAAAAATTTCAGGTCGACACAAATCTTGGCTTGCTGCTGTTTCCCGCTTGCGCCATGCTCCAGCTGAGCACTCGACCAAACAATTTGAGCATCTGGAGAAGTAATTGGCCAGTTGTTGGTATTGATCAACAACCCAATCAGCCTCTCAAAGGAATATCAGATATGGACTTATAAAAACAATGTAAATTTAGTTTATTACTCACTTTTTTTATAGCCACATATTTAAGACAATATGAAGTAGATAATAAAATCTAATGTGATTTACCCTTGGCTGCATACACCTCTGTGGCACAGCATTGCAATCATAAACCATAATCCCTCTGCAAAAGCTCCATGCCAGTGATATCATGAGACTAATGATTAAAACAATCCTCCTCATCTGTTGGACTTTCAGTAAGCCAGATTTCCACCCCCTGCGCAGCACTTTCATTCCAGCTACATTACATAAATCAGTGAACTCCAGAGGAGTGGAAAGGAAGAGTCCCATAAGTAATAAGAAGAGGGGGGAAAAAATCAAACCAAACTATTTGGGAATGATCTCACCACAGTGTAGCCTATAGCATCCACTCTATTAATTTCACAAAACTTTGTTGCACAATCAAAACAAGTTCTTGTGTAATTCAGCATATATGGAAGTAAAGTCAGACCTGAAAACTAATTTTTCCAACCCTATGGAAGATTCTTTCCCCATCAATCATAACACAGACAGTTTTCCGGACATGACTGAACTAGACATTGCTTCATATCTCACCTGGAGCCTATTTATAGAAACAGACGCATCCTATTATAGCAGCCTTCCTAATTGTCACATAGAAACGGAGTCACATTATCACCATAGAAAAGTATTCTTCAAACATAACACCGGGTTTACAGCATGAAGATTGTGAATCAAAGCCTTCCGCTGCGTTATAATGCTGGTACTGTGAGCAGAAACAACAGTAAAGCACATTAGGAGAACTCCTCTTACCGTATCACGTCCAGGCATTCAGCGTTATTATAGGTCTCGTCCTCGCGCTCGCTGCACGCGGACTGTAGTTCCTGCTGCTGTCACTGCCGCGCGCTCACTCCCCGTGCTGCATCTGCCTTAATGCGCGAGCGCACTCGCACAATCCCCCTGCAAACCCCCCTCAACCCCAACTCACCCCCGCCCTGATGTGCTCCCAGCAATAATACTGCATCATTAAAGTGAACCAGCTGTGCGCAGGTATTACAATAGCCCTTCATTGTCATTCATTAAAGGGTCCATTGTTTAAAATTTAGGTTAAAAACAAACACAAATAACAAAGAAAGAAAATGTATTGTAAGAAAAACAGGTCACTGTTAATGTTTTTATTAGACTCACTATTACACCCTAAAAATTGATTGAAACCCCAGATGTACTTATGTAGAGTATTAGTTTACACAAGTCATGACCAAAAGTGGAAACTCAGCCTCATGCAAATGACGTTTTTTAATTTAGGGACCGTGTTTTTTGTGGACTACCTGATAGTAGAGAATTACTGGAGGTAACTGGACTGGTTTTTCAGCATCACTGCTGGACAGGATGTTTCTAATTTTAGCAATATTCTGGAGGTGAAAGAAGGAAATCCTGGAAACCTTTGAATGTCATGTGTTGGTTAAAAAACAACGCCAAGGTTCTTTACGTTATTACTGGAGGCCATTTTAATAGCATCCAGATGAAGTCTTGCAATCGTTATTAAATCTAGGCTATATTTAAAAACATTAATTGGTTCTTCAACATTTTCAGCCAAAGTTATTAAGAGCTGTTGTGAAAGGTCCAAAGAGCGCACGTGTGAATAAATAGAATATGTGTTTCACTTTTTAAAATACGTCACTGGCAAAAATCTGTATTTTGATAATACTCATTTAGATGCAGTCCGAGTTTTAATTAAATATCTCAGTTAAGGACACTGGACAAAGATAAATCACACAGATGGATGGATGGACGGATGGATTGATGGATGGATGGATGGACAGACGGATGGATGGATAGATGGATGAACAGACGGATGGATGGATGGATGGATGGATGGATGGACGGATGGATGGATCTTCACATTATAAGAATTATAATTTGTGACTTTTTTAGCTCATCCTTTTGGTTTTGCAAAACTGGTACAATTCAACTCCAAGAATCAATCACTTTGAAACAACCTGTCTACCTTCACTGAAAGAAAAGAAAGCTGTTGTCTATAAATTAATTTGAATCGAAAAGGGCTTATAGCTACCTAGATAATAAAATGAAAATAAAAAGCTATAAAATTATATGTTTAAAATGTAACTGTTCCAATTACATTGATAAACAATGTCTTATAAACAAATGTTTGAGGTGATTTTTGTGTGACAGTAATCAATACGGCTACTTAAACTGAGAAAAGCAACTCTCAATTCATTTGCAAAGGTTGCCCCTCCCTGGGCTGCCACCTTATCATGGTGGAGGGGTTTGAGTGTCCCAATGATCCTAGGAGTTATGTTGTCGGGGGCTTTTGCTCCTGGTAGGGTCACCCATGGCAATTTGGTTCTAGGTGAGGGATCAGACAAAGTGCAGCCCAAAAGACCCCTATGATGAAAACGACAGATGGACTCAGTGTTCCCTCGCCCGGACGCGGGTCACCGGGGCCCCCCTCTGGAGCCAGGCCTGGAGGTGGGGCACGTTGGCGAGCGCCTGGTGGCCGGGCCTTTACCCATGGGGCCCGGTCGGGCTTAGCCCGAAGAGGTAACATGGGCCCCCCTTCCCATGAGCTCACCACCTGTGGGAGGGGCCATAGGGGTCGGGTGCTGTGCAGGATGGGCGGCGGCCAAAGGCGGGGACCTTGGCGGTCCGATCCTCGGCTGGAGAAGCTGGCTCTCGGGACGTGGAACGTCACCTCTCTGGTGGGGAAGGAGCCGGAGCTGGTGTGCGAGGTTGAGAGGTTCCGACTGGACATCGTCGGACTCACCTCGGCGCACGGCTCTGGCTCTGGAACCCGTCTCCTCGAGAGGGGTTGGACTCTCTTCCACTCTGGGGTTGCCCCCGCTGAGAGGCGCCGAGCTGGGGTGGGCATACTTGTTGCCCCCCATCTCGGCGCCTGTATGTTGGGGTTTACCCCGGTGAACGAGAGGGTAGCCTCCCTCCGCCTTCGGGTGGGGGGACGGGTCCTGACTGTTGTTTGTGCTTACGCGCCAAACAACAGATTCGATTACCCACCCTTCTTGGAGTCTTTGGAGGGGGTGCTGGAAAGTGCTCCTCCTGGGGACTCCCTTGTGCTGCTCTGGGACTACAACCCTCACGTGGGCAATGACAGTGAGACCTGGAGGGGTGTGGTTGGGCGGAATGGCCCCCCCGATCTAAACCCGAGTGGTGTGTTGTTATTGGACTTCTGTGCTCGTCATGGATTGTCCATAACAAACACCATGTTCAAGCATAAAGGTGTCCATATGTGCACTTGGCACCAGGACACCTTAGGCCGCAGCTCAATGATCGACTTGGTTGTCGTCTCATCTGATCTGCGGCCGCATGTTTTGGACACTTGGGTGAAGAGAGGGGCAGAGCTGTCCACTGACCACTACCTGGTGGTGAGTCGGCTCCGATGGTGGGGGAGGACGCCGGACAGACCTGGAAGGCCCAAACGTGTTGTGAGGGTCTGCTGGGAACGTCTGGCAGAGTCTCCTGTCAGAAGGAGCTTTAACTCACACCTCCGGCAGAACTTTGAACACGTCCCGGGGAGGCGGGGGACATCGAGTCCGAGTGGACCATGTTCCGCGCCTCCATTGTCGAGGCGGCTGACCGAAGCTGTGGCCGCAAGGTGGTCGGTGCCTGTCGCGGCGGCAACCCCCGAACCCGCTGGTGGAAACCGGCGGTAAGGGATGCTGTCAGGCTGAAGAAGGAGTCCTACCGGGTCTTTTTGCCTTGTGGGACACCTGAAGCTGCTGATAGGTACCGACAGGCCAAGCGGGATGCGGCTCGGATGGTTGCTGAGGCAAAAACTCGGGCGTGGGAGGAGTTTGGAGAGACCATGGAAAACGACTTCCGTACGGCTTCGAAGCGATTCTGGTCCACCATCCGGCGTCTCAAGGGGGGGAAAGCGGTCTGCCACCAACACTGTTTACAGTGGGGATGGTGTGCTGCTGACCTCGACGCGGGACGTTTTGGGTCGGTGGATGGAATACTTCGAAGACCTCCTCAATCCCACCAGCATGCCTTCCAATCTGGAAGCAGGGTTTGGGGACTTGGGGTCGGGCCCTCCAATCTCTGGTGCTGAGGTCACCGAGGTCGTTAAAAAGCTCCTCGGTGGCAAGGCTCCGGGGGTGGATGAGATTCGACTGGAGTTCCTCAAGGCTCTGGATGTTGTGGGGCTGTGTTGGTTAACGCGGCTCTGCAATATTGCGTGGACATCGGGGGCAGTTCCCTTGGATTGGCAGACCGGTGTGGTGGTCCCCCTGTTTAAAAAGGGGGACCACAGGGTGTGTTCCAACTACAGGGGGATCACACTTCTGAGCCTCCCTGGTAAGGTCTATTCAGGGGTTCTGGAGAGGAGGGTCCGACGGATAGTCGAACCTCGGATCCAGGAGGAACAATGCGGTTTTCGTCCTGGAACACTGGACCAGCTCTACACCCTAAGCAGGGTCCTGGAGGGTGCGAGGGAGTTCGCCCAACCGGTCTACATGTGTTTTGTGGACTTGGAGAAGGCGTTCGACCGTGTCCCTCGGGGGGCCCTGTGGGGGGTGCTCCGGGAGTATGGGGTACCGGGCCCCTTGATACGGGCTGTTAGGTCCCTGTACGACCGGTGCCAGAGTTTGGTTCGCATTGCCGGCAGTAAGTCGGGCTTGTTTCCAGTGAGAGTTGGACTCCGCCAAGGTTGCCCTTTGTCACCGATCCTGTTCCTAACTTTTATGGACAGGATCTCTAGGCGCAGCCAAGGCGTTGAGGGGATCCGTTTTGGTGGCCTCAGGATCGGGTCTCTGCTTTTTGCAGATGATGTGGTCCTGTTGGCTTCATTGGAGCATGATCTACAGCTTTCGCTGGAGCTGTTCGCAGCCGAGTGTGAAGCGGCTGGGATGAGAATCAGCACCTCCAAATCCGAGGCCATGGTCTTGAGCCGGAAAAGGGTGGGGTGCCTCCTCTGGGTCGGGGATGGGGTCCTTCCCCAAGTGGAGGAGTTTAAGTATCTGGGGGTCTTGTTCACGAATGAGGGAAAAATGGAGCGGGAGATCGATAGACGGATTGGTGGGGCATCTGCAGTTATGCGGGCGCTCTACCGGTCTGTCGTGGTGAAGAGAGAGCTGAGCCAAAAGGCGAAGCTCTCGATTTACCGGTCGATCTACGTTCCTACCCTCATCTATGGTCACGAACTCTGGGTGGTGACCGAAAGAACGAGATCACGGATACAAGCGGCTGAAATGAGTTTCCTCCGCAGTGTGTCTGGGCTCTCCCTTAGAGATAGGGTGAGAAGCTCAGTCATCCGGAGGGGGCTCAGAGTAGAGCCGCTGCTTCTCCACATCGAGAGGAGTCAGTTGAGGTGGCTCGGGCATCTGGTCAGGATGCCTCCTGGACGCCTCCCTGGTGAGGTGTTTCAGGCACGTCTCACCGGGAGGAGGCCCAGGGGAAGGCCCAGGACATGCTGGAGGGACTATGTTTCTCGGCTGGCCTGGGAGCGCCTTGGGGTTCCTCCCGAGGAGCTGGAACAAGTGGCTGGGGAGAGGGAAGTCTGGGTCTCTTTGCTTAGGCTGCTGCCCCCGCGACCCGACCCCGGATAAGCGGAAGAAAATGGATGGATGGATGGATGGAGGTTGCAAATCCAAAAATTGGGATTCATAAATTAGGGGAACAGATTTCCCTGAACTCTATTAAAACATTGTGTTTACTGAGTTTTATGGAAACAGTATAATTAAGATAAAATCTTTCTTTTACACTGATAAGAAATGTGTTAAAGGAGCTTGGGTTAATGTGGTCTAAACTCAGATGAAAATAATATTTCCAATCTTTTATCTCTGGAGAAAATACCCTGAACCTCCAAGTTCACATAAAGGCAATAACAAGGTCAGCCTTCTATCACCTGAAGAACATTTCTAGGATTAAAGGACTGATGTCACAAAGGGACCTTGAAAAACTCATCCATTCCTTTATCTTTAGTCATATTGATTTCGGCAACACAACTATATTTATCCATAAATCCTGATGAACCCAGTCAGTTAGGTAGATTACAGGCATGTCTGGAAGACATAAAAACATGGATGACCCTAAACTTTTTGCTTTTAAATTCTGACAAAACAGAAGTTGCTGTCTTTGGACCAGAAGTTCTTAAACAGAAACTGATTAGTCAATCACTTCATCTGGATGGCATTAAATTGGCCCCCAGTAATAACGTAAAGAACCTCGGCGTTATTTTTGACCGAGACTTGACATTTAAATCCCATATTAAACAGGTTTCTAGGATTTCTTTCTTTCACCTCCGGAATATTGCTAAAATTAGAAACATCCTGTCCAGGAGTGATGCTGAGAAACTTGTCCATGCATTTGTTACCTCAAGGCTGGACTACTGTAATTCTTTACTATCAGGAAGTCCACAAAATGCCATTAAAAGCCTTCAGTTGATCCAAAATGCGGCAGCAAGAGTTCTGATGAATAATAAAAAGAGAGATCACATTTCTCCTGTTTTAGCTTCCTTTCATTGGCTCCTTGTTAAATCCAGAATAGAATTTAAGATCCTTCTTCTTACATACAAAGCCCTTAATAATCAAGCTCCATCATACATCAGAGATCTAATTGTTCCTTATGTTCCTAACAGAGCACTTCGCTCTCAGACTGCAGGTTTACTTGTAGTTCCTAGGATTTCTAAAAGTAGAAATGGAGGCAGATCTTTTAGTTATCAGGCTCCTCTCCTGTGGAACCAGCTCCCAGCTTTAGTCCGTGAGGCAGACACTCTGTTTACTTTAAGGCCAGGCTTAAAACTGTCCTTTTTGATAAAGCTTATAGTTAGAGTGGCTAAGGTCATCCTGAGCTAGCTCTGTAGTTATGCTGCTATAGGCTTAGACTGCTGGAGGACAGACTGACCAATTTTCTTCACTCTGCTACTTCCTTTTCTCCTATGACTCTCCAGTTGTATTACAGTACATTCTGTTATTTCGACTGTTAACTTTGTTTTCTCTCAGTGTTTTTCTCTCCATAGAAGATATACCTGGTCTGGTATCCTGCTTGGCTGCAATGCCCTGTTGGACGGGGGGCATCAACTGGGATGATGCTCCCAGTAACTGAACATCCACTGTGTCCTGTTATTAACTTTTTACTTTCTGTAACATAGAAAGTTCTCTTATATCAGATCTTCTGTTCCTTCTGTGTCTCTGCTCTGTCTTCTCAAACCCCCAGACGGTCGTGGCAGATGGCCGCTCCTACTGAGCCTGGTTCTGTTGGAGGTTTCTTCCTGTTAAAGGGGAGTTTTTCCTCTCCACCGTCGCTACATGCTTGCTCAGTATGAGGGATTGCTGAAGGATTGCTGTGGTTGGAAAGTCTGCATCAACGGGGCCCAACCTCACGCCAATGACTGACGCAATCTGCTGGGATTCCTTAAATAGGAAACTTTTTAAGTGATTGGAATGTTTGTATAAATGTATTGAAATGACTTTTTGTTAAGTGCCTTGAGATGACATCTGTTGTGAATTGGCGCTATATAAATAAACTGAATTGAATTGAATTGAACAATGTCGTCACAGATCTGCCTAAAAAGTCAATCAGACAGCTGCAGCTGATCCAGAACGCTGCTGCTCGTGTTCCTCACTAGAACCAGGAAAGTAGAGCACATCACCCCAGTTCTAAAGTCCTTACACTGGCTCCCTGTAGCTCAGAGAATAGACTTCAAAATATGTCTACTAGTTTATAAATCATTGAATGGCTTAGCACCAAAATATGTTGAAGATCTGCTGTTACTATACCAACCCACCAGAACACTCAGGTCCTCTAATTCCAGTCGACTCAACATCCCTAGAATTAGAACCAAACAGGGAGAAGCAGCTTTCAGTTTCTATGCTCCTCTAATCTGGAACAAACTTCCAGACAACTGCAAAGCTGCTGAAACACTGAGTTATTTTAAATAAAGGCTAAAAACCATCTGTTTGGAGCTGCCTTTGAGTAATGTTTTCATATATCATATTCTGTGTGTTTCGTGCTATATTGTGTACTTTAAGTGTCATATGTGCTGTGTGTGCTTTATCCTGTTTTTATTTTATCCACTAATCATGTAAAGCACCTTGAATTACCTTGTTGTTGAAAGTCTGCTATACAAATAAAATTGCCTTGCCTTGCCCAATAATTTCTGCCAATCTTCATTTTGTTGAACTAATGTCGAAATAATGTTCATGTTCTGCTAATGTATGTTTTTGCTTATATTCGCCCGTTAGCTAACAGGATGGGTTGTTTAAAGGGGCCATGTGCAATTTTCTGAAATTTAAACTCGCGACTGACACCTGTGGCCAAAAAACGGAACTGCTCTTCCTTTCTGCTCGCTCTCGCAGCGCGCGCTCGTACGCCGGTTGCTCTCAGTCTTCTATCTTTTTCGGGCACTTGTCAGGGGTTTAACTTTTTTAGTCTTATGTGGAGTTACTGTTGGTGTCAGAGTTGTCCTTGGTCTCTTCTGTGTATTCGCACAATCCATTGAACTGCTTGCGAGTGCTGACTACCGGTGGTGGCGGAGTGATCTGAAACATTTAACATGAACACGCTTGACGTCACATCCGCAGACAGCGCGGGAAAATCCGACCCGACAGAAAATAGAAATAATTGGATACAGGCTTATAGGTGCACCCACTGTGAGCTGACAAGGTGTCAGTATGCTCATCAGGAGATGTTTGAGTCATAAATGGTCAAATAAAAAGGCTATTGTTACGTTTATTTTGGGGAAAAAGTTGCATAAGCCCCTTTAAAGCTGCGAATACACGTGGAAAAATTACTTCTGTTGGTTCTCAAGGATACTCCGATCGGGTGGAGATGACTCATATAACCCCTCCTTTAAACAAACATGTGCAGATTATCATTATCTAATGCACAACACATTTAACACTGAAGCAGATGGGCTACAGCAGCAGAAGACCACACTGCCACTTCTGTCTGCCAAGTACAGAAAACTGAGGCTGCAGTTTGCACAGACTCGCCCAAATTGGACAATAACAGATTATGAAAACATTACCTGGTCCAATGTGTCTTGATTTCAGTAACACAATTCAGTATAGGGCCAGAAATTAGGCTTAAACAACACAAAAGCATGACTCCATCCAGCCCTGTTTATTTTTTTTTGCTACGGAGGATTTGTTCTTAACATACTTTGAGATACTTTTGAAGATCCTTCAAACACCACAACCCACCTGAGTAATGCTCCTGACCATATCCATGCTTTTCTGGCAGCATGATGAACCACATCAAAAAGCTCAAATCATATCAACTGGTTTCTTAAACATTAAAAGGACTTTATTGTTTTCCAATGCTCTCTACAATGACCAGATCTCAATCATAAGAGATTCTTTGGGATGTGGTGGAATGGGATCATGGATTTGCAGTGACTGTGCGATGCTATCGCATCATTAATGACCTAATACTCTAAGAAATGTTTCTGACAGCTTGTTCAGTCCATGCCACAAAACAATTAAGGCAGTTCTGAAAGCAAAACCTGGTCCAGCCCAGTACTAGCAAGTTGTACCTCGTAAAGCAAAATTAAAACCTGATTCGGTCTCAGTGACTGTTGGGGATTTTAGAAGTACATTCACGACACAAATTACCTACATGATGTTTTATAGTTGTTTTTCCTCTACAGTTTATTGATGTTCCTATATAATAACTGACAATTTACATGGATTATGAGTTCACATGGCTCCTCTTCACTTTATGGTATTTTTATTTCCAGTGGTTTCCCTGCAATTTTATCTTAGTATGTTTGAGGTCTTCAGTACTGACCTCACACTGACCACGTTCTGGTTTCTGGTCTGCACAGTTTCCAGTGGTATATCTCTCTCATCATCAGCTCTGTATAATTCGTAAAGGGCTTAAACTTAATGACACACTTTACCCTTCCATTACTGCCAGTCTTGACATTTAGATGGTGTATTATTGCTCCAACATTTGAAACAATCACAATCAAAGGTTGGACACAGGGTACGAAGGGCTTTGTAAAGAATACACAAAGGAGGCAAACAACACGAAAAATTTAATCTGGGTACATGACTGCACAGTGAAACCTGCAAGTCAGAGTTACATTTCTGAGTCCCGAGATGATGCTTGGAGCTGTAAACAAGTCCTCTGGGACACTGGTGCTCCAAACAAAACCAGATGGGCAAAAACAATTCACAAAAGAACATATTCTCCAGGAAAAATTGGGACATAGGGGTTTCTCTGCTAAGTAGAAACAGAAAACAGCTGGTATCAGTCTGTTTTGTTTGCAGCCTTTTCTCCCTAAAGTGGCAAAGTGAAAATTTAAGCAAAGGGTCACACGAATATTGAATCCAAAAATGACACACCTCCTCCTGTGAGCTGCAGCTTATTTTCATGTTTAATGGACCAAAAGCCAAACTGGAAAGGATTTCTTGATGTTGCAATTGGTACAATGCTTTTTTTCTTCTCTTCTTTGTGCATTTATAGGAGCTTTTTATAAAAGCCAGCAAATAAAGATTAACTTTATTTTAAAAAGGGGCTGTTTTAAATGAGGTCATAAAAATTGGTTGATATTGACTTTCATCTGTTCAGGTTGCTAAAGACATTTTGTTTTAACATGGAGAAACGTTTAACAGAATGACGTCAAATGTGGTTGGGCAAGAATAGAAATCTACATTTTTTATTAACATCCACCTGCATTGATCACCTGAATGTCTCAATTGTATTTCTATAACATTTGTTAACAAGCCAAAAAGGGCTACACACCAGGAACAATAGTAGTAAATTAAGAATATTTGAGTAGTAGAACACAACTCTTTAGAAATGCCTTTATAGAGTGGCGGTGGCTCAGAAGGTGGGGATTTGCCCTTTAACCAGTGGGTTGCCGGTTCGAGCCAGTCGTTGTCTCCTTGGGCAACTGCCTTGCCTGCTGGTTGTAGTCAGAGGGCCCGGTGTCGCCGATTGAATGGCGGCCTCGCTTGTCAGTTTCCCCCGGTCCAGCTGTGACTACAGAGCAGCTTACCACCTTCAGTGAATGGGTGAATGCCCAAATGTAATGGAAAGTGCTTTGGAGTCCCCTGACTTGATAAAGCCCTATTTATCTCTTCTAGTACCAGGTTGAACCCTTGTTTGCCTTTCAAACTCCCCTTGGTCTTTGAGGGTTACATTCAACAAGATGTGAGAAGAATTGCTCAACGATTTGGTCCAGTTGTCATTGATTTGTCGATTGCACATCCATGATGTGAACCTTCCATTCCTCCTCATCCCAATCAGATTGAGATTTGCTGACTGCGGAGACTACTGAGGTACAGTGAACTCATTGTCAAGCTGAAGAAACTTGTTTGATATAGTACAACCTTTTTAACCAGTTGAAAGTAGCTATCAGAAAACAAGTACACTGAGGTCGAGATGAGACTGACGCAATCTGCTGGGAGTCTTTAAATAGGAAACTTTTTAGCTGATTGGAATGTTTGTATAAATGTATTGAAATGACTTCTTGTTAAGTGCCTTGAGATGACATCTGTTGTGAATCGGCGCTATATAAATAAACTGAATTGAATTTAATTGAAACAAGGTCAGCAACAATCCTCAGGTAGGTTGTGATCTTTAAATGATACTCAGTTGGAACAAAGGGACCCAAAGTGTGGCCAGAAATCACCACCCCTCACACCACTAGACAACCGCCACAAGCCTGAACCACAGATACAGGGCAGGATGTAATTTTTACATTACATTTTTGAATGTTGCAGCTGAGAAGAAGACTTAGCGGACCAGGAAATCCTATTTTTCCTAGTATTTCATTATCTTTTTTGGTGAGCCAGTGTGCTGTGTAACCTCGATATACTGTTCTCAGATGACAGGAGTGTGATCTTCTGCTGCTGTAGCTGGTCTGCTTCAACCAGTCTGTCCATTATCTTCTGACTTCTGACATCAACAAGGCATTTTCAGCCACACAACTGTTACTGACTGGATATTTTTTTCTCTGTTTCTGACCATTTTCAGAATATCTGAGAAATGTTTATTCGGGAAAATCAGCAGTGTCGGTAAAACTCAGACAAGATGTCTGAATGGGGTGAGTTAATGCCATGTGATATGCTGATTCAGGTTTTATAGTTTCAAGCAATTTAACAGGTGGACCTAATAAAGTGGCTGGTGAGTGTATGTACATATCTTCACTCTTGACCAAAAAGTTGGAGTGACATGATATTTTCTTGAAAGACAAACTGTATGTCTTTTCAAAACTTTATTTCAAGGTGATAGCTCAACTATATATAATCTATGCGCCTGATTTTAAATGTCCTCTGCCTATTTATACAAACATTTTCAACTTCTTGATATTTTTTTACATCTCTCAGGATAATTTATAACTGATTAAACAACCATCGTTCTGCAGTTATCACCCCTTAGCAGCACCAATGGAGGCATCCTTCTTATACATTATTAGTATGAAGTAAGTTAAAATACTGCACACAAACATCATTTATAAGTTTTCCCATGTATTGCTGAGCTTCCTAGTCTCTCAGATTTTTGGAAACATGGTGGGCAAATTAACACGCCAAATGTTTCCTAGTACAAACTGGAATTCATGCTTTTAGACAACACTGCCCTCTCCTGGCTGTCTGTGGTAGCACATGATAAACTTTCTAGATTCCTCTCACTTATAAATTAAATAATTTTATTGTTCTGATATAATAAAATAATTAATTTCAAGAAATTACATAGATCTAAATGGACTAGTTTAATTTAACTAGATTTATTTTTGTTATTTAGAATTATCACAAGGCATTGTTTCTATGTAATTTGGGGACAAATTTAGCCAAAGTTTTAATAATAATAATAATAATAATAATAATAATAATAATAATACATTTTGTTTAAAAGCGCCTTTCTAATCACTCAAGGTCACTGTACAGAATAAAAACACAAAATCATAAAAAAGTATGATTAAACATAAATAAAACATAATACAAATAAACAAGATAAAAAGATAAAAAGAAAAATTTAAAATGTTCTTAGTTTGTCTCCTTTACTTCAAAATAAAGAAATACAAGTTTTAGATTTTATACATGGGCAATTTTTAATTTACAATCATGCAGACATGGTTCCACATGCTCAGCAGGACCAACAATTAAAAATATATGTTGAATCTTATTTATGTAAGAGGTCACATTAGGCATATTGTTGCCTTTAAGACGTTTTTAGGGTGAATTCAAAGAATGCATATTTTAAGATAAATAAATGAATATTTTACTCATAACACTGTCAGATAGAAGTTTGCAGACTGTCATCATGGGGCATCTACCCAAACCACCTAGTACAATTTCTAATTTAAATTGGTCAAACATTCAGGTTGAATGATTTCAGGAGTTTGTTAACGGGTCCAAAACAGTATTTTTCGTTGTTCCTGCAACTTGCAAAGCAACATTTAACCAAATATTAGTGGGAAGGTGTTTATTTATTTGAATTGAGTCAACATGTATAATATTGACCATCAGTGAATTATATAAAACTCACAAAAAATTAAAACGTATGCATCCAACACTTGTTTAGAAAAATAATTGCAAGTTAATTGCATTGACTGTATAATTCACACAATGTCCATACACGTTGTAAATGTATGTAAATTTCTACCTGGCACTTTATTTTTGCCTCTTTTGTCATCTTATCACTGCCTGCACAATTGGTGTGTAGTTTTCTTACAGAAAAATCAATGATGAGTTGTTAAAAAGTCAGACAAAACCATTCACTTCATCCATTTATCCCCCCAAAAATACTCAAATGGGTTTTATGTTTTATACTTCTGGTCACACCGGGTGGAGAGAAATTCCTTATGTCGTATTTTTCTACCAGACGCCGCCCCTCCGGATTGCCCTGTAAATCAAAACCTACGCCTCCGTCACCACTGCGCCATCGCCTGCTGCGTTAGCTCTGCTGTTCAAAGGGGGCGAATCGCTTGTGCACCAAAAAAGGACGACCTAAATTGCAATTTGACAGATTTTACGCTAAAACAAGATATTTTGCTCGTAAAGGTCGTGGTGAGTATTTTGTCCCCAGACATTTTTTTCATTTTTCCCTCCTTTTTCTTTTCTTTTTGGATTTTTTTCCACGGTGATTTTCCATTTTGCGAGTGGACAGAATGTGCTGGCTAGCAGGGTTAGCTGCTCGTCCCCCTCAAAGACAAAAAAACCAAACGCAATTGTTTTTTATAGAGCTGCAACATGTTGGAAGCATCTTAGATACACTTTGAACTATTTTTGCAAGTTTGCCTAGCTGTAATTTTTCTAACGTTTGTGGGGGATATTTTTCTTTGGATTTGTTTTTGGCTCGCTTTTCAGCTAACGTTAGCTTCAGCTAACAGCGTCAGAGGCAGCATCATTTTAATCCACGATCCCTCACAGATTGACTGCATACTTATAAGACATTTTTCAGGTTTTGATTTTTCCAACAAGAACTGGTCAGATTGATATTTATTTTTTCGTGCTTTTTTGTTATTTTTTAGTTGGTGGTTAGCTAACGCTAGCAGTGCTAGCCGGTAATGGAGCTCTACCAAGGCTAGCGCAGGCCCTGTGATTCACACTTGAGCCCGGAGGAGGGCGCTGTTGGTGTTCCAGTCGGGTGTGTTGTTGATTGATTGATTGGGTCATTTTTAGTAATTTTGTTTTTGTAAATCGTTGTCTTCGGACATTTTTTGTTCACTTTTTTTTCTCTTTTTAAAAAACAAAACAAACAACAACCGGAGTTTTCCCCAGTTTTTCCCTCGCATGATGATTTTTAAAGGCTTTGGATTGCAAGTTTTATCACATAACATGATAAATACACATTTAATTAAACATGATGTATGAAAAGTGTCTTCCTTTGGCTGTTATGTGTTTCTCTACATTCACTTATGGGCCGCAGGTACATCACTACACTCCTTTTAGGGCTCCCTTTAAGTCTTAATTACAGTTCCCTTTAGATTTGAACCTTAAGTTTTTTATTTTTTTTGTATAAATAAAGACTAAACAGTCAATTCACAAAAGGAGGGAGAATGGGCATTATTTGGGAATGGGATTTAGTCATACAAGGGTTATAATCTATATTAATTAATGTAACAGAGACTCCACTAACATATATGCTGTGTTATGTTGTGGCTCTTCTGATATTTAATTGTGTACCCCCCTTACAATTGATATATCTTATTTATATTTATATATAGATAGATAGATAATTGGTGGTTTACCTGCAGCTGTTAATTTAAAGTGCTGGAAAGAGCAGTTCTGGTTATTTTTAGTCGTAGCACGCTTTAAACAGATGCTAGACACTGGCCGATGACAACCACAGTTGCCCATCCTTGGTAATGGTTTTTCCTGCGAAATACAGTTGATTATCTTATTTGTGCAGCTAGACACAGCATACTTGCACTTGAGTGATTTCAGTCTGCTTAAATGTAAAATAAATATATTTTTAAAAAAGCTCTCAAAACTGTTGGTTTGACATTAGCAATGCTTTTATGAGTTTGAGCTGCTCCTATATGAACTTTAGATCTGGTTTCAAAAATAAACACCCACAGTCAAAAGTAGTGGTTGTCGTATAATGTATTGTTTTTGTGTTTTTTTTTTGTGATAGATTTACTGACATTTAATTTATCTTGGTATTGCCTAGCTTTAGTCCTGTTAAGGTGCTTAGCTCCTTTATAATTTTATTTTGGGGTGGGGTTTATATTCTGGAACTTTCCTGCACACACTCCATCCAGCCCAGGTAAGATTTGGTGAACCATAACCCTGCCCAGCTTGACTGAGGATGTGTTTTCTGTCGCCTCAGTAAAAATCGCCAAGGGGGGCGAAGGTGAAGGTCGAGACACCAGCCCAAACTCAGCCCAGCCCACAGTGTTACATCAGGCAGACGAGAGCCCCGCACACAGACGCTATGGAGTGAGTGAACGTTGAATAATCAAACCCCCCCTTCCACCTGCCTTCCTTCTCTATCAGCAGGAGGGGAGGGGGGGGCGAGTTGCTGTCGACACCACTGATGTTTTCATGTTAATGTCTCGAGTTGCACCAAGGTTCTCCCCTCCCACCCACCCTGTCAGCAGTAAAAATCTACCTTTAAATAGGAGCGTTTCCATCATATGTGAAAGATCATTGTCAGGATATGGAGAGCGTGGCCTCCCTTGGCTGCGGTTCTCCTTTGCTCTCTTACAACCTCCTTTCCTGCCCATTAAAATATATAATCTCCACAAACAAACTGAACTCTTATCATCCTGCTGCATTAGTATATTAGACACTCTCACCTGTAATTTTTCAGGTAACTTTACATGAGTTCCTTATTTCCGTCCGCTTGTTACTGGGAAACGGAGCTTCATTTGCGTTAAAAGCGTTCTGTTTTTCACGTGAGGAACTGCTTTGTGGTGTCTCTTGTGTCATGGGAACTTGAAGCATTTAGATTGCTTTTGTGTTTTAATGTGAATAGAGGAAGCTTTGTTAAATAACGGGACGTTGTGTGGTGGTTTGTTTACATTAAGTTTAAGAAGTCAAAGTTCCAGTTTTGTTTTTTCCTTTGAAATCATTTGCATGTTTGACGGCCGATCTTTATTAAATATGAATTTTAGAACCATTATTATTTGTCAACATTTTTCCTTCTCTTTGAATCCGTCACGAGCTTTCACTTTAAATTTATCTGAGGTTTCTTGAGGTTTTTCTGAATTTCTTTCAGTAGTGCTGCATGTTTAATCATAAAAAACAAGTAAAGGTGATTGTTTGCGTGAAAGTAAAATAACTTGTTGCTTTTATTAATTTAGAGCTCAACACAACCAGGCTAGAGATGCACCAATCAACACCAATGTCTGCTTTACTCCAAGCTCTAACCCACCAAGATGGATTTCTTAAGAATATTTTGAGGGTTATTAATGCTTGAAAGATTTTTTTTATAAAATGCAGCAGGTTCTTGGATATAGGTAGCAGTTTGGATCCAAAAGAAATTTGATTATCCCCATTTATGCATCAAAAGCACCTGGCAAAGTCCATGCTATTGGTTGATGTTTTGGCAAAAACATTGTGGCAGAGTTTTGAAGTAATACAAATAATGGGGGGGGGGTCTTACATTTTTGACCTGTTTGTCTCAGATTAGAGCCAAAAGTTGTTGTTTTTTTACTGTCTGATTGATGCATCTCTAGTTTCATTCTTTCCCTCCTTTGTTTTCATTGGTAGTTTGCAGTTAATTTTTATTCCATAGGAATCCTATGAAGTCTGACTACTCAGGCCTTCAGAGGGGTTAAGCGTCTTGCATCCTTCCTGAAAATCTCAAACCTTTGTATCCGTTTTGTCTGTTTGTGTGTCTCTTTCTGCCAGCCGTTCACCCTCCGCTTCCAGCCTAATGGCGAGCAACGTCACCAACAAAACCGACCCGCGCTCCCTTAACTCCCGGGTCTTCATCGGCAACCTGAACACCTTGCTGGTCACCAAGTCGGACGTTGAGGCCATCTTCTCCAAGTATGGGAAGATCGTCGGCTGCTCCGTCCACAAGGGCTACGCCTTTGTTCAGTACGCCAATGAGAGGAACGCTCGGGCCGCCGTCACGGGGGAGGACGGGAGGATGATCGTTGGGCAAGTGCTTGGTGAGGCCTCGAACTTTTCCACACGCCTAAACCATGGCTGATGTCATAAAATCTATTTTCTTTTTATATATATATATATATATATATATATATATATATATATATATATGCATGCATGTCTGATTTTTATTTTTTTAGTTGCTTTCACATCTGTGTTTTAAACGAAAGCAAAAGGATGAACATGTCCCTCTGGTGCTTAAAGTTTAGGGCCAGTTAAGGGTATCAATTTACTTCAAATTCAGAAATACTTTATTTATCCTAAAGGGAAATAAATGCAACTCTTATCATCCAAGTAAATTTAAGGAGTCACTGTGGATGGCAATGCTGTGTTAAAAGGATCTTCAGTAGCAGTCAGTCTTGCAACAGCTCATTACCAAGTGGCCTCTGACTGAATGCTGCAGCAGAGACTATATTCACCAGTAATATGTCCTGGATGACACCTTCAGTTGTTGGCAAGCACTGCTAATCCACCTCATTTACTTTTGCCGCTCATATTAAAATCTCTGGCTTTGTGGTTGGAGAGATGTTGGAATCAGGGATGGGATTCTTGGCCATTATGATGGATGAAAGAGATGGTTTGAGCTTCATCCTCCTCTACTCCTCTGGGATTTTGGGTCGTAGTTTGGGTATTATTTGGTATGCTAATCAGCTGCTTCTAGTTGGTAAACAATACAGTTTTGACATATTGAGAATAATAACAACCTCCAAAAGAATAAAAACGGGCAAAAATACTTCTAGCTGCACAGCATCCAAAATAATTGTTCAAACATGCAACGCCTCAACTAAAATAATTATTTAAGGGAGTAATTTATTTATTTTTTTTCTTGTATGGAGAATAAAGGGGCCATCCAATCACTGGAGCTAAACACAGCACAGGACTTCTTATATTTAGCAGCTATGAGGGGGGAAAAAGCTTTTACTTTGGCTAAAATGTTTTAGGAAAAAAAATAAATGTAAAATGAATAAGTGTAAAATAGAGTATACCTGCTGATTTCATTGATATCAAATTTCAAATAGTTGCAGCAGCCGTAGTGATTTAGAAGAGTAGGAGGGGAAAAAAAGAAGCTTTTTGTGTTTAAATGTAACAGCAGTTGGATCATGTTATATATATTTTTTCTTGTTGAAATGGCTCACTTTTATATATAGTTCATAAATAAATTAAATTGAATGTTGCTTTGAAACGTGCTAAAAGCAGCCTGAAAATATTTGTTCTTTTGTTTGTGCGGGAATATAAACATCGGCACAAGATAAAGAACACATGGGGACAAACGTAAAGCTTTTCTTATGACTTTCAAACCCACCGGTTAAATTTCAGAAAATAATCACCTTCCATCAGGCTAAAACAGCTAAAGCGTTCCGCATTTTGTAGGAAGAGAGATGTTTATTCAGATTACATCAAGTTTGTATGGGTTAATGTGGCTTGCCTTTTGGAAGCTCCCTTTTCTAAATAGTTTGAAAGTTCATCTATAAATCTATATTATTGCCTATATGCAGGAGCCAAAGATACGATAATATTGTCTTCCGATGCAGATTTCAATCAAAGCAACTCAGGCTTGTGTGTAAGAGAGCAGACAAACGAGATTCTGTGATGTTATCCTTTCGTTAAATCTGCTCCTCTCATCACTACCACATTTAATCGATTCATCTCTTAAAATTCAACCGTGCAAAGCTTTCTACTCAACCTTACAAAAATAAAATGTTTTCTCACATTTCAACCACATGCCTCTGTCTTGATGGAAAAGTGGCAAAAAAATTACAGACAGTGTGGAAGTTTTTCTGACCAGATGAGACGCCGCATGTCACCCAAAACTAACTGTACCTATAGTGAAATGTGGCCGTGGCATTATCATGCTTTATGGGATGCTTTCCTTTTTAAACTCTTTTACAAATGCCTCGTAGAGATATAATTGGAGTAAAAAGGTCGTTCAACAAAGTATCGAGTCATGGGCCGAAAGAAAAATACACACCACACTTTAAGGATCCTTATTTGTAAAACACGAAAACCGCACAAACTTTTCTTCAACGAGTTTGTGTTGGTCTATCATGTAAATCAGATATAAAATACATTGGGGTTTTTTTGGGGGGGGGGGGGGGGGGTAGCAACGTGATAAACTTATGAAAAAGCTGAATGATTTTAATGTCTTTAAGAGGGACTTAACATACAGTGGCTATAAAAAGTATCCACCCCCTTTGGATGTTTGTACAAAATGTTAATTTTTGACAAGAACCTTGTTGTTTTTTTAAAAATCTCTTTAATTTCAAAGTGATAAACGATTCCTACAAAATGTCCATCTATCTTCTAACGCTTTTCCGGCATCTGTTCGCGGGGGCAGCAGCTTAAGCAGAGAGACCCCGACTTCCCTCTCCCCATCCAGCCATAGTCCCTCCAGCGTGTCCTGGGCCTTCCCCTGGGCCTCCTCCCGGTGGGACGTGCCTGAAACACCTCACCAGGGAGGCGTCCAGGAGGCATCCTGACCAGATGCCCGAGCCACCTCAACTGACTCCTCTCGATGGGGAGGAGCAGCGGCTCTACTCTGAGCCCCCTCCGGATGACTGAGCTTCTCACCCTATCTCTAAGGGAGAGCCCAGACACTCTGCGGAGGAAACTCATTTCAGCCGCTTGTATCCGTGATCTCGTTCTTTCGGTCACCACCCAGAGTTCGTGACCATAGATGAGGGTAGGAACGTAGATCGACCGGTAAATCGAGAGCTTTGCCTTTCGGCTCAGCTCTCTCTTCACCACGCATAACTGCAGATGCCCCACCAGTCCGTCTATAGATCTCCCGCTCCATTTTTCCCTCATTCATGAACAAGACCCCCAGATACTTAAACTCCTCCACTTGGGGAAGGACCTCATCCCCGACCCGGAGGAGGCACCCCACCCTTTTCCGGCTCAAGACCATGGCCTCGGATTTGGAGGTGCTGATTCTCATCCCAGCCGCTTCATACTCGGCTGCGAACCGCTCCAGCGAAAGCTGTAGCTCACGTTCCGATGAAGCCAACAGGACCACATCATCTGCAAAAAGCAGAGACCCGAACCTGAGGCCACCAAAACGGATCCCCTCAACACCTTGGCTGCGCCTAGAAATCCTGTCCATGAAAGTTATGAACCAGAAACGAGCCCGACTTACTCCCGGCAATGCGAACCAAACTCTGTCGTACAGAGAGCTAACAGCCCATATCATGGGGCCCAGTACCCCAGTTTGACTGGGGTACTGGGCACACCAGCACACCATCCCCACTGTAAACAGGGTTGGTGGCAGACCGCTCTCCCCCCGAGACGCCGGATGGTGGACCAGAATCGCTTTGAAGCCGCACGGAAGTCGTTTTCCATGGCCTCTCCAAACTCCTCCCACGCCCGAGTTTTTGCCTCAGTGACCATCCGAGCCGCACTCCGCTTGGCCCGCCGTCACCTATCAGCTGTTTCAGGGGTCACACAGGCCAAAAATATTATTTTATTATTATTTTATTTTATAATGTAGAAATGCAAGCAAGAACTTTAAAGACTTGTAAAAGAGGTGCAGCTTTGGTTTAATTCAATTCTGGCTTGCATTACATTGGATCCATGCTTTAGTACCAACTGAAAAGATTCACTAGGTACCGAAAAGAAACAGATTTTTGAGTGCCAAATTGAGCTACTTTCCCAATAAATTGTCCCTTTTATTGAGACCTCAGAGCTCCTTTCCTTCCACTGCATAACGCGTAATGTGATTGGAGGATGCAGATCTCGCACTCACACACAGCGCCTATTCCCGTTTACAACAACACTTGCCTGGCCGGCTGAGCACAACTTCGCAGATTAATAAAATACCCAAAGACATCAAAGGTTTGAAAGCATTTTGTGAAAGTAAACGGGAGCAGAGCTAAATATAGCATATGTGTTCAGATTTATGTGGCTAATTATGGAAATAACAGCAATTTAATAAAGCAACTCGTCATTCTTGGTTTTAGTTTACGAGCCAAAGCTTGCAACGTCAGCAGAACCTAGTCCACAACCTTCCTCCTCTGCTGCAGCTAAACAAGTATTTCAGGTTTTCAGAGTAGATGTTTCATATTTTTTGCACCAAAGAACAATTACTTGCACTCTATCTTCATAATGTTTAAACTATTTTTTTAATACAAGTGTTTACATTTTGTGTTACATTTTTACTCTAAAAAGAAAGATGTTTGGGTTAGTTTATTGTTTGCACTGAAAGTCTGTTGTGTTTTTTAGTTTAATAAACAAAAATACATTAAAGTTTTTATTAATCTCTTAAAATTAGACTAAAAAAATATAGATACCGAAAAAACTTCTGTTCATCTTAAGATCCTATTTTCTCTGTAAAAACTGACAATTGGATTAAAAAACACTTTTCTATTTAATATAAATGACATATTCTTATATTAATTGGATCATTTCTTTTCTGTTCTATTTTTAACAAAGGATGCAGCAGTGTGTCAAATTGCAGAGGTATAACCGAAAAGTGTGGCCTTATTTAGATGAAAGTTGTTCACATTTTTGTCTGACAAGTGTTTTTAATCGTCAAACCGTTAACGAGCCAATCTCTGTTTTTACGTCAGACTGCAACCTTGCTGGAGAACCCAAACCACACAGGTCAAAAACCTCCAAGCGCTCTGCTGGAGACATGTACAGGTTAGTGTCTGCATCACGACGATGCAAGAAGCTTCTAGAGGAAGAAATGTGGAGATAATCAACCAGCACCAACTGTGTTTGTTTTGTTTTTAAAGGAAGAGGCTCATAAAGCTTAAGAATGTACCGCTAGCAGGTTTACATATTTTTACTAACTCTGTTTATTTCATTTTCCTAGCAGTAGCTCCTCGTTTGACCTCGACTATGATTTTCAAAGAGATTACTATGACAGGTGAGTGAATACTTTCTGAACGCATACAGACGCTCTAATTCAAACAAAACACTTCAGTGATCTAGAGATCTAGAGGGATTATCTTCATTCACAGCAGCCAGACGAGGGTTTTCTGTTTAATCCTTGTTTCTCTGTTCGATTCCCCCCAGAATGTACTCGTACCCGTCTCGCGTCCCCGCTCCTCCGCCTCTGTCACGGGCCGTGATCCCGTCCAAACGCCCGCGGGTCAGCCTGAGCGGAGGAAGCAGCCGGCGAAACAAGAGCAGCTTCTCCTCTTCCTCCAAGAGCAGCCAAAGGATTTCGTCGTCCAGAACGAGTCAGTTTTCTCACCACCTCGTCTTCATTTAGATTATAAAGACCAATGCAGATTTTTATTGAAACGACCAAATTAAGACGGCTGGAAATCAAAACCTGCTGTAACATCTGTGCTTTTCTTCATGTTACCACAAAACTTCTGCATGTTTTATCTCCTAAAACAACACAACGTGGCAAATACATTTAAAGTAGAAGCAAAATAACATTTTTGGGGCAATACCAGCTGTGAGTCTGTCGGGGAATGTTTCTACCAGTTTTCAACATCCAGAGCTGGGGACTCCAGCTCCAGTCCTTGACAGCTATCCAGTTTACATGCAAAGGATTGGAGTCCATAATCTCCAGAACCTGAACACCTGGAGGTTCACAGAACAGCTGCATTTATACTCTGATTAAATTATACACAGGTTGACTCTTACTCTTACTGATTAAGTGACTTTTAAAAAAAATAGCTTTGCGCTGAATTTTATTTAGGGGTGTCAGAATCTACTGGATGTAGATTTGTGCCAGAGCTTTCGGATTATTTGTAAAAAGGTTCTTAAAACATTTTATTTCCATTTGACTTTGGGTCGCAGACTAGCAGACCTGCAGAACCTCCCTCTTCCACCAAGCAAAAGCCCAGATATGTGTCAATGTTTTCAGTTTTGCCAGTGCATGCACTTTTGTTTTTCCTCTTTAAAATAGCTCTCAAGATAACTCGGACTACCAAGAATTTGAACAGACTGAACTGTTGTAATAATAAACATTGGATTTATGCTTTAGATTATCCACAGAAGAGCTTCGAAGATCCCGGAAAGTCGAGGGTTATGTGTTATCTTTTTGTTTTCTGTAGCTGAGCCTTCTGGCTGTAAAGCAGCGTCATAAACGTATCGCTCACATTCTGTTTGGTTCTTATTAAGAACATATAATTTAAATGTGTCGAACCAAGTGTAATCTGTGTCATAAAATAATAAAAGTTACTCTCATTTAATTCCCTTAACAAAATTTTTTTTTTTAATGTAGTTACCTCTGAAGTTGTTTGACAATTTCGATTATGATTGGCCCACATTTTTCTGTCCCATCCCCTTCTTTTCTATCATTGCAATGTTTGAAACATTTTCTAAAAGCTTTATCATGTCAGCCTTTTTTAAAAAAAAAGTATATTGACCTTCGGAGGTTGGAGACCATCCAACTTTCCAAATCCATTATTTGCATGCCAGGTGAAAATGCCATCTTATAATCATCCAAATATCGCACGCAAGCGGCCATTCGTAATTGCAATATAGCGCACGTAATCTCACGTGGTATTGCAACTCTGTATATTGTGCAGCTCTAATTGCAAAGCTTGTTTCAAAATTGTCACCTTCCGTTCTAAAAAAGGTGACTAGAAGCAGTGGTGTTCGCTCAAACCGTTTTAATGGATTGCAATGTTTAGGATGAGTGTTCAGGTCGTGGAACAGGGTCTAATCTCCCACTTGTCTCGCTGCAGTGAGAGTGGACGAGCTGCAAACCATCAAGCGTGAGCTGTCGCAGATTAAAAGCAAGGTGGACGACCTGCTGGAAAGCCTGGAGCGAATGGAGAAGGACCACAGCAAGAAGTCTGGTACGAGGACCGCAGCTTTGATGGTTTATCTCCAGTAGCTTCTAGGATAGTACCTTTAACTTGATCTTATACAACAGGTTTCTTTGTTGTTGTTGTTAATTATTCGCATCTTTTTGGTGTTTGCAAGTAGGAAAGAGCCTAAAGCCAGAGCCAGGAGAGGTGACTTCACCTCCACACTCCAGCAGTAAGAAGAACGATGGAATAAAGAGAGAGAGGGAGAGCCAGGACATGAACAACTCTGATGAAGAGGAAGAGGACGACGAGGAGGAGGAGGAGGAGGAGGAGGAAGAAGAGGAGGGAGACCTGTTGGAGGAGGAAGAGGTGAGAGCGATGACAAATTTTAGGTGAACCTAAAATTCTGGCTCTGGTCAGGTGTTGGCGAAGGCAAATCTATGGCCGGCACACTGATTTAAAAGTTGAAGTACGTTCTTCAGTCTACAAAGATGTTATTTGAAAGCAATCAAACAAACGGCGCTTTTCACAGTAGCACCACAATGCATTCTGGGAAGTAGCCCTAGACAAACAAGTGCGCTTTTTCCATGGGTGCCTTTGAGTCGCTCAGACCGTCACAAAGTTGTAGTTTTGTCTCCTAAATATGTTTAAAGGTGAAGGAACTAAGCTCTGCTGTTAGTTCAAATTGGACTCTAGATACCCAGATCGGATGTCGAAGAAAGTTATGAAAAACAAATCATAAAATGAGAAAATGAAATGCCATAATATATAAAACACAATAATTCTTGACAACAGGGTACTAAAACACAAACTACATATATTTTATATGTCAAATGAACTTATTGCCATTTGGATTTACTCAGTGGAATTAGTAACTTTGTGGACCAGGCATTGTCACGGTAACTGGTGTTGTTTGGCTAGCGAGTCGTTTATTTTTCTGTTCATACCATTTACCACCATCCACTCCAAGATAAACCTGCATTTTCATTGCAATACATTTCCTCACCTTTTCAACAGCCTCTCATAGTGACACATTGTTACTTTGACCTTTGACATTCGAGCCGGCGCTTCAGTTCTGGCTATCAACAATTAGCAGGGTCGCCATCAAGAACAGCCCCTGGTACGTCTTTCTCCATCAAAACAACCTCCTCCATTTTATATTTTCTCATTTGTGAGATGCATTTCACATACAATTTCTGCCTTCACATCGACGTCCAAGCGCTCTGTGTGTGTTTTCGATCGGTAAATGCGGTTTGTTTGTCTAGCATTAGCACCCAGCAGCACTTCGGTGGCTAAATTGTGATGTCACCTGTAAAGTAGGCTATTTGCTTTGATGGTCAGCTCGTGGTCATCCTGCTTCGTTTTCACTGAGCGGTGCCTTACAGACACAATTTTATGGGTTTTTCATGTAAAAGCAGTCCATACAACCGACCAGAGCCACACCACTCCTGAGCTCCCTTCAGATGCAGGTCCAAAGGACAACGGTACGGTTGGGGCGGAGCTACTGGCGTCACACGACACACTCCATTGATTTGGGGACAGAAAAGAAACTTCTCTGCTTGCGACAGGCACGAGACGTACTAGTGCGTCGCACTTGTCGTTGCACTAGTTTACCCCCGCCCGACTGCCCAGTGAGAGTCCAACTGGAGATGGAAACGCTCTCCAGAATAGCGCACCGACTCCCTACTGCTCAATGGAAACGAGATTCAGCATCAGCCATTGAAAAAAGACTATTTCTCGACCAGTGTCTAGTTGCGCAAGCAGGGTAACTACAATGCTAGCTGCACTCAAGCTCAACCCTGGAAAAGGTCTTTAAAAGTCTGAAATATTTAATATTTCACTGTAGTAGAATAATCTGCATCATTACTGTTGATTAAGTGTGCGACCCTCCTCTCTGCAGAGTCCCAGATCCTCTTTTGCTCTTGTGGTGGGAATATTCCTATGCAATTAGGAATTAAGTACATATTCTCTGTCTAGTGAATGTATCTAGGGCAAGATGACAAAGTTAGGGGAAGCAAGCTTAATGTTCCTGATAAAGATGTGTCAGATCACCAGAGAGACAGACGTCAGGGCAGTAAAATAACGACGGAACAGTCTGATCTGGGATGTGCTGGTTCATGCTTTACTATCATAACAGTGATTGCTGAATACTATTTAAATTGTTAGTCAGAAAGGTTAGGTAGGGCGATGCATGTTCCCTCCATGTTCTGGCCAGACATGTTTGAATTAAATACCTTCTGAGACTCTGTCTTCTTTTATTTTTGGAACCCTGAAGTCTTTTCTTCCATTACACTCCCGTGCAGGGTTTTTATAGGATTTAAGTCTCTAGACTGAGAAAGTTGTTTTTGTGTTTTGTTAACTACTCCTGTGTTGCTTTCAGCATATTTTGTTGTCATTATCCTGCTTTAAGACCCAATGATGACCCGCTTTCTTGAGTTTTACACTGAAAAAGAGAGGAAGATATTTTCTAATAAACGCTGCCCCTTCAGGCATCTGGAAATTGTAAACCCAGACTCCTAAAGGTCCTCAATTCACTTTTTAATCTTTTCTTATGTTCATAGGATTTAAAAAAAATGATATCAAAAAAGGACGCATTGTGTTTGAGGTGCGCTTTTAAAAATATCCACCCTTGTGCCTTTAAATAAATCGAATGGGCATTAAGAAAATCCTCCTCCACAATGTTTAAAAAGGTATAATAATGTTCTGAATTTGAAAGGGGATAAAAACATTGCAGCATTAAGCAAACAGCAATAATTTTGGTAATCCTAACTGACCTAAAACAAGAGGAGTTTGGTCTTATTTGCTGTATTTAAAATGTGTGTTGGGTGTTTTCGGAGGGCATGATTTGATGTTTTTAGTAGCTCTAACGTTGCTGTCCTTCTCACAAATCTGTCACTCAGGTAAAGAGTCAGGAGAGGGAGGAGGAAGAAGAGGAAGAGGAGGAAGGAGAGCATGTGGAGGGAGATGAAGACGACGGCGACAGCGTGAACGGCGACGATGACTCGTAGGCAGAGACCGCCGCGCCGCTCAGCTTCCAGGAGGGGCTCGGACTCCCGTTTTAACACTCACGATGTAGATAGAAACACAAGTGCGTACAGAAACACAAGCATGGTGCGCACACCTTACTGTCATGTTGTCCCCGAAGATTTCCTTTTTTAGTTTTTTTTTGTTTAGTTGTCCAGTATTACTGTAACAAGAATATCTAGCTGTAGGTTTGTGGTTTTCTTTGCTCGTCTTCAGGGGGAGACGGGAACATGGACTAATAATGTTCTCAGAGGCAACAGCTCGACGGACATCTCTTAACGCGAGGACGGGAACTCAGCCACAGATTAGTTTTTAGCTTCTGCGTGTTTTCCTTCCTCAGTGAGTTTCTTTGACCTTGTGTGTAACGTTCATGTCAGTTTTTTTATATATAAATATATATAAACACACTTTTTAGTTGAACTGTAAAGAAATAAATTGCAATAAAATATTAAAATCAAACATGAGCCAGCTTGTTTTGTTTTGCCCTCTTATCAGTTCAGAAGGACGTTGAGAAACCAGAATGTCTAAAAGAAAAACTCGTGGGATAACATTCCACTCATTTAAAGAAACTCACAAAAATTGATTTCTGAATTTAAAAAATTTATTGTCATAAATACAGTGTACAAACAGAACTGTGATTTGGTCAACATTTTCTCCTGATTTTTCCGTTCTTTGATAAATGTTACATTAAATTTCACATTAAATTTCTTTTATATGTTGAGGCGAAGCTTAGTCTGCATAAATATGTGCTTTGTCCAAGTGGCCATTGGCCTCATATTATCAGGGTTTAATCATTTTTTCACATCCTCCCACACTAGTAAAAGGCATTGACTCGTGCTAAGTGTGTCTTTGGGTGGCTTGTTTTCTTTAACCGTGCCGTGACGGCACCAGCAGTTTGCCATGAAATCCAGATTGTTGGTCCATCACAAACGAGATTGAAATCTTGCTTTCAGTTTACAGGTTTTTCCGGAGAAGTCAGTTCTTCTTGTTATACTGCCAACCGACAGATGACTTATCTGTTTAATAAAAACATGACAATCCTGAACTGGGATGGGTTCCCCTTAAACAACGTATGTATGACCGATTTGATAAACAGACGAGACCTGCTCAAGTTTCACATACTAATAAACACATTTAAAGATTTAAATTGTGGAGTCAAGCGATTGAGAACAGGTGCATTGATAGATATATTTACAACATTAAAAAAAATATATTCCTTAGATCACAAAAAATGAATAGGATGTTAAAAACCTATACCATTAGTTTCTTCATATCTAAGTATTTAGAACAAACAGTGCAACGTATGAGCTTTACATTTCTAAACTTGTGTGAAAACACTTTATAAACAATATGACACTCTGTTTTTGCTGTGTTTTAATTCAGCGTCCTTCATTGTGTCTGTTGGTTTCTGATAGCTTTTTCTCTTGACGTGATCAGGCGAACTTCAGGATGGACATTGTAAGGAAGCTCAGCAGAGGCAACACAGCTGGAGGAGGGAAAAAAACAGCGAAACAGGTTATTTAGAGGTGTTGAATGTAAAATTACAAAGAACAGGACAATTTTTAAGTATTAATTATAGAAATGACTGTCGGCAAACAATTTTATGTTAATTTCTAACTCAGTTTATAGTGAAATGTAGTGTACTTTGTTTTATATGAATAAAATCTGCTCCTTGAAGTTGGTTAAATTTTTTCAGACCATTAAACTTCAACAGTTTAAAGGAAAATCTGTGCAGTACTACTTGCATCACTGTAACAAATATTTACATTTGTTTTGAAACATATCTAGGATAAGATTAAATCTCGGGTTGTTGAGTAACTACACAAAGCTATTCTTTTGTACTTTGCCATTTAAAATATTTGTTAGCATTTAGATCCAAATCTTCATTAAGTGCAGTTTACCATTAGAGTAGAGAGGACGGCTGGCCCCTGATGGTGTGGTGGCATTTGTAGAGTTTGAGAGGAAGCTGGAAAGATCTATAGGTCCACTTCTCAGAGCAAGGTTGAAGGGTCCAAGTTGATCTGAAAAAAATTAATTAATTAAATTCCGCTTTAAGAATATGCACATTTGTATCGGGTTTTTTTAAAACTTGTAAACATGGAAAAACATTTATATTCCATGAAATATAAATGTTTTCAGTATGTTTCCGCTTTTACCTCCGTTTAATGCTCCAGACCCAATGACCATAACATAGGTGGTATCCGCGTCGGCCTTGGTCACGGCGGTGGCGTTCAGATTAGCAACGCTAAACGTACACTTGATGTTCACACCATCGACCTTGTTCTTGATGTCTGTCACATTCTGTAAATTTGAAATCAGAGTCATAAATGCTAGTCCATAAAGAGTTAGTGGATACATTAGAAGATAAATGTGTTTAGCACAGTGTAAACCACATATAGACATATTAAAACTATTCTGTAGTGGTTGCCAGTTTTTGGTGAGTTTTGAATACTCTTACTCTCCTTTTTAGTATAGAAATTGCTTTGTTCACGTAATTGTACACCGTACAATTAAATATATTAAATTAAAATTGAAGTCAAGACCTTACCCTTTCTAGGGATACCAGTGTATTATTGACGTTCTTCATTGTCCTGAAGAAGAAAGTCCCATTGCTTGAGCTGTTTTGAGCACAGACGAAAAGCATGGGGATGTCCTGTGGGGAGAAAACATTTTAAAGTCAGTCATAAAATATAAGATGACAAATGCCACGGCCTCGCTATTAAAGCCAGGTGTAAGTAAATAAAGTGATGAAGCACTCTGTATGTGGTGGTTTTAGCTTTTGTTATTTTATCCAAGTCCCCACGTTAAGAAAACTTCTCAGGAGCTACGCTTCGATCCCTCTTCTCTCTATTCATTCAACATGAGGTTTTCATTCCTGTCTAATCTTCACAAAGTTGACTTCTGTGGCTTTAAAATCAAAAGTGTAGCGCACCCTTATTTATTTGCTGTGGAAGTTTACTTTGCAAAATCTAGATTGAACATCACTTAAGCTTCTTGGGAAAGAGCTGTCTTGTCCTGTGAAATTATAGATCCATTGCTTCATGTACTCAGAACCTCTGATGAATTTAATGGCTTTTTTGCTTGCTTAATTTATTATAGTTTTAGTTTAGTTTACTGCACAATTAAAGCCATCATTCATCATAATATTTAGGTAGCTTGACTTTGTTAGGCTAAGCTGAGCCCCCATTAAGTCAAGCTAAAATAAAAACTGGTGTGACAGCTATGTAGCAATTACTTAAAAAGTATTATGAAAATAAGTATAATTTTATAATGTAGAATTACATGTCACAACCAAAAAGTCAGAAGTTGTCCCAACTTATAACTATTTTCTAGAAACGTATTCAGCTTATTTTCTAAAAATAATATTTCAAGTGAAGATGTAGCCTATTATATTTGCAGTAAAAGGTTGTGACAGTATTTTTAAAACCTTTAAAATTGAAGTGTAATAATGATATATTATTGGTAAATATTAGCAATATACCAACAATAATATAATATTGGTATTTTATCTGGAAACCAAAAAGATTTTTAGTTGACAATTTTGAAAAAAATCTGCTATAGTTTATGTATACGCACATCCAGAAAACAAATATATATTACAACTGGCTCTTTTAAATGAGGCAGAAAAATAAAGTTAAATTAAGTAGAGTAGCTACTTCTTCTCATCTTTTATTAATTACCATACCACCTTTATCTTAAATGAATTTAAAGTATACCAGGGTTCACAAAGTGCTGTACATGTACTAATAACATAAACATAAAATCAAATCAACAGAGAATTAGAGAAGTCAACCTCCTAAAATGGGCCAAAAGCTTCAGCAAATAAATGTTTTAAGAAGAGTCCTTATATTCACAAAGAGAAGAGGCCTGCCTAACACAAAATGGCAGAACATCCCACAACTTTGGAGCAGCTTCTGCCCAAGCAGGATCACCTCAAATTTTGCCCTTTGATTATTCAGAGAGTTTTTTTCTTTGCTTAATACATTACATATTAAGCCCATTAATGTCTGTTGCTATGTCATGTTCAATTATTGTTTGCATTTCATCCTTGTTCCTATTGACTGAGACCAATAAATGTGCAAATAATAAATTGTGCTATTAGAAACAGGATGTTGCAGTAAGGTCCAACACCCTTGGCCAGGTGTAATATTTTCTCGACATATCAGCAACCATCAAAATTTAGGAACCGTTTCACTTTTATGCCTCCAAGATAAAGAGACCAGGATCTTTGCCCGCCAAATACTCATTTACATCTGTGTTTGAAAAGAATTGTGTGTTTTACCGTAGTTGCATTCTGGGTGAGACCTAGAGCGATGTATCCCGTAGAGTTTCCACTGAGTTCAAATGCTAAATCAATGCCTCTTGGGATGTTCACAGCAGTGGCTCGGGCAGATCCAAACAGACAAGTTGCATTGCCTGTGGGGTTACAGTCGCCAGGGTTCCTCAGGCAAAACTTGGTTGAGCCACATCCTGTGTTTGTAATGACAACCTGATGGAGACAACAACATAGCCAGAGTCAATAAACCGTCAGCAGATTCTTTAACTTCTTTGTTCTGGTGGAGATGACCACTTCATTGACTCAGGAAAGCTTTAATGTGAATAATGAAACAGCATAGATTGCACTTATAAGTTAATTACATTTAGAAAACAACTCTGACAGAGAAGATTGGTTCTATTTTATTGCTCAAAACAGGATACAACATGGACAACTAAAACTCCTCAATAAGGGCTCAGGGTAACGGCTAATAAATCACTTCTTTCTATCGTCTTGGTGTCGTTAAGATCTAAGTAAACCATCAGTTACAGATTTTGACCTTTTTTTGTTGCCCTATCATTCGGCCATGTCTTTCTACTTTTTTTCCTGTGAGTTTGTCTTCTGGGTCTATTATAGGTTATTCAAACAGCAATGTATAAAAACCGCCGCCTGTCTTAAAACGACCGAATCAGCAGGAATTTGTGTTGGTAAAACTGAATTGTAGACATTTTCGAAGATTCAGATCTTCAGACTTAATCATAAATCTCTTTTTCTCTTGTAAGTATTGCTGATTTAAAAAAAAGTAGTTTAAAGTAAGTTTGAAAGGGATGGTAATAATAAATACTAACCTGTGATGATACTGGCTGGAAACCAAGAGTCAGGAAAACCATCATTGTGGCGATAACCTGGATCATTGTACTTGCCATTCCTGCCAGGGAAAATATAAATGTTACTTACACAAAACATGTTAGAAAAGGGGTAAATATTTGTTTTGTGAATTTATTTTAGCAAAAAAATTAAAGTATAAATGAACGTGTCCCATTGAAATCTAATCAGATACCAGATACATACATGATAGAAAAATAATGTCACTAACAAGATTTATGTTTATCATGTACATAATAAAATAATCAGATCCTTTTTTTAAAATCTTTTTAAAACAGGTTTATAAAATAGTTTCTGTAAAATATAGTCATTATGTCTTGGTAAACCAAAAATATTACATTTAAACTTCTGCCTAATGTTCAAATCAGTATAAAACAGTTTATGTAAAGAAACAGATGAAACCAAATCTTGACTTACTTAATGTGAAAGTTAAACGCTGGGTTGAAGCAGTGAGGAGCTGTTTTGGCTTTAGCAGCAGATGTCAGCACTGATTCTCAGGAGTTGTGTTCATGAGGGAAGCTGACAAAGCTTTTTTATGTCAACCTGAGAAGGGGCGGGGCTTTGCTAGAACACCTGTCTGGGTACCAGGATAGGGTGGGTGTACGTTCTTTTGTCTTTCTGTCAGCGGAAAAAAAGTTTCTGTACAACAAGTTTTGCCACTTAGGGGAAAATTTCAACTTTTAAAAGGCTTCTTTAAAATAATTTATTACAGTCCACAGTTTGGATTAATTTAGCAAAGACCTATTAGCTAACCACAACGCATTAGGTTGAATTAAATCCTAACCTTTGACAATATTCTGAACTGAATGTTGTTATAAAATAGAAATGCAACACATGTCCAAATCAACCCATTTTCTAGCAGCCTTATTAGGGTAATGCCACAGAATCTCGTTTGGATTTAAGTCTGGACTTTGACTAGGCCACTTCAACACCTTTATTTTGTTTTTATGAACCATTCAGAAGTGGACTTGGTTGTGTGGTCTGAATCATGGTCCTTCTGCATAACCAAAGGATTTTCTGCTGCAGAGCAAAATTCATGGCACCATCAGATTCAGCAGATCATCCAGATCCTGAAACAGCAAAGCAGCCCCACACCATCATACCACCACCACCGTGTTTGACTGTCGATATTATGGTCCCCCCCCCCCCCCCCCTCCAGATATCACTGGATGCACACCTTCCAAAAAGTTTTTTTGTCTTGTCAGTCCATGGAATATTTTCACCAGAACTCTTGAGGATCATCAGGGTGTTTGGTGGCAAACGTAGGTTTTGATCTTGGTGTTCTCCCTTGGAGATCATTTTCCCTCAGTCTCTTTCTAAGTGTTGAATCATCATTAACACTGACTTTAACTTAGGGAAGTGAGGCCTTTAGTATTTTAGATGTTCTTCTGATGAAGTAATACTATTATTAATTGGAAAGTGAACCAAATGTGTTTAATCATTGAGTTTAGTTATGCTTTAACAAATGTTCAGGTTGGATTGGATAGCTTTTCCTTTTAATAAAGAAAATCATTATTTAAAAACTGCATTTTATATTTTCTCAGGTTGTCTTTGTCTGATGTTTAAATAACAAAAAAACAAACAAAACAAAAAAACAGATCGAATCTGTAAAGGTGCAATTTTTTTCCCATGACACTATATTCTTTAAATTTTACACTTGAGCTTCTATCAGAAGACCTTGAACACATTTCTCCGTGATGTGTTTATTGTATGGGAAAATAATGGTAATTGTTCAAAATTGGTGAGATTAAAAGAAAACCAGAAATAGGTATCAGCCTGGGCATCTCGGATTAGAGCATCTCTATTATGAAATCTTTAAAAAAAATACATGTTATTACATCACGGTATTAGGGAGAAGAGTTAAAGTAGAATTTTGTCAGATTAAAATAAACAATGAATAAACAGGAAACACTGATCAAATAGCTAATTGCACCACAGAGTGAACTAAATGTTTTTCACGTGATGGAAACACATAGGCATATTAATTAGTTCATAACATTTGGAATGTGACACCTGAAAAACTTTGAACACATTGACGTCATGAGTAAAAGAAAACCGGGTGGTTTGGTGTTGTGATGCCAAAGGGGGATGAATTACATTCCTTCCTAACTAATACCCTTTATACCTCCTTGGAGGAGGAAACGTCAAGATTAGTCATTATGATGCTGGATTTTTTTTCTTCAGATTGTATAATCTGGATTTGAACTAAAGAAACAATTGTTAGCTGGTGTCGTAGTGGAGATTGAAGCAACCTATCGATTATATTTACAGAATACGGATTAAAGTTAAACATATCCAAACATTACAACTGCCTGAAACAGCATTTTAAAGACTGGTCAGTGAGCCTCTCTTTACATCCAAACCCGGATCATGTTTCTATTGCAGTCATTTTTGTCTAAAATGGCACAAAGCTGCCCAACAACCAGAGCAGCTCTGGAAAGAAACAGGGGTAACACCCCCTATTGAAACAGCAAAACAACTTAGAAACGTTAATATTACCATTTATTTCAGTTTGAGCTGCATGTCATACACAAACAGGGTCTTAACTTTGTATTCTGTATTTAAATGCAGGCTTATGTCTTTAAAGAAAAGCTTTATCTGTTTCCCTTTTTCCCTTCTTTGTGGTGAGGAAGAAAAAAATAAGGGGATGTGATTGACAGCCTTATCACCTGGATAAATCTTATTTATTGTTTCTCATTGAGTTTGGGACTAAACTGAAAGACTCAATTTTGCTTCAAAGCTTTTGTCAGGGAAGCTTATACTTCCTTGTCATGTAATCTTTATAAAAGCATATTGTTTGAAAATGTCTGTGATCCTTAACCCAAGAGACTGTCTCCACTTTTTGTTTGCTCTTGGGCTCTGAACGTCTTGTGGCACCATGTAAAGAGACCGAGCCCTGCCCAGTTATGTGTTTGTCTAAAGAACGATAGAACAAAAGGGAGAAAACAAAGAGACCACGAAACGACGATGAAACGACAATGAGAGCTTTCATTGAAAGAAGGCCCATTTGATTACTGGTCTGAGCAATGCTGGCAGTCACAGAGATGTTACTTAAATGAGTGTTGCCATTCTTCAGAGGTAATTAATCTGTTAAATAATCTTTAGTATTGTTGGTGCTTGTAATATCACGCTGTTTATAAATAAAGGAAATATTACTACGGTGAAACACTTCTGCTTTGTCCACTAGCTTGATCTAGGTCATTAAGGGCTAAACGTAGGAATGTTTGAACAACAGGGTGGAGCTGGATGTCGATATCAGCTCAGAGGCCACCACCTCTGTTTCATGTTCCATCATGACACAGAGGTGGTGTAATTATTCTTCACCTCTCCACCTTTTCAACAATGCAGCCTTGACTCTCAGTCTCAGCTAGTTTTACAACTATTTACACCCCCTGCGTCGTATGACCAAACACCTCAGATGTTTGCCTGGTCGTTGACCAGTTCACGACTGACAATGACCTTAATGGCACCAATGACTGAGTGTAACTATGGTGTAAATATCCCAAGAATAGACCTGAGAATCCCCCTTCACAAGCCTTTTGGAGGAAAGGTGAAAGCATTAGGCATTTAGGATGAACACCACCTAAGCTACTGAGAATGTTGTAATGTGCTTCGTTAAGCTTACCCATAGAAAGTACCAGCTTGTTAGTGCTTCTGTGTTTAGCCGTGTCTCTTGTAGTCATTGATGGATCTTTTGCCGTCATTAACTTTGTGTGCTTTGTTCCCCTTTCCAATATAAAAGTACGCCTTTCATAGACTGAACCTTTGATAGATCAATTGCTGCCCTTAACTTTGTCAACTCTTTGTATGTATATACCATAGAAAGTACCTCTGGTTCAGTGTTTTCGGTTTTGCTGGGCCTTTTTCCAGATAACGCAACTGGTACCAATTACTCAACTGTTCAAACAAAGTTTTTTTTTTCTTTCCCACATAAACTACTACTGGCTCAGTCGTTCTATGTTTAGCCGTGTGTTTTAATTCTACCATTAACAATCAAAAGACCGGACTCGAGTACTACAGCCCTGCGTTACTGTTTCCAGAAGGGTTTTGATCCTATTAGGACTAAAAATATAGCTCTTCTCAAAACAAAGATGAAACCGAGTCCTTCAGGCTTTTAAGTATCTACTAGAAAAAAAGTGGCCATTTTCTCTCTTATTTTTCTTCCTGCCAGCCTGCAAGGTCCGAAGTAATGTTGATATCTGCTGCCTACATTACTTATGAGAACATTACACAAAAAGGCCTTTGTTTTCTCTACTTGACCTACTGTCCTAGATGCACTCACTAAAACAGGGCATAAATAATCAAAATACAAAATAAATATTCCCTAACAATCCACAGGGAAACACAGAGAATGGTTTAAAACGCTATATTTACTCCCCCAGACCTAAAAGTGGTGCTAAACATGGAGTATGGGAAATGTGCTTAAATTCTCCCCACGAGGTTAGTGGTAAATTCAAGAAAACAAGAATGGCGAGCAAAAAAAGTGTGAGTGGAGTCTTGTGTGGAGTGAAGTCAAGCTTGTTCTTCTCGTCCCGTAGAATTGTGCAACTATTACACTACAACAGAGTGAACATGTAATCTGCCATTGTTGTTATGTATGAGGATGTATTTGGAGCTATAGTTCAGGTTAGAGGTTGCGGTAATACATTAGCATTTTCACAAAGGAGGAGTTTCAGCTTTCCACATGAATGCACAAGGCGGAAGTTTTAGCTCTGGAACCCATTTAAAAAATAAAACTTGTTTTAGGGACCATTAAAGCTGGGATCACTCTGTGCAATTTTGTCCGTCCCAGAACTTTTGCTTTCTTCGTGAAAAGAATCGTGATGAAAAACGATGCGCGTGCGTTTGATTCGCAGCTCTGTGGCAGTGCAGTGTGACGCGCTCCCTGATAGCTTATTTGGTGCTCGTACGACCAAAAGCAGCCCTCGGCAGTCTTCAGGCAGTGTCAGAAATTCTACTACCCCGGTCTGCCATTGACCAATGAAAATGCATCCTTGGAGTGAGAGCGAGACGTCGTGCAGTTTGACCCACTGAAATCTTGAGCCGTTAAGTGTGACACACCTCTAGAGCACAGTGTGGCATGAAGCAGTCCTTGGAGACGGCCGAAAAACGCACAGTATGAACCGGCCTTAAAACACAATTTTTGCTTGGATAGGTGTCACAATGTTTATTTTTTTATTTCGCGTTTTAGCAAAAACGTTCCCGTATGGAAAGGGCCTCTAACTTCTTCAGCGTAAACATATCGTCTTCATAGCGCAGGATGAGATTAAGTGATAATGTTATCACTTTTTTGTAGCATTATTTGTGTAGCACTTTCATATATTCGGTAGCAGAGACCTCTAGCATAAAGATAGGTCTAGGTTAGTCTGAGCAAGCGTCTGCTCGACTATGAAGCTTGTTTGACTGAAAGACTTGAGTCTGTTCTGCTCTGCAAGTGTCCGTCAGGTACCGTTTTTTGTAACCACGCGATGGTAAAATGCACAGCCACAAATGATTGTTAAACACAAAACTGACAAAAATGAAAACCACCAAAGACAAGTGCGTCAAAGGAAAAAACAAAAAACAAAACAGACAGCAGTGTAGCTTATCCAGAAACATCTGATTTCAAGATGGCAACCAGGTAGGTTTCAGACTTTTTAGCACCTAGAGGTTCTAAGTGGCATTGCTGTTAACACAAATCCTTTTTTTGGACTACACCAAATAAAAATTTGTATGGATTGCAACTCAGTAGATGGATAGAGCAAGAGCCACAATATTAGGTTTGGAAGAAATATAATGTTTGCTGTTTAATCAGGGATAAGACAGATATCAAATTAGTGGGAATTATGGACACTAACTGAGAAAACAGAAATATTAGGGTGGCTCTCATTGAGGCATCTGCAAGATCTGAATGGGGGCAGTGCGTTGTAAAAGTATTCATGCCACTTGAGCTTTTCTGTATTTTGTTGAGTTACAACCACAAACGTCAGTGTATTTTGACGAAAATACAGATTAAAGGTAGATTGAAGTCAAAGAGAAAGAAGCCAAGACGCCCATAGTAACTTTGGAGGAGCTGCTTTGCTCCACAGCTCATGTTAGACAGTTACAACCAGGGGCGTTTCCTGGACCTGGAAACATTGGGGGCTGAGCCCACACCCTCTTAGAGGGATCTGAGGAAACCTACGCAGTAAAAAAGGCTTTTTATTAAAGCTTTCTTGAGCATTGTGGTACCTTGTTTAAAGCCAAATATTGCGATATGTACTTCAAAATGTATTTATTTTCAAACTTAAATGTGACAATGTAAAGAAGATCTCTAAAATCAGTATTAATGTTAGATAAAACAGGATGATATTGAAAAGGTAAGAATTATTCTCATTTTTTTCTTTCCCTGACAAACACAAAGGTTATTTCTGTGTCTGCTGGTCTTTTCATGATTCTCTGTCCTGTCTGGGTCATATGTAAACCAAGTAGAACATCAGATTTCTTTTATCTTAATGGATGTTATCAAAAGATGATCATAAAAGGAACTGACCTATGCAACACGATTAGCATTCAAGTGTAATTTTTGGAGGAAAATTGGCTCAATTATATAGTTTGAACTAGAAAAGCACTCGGAGAGCGCAGACCTTCGCCAAGGCAGCTCAGCCCCAGTTTAGACAGCGGTCTTTACACTCAAAACAAAAGTAATCAACTGTTGATTTAATAATCAGTGCTGTAGTCTAGTTCATTCTAGCAGTATACTGTGATTTGTTTCCTACCAGACAATCATCGGTCAAAATGTTAAAGCAGTCATTGATTAGTCAGTGATTTTAATCCTGCCCTGCTTTCTGAAGCAGCTGCTTCTATTCAGTATTTATGAAGATGCTACATGATCACTTCTTGTGTAGATTATAGTCTAACGAATGATAAGACAGAGAAACATGTTTAATTAGTTAGAATTATTTATGGATTTTAAGTATTTATATTTACATCAATCTTTAAACCCCCATGTTGTGATTCTGATGTCTGTCATTCAGTCTAGGCCCCGCCCCCTTTGTATTACAGCCCTGCTTTTATTTAGGCGTGACACCCCAAGATCCTCACTGGCCCCCATTTGGCCCTCTTTACTTTCTAGGTACACCCCTGCTCACCAGTCTTTGTGAAGTACTTTTAGGCTTGTATAAACATTATATTAACTTAATTATTAATTATTATTCAAGCATCATTACCTATAATCATTTTGAATAAGACATATGGAATTAGAGTCACTTCAGGGTTAAACACAACGGGTCTGAACCACCTTAATAAACACCGTTGTTAATTCAAACTCTCAGAAAAGTCCCTGTTTTGGAGCTTTGTGCAGAAAGTTCTGGTGCTGCTAAAAGCAAGCGGCCAGTTAAGGACCAGGAGAACGCCACTGGTTGCAATAGAATGAATTTTAGTCATGTAATCCTGAAACGTGTCGTTCATGGAACAGAGGCATGGAGGAAGGCTCGAATGAAAGTCCTAAAAAGTCACAGTGCAGTGTTGCACAAATGCTGGTGGCAGCATCATGCTGTGGGATGCTCCTGTACTGAAGGGACAGGGAAGCTGGTCAGGCAGTTTGGATACATCCATTGGACAAAAATAACCACATTGCTTTCCCCCTAATTTACAATTTTGCTTCACATTTTGTTGGTCCATCACATAAAATCTGAATAAAACACAGGAGTTTGTACTGTGAAAAAGTATGCAAAAGTTCATAGGATATGAAAGGTGTATCAGATGTAGCAGTGATTACGTGTTTTGCTGATTTAAAGTGCACGTATAAAAACAGATGAATGTGAAAGGTTGTGTCCAATCTAAACAACCCTGGTAAGTTTTAAATGTTATGATTTGCTTCTGGATAGCTGTAGTTTGGTCATCTGTCACAAAGGTTGAGCTAGACGCCAAAACATTCTGTAACTATTTCAAACAACATGCCTTTAATTGTTCTTAGTTCTTTGTCACAAATTCTTTTCCTTTTGTTTCCATTCTGAGAACATGTCTTCCACTCGTGGCCCCTGATGATGCGAGATATTAAAAGCAATCGTTTTGGAACATACTTTTCGCCCTACATCATCGCCTGAAAATGAAGTTGTGTCATCAAACGCCGGATGCGTCCAGTCATTCTGCCTGCAGGTATCTTGTCAAAAGGATCTCAAAGTTTTGTAGGAGCAGCTTTCCTGGAAGGAATGCATAAAAAAGAAAAAGAAAAAAAAAAAAGATTCCCAGGAAGACTTGTTCATGGAAATATATCTGCTAAATATAAATAAGTAAGAACGGACATTCCCGTAAAGGCTCTAAAACATTTCCAGAGATGAGGACGTAGGAGACTCTATAACTGAAAGAGCCTCACTTTTGGTAAATAAGTCACAATCTAACTGTAAAGAAAGTTTCCTCCCTCCATGTCTCTATGTCAACACTTAGGAATGTTCTTTCAGATTTACTAACTCTAATTGGAAATTCAAATGAGTTTTAGTCGATGACAAAGAAAATTGACAGGCTTTTCCTTCATAGGCTGCTGACTAGGTGAGTGTGTTGGCGTCTCAAAAGCTTGCCTGAATAAATATTGAAAGAAGTGACAGAGAGATGTTTGATTCTCTTGAATTAAAGTGGATCAGTCAGAAATGAGAAAGAACTCCCCCTCTCCCTGAACTTAAACACAAATTGATTTAAAAGACAAAGAAAAAAGAAAAAAACATTTTTTTTTTAAAAATAAATTAGACATAGTTTAAAGATAATGAACACATGTAATTCAATTATATTTGTATTTCTTTAATCGTTTTATTTTATTGTGAGTTCCAGAATCAATTAGTCTAACTACACCTTTGGTAATCAGCGCCGCTACCCAGCATCCCACTCCCGGGAACCCTTCACGTCCAACGTGGGATCGATGGATCCAATACCATGGTGCTGCAGCGCCCTCTTGTGGTGGAAGAAGGAAAATGCAACTTAACCTTGCTCGACAGAAACAAACGTTATCTTGCCCTTAAAAAATAAATAAGCGGGAAAGAAATCGTTACATAAAATAATAATTCGAGCTCTAGCAGCATACTTAGGGTTAGGGAAGACAAAGGATAAATTTTAATACCCTTTATTTTACTGTTTTCAGACTCATTTGATTTACTTTCTTCTTTTATTATCCAAACTCAAATTCTCAATTTTTTTCTTTTAATGTAAATGTGCATATTGGCTTGTATGTACATAATTTTGGGGGAAAAATGGCAAAATAGTTGTTAAACAGTATCATGGGGTTGGGATATAGGCTTATACATATGAGACAAAACACAAATCACCTGTTTCTAAAGATATACTTATTTGTTTCCAGATTTTAGGGGATAATGTTCTGTAAAAAATGACACCTCACTAGTTTTAGTTTGATTTAAAGCGTCATAATGCATTTTAATAGAGACTTCAGCTTCTTTTTTTAGGATCCTCAGAGCTACAATTGCAAAAAATTACTCTGCAGTTTCAGATCGCTGATTGGCTGGCTCAGCTCTGGCACAATTCTTTAGTTTCTAGCTCCCCCTAGTGGTGGTCAGGTGTAAAGTCTTTACTGGGGGGGAAGCCACAAAAACATTTCAAAAATCTTTTTGTTCAGTAAAAAACCGGCATCGCACAAAACACAAACATATATAAAAAATGAAGAAATTTTTATTTATTTATATATAATAATATATATATACACCCCAGAGAACATGTTGGAAAAGAGCTGGCATGGAGTAAAAGATGTCTGGTTAAAGTGCGAGGCGTGGAAGAAAAAGTTTAACACAAATTAACTCATGGACCTGGGGCCTGTACCATGAAGGTGGCTCAACAAACTCGGGGTTACAGGATTGGTTTTGAATCGACAAAACCAAACCGATGCAATCAGGCTTAATTGGTACCATGACGCAGGTTATCAACTTTCTCTGTCAACTCAGGCTTTGATCCTTAAGCTATGATTAATCCACAGGCGCGTGCACATAAAAGAGTGACGACGACACTGAACAACCAATCGCGTTCGATATGGATAGAGCGAGAGCTATCTACTTTTCAACGGAGGAGCAAGAGATTATTCTCCAGAAATATGAAGAATTTAGAAATATTTTTCAAGCACGCAGTAACACTGTATCTGCTGCCAAAGCAAGAGAACAATCGTGGCGGAAGATTGCTGATTGTGTTAATGCGTGGGTTAAACAATTAATGAACATTTAAGTAGGCTAAGCATATTAAAATATATTAAATGCTAAAATGAAAATGTATTTGTGTATATATATATATATATATTATGTGTGTAGATGTATGTGAAAGTATAGGCTATTACATCCTAAGAAAGATTGATATTCATTAATTTTTAGATGCAACCCCAACTCCAAACGTTCTTGGCAGCAGATCAAGACAAAATATAAAAATATAATTCAAAGTGGTGAGTATTTACAAGATGTTTTATTATTTGCTTAGAACATTTAATCCCAAACACTTGTTTGCAGCAAACAGAAAAAAATGTGAAATAAGGAAAACTGGGGGAGGGCCACCTCCTCAAGATTACACTGTGGCAGAGGAGTTGGCTCTGAGCAGCAACAAGGGGCGGCCGATTATGGATGGGATTGGATGTGCTGTACAGTCAGGGCGTGGCTTCGACGAGTCACATTTTTTATGTGCGGCTCAAGAAGCTCACAGAGATAAGACATTCCTTCCGCGGAAAATCTGTATCTTTCATACAAGTACGCATCAAGAAAGTCAAATGGATTTTGTCTGTCCCTAAAAACTCGTTCTCTACGAAGTGCTCGTCTAACAATTTGCGCGGAGATGTCCACAGGATTAGGGAGAAAAGGTGAAGCCATTGCAACAGAGAACAGACGCTGGGAATTAGTTACGTCACATATATATATGTGTTTCTTTGCTCACAGCTGATTGGTCAAACTTCAGTCTGAGATCTTGAATCCAGAACATAACCTGCCCCGGAGCAGGTTAGCCGTGCAGCGTAAGATACCATGGCAACGAACACCGATCAAAGCCGAGCCACTTTCATGGTACCCAAAACCCAGGGTTGGTGGAAACTAAGCTGAAACATAGCTGGCTAGCCACCTAATCCGGCTTCTTGGTACAGGCCCCTGGTGAAGCTCCAGGTAGTTTCTTTTAGCACCCAAGTACAAAACAACTGATAGTGAAAAAACTGTTTCTGAAAAAACAAAAACAAATAGTAGATACTATAAGTATCATTTTTACTAACAAATAAAAAGGCACTTAAATATTTCTGCCAGTTTTACCCCAGAAATCAGCAGCGATGTCAAACAGTAACAGTTTGTAAATGTTTTCCAAAACAAACGTTTTGAAAACAGCATTTAGAGAGAAGTAGAAAGTAAAAAAACTGAACATGTTTGATTTTAGAAACAGACGTGTACACATGGATAGCCGCATCATATCACGATTTAGTTATTGGAAAAAAATCCACAGAGGATTTATATAGTAAAATTGGCCTTATAATTAAAAATGTTTTTTGTTTTATTCGTCTCTGAAGTAGATTCCTGCAAAAGGACATACTATCTCACATTGTGGCTGCTTCTTAAAATTGAAATAACACTCACCTTCTACTAACAAAAGCATAATTATTAACGTCAAGAGTAAGAAAAACAATCGATATATAACTTAATGACTCCATTATTCGTATGCATGGTACGCCTTACTCTCTCAGTATGTTTAAAGCATAGCAGGGTGCCTTTAAGGTCGGGTTATGTTTGACCTGAAGGTGGCACTGGAGCCTTCGGTTCTCCACTTTGGATCATGAACATCTGCAGAAGTGTTTCTCAGAGTCGTGGAGATTTTTTCTGGTTGCATAATTTAACCGTGTGAGTTGGGTTCAGTGTCATCATGTCCGAATAGAACGCCCTCTTTATCTCAGAGGATAAACTCTGGTTGATCAGATATTCAGGCCGTTGTGCCTCAGAGCTTCGTATTTGGACCGAGATCCTTTCCAGCTGTGTCCGTGCTCCCTATCGCTTCCTCGCCTCCTCTGACTCTCCCTCTCCTCTTTTGTCCTCTGGCTCTCCCTCTCCTCTTTTCTCCTCTGCCTCCCCTCCTCCTCCTCTTCTTGTTGGTCTCCTGCGGCTCTCTCGAACCGCTTCCTGGCGCTCTCCACCCTGCTGCTCCGTTTGTCGTCTCCTCTCTCCTGGCGCTCCTCGTTCTCCCTAGCGTGTTGGATCGTCTTGCTCTCCCTCGGAGACTCTCCTCCTCTGTGGCTTCGATGGGAATCTTTCCTCCGGGAAGGATCCTCTCTTTCCATCTCCTTGCGTTCTCGTTTCTCCTCTCGGTTCTTCACCATCTCTGCTCTCCAATCTTTGGCTCCTCTCTCCTCTTTCCCTCGTCTCCTCCAGCTCTCTCCTCTTCCTCTCTCCTCCTTTCTTTCTCGTGTTTCATGTTTTTCTCCGTCTTTCTCGCTCCTGCTCTGGCGTCTCCTCGAGCTTCCACCTCCAGGCTCAGACATCTCAGTTTTCTTCTGGGATTTCTCCCCCTCCACTCCATGTGGAGTTAAACGTTTGTCTTTTTCAGGATCACCTGATCGGATAGATTTTTCTTTCTGCTCCTTTTCACCTTTCTTTTTGTTTTCCGATATTTGATTTGGTTCGTCAGACTTTTCTTGCTTTTTCTCAGCCTTCTTTTCCTTTCCAGATGTCATCTGATTCTCAGTTTCTTTCTCTTTCTTGCTTACTTTGTCAAATTGTTCCTTTAAAGCTTCCTTCACCGTTTTCACACTCGTTTCTATTACCTTCTTTTTCTCGCCTTCATCTTTTTCCTCCTTTTCCTGTACTTGTTTTTCCTTCATGCTGTTCTCCTCCTTTTTCTCCTTCTTTATTTTGAAGATGTCCAAAGCCGTCTCTTTGCTCTTATTCGGCTCCACGTCCTCCTTCTTGTCCTCCTTTTTGTCCAGTTTCTCCTCCAGGAAGTCGATCTCCTGCTCCAGCTCCGCCAGCTTCTTCGGGTCGGACTCGAACTCGTCTTCCACCTCCACCTCAACCTCTTCGATCTCCTCGTACTCCTCCACCTCGATGCCGTCCATGGTCTTCTGCAGCTGCGTCTTCACCTTGTTCAGCTCTAGCAGGCCGTCTTGAAGGTCCTTGCATACCTGCCTGATCTTGCCGGCGAACTTGGTTTTGGCCCCCTTGCGGAGCTCATGGGAGTCTTTGGCGAGGAAGAAGACGTCCAGGGCTAGGAAGAGGGCGGACATGACGCCCGTGGTGACGCTGATGGCCTGGGCGGCTTTCGCGGCACCACCAGCGGCGCCTAAAACCTGCACGGTGCTGATGAGCTTATCGGTGTTGATCATCAGGGCTTTTCCAGCTCGGCCACCCTCTTTCATCACGTGCTTAATGTTGTGGTTCAGAGCCTTTTTGGCAGCACTTTCGGAGTATTTCTCAAAATCCCATTCCTCCAGGGTGTTCATACCTTCCTACAAGGAGAAAGAAAAAAACCAGACTATCAACGATGTTCAATTTTACACAAACAAAAAAATATTGCATTTACAGCTGAAAGCTGTCAGCTGAAAGCTGTCAGCTGGTGTGCTGAAGGAGCTGAACTGAAGCAAATTATTTTGTTATTTTAAAATACATTTAGATACTTAAAAATAACAGCAGTAGAGAAATAAAGTAGATAAATGTTAAAATCTAAAAGCTTGGGGCAGTACAAGGGTGCCGCCACCTAAGAGGGTGTTGGTGTTTTAACACACTCACTTTTCCAGCATTTTTGCTCAAAACCTATATGGCTTTATATTTGTTCCCCTAACCTGAGAACACAATCAGACTAATTAAAGAGCATATTTCTATTTGAACAAACAATCTTTTGTGGTGTGATGTAGGCTGAGCAATATGGCCTCAAATCTGTGTTGCGATATAATCTAAAGCATGTGCCGTAATTTACTGCGATATCTTCTTTTCTTCTGTTCATATATGTCAAAATGACGGTTTTTAAGAACATTTATTGTGCAAATTGCATAAAAAGTATTCAAATCTTTTTCCAAAAAATGCAACAAAAAATTCTTATAACATAAATAAAGACAAACATATTTTAAATTTAAAAAAAGCTAAATATTATGAAAAACACGAAATAAAAAATGGTTTAAACTGGAGTGCAAAATGTAACACGGGAAATAAAATCTCTTTCTGCTTTCCTGATTACTTATTTATGAATTTATTATCGCACAAAAATAAAGCTGCACATATTTAAATTAAAAACGCTTCAAGTTCAACAGATATTTCACAATATGTAGAGTAAATATGAACACTAGACATCAGTATTTATCCTCCTTCTGTACCTGGTACAAAGTACGTAGGCACAGCTTGATGACATCATCAAAATGTGCATTCGCGGTAGAACGATATAGTCAAAATCTCTACGGTTGGCTAAATTTATACCATTTCTACCTTATACCGTTTATATCGCACACTACTAGTGTGATGCCATGTGTGTGTTTAAATCTCACATAAACACGCTTAATGCATGTTCTGGCTCAACTCTGCTGCGGCGCTCCACTCGGATTCTCCAGCTTCTCTTGGAATCACATGCAATCACAGACGGATCTTTTTCATCCAATCAGAGAATTCCTTCGAAATACTGCCTTCAGAATAAAAACATTTTTTTGGGGCGGAGGAATTTGACTTCGATTCTGCTTTGCTGTCAGTAAAGACATTTAAGTGAAAATATATAATAAAGGCTAAATAAAAGAAGTATGTTTTTTTCTTTCTTGAATTATGTAAATATACTGTTATTACAAAAGAAAAATAGAAGCTTGCATGAAAAAGATAAATCATAACTAGCAAATCAAAATATTGCACAAATTTGTAGAAATTACAAAATAAAACGGGAAAAACATAAAATAAACACTTTAATCTTGTAGCCTTAGAATATTCAGTTAAGCACATAAATTCTGTATGCTCAACTTAAGCAACTTTGTGCAAGTTAGGTAATATTTCTATATTTCTTGAGCTACAATGTCACGTGTAAAAAAACATTTCACAGTCGTTTTTAGGAGATAAACCCAGTCAATGTAGCTCAAAGAAAAGGCACTTCATCTTTTGGAGGCTGTTAGTCGTCGACGCTGCAGTCTGGGTTTGGATTCCTAATCTTGGGCATCATAAATTGTTGTCTGTTTTTCCATCCATCCCTTATTTTCCCTTATTTAAAATGGATCGTTTTTTTACTTGTTTGAATTGCCCTTTAAATTGCTGCTGGAATTTGCTATACAAAATAAATTGTCTTGCCTTTTTTGGATGGCTTTTGTGTTGTTCCTGTTATTATAAAAGTATTTCCTTACCTGCACAAACTCCATGCACTTCCTGATGTCTTGGATCTCCTCCTGGTAGCCCTGGATCATCTTCTCCACCTTCTTACGGTCCATGTTGGAGTGCACAGTGTCAGTGATGTTGGCCGTCGCCGAAGTGATGCTGCCGGCCGTCGCCACGCCGATCCCCACCGCCGTGACGATGATCGATGCTCCAAACGTGAACGGAGCCAGAATGAGTCCGGTAATTGTTGCCACGCTGCCCGCCACGCTGGCCACGCCTCCACCCACAGCGGCCGACACGGTTTTCTTGTGGAACTCATCTGCGGCATCAGCCACCGAGATTAGTTCCAGGATGCGGTGCTGCAAAGATGCCCCTCGCTGGTTGAAAAGATGCACAAAAACGCGGGCGGCCATGTAGACTCGATCGGCGGCCTGCTCCATTGCCCTGAAGAGAGACAGAAAAATAAAATAAAAAACTCAGGATGAATTCATTGCAGGTGTTTCTACAGAGGCCAGACTATATGAAACCTGCTAACTAAGTCAAAGTCTTCGGGTGAAGCAACCTCGCAGACAACAACCACGGACCAAACTAGAAAGTCTGTAAAGCACCAAAAACCCAAAATGTATGTAACTGACTTTGAATCTGTCTACACGACAGACGGATGGATGGATGAATAGATGGACGGACAAATAGATGGTCAGATGCATGGATGGACAAGTAGATGGATGGATGCATGCATGGATGGATAGGTGGAAGGATGGATGGATGAATTGATGGACTGGCACATGGGTGGATAAATGGATTGATGAATAGATGGATCGATGGACGGACGCATGGATGGATGGGTGCATGGATGAATAGATGGATGGATGGATGGACGGACGCATGGATGGATGCATTGATGGATGAATAGATGAATAGATGGATGGATGCATGAATGAATAGATGGATCGATGGACGTACGCATGGATGGATGGGTGCATGGATGAATAGATGGATGGATGGAAGAATAGATGGATGCATGAATGAATAGATGGATGGATGCATTGATGGATGAATAGATGGATGGGTGTACGGTCGCATGGATGGATGCATTGATGGATGAATAGATGAATAGATGGATGGATGCATTGATGGTTGAATAGATGAATAGATGGATGGATGCATGAATGGATGGATGGATGGTAGAATGGGCGGGCGCACGGACGGGCCGATGCAAAATTTAGACAGTGGAACAAGGAATAAAGAGATTCCAGGAGAATAAATGATCTGTTCTACTGTAATGCCGTTCTCTGTGGCAAAATCCTTTGAAATTCTTACATTTGCTCATCCTCCTCCTGGAAATTTGAACTCTCATTCCACTTGGTCCAACCTGGAAACCAGCAGCACAAATCCATCAGAATAAAAATAAAAAACAAATGTATGTTTCACTCTGCAACAATAACAGTTTTAAAGCAACCTTTTACTGAGTTCCACCACTCCATCAGCTCATTGTTCTCCTAAAAACACAAATCCTTCAGTTAATCAAAAGACAATTTATAAAAAGACAAACCAGTGAGCTATTTAACACTCATGGTTTAAACCCACCTGCTCCATCTGGGTTGGGTTCTCTTCGCTCGGATAGGCTGCCATCTCCACAGGCTCCATCAGCACCGTGTTCTCCTGATAAACAAATAGTTGTAGTTACAGTAAAAAAAAAAAAAAAAATTTAAAAAGAAAATAACAGGTTTACAGTGTAAAACGTAGGACCACAGCCCAAAAAAGAAGATCTAGGATCTGAAGTCAGGTTTTGTTTATAGCTCATAAATAGTATTACTATAAAAATAAGGAAATGCATAATTGAATAAGGAATTAACAAGAAGGTCATTCTAACCTGTGGTGCATTGAGCTCCTCCATCTCAACGCTCTCCTCAATCAAAGGCATCTTATTGGAGTTCTGCATGGTTAAACGTACAACAACAAGTTAAATCATCAGTCGATCTCTTATGTGAACTGTAAAATTTAGTTAATAGTGTAAATCCCCCCCAAGGCAGGAATACCTCTTTGGAGACTTTGGGAAGAGTTTTCTTGACACGGAAAGACACAACCTGTCAGACGTAAACAAAAACACAATGAAGCTTTATTGTAAACTGTACAATCAAGAGAAATTTAACTGGATTACTGGAATTTTGTCCCTATAAGTGACTAAGTGACTCATAGCACTTAATCAGCTTATAGCGCTGCAAACTGTTAATGAAAAGGTAAAAATAACTTGCTCTTCTTTTTTGCTTTATGGTTCTTTTGCGGCTCAACCCGCGGCCAGTAGGGGGCGGAGTGTCCTCACCTTCCTGCGGACAAACAATTAAGACATGAAAACCTCATTACATAACTGGTACATAACAATGCTTAAATTTAGATCTATCCGATAAAAGAAAATTTATGTGATATGAACTATTTTATTGTATTTTCTTCCTTGCATTTCTGTACAGGTGCACCTCAATAAATCAGTCACTTCAAAACCTGAATCTCTAGATTCATTTCACACAGAGGGATTTATTTCAAGTGTATATTTCTGTTATTTTAATTATTAAGTTTCATATTAAATTCAAAAAATACTTTATTGATCCCAGAGGGAAATTAAGTAAGTAAGTTTAGAGGTAAAGATAAGAGAATATTGTCTAAGATCAATAATAAAGGGTTTTAATACAAAAATGCAGGCTGACTGCCATGCACTGTACACTTTATGCACTCAATAGTTGGTTGGGGCTCCTTTTGAATGAATTATTGCATCAATGCAGCGTGGCATGGAGGTGATCAACTTGTGGTTTTGCTGAGGTGATGGAACCCCAGTTTGCTTCAATGCCAGCCTTCAGGTCATCTGCATCGTTGGCTATGGTGTCTCTTCCTCTTGACAACACTTTCATAGATTCTCAACGGGAATCAGGTCAGGCCAGTTTGCTGGCCAATCAAGCACAGTAACACCATGGTCAATGACCCACCCTTTGGTACTTTCTGTAGGGTGGGCCGGTACCAAGTCCTGCTTGAAAATGAAATCAGCATCTCCATAAAGGTCGACAGCAGAAGGAAGCATGAAGTGCTCTAAAATGTCCTGGTAGATAGCTGCGTTGACTCTGGACTTAAGAAAACCAAGTGGACCAGAACCGGTAGATGTCATTGCACCCTAAATCATGATTCCCTGTGGAAACCTCACACTGGACTTCAAGCAACATTGATTCTGTTCCTCTCCTCTCTTCCTCCCGACTTTGGGACCTTGATTGCAATGAAATCCAAAACGTACATTTTCTTTCTGAAGAGGACTTTGGATCCCTGAGCAACAGTTCAGGGGTCTCATTTATAAACGTTGCGTACGCCCAAAACAGGGTCTGAAACTGGCGTACGCCACTTTCAAAGCAAAAGTTGTGATTTATAAAAAACAGACTTGACGGGAAAATGTGCGCACCTGTACGCCAACTCTGATCCGTGCGTACGGACATTTTGGAGACGGGGGGGGAATCGACGGCGCAGTTGGTGAGGTGGTGAACTGCAGCCAGACTGCATATTACTCCTCTTACACATATCATTTCACCTCAAACCAAACATTAATTATGGATTCATGTTATTATAAACATCCAAACCACCAATGATATCTATATTGCAGCTTTGCAGTGAGCTATAGCTCTTCTAAAAACATTTTTCAATATTAAAATAAATACATAAAATTTATCTCAAAACCTTAAACTAAGTTAAAAGGGCCGGGACTATATGCCAATTAATAAATTGAATCATCTGTACCATATATCATTGATTGGCACGTTAATTGTGCCAAGGAAGGAAGCAATCAGTCTTATTGCTGCCAATAGAAATACCCCAACTACTTTCAAGCGTAATATTTGAGATGGATGCACTGGCGTTGCTAGAAGATTTAGCAAATGGAAGGATTAGGAGAGAACGCGTGTCCAGGGATCATGCGGACCTCCTTGCCCATGATGATGACTGGCTAATAAGCAGATTCCCTAGAGCTGTGCTCTTGGATCCCTGTGCTGAATTGGGCCCGGTTTTGGAGAGACCGTCCAGGCAGAACCGTGCCATTCCGGTCCAGCTGCAGGTGCTCACCACTCTGGGGTTTCTTGCAACTGGTTGTTACCAGCGGGAATTAGCCGACAGATATGTGTCTGAGTGACATGATTCTTACTATTCTGCCCAAAGTCCCTTTTTGGAAATAATGCCTTCAAATATGTTATATTTACTAGGTCTGGGATATCACAGCCGTCCCTGAGCGCAATAATGCCAGCAGTCTTGGATGGGATCATTAAAATGAGCAGGCGATACATCACGTTTCCATATACTGTGGGGGAGCAGGCCGAAATTAAGATGCAATTTGCAGCAATGTCCGGTTTCCCAAACATAATCGGCGCAATTGACTGCACCCATATTGCTATAACGGCCCCGTCCGAGGATGAATTTGTTTTCGTCAATCGGAAACATGTACACAGTATTAATGTGCAAATCATATGTGATTCACACATGATCACTAATATGGTGGCACGATGGCCTGGGTCAACACACGACTCCTTTATCTTGACACACAGCAGTGTAGGGAACAGACTGCAGGCAGGCGCTGTGCGTGATGGCTGGCTGCTCGGTAAGTCCTCACCATCATTAGAAATGCTGGTTGTTGATGCCTGAATTAAAAGTGTTATCACTTGCAGGTGATAGTGGCTACCCTCTCAGGAGCTGGCTTCTGACCCCGTTCCCAGACCCACAGACAGCAGAGGAAATGCGCTACAACTCCTGTCGCACGCGTGCGCGCTCAGTCGTGGAGCGTGCCATAGGCCTGTTAAAATGTAGGTGGCGGTCATTGGATGCCTCGGGTGGCAGACTATTATACCACCCTAAAAGGTCTGCAAGATCGTGAGGGCATGTGGAATTCTTCATAACATGGCACTGAGAATTGGATTCCCCTCCCTCCTGGCCTACCCCCTCCCCAGGATGGGAACCCCGACCCACAGCCGCCTCCTCCTCGACAGGAAGCCTTCACCCAGGGAGCAAGGATCCGCCAGGATGTAATGCGGCGTTTGAGATAACAACGACATGGTTCATTTATTAAAATGTTTTATTGTATCATTTAAGGTACCAATGGCTGTCACTATGTCGCACAGCACACTCTTTATTTCCTTTAACTCGTTTGTCCCAGAATTGATGGCGCTGATGGTGTCTCTCTGTGTGTGTCTGCATCACAGCTTCAGTCAGAACCCGACCACTGCTGGATGCACCACGGGCACCGGCAGCACTGGTGCTGGGGGCAGCCAGACGCTGGGCAACCTCATCTTCCTCAGCCTCCTCATCCTCGCCACCTACCGACTGTGGAAGAGCTGAAAAGACACGGAATATTAGTCTGTCTCCTTAAAATATGCTCAAATTTGTTAACGTAGCCACGTAATAAAATATATCCAAAAGGTGCTTTACCGGGTTCATCTGTCGTTTCTGCCAGGTCGGTGTCGCCCTCCTTCTCTGACACAATACCGTACACGCTTGATGTTCCCGTGATACTTGCCATCTTCCTGTCCAGTGACGTCAGCTCGGGTGTACATGTACCCCCTCCAGTAGCAGACCCACTCTGGCGGTGGGAGGCAAGTTTGTTTTTTTTGCCTCGACTTTGAGGTCCGACCACTTTTTTTAAATTTCGGGTACCGTCCTGTCAGTTGCACTGACAGTCTGCAGACGCCACATGCTGCCACTCGCAGTTCTTCCTTTTATTTGTGACACCACTGCTGTGTCCACCAAATAAAATGTCTCTTCTAGCCTCCACTTCACCCACTAGCACTTCATTCTCCATCTCCATAAAGTTTCTCTTGGTTTTTTTTGTTGTTGCCATATTTCCCCTCTTCTTCATATGCATCAATATTCATGTCCTGCTTTGCATTGACCTTTTATAGCCGGATTTGGGCGTGTTCAGGGCGGGATATGAGCCAAATTCACGTGCGTAAACTTCCAAGAAGACTGTGATTTATAAAGAGGAAATTGCTTACACCTGTGCTTAGGCATGGTTTTATAAATCAGAACTCTTTTTGGCGTACGCAAGCTTTTTGTTTTGGTCGTACGTACACTTTTAGTAGGGATTCTACGCAATGTTTTATAAATGAGACCCCAGCTCTTTTTCTCATTGGCGCTTTTTAAAAATAGTCTCAGCTTCAGGAGTGGTTTAACACTCTAGGAATGGGACAGCTGTGGCTCACATGCAGGCGACACTTGTGTTCGGCGGCTCCCGAAGCAGCGTCTCTGGCTACAAAATCCTTAAATGGGTTTTATCTTCATAAAACATGTGGTTGTGCAACTTTTTCCACATTTTTTTCCTTCCGCTCAATTTACCACATCCCACTACGAACAGCTGGCTTCTTTAGCAATGGCCTTTTGTGGCTTACCATCCCTGTGGAGGGTGTAACTGAGATGCACCTAAACTCCCAATTTAATTTAGTTAGTTTAAATTAGTTTTAACAACCAACAGTAGCAGAGATATGTATTATTAAAAACAAGACAGACTTCATCATCATGTTCCCCCCCCCCCCCTTTGTTTTCACTCTTAAAACTAAAGCTACCGTCAGTTTGTGAAGCTTAAAGGAATCAGATGTTTGTACCTGCTGCTCCAGATTTTTAGGTGTCCGTTTGAACATCCCGGAAAATCCGCCTTTTTTCTCCTGTTTTAAAAACATTACAAAGCGTTTAATGTGATTTGTTAGAAAACAAACCTGTGTCAACACTTAAAATTCAAATGAAAACTGTAGGACTTGCCTTTGTGTTGCTGGAAGTTTCACAAAGATTTTCTGTACTGGCTGACAGTTCACACCAGGAGGAGCCGTCGTCCTTCAAAAACCCAAATTTTATTTTAATGAAGATTCAAACAAAACCATAAAGATAAAATCTTGAGTTTACACGTAAACATTTGGCAGTTTTCAATTAATTAAACATAAAATAAAGTTTTCATCAAAAAAGGTCTGGTTTAAACATTTGCATTAAAACTCATTTAGATACTTAGATGTGAACAGGTTAAGAAAATAAAGATATAGGTTTTATGTTGCAGCACATGTTATCGGTCTTATGATGATACATTTTGACTCCAAATGCAGAAACGCTCAAAAAATAATGTTTATGGACATTATTAAAGGCTGTAAAAAGGTTTTAATGTGTTAGGTTTGTACAGCTCTTACCTTTCCGGCCTCGGTGAGGCTGTCCAAGCTGGCTGACAGCTGCTTAGTCAGGGGATCCTAGAAAACGATGAATTATACTATATATTTATTTCATTTTCTTTTATTTGTCTGCCAAAGTTGATGCTGACCATCAAAACATTTGAACTAATCACAACAATACAATAAACTTTTGTCATAAAATTAAGCTTGCTGACCGATAGGCTCTTCCTAAAACTTCTACAAATGTCAACAAAGCCGTAAAGTATAATCCGACGTCAGATTACCTGTATTTGTTTCCTCTTAAGTTTAAGGAAAACATTTTTCACAGAACAGAGGGTCTATTTTTAAGACAGTTACAGCAAAAATAAAATAAAATACACGCAGAACATCAGAAATGGACAATCGCTCACAGATGTGTTTTGATGTAATATTTTGTATTAACTAACAGCTTAGGTTTTAGGAACAAAGTAAACACTTTTGATGCAACAAAGCATTTCATCACCTGAGTCACAACTGAGCGTGGAGATGGTTTGGGCGACTTTTTAAAGAGCCATGCAAGTCCTCCCGATTTCTCCTGTAACAAGTAATAATCCCATAAAAAAATCCACAAAACTAAATTAAGACAGGATATACATTTATATCAATAAAATGTGCACCTTTGTTGCGTTTGCTTCCAACAGATCTTCAGAACTGCCAAATAATGTTGCGTCATTGCCTGTCGCAGGCGACTCCTAAAGGCAGAACAGGGATTAAAACCTGGACAAATACGACAGAAACTGAAGTATTCTGCGGAGCTTTTACCGCACCTCCTCTGCAGGCTTGGAACTCCTGTTAAACATGCTGTTGAAATTTATTTTCTCCTAAAGGTGGATGGAAGCAGATTGAACAGTTTCAAGCAGATCTGTGTGCAGTAGGTCAGAGATAAGAAGCTGATTCAAAGGAATAACATTTGAACTAGTTTTAAAGCGATTAGGGACGATGATGAGCAGCAGCAGGTCCTCGTCTGGCTCAGAGTGTTAAACCGACCGGTTATTTTACTGACCTCATCTAACAGGTTCTCAAAGCTCGACGATGTTTTGAATATTCCAGCCAGGCCTCCTTTTTTCTCCTGAAAACACACAAATATTGTTCCCTTTTGAAAAATTAAATTGAACTTTAATTCCACTATAGTTAAATAATAATGTCTTCGATACCTCGATAATGATGTTAACATTAGTTACACATCTCTTAGACAACATAACACACATACAAATAACCCTGGAAGTAGTCATTCCAGAAAAATACTCAAGAGTAAAAAAGTATTTTGTAAAAAGGCTAAGGAAGTACTGAGTAACTGATTATAATGTGTGCTTTTATATTTAGATAATAATGTAATCAGACAGATTTTAAAAATTTAAATTATTAAAGGTATTTTAAGGACTGGAATAAATAAAAAAAATCTGAAAATATATACTTTATATTCAGTTGACCTCCAAATGGCACAGCAGGCTCAGTAGATAAAAACAAAACAAAAAACATACGAACAATGAAGGTTTAGTAGAACTGATGGATCTTACTTAAACATAAACTTTGTGTGTTTGTGTCTTCTGCACTTTTGGTCGCCTGATCTTTAGAAATTAAACTCAAGCACGAATAGCGATCACTCAAAATAATATTACTTAAGCAAAACTACTTCTAGATGTACATTTCAGGCTTTATTAACCTTACAGCATTAGCCATTTTATTTCAAAAGGTTACAAAACTTGATTTAAAAGTCCAAAATATGTTTGATTCATATTCGTGTCTATAGAATCTTACATGCTTAGGATGTGAAAGCCCAACATTATTACATTTATTAATCCACTGACACAATAATTAATTGGTACAGGACGTTAAACCAGGTTTAGGAGCAACTGAATCTGTTCCACTGCAAACGTTTAGTCTGTTCAAGTGTGTTTAAGCATCACCATCTGTCATCAATCTCAAATAAAATAGCACAAAACCACCTCAGGAACATAAAACAGTAGAAACACCCTCACCTAAAATGTAAAGAGCTCAAATAAATATTACTGTTATCTGTTAAAGTTATAAAAAAACTGCACAGAAAAGCTTTCGGCTGTGAGGGCAGATTTCAGTTCATGCTTCCATGACGAAACCAACCACAGCAAAAACAGAAATTAAAGAAGAAGAAGTAGTAGTGGTTTTCTGCAATGAAATACAAACCTTTGGGCCGGTGGTGTTGGCCAGGTTCTCAATGCTGCCGGATAACTGGCTTTCAGTGTCCATGTCCTGTATTCAGAAGCAAAAAAACAGTAAAAAAAAATAAAAAAGCCCAGGTAACAGGACTTATGTTCAATATCTGATGCAGCTCCCCCTCAGACTGAGCAGATTCAGCAGATTTAGGAGTTTTCTTGAATATTCCACCAAATATTCCCCCTTTTTCCTGTAACAAACACATTTTTAGAAAACTACTGAAAAAAAGCTTTTTTTGCATCAATAAAAAAAAGTTTTTTTGAAATTATTTTCCTTTGGAGTGCAATAGAAGGCTTCTTAACTGTAAACCAGTCCTGCTCCATTCAGTCTGCAGATGTTACCGATATTTATGTGAATATCTGAGGCAGAAAATATAAATATTTACGGCCGTAAATGAATGTTGAGTTCATTGTTTGGATGTTAAAGGAACATGGGGCAGGATTTGTAAATAAAGTAAACATCCATGTCCAGTTTTTTAATGCTGTTGGGTGATGAAGCGTTATAAACCAAAAAGAATGAGCCCACCCACGTATCGCTCCCTTTTCTTAAACTGGCTGTGTGCTGCAAAATGTGCTGCAGTTCGGAGCCTGAATTTCCCGCGCTGTCCTACCGGTGTGACGTCAAATGACACGGCTTGCGCGTTCTCGACAGCTTTAAAAGAGGAAGAAAAATGGTCGCAGACCTCCATTGATTCAATTGTGAGAATGGGTTCTTCTGCAACTGGGAAACGACCAAGGACGACTCACAGCCCACTAAAAAGTGGAGCTAAGAAAAAGAAGTATGTCACTGTGAAGAGGTATGTTTTTTTGTGAAGCATTTGTGCGCGCTCCCGTGCGGCTGGCTGCAGTTACTTGCAGCGCCGGCCGCGTCGCTCGTGAGCTTCGTTTCTTCATTCTGCCCCTTGCTCCTTTAATTTTAGACACAGCTGTCAGAAGATGTTGATGATGTGTGGGTAAGTGAAGGTTGGTTTGATCATACAGACCTTGTTATTCTCAACCAGGTGTTCAGTGCTGGCTGACAGCTCTCTCTGAGTCTCTCCCTCCTGAAACAGAAAATCAGCTTTAAACGCTTCAAACAGCGGTGAAGTTCAGTGAAGTTTCTACAGGCTGGACAACAGCTGCTTACCGATGTCTCAGTCTTCTCTGCTTTGGGAGTCTTTTTGAGGAGTCCACTGAACAAACCTCCACTTCTCTCCTGATAAAATGTCAAAATAAAATTAAAAAACTTGAGGATAAACTAGGTTGCAGTATTTGCTGGATGTTTCCTCACTGACCTGTTTGTTATCAGATAAATTCTCATTGCTGGCTGAGACGTCAGTGTCAGAAACTGCATCCTGGAAACAAAGATCCAACACTTTCAGACCTAAAGTCGTGTTATCCTTAACAAGGGTCTGAAACTCCAGTCCTCAAGGGCCAGAGGCTTGCCCCTTTTAGATGTGTCCCTGATTCGACACACCTGAATCAGATTGTTGAACTGCCTCCTCAGAATGCATTCATGTTCTCCAGAGTCCTGCTAATGACCCGATTATTTGAGTCAGGCGTGTTAAAGCAGAGACACGTCTAGAAGTGGCAGGACAAGGAAACCACCGGACTGGAGTTGCAGACTCCCTACAGTAAAGGTTTAGGCGATGAACGATGTCAGATCGATGAGTCGATCTTCCCCATCAGTTACTAAAATAAAGAGAAAAGCAGTCGGAGAGCGCAGATGGATGAATGGATGGAAAAAAAGCTGAATATTATCCATTATAACCAAGCTTTAACAACAAAGCTGAAAATGTAAGTTGTTTTCTTTTTAGACAGCTTATTGTTCTTTATTTTCACATTTATGATTTAAATTGTCAGCAGGCAACGCAACAGCAGTAAACTACAGACATGCTTGTAGAAACGTTTAGAGTAGCAACAAGATTAGGATTTATATCTTTTATTCAGAATGTCACCTCCTCTGACTGAGCAACTCCTGAAGATTTGGGAGTCTTCTTGAACATCCCCCCAAATATTCCCCCTTTTTCCTGTAACAGATTTTTAGAAAATACCCTTTTAGAAAATACCGGAAAACAAACCATTCATCAGACTTGTCTGTACAGGAGTTGCTGGTTTTAAAACGTGAAGCAGCAGCAGTTAGAACCTGATGATGACATAAAAGTCAGTTCAAAAGACAAAAAAAAAAAAAAGCCACCAAAAATTAAGGACAAAAAAACAAGGATGAACCCATTCCCATGAAACCAAGCAGCTACATTCTCCCTAGTTTCTCTTAGGGGTGCACCGATCCGATATTAGGATCCTTTATGGCAACGCTGATTTAATTTTCCACCAGTCACAAAACAAAAAAGGTACCAATACCTGCTTTAATGACCCTGGTATCACTGTGCTCAATTAGCCAGAAGACTCTATTAAAGCAAGCTGAACTATCTTACCGCCAGCAGAGTCATAGGGTGATCTGCTCCATGTCATGCTGCACTGATGTTAGAATTAAAGTAAAAGGAGCCCCGACCAACTATTGAGAGCATATACTAAGCAGGGTGTGGCCATATTTTCTAGTAGGTGGACATTTCTGTCGGAAAAATAATTTAATTGGTCTTATGTGATGCCAACAAACTAGATTTTATGTTTTTATTAGCCCTCATCAAAATTAACACAAAGAAATGCTTGAAATATATAAATCTGCATCTACTAAATACATGATTTTCACTTTTGAAAACAAATCGCTGAAATAAAATAACTTTTTAATGATATTATAATTTACCAATATGCGCCCGTAGATACCAGCAAAGTTAAATCAGGTCTAAACTCTGAAGCTCTCTTACTTTGACATTAGTGTTTTCAGACAGATTCTTATTGCTGGTTGACAACTCTGACTGCTGATCTTCTTTATCCTGAAACAAAATCAAATTAAATCGTCAGAAACAAATCACTGAAATGATTGATGAATTATTCAACAAAATCCATGAATTTCAGCTTTTTAAAATAAGACAGCAGCAACATGAGATCAAGAGAACATTTTCCAAGAAGCAAACTAAAAGATCAAAGCTTGTAGAAAACATCAAGTCAATATACTGTACAAACTTTAGTTGAGTCAAGTTTATTTATGCAGCACATTTCAGCAACAAGACAGTGCAAAGTGATTTACATTATTAAACTAGAATACCTGAGTGATCTGGAAGGTTGATACGACAACAGATCTTTAATGTATTTTGCTGTTAAGCCATACAGTGATTTATAAACTAGTAAAAGTATATAGAAGTCTATTCTCTGAGCTACAGGGAGCCAGTGTAAGGACTTTCCTGGTTCTAGTGAGGAACACGAGCGGCAGCGTTCTGGATCAGCTGCAGCTGTCTGATTGACTTTTTAGGCAGACATGTGAGGATGTTGTTGCAGTAATCAATCCGACTAAAGATAAACGCATGGATGAGTTTTTCAAGATCTTGCTGGGACATCCTAGAAATGTTCTTCAAGTGATAGTAGGTTGACTTGGTAATCGCCTTTATGTGACCCTGGAGGTTCAGGTCTGAGTCCATTAATACAGGTAGATTTCAGCCCTGATCAGTTGTTTTATGCTGTATTAACTGCAGCTGTGTGCTGACTCTTGATCGTTCCTCTTTTGATCCAAAAGGAATTACTTCAGTTTTGTTTATATTCAGAAACAAAATTAATGTTTATTTCAATGCTCAATTTTAGGAATTGAAACATTAGAAAACTTAAAAAATATATAAATATATATTTCCTTTACTGTCATAGCTGTAAGTAGAGGTGGTTGTTTGGAGGATTAGTGTCAGAGAGGTAAGAACTGCTCTTATATTAAAAAGAAATGTTGTATTAGGTTTAAACCGGATGAGCAGCAGCAAGTTAGACCCAGTCACCTGGAGGACATCTAGATACTACTATGAATATAAAAGGTAGAAAACTAAGATCTTAAAATAAGAAGACTAGATTAAAGGTATGTTCTTATTAATCTTTGATTATATCTTTTGACGATTGTTTCAAGTCAGATCTACAGATAACAAGCTTGCTACAAAAACTACAAAGATTTTTCTCTAATTATTTCTACTCTTTTTTTCTAATTTAGAGTCAAGGTAGAGAAAACAAACCTACCCGAATAGTGCAAAAGAAACAGCACTATCGTCACTTTATTTGACGTAATTCTACACTGATTTCTACACAGTGCCAGGAGGTTTTACTTTACAAGATTATTTTTCATTTGTCATAAACTAGACCGAAAACAAAATTAGGGGAAGAAAGATTTAAACATTAACTCTGACCTCTACTTTACTGGCTTTGTCCTGTTTCACATAGTTATGTAAATGTTCGGTACCAACCCAAACATAAACTTACAAAATCAGTTGTGATATATGTCTATTTTCTTCTTTCCTCTCTTTCTCATCTGTTTTTCCATCACTCTGTGACCTTTAGCATTTTGGCCAACGTCATTAGTGTCTGGTGCAAATATCTGCTGCCATTAAGACTCTGTCCAACTGGCTAAATATTACATCAGCTCAAATTCATAACACTTGGAATATATTAGCTAACAATTATTGCGCTCGAAACAGTCCCTTGCAACACCATTATTGCACACCGATTTATTGTGTTGTAAGTATTAAATGTTTCTTAAGCACTTTCTGGATTTACATTGATTAAAAAATACACTTTTAAAGACAAACAATTTTTTTATTGGTCACTTCTTATGACTTGAAGTTTAGTGCTTGTTGGTCTTCATCACTAGACCTTCATCTCCAATAGTCTGCTCTTTAATACTTTATTTCTCAAAAGAGTCCAACTCTTTAAAAACCTCTTCTTAACTTAAAAACATATTAATGGGTTTTATCGCTGCATGGACTGTCAGCTTACCTGCTCATGCTTCCCTTCTCCAGGAATCTTTGGTGATTTGCGGAGGATGCCATTGAAGAATCCTTTGTCCTAATGAGAACATGACGCAAGCTATCACTGACTATTAAAAATTGGTTATATTGTTAATAATTTATGGTTATTCAAAGTTTACCTTTGACTGAACCTCTGTCAGATTGTCGTTACTCCCCGACAGATCCCCAGAAAGAGACTGTTGGTCCTGAGACACACGATAAACAATCGCAGTATAATCACCAAACTACTTCACTTAAACTTTAACAAAGGCTCTCTGAGTTTCGTTAGGAAACATACCTACAGAAAAAACTGGACATTTTCCCCACTTTAAATGCGTTTACTTTTCTTACCTGATCAGTTTCTGCTGGTTTTGGTGACTTCCTAAATATACCGCTGAAAATTCCTCCTTTTTCCTAAAATACAGTCGATGCACAACTTTGGTTACATGCAGTTAAAGGGGACATATTATGCAAATTTCACTTTTTTCATCCTTTTGTGTTGCCATTTGGGTCTCTGCTGCCTCTACAAAAACTCCAGACATGAATAAAAACCACCCATCCATTTTTATTTATTTTTCACTGTCAGAAATCTTGTGCTTCTACAGGCGTTTGAAAAAGTGCCTTATTGTGAGGTCGCAATAAGCCAAATTTGCATGTAACACGGTCAAAACCCGCCCCTCACTTACCAAACCAAACTACGCCCACCAATTCACATTCCATGCTATTCTCATGTGTGTCAAACCTGCACCCTAATAACAAGGTGGGTGGGCGTGGTCTGCAACCACTAATTTGCATTCAAGTGACAGAGCCCTCTAAACAGCTCATTCTGACAGGAACTGAAATTGTCAAGAATTAACCTGGTGAGATCGCTTTCTGTGAGAGTGATTTTGTGCAAAGAACGACATTAACATGTTTTGTACAGACCATAGACCTGGTAAATCCTTGTTGAAAAGAGGCATATTATGTACCTTTTTAATTTTTTGTCACGTACAGATCAAAGGCGGGTTATATATCTGCAGATCTGTATGTACGCTTCTACATATAATAATGTAATCTGTGTCTTCTGTTAATGCAGCTCATCCCCGTTACTAATCTGCTCACCTTGTTATTGTCAGACAGACTGTCGCTGCTAGCAGACAGCTCCATGTGATCACTCAGCTTCTCCTAAGACAACAAAGTGATGGACAAGAACACCTATTTAAATAATTTTAAGACGTTTTTACAAATGAATAAGTCATCTAAATTAAAGGCTAATTTTCCTCCCACAGCAGTTATTACTGAGAAATAAAGCTCACCTGTGTAGACGTCTCATCAGATGGTTTGTTGGACTTCTTTAAGATACCAGAAAAGAAACCACCTTTTTCCTATAGAGAAACAGGATTTTAAAGAAATGAATAGATTTTTTTCCCATGTAGGAAGGCATAATATCAGGATACTTGATAACTATGATACTAATCCTTAACAACGCGATTGTGATATCGATTAGGAACCCACATTTTCCTGTTATAATTTCCCTGTTATTTTCAATTAAAGAAAAGAGCGAAAGAAGGAGTTTCAGAGACACAGAGATCGAGGTGAAACATAAGTGGGGCAAAAAAGTCATGAACAGGCTTTCTGAAAATTGTCATAGTTAATGCAAATTCATATTAACAACAATAGTTTTTTCCCTCTATTATCAGCAGTTTCTTTGCTTTATGTCCCCCCAAAGCACCTCACAACCCCCATCACCCCAGATTGCAATTCCCAGAATCTCCATGCATGATCACCCCCCCAAATGTAATCATATATGGCAAATTTCTAACATTTCTGAAAGTTTAATCCAAATCCGTCCATAACTTTTTTAGTTATTTTGCTAAAAGACAGACAGACACCAACATGAGCTCCTTGGCTGAGGCGATAAACTGATGATATAAATATTTTGTCAAAGTAAAACACTTTCAGTGTCGCAGTTCCCCCGTTCTACCACTAAATGCCGTGCATATGCATGGTCAGAGCTGTTCTTATATTTAGCAAAATTTCTACACACCAGTACAAGATGGTAAATACCACACTATATGTGAAATTGTTCCTACGCACGAAATACGCACAGATCTGTGCTTAAGTATGGTTAATAAAAAAGGGCCCTGGTTCGAGCATCAAGGGCAGTTAGAGACCAAACAATTAGCCACATATATAACTGGCACACATTACGCCTTTTAGAACGCCCTGCCAACCACAGTCACATGTCACAAACTGACTGACGACACGCACACACACACACATATATATGTATACCGGTTTGTTACTGGGAGCCTGTTTGATCTTGACTTCATCTGATTTTTCCTCTTTGTCAAAAACGTCGGTCATGTAGCTCTGAGGAAGAACATTACAAGGACATCAAGTTGGTGTTAAAACTTCTCTTGCGTTTGTTAAAGTTAATATGGCTGTGAGGAAAAATAATCACTTATTTTTGGTTAATGTAGTAATAACTGCATTAATCACTGAGTTTAAAAAGACACCAGACATTTATTGTACCTGCATAGCAGGAAAGTTGGTAAATAATATATTTTTTTAAATGCTGTATTTTATTAGTTACATAGTTTTTTGAATGTTTGGAGCCAAACTTAAAAGTTTGGTCTGAATAATCAGACCGGTCTAATTCTTACAACATATCCTGAAACTGCTGACTCAGAGCAACAAGATGTCTGAATGGACAGCTATGTGGCATTCATGTACACAACAACACACCCACACCTGTCTGTCATGGGAAACCAGTTTCAGGTATTAAACAAGAAGAACAGTCAAGTTTCCAACGACAGAAATCCCTTGGTTATAAAGCTCTTAAAATTTTAAGCTGCCTCTAATTTTTCTTTTTTTTTTACATTTTATTTCCAAACCAGCAGACGTTTGAGTCATGAAAGGGCAGTTAGAGACCAAACAATTAGCCATATATATAACTGGCACACATTACGCCTTTTAGAACGCCCTGCCAACCACAGTCACATGTCACAAACTGACTGACGACACGCACACGCACACACACACACACACACACACACACACACACACACACATATATATGTATACCGGTTTGTTACTGGGAGCCTGTTTGATCTTGACTTCATCTGATTTTTCCTCTTTGTCAAAGACGTCGGTCATGTAGCTCTGAGGAAGAACATTACAAGGACATCAAGTTGGTGTTAAAACTTCTCTTGCGTTTGTTAAAGTTAATATGGCTGTGAGGAAAAATAATCACTTATTTTTGGTTAATGTAGTAATAACTGCATTAATCACTGAGTTTAAAAAGACACCAGACATTTATTGTACCTGCATAGCAGGAAAGTTGGTAAATAATATATTTTTTTAAATGCTGTATTTTATCAGTTACATAGTTTTTTTTAATGTTTGGAGCCAAACTTAAAAGTTTGGTCTGAATAATCAGACCGGTCTAATTCTTACAACATATCCTGAAACTGTTGACTCAGAGCAACTAGATGTCTGAATGGACAGCTATGTGGCATTCATGTACACAACAACACACCCACACCTGTCTGTCATGGGAAACCAGTTTCAGGTATTAAACAAGAAGAACAGTCAAGTTTCCAACGACAGAAATCCCTCGGTTATAAAGCTTTTAAAATTTGCCTCTAATTTTTCTTTTTTTTTTACATTTTATTTCCAAACCAGCAGACGTTTGAGTCATGAAAGATAATCTTTAGATTGCTTTATGATGCTTTTTCTACAAAAAATACTAAAAAAAGCACCCAAGGAGAAAAAAAACACTTTGAAAGAACTAAAGTCTGGAGATATGTTGCCAAAGACCACTTCAGCACAGAGAAGTCTGAATGCCAGAAAAGGCAAACGAAACGAGTGTTACTTTAAGACAAGGGGGGCCCAAAAAGAGGCCTTCTGGATTATTGTGTTTGTCCCCCTAGCCGTAACATCAAGAAAGGAGAAAATCTTGCCTGCAAGCACTGGCGGTTAATCCAAACGGACACTTAAAAAAAAAATTCAGGTTACATTATTTAAACAAACAAAGAAGGTATCTTTAATGTTGAATTAAACAGAACCCCGAACTCCACCCCCACCACAGGAAGCGCTAACCTATGTCCCATTGTTCTTTCTAAGCATTGACTAAAAATTTTTTAACCTAAAAATGAAAACAATTTACTCCCAAAAAATTTTACATTTATATGCCTGTTTTTTTAATAATAATAATAATGCAATCATGAAACACCCTTTTTAATGTTTTGGAACAGCAACGATTTATAGATTCCTTTTTTCACCACAAAAGAAGGACTTCTCTGTTTAAAATTTTGCATATTTAGTATATTATTGAGCAGATAAAATTAAATGTAATAAATGGAAAGAAACATATCTTTCCATTCTTTTCATTTCTTAAAAGTTAATTTTATTGGAGGGAGAGTGCTCACAACTGGACAATTGTGGTCTTCAAGGCAAAAAGTTTGGACACTGCCTTAAAGCAACACTAAGTAAGTTTTGCTCTCGGGGTCTCCCTACAGTTGGGAAAAAGGTATCGTTTTCTACTACTGTCGTAGAATCTGTTATGGTTACACCGTTATATACAGTCTATGGGTTACACCAGGGGATTCACGTGCATTGACAAGCGATAATGTTACAGATTTTCACGTCTTGGGCAGCCTTTGTGTCAAATGTCTTCATCCCAGGTACATTTTCTATATTTCAGCATGTCATATGTAGCCTACGGCAGCGTAGTGCTGTCAGCCATATAATAAAGAAATTAGACCGTATCACATTATAACGTGATACTGGCCACATTATAACTTGATACGGTCTAATTTCTTTATTATATGGCTGACAGCACTGTTCTGACGATCTGTGCTACCTCCTCAGAATTTCCTACCGTAGCGCGCATCTGTCGGTGCCCCTCGAAAAGTATGTTTACATGCCGAAAACAACAACTGTTAGCTTTGATGTTAAACATAAACATCGGAAATTATTTTTCAAGTGACGGGATTGAAGTGGCAGTTTAGCAGTAATGCCTAACAGAACAAAAAATTATGAATAACAAAAACCTTTCTTTCAATCCACAGAACATGCTACCTGTTTAATATAAAGCTAAAACTAGCACATAAAGATGCACTAAAAACCTTGATCAGAATATTCTACCTGTTAAATAGGCCTATAGATGAATAGCACATTCTGGAAATCTGTTAGTTTGTAAAGCAGCTAATGAATATATACCAAGCCGGTAAGACATAGAGCAGATAGCAGTATTATTACTCCAAAATATTAAAATGTAGTAGCCTATGATTATAAGCAGAAAATAGCCCGCAAAAAACGCCGCATTTATTCTACGACTCTAATTAATGGGACTTGTTTACATGCAGTGTAACGATATCACAGAAGTGAAACTAACATACAAGGGCTGTCATGTAAACTTGAAACTAGTAGCTTAAGGAAAGCCTTAAAATATTTTGAATAAAAATTAGCCAGTAATAAAATAATTTGAATAAAACTCACCGTAAACTTCAAAGGAATAAAACTGACGAAATGGATCTTCCAGGAAGGAATTCTTGATGACAGATTTGCTGAGTAAGCGAATTGTGACGTAACATCGAAATGTGCATGCGGGTAGCACAGATAGTCGGAACACCGGTGTACAGATGAATACAATTTTGGCTCCATCATGATAACAATAGTTCAAGCTACCTGCTGCTAGGTATCTTCCATTTATATGTACCTGCCGAGTATGCTCCACCCAGAGAGCCTTGCAGGACGCTGCACCTACCGGCTTTTGTGAAGTCTGCCGTAAAGCAAGTCTCATTTGAACTACAAAACCGCTACCCGACGACCCAAACTTACATAGTGCTGTTATGGCCGATAGAGGGCCGCAAAGCGAATGTGAAAGTGCCGTTTCACCCTGTTATGAGTTGATGAGCCACTTACACAAGTTTGGAAACATTATTTTAAGGTTAAAAAAAACCTCCTTAGTGTTGCTTTAAGACTTTCGCACAATATAATACTCTTATAAACCAATATCCTGTCTTCAATCCACAGACAGGAGAGCTTTAAGCTTTGCTTACCGTAAACGTAGGCATTTTCTCCTTTTGGCTCCGTCGTAACATTCCCGTTAGGCCCGACTGATTACTCTACAAAAGAAGCACACATGTAGACAGAAGAAGACATTATTAATCTTGCTTATAAACCGTGTGGGTGATGGCAGTTTGCAGTTTCAGGTAAATACCCGCTTGAAATCCATGTCATCAGCAGCAGCTTCTGGTTGATCAGCGTCTCCGGAAGTCTGAGAGGGAAGAGGGACTAATTTAATTTAAAACAGTATTAAAATAAACAAGATGCTACATTGGATTTGATTTAAATGTGTACCTTTCTGGGCCTCTCATCTCTGGCTGCTGCTTTTGCTTCCTGCACAAACAAGAAGGATAAAAAAGAAAGAGCGAAAAAACACGTGAAACCTTGAAAAGTTCCTTCACCAAACCGATGAATCATGTCTATTTAAAGGTAAAACGAAAACATCCTTAATCAGAATTTGAGAAGTTGTACTTTAAGAATGAACTGGCCGTTTTGTACCTTTTCTGTGAGTCTCGGTGGGGCGACAGGAGCTTTGGACGGTTTAATTTTTGTGTGTTGTTGCTGGATGCTGCCATTTTGCTGATGAAAAAAATAAAAAAGATCAGCTGGATATTGTTGAAAATTAATATTATTATTACAGTAAGACTATAGAGTCCCCCCCCCCCCAACAATCCTGCACTGCATCACTGTCATCCCCCCCACTGAAACTCAAACTGCAACAACAGGAAAATAAAATATCGGCGCCGTTTTACTTATCGGACCGATACCAAGTCCAATTACATAAGCCGAGCCCAATGTTCATGCCGATATATTGTGCATCCTCGATGATTTTTATTACATTGTACTGATAGTGCTCAACATTTTTAGTTTTATTAAATTTGATCATAAATTTCTACACGTCTATAAATGTAATTTTTCACATGAGTGTAGATAACCAGAATTACACAGAGAATTAATAGGACATTCTTTAGAGTATGTCAATGCACCTTAAAATTTTTAACCAAATATTTTCTCTTCACATGCAATTTCTTTATGTATCTTTTGTAAAAAGTGAAAACATCAAATAAACGTAAAATAAATACCTCGTTACTTGAGGCTGCGGGTCTTTTCATTCTGTACTGTGTGTGAGTCAGCTCCTGCAGAAAAAAAGAAAGAAAGAAATTATTTTTCCAAGCTGAAGATTTTTCAATGTTCTTACACTGGCTCCCTGTAGCTCAGGGAATAGACTTAAAAATACTTTAATAGTCTATAAATCATTGAACGGCCTAGCACCATAGTGTATTGAAGATCTGCTGTTACTATACCAACCCACCAGAACACGCAGGTCCTCTAATTCCAGTCTACTCAACATCTCTAGAATCAGAACCAGACATGGAGAAGCAGCTTTCAGTTTCTATGCTCCTCTAATCTGGAACAAACTTCCAGAAAACCGCAAAGCTGCTGAAACTCAGATACGTTTTTAGTTTTGATTTAAAAAAACTCAGTTTAGAGCTGCATTTGAGTAATGCTTTCATATATCATGTTTTGTTTATGTTTCTTGCTGTTTAATGCCTTGAAGTATCTGTGTGTGCTTCTTCCTTTATTGCTGTTTTTACTTTATATGCTTTGTGTTTTAATGCTGTTTTTATTTTACCTCTAATCATGTAAAGCACATTGAATCACCTTGTTGTTGAAAGTGTGCTATACAAATAAAATTGCCTTGCCTTGCCTTACAAGCGAGAATTTTTTTTAGCCACTTCGAAGGAAAGAAATTACTTGTTGGCTCTTTGACAGTTACACTATGGTCTTTATTAAATAGATAAATATTCCTGAGGTTAATTTTCCAAGTCAGCATACTACAGCACACAGAAAATTTTTAAAAGCAGTGTATCCTTAAAGGCCGGACTAACTTGTCACTGGGAAGTCGCCATCAGGAAATATATCAGAATTACCTCAACTGGTTGAACAAACAGTTTCCCAACGTAAACCAAGTCTTTCGGTTTAATTGCATGTTTGAATTATTCACTTTGAAAACGTCCTATTTTTTTTCTTACTACCAGTCATACTTTTAATTTTACTTCCAAAATGACTGTCATCATTAATGGTTCCATTCAATTTCTAAAAATAAAATCGATATATTGCTTTTGAATATCGGTACAATTTCATGATATAAAATATTGTGATATATCGGTTTGTCGATATTTTCTTACATCCCTAGTAGGTTGTGTCCACTGCTCTTACGCATAAATGAGGTTGTAATAACAGAAGCATTGGATCTGTTGGCCGACTTTATAAATCCTCTATTACACCCGATTAGTTTCAGCCCGAGCTTCCTCCTCCATACACCTGACACTGAACGACAGGTTCACGGATAATAACAAACAAAAATAAATCAGGCACATGTAAATATTTGGTAACGCTTAAGAACAGTCAGCGCACATAAGTGAAACATGGAGGCTGATCAAGTACTCACAGTATCTGTAGGTCGAGGAGGCATCAAAGGAGCTGGCCTCACGTCTCCCTCGGCCTCATTTCTTTTCACCTGTAAACAGTTTCAGCGTATTTTCAAACATCCTGGAATTTATTTCATGGCCTATTCATGGAAGCCTACAAAAACCCACATAAATGACTTTATAATAACTTAAGGAAAGGCTTGGGTTATTTCCACTACCTCTGTGGGCTTTGGAGGAGGTTTGGGCTGGAGAAAAAATAAGAAATACATGAGTTGTGTCAGTTTAATAGCAGTAGTTCCCAATCTTTCCAGACTCCATACCTCTCACTCTAAAGAAAATCCCAACCATTTACAGATAAACATTTAAAATATTACTAACAGTGTATATTTGAGGAATGATGGGGAAAAAAGGAGCTGCTTGTAATGTGGTAAAGGTTCGCCAGGCGTGCAGGAATATACACGACTCTGGAAATGCGGAGCATCCCTTCTCCACAGGCAGCCAAAACCTGTTTGTTTAGTTTGGGTCATTTTAGTTTAGTCAGCTAGGATTTCTTTATCTCCCTGTTGGATGAAAACTGAGTGGCACCAGCATTTTTGGAGGTTTTTGTTTGTTATGCGAGATATTTCATCACTGCTCTGAAGTCTCATGGGTTACCAATAATCACTATGCTGTGAGCTGAGACATACCTTAACACTTCAAGATTCAGTAAACGTATTAAATACAGTGGGCGGAAAAAACAGGGTCAGTAAAACAATTAAGGGAACAATTTTTGTTTAGTTCATTTTGAAAACATACATATAAATATTAACAACATAGATACATTGAATATTTTTAAGTACAAGCAGCCGACATAAAACAAATAAAATCCTATTTTTATTTTCTGAAACTAAAGGTTTGGAGTTGCAATCGTGTTTCCAGTTAAATCTCATTGATGAGTTGTGGGTAGTTATTTTCATGTTGAATAAAAATTACTTGAGAGTACTGAGGGTGTGTTTGCAGGTATTCTCACCGGTTTTGGCTTCTTTTTGACCTCTGGCTTCATCATACAGGCCTCCATGTTCCCTGCAGGAGTGACACAGAGAGTTTAACAGGAAGGATTTGGGTTTGTAAGAGAATTGCCAACATAAGAAGCAGTATACAAGCTGGTGAGGAACCAGCTACCTCTGCGCATTGCAGCACACGTTTTCTGCACTAATGAACATTTGAATTTACACAAACAATCATCATAACCTCCTAATTCGGTTCTCACTTTAAAATGTTTTGATAATTATTTTTTATCTGTTAATTTGAATGATTACTGAACTTAAAATTACTTGCTAAATGTTGTTTTTAAATAGCTTTTCTACCAGTGAGTGAAGTGTTGCACATCTGACCGGATCCTGTTTCCCCTAGCTGAAACGATGCCTAAAAATCAAGAATCGCATCTTATTGCTTGGATCAAAACAACTCAGCACTTAGTTTATGCCTCACTGATGTTCTTCCTGCTTGGAGAGGTTTGTACCTGCTGTGGAAAAAGCCCATGAGAGCAGTTCCTTTCACCTTTAGTCTGATGCAGATGATGCAACAGAAACAAAGTACTGATGGCAGATTTACATCCTAACAGAGGAAAGAAACAGATGGAAATGATAACCATCAACACTGGTTACTCTCTATTTCCATGTGTTTACAAAATCTCTGATATTGTAAGTAAACTATAAATAGAACAATGTATTAATCAAATCATATTTAGGATTCGTTTGTCAAAAATGGGCTCAAAAGTGTGACAGAGTATTTTCTAAAACATGGCTGTGACTATTTTCGATTTGAAAGACATTATGATAAATGATAAAAAAAATATTTTCCTCTGTATTTTAATTGCTAAACCTATAAATCAGAATATGAAATTGACCAATGGAGTTGCAGTTGAGGAGGTGTATAAATTGTGGACGACATGAAATAAAACTATACTTTTGGCTCAAATTGATGTTTCCATATTTATAACTATTATAGGATTTAAATTACCTGTAGTTTTCCATGAGAATTTACTAGACACACAGGATCAGAGTTTTGCATTTTTATCAATATTCCTGCTATTGTCTTTTTTTAAATGATCCTGGATTCATAACAAAACCCATAAAACAATAACAGGAAAATATTTTATAGATAAGTGAATATAATGTATTTTCAATCCGGTTTTAATAGATTAAAAATGTGACCAGTTTGGGGAAGCTCTGCTACCATTCAGAATAAAGCTGGAAAATAAAGTAAATATTTAATAGTTCGGAGTCCTTTTCACACTTTATGAAATAAAAATATACAAATTCACCATCAATTTATGGCTGATATTCATTCAGTGAGCAGGATTTACACATTTAAGCTGCAAAAACCACAGATTAACAGAAAGGAAAGAGACAAGAACGGAAGAATCAGAAACACAAAGAAGGAAGGACGCACAGTGGGAAGGAAGGTAGAAAAGAAGGACAGAAGGTAAGAATACAGGAAAAGACAGAAGGAAAGAAGGAAGGACATAAGGGGAATGGAAGGGATGACAACAAGGTAAGAACAGGAAAAAAGAAACAAAATAGGAAGGACACACAGTGGGAAGGAAGGTAGCGTAAAGGAGAATTGATATAAATAAGGATGAAAGGAAAAAGGAAAGACTCAAGGTCATAAGGAATCTAGAACAAAAATGAAGAAAGGATACAAGAAAGAATGGAAGAAAGGAGACATAAGGAGGAAAATAAGGAAGAAAGGGCAGAAGGGAATAGATGAAAGAGGGCTAGACACCAGAAATTAGGGGAAGGACACAAGGTATGAAAGTAGGCAGGATGGAAGGAAGGAAAGAAAGAAAGACACGGGAAAAGACAGAAGAAAAACGAGTGAGGACATAAGAAAGGATGCAAGAAATAAAGGAAAGACAGGGTTGGAGCAAGAAAGGACAGAAGGAAACAAAGAAACAAACATGGGTGAGAAGGTGAGGAAGGAAAAGAAAAGAGGAAATACTGCAAGGAAACATTTGGTTTGTGAAAATTCAAATCTGTTTCCACGCATTTTTTTTCAAAACTTATGCAGACCTGGAAAATATCTTGAATCTAAATCTAATCTTTTCCAGACTGCGTTGGAACCTTGAGAGGAACAATATTCGTCTTTTTTTAATAGCAAGAAAGAAAGTTTATTCGGCAGAGAAAATTATGGGAGAGCATGAGAGAAAGACTTGTGTAAAAACAAGAAAATACAAGCTAGCTATGCTGAGAAAATGAGGAATAAAAGCCTAAATGAATCCATGTTCTTATTATACGCATCTAAAGCAACCACAGAAAGGACAATCTTGTTCTTAATAAATTACGACATTCACTGTAGCCTCTGATCTGTAGCCTCAGTCGATAAAAATGGCTGCCTCTGTAGTTCTCTCATGAAACATCTCCATCAAGAACAAAATGTATGAAAAGGTATGTGTTTCAAAAATAAAAAATTTAAATATAAAGCAGTTCTTCTCTGACCTCTGCCATTATCAGGATAATTGCCCCCATAGCCGGTGATCGATAGACGGACAACGCGTTTTCAGACGACTAAAAGGGTTTTTTCTGTGAAAGTCCAAAAGTTTGAAGCATTCAGGGTCTCCTGGATCTTCTAGCTCCATGGTTCTTGTTGTTTTTGTTGCCACACGATTGGTGGACTGCTTGGAAGTTACAGCACACAGACAGACGACGTGTTTTCATAACCTTTACGCCAGTCAATGTTGGCAACAGGATGTTGCAGATCTCTTTTACATGTCTGTGGTGGTGATGGCACCGAACATATTTCCGTTTTATTTCAATCCAGAGACTAAAAAGAAAACAAAAATTACATAATCTTGCACAGCAATAGTCAAACTGATTTATTTTTTTTACGCGTAGAATCAAAATTCAAGAACTAAAAAGGCCTTTCTGGATGGGATTTTAATTTACTGCAGTACTATGCAGATTGTCTTTCGGTCTGTACTTTGACTGGGCCATTCTAACACATGAATATACTTTCATATGAACCATTCAATTGTAGCTCTGGTTTTATCTTTAGGGTTGCTGTTCTGCTGGAAGGTGAAACTCTTCCCAAAGTTTTCCAAAAGTTTTTATTGTTATTTTTAAGGATTGTCCCATCTTTAGTCCCATCCATCTTCCCATCAACTCTGACGGTGTGTTCAGGGTCATGTGTACCATGGTTTCCCACCACATATAGTGTTTTACATTTGGGCCAAATCGTCCATTGTTGGTCTAATCTGACCGGAGAACCTTCCTCTTCCATCTGTTCGTGTCAAACCTTAGCTTTCATGAACTTGTTTTCACAAAGGATTCCTTGCATGGCGATTAGATGTGGACACGTTCTACCACCAGAGTTGTAGATCGCCGCTTTAAACTTCTCCACAACCTTCTCCCCGACCTCTCTGCTGTGTTCCTTGGTCTTCATGATGCCGTTTGTTCACTAAAGCTCTCTAACTTTTACCAGCGCCTTTAAAGGGGTGCTGGTAAAACCAGCTGCTACCGCGGTCTTCCAAATCCTGTCTAGTGTTAATGTTTGTAAGTGTTTGTATGATCTTGGGTTGGTTGCACTTGAAACTGAATTTCCCCACGGGGATTATTAAAGCATTTCTTATCTTATCTTATCTAACACACCTCTAAGAGCTTCACGGGACTTCTCGATTTACACTAAGACTAAAAAACACACAGCTGGATTAAATATTACTAATTGGGTGCACACTGGAAGCAATTATGTACACTGGATTTTATTTTTGGTATCAGAGTAAAAGGGGTGACAAAACAAATCTTACTTTTCCGACTTATTTTGTTTTGAAGTTTTGAAAACCCATGTTTTCTTTTTTCCTTTACTTCACAATTATTTGCAACTTTGTGCAGCTCTATAAAATAAAAACAACAGTAAAATACATAGCTAGAAGATATTTGTTGTAACAGGACAAACTGAAACTTCAACAGGTATGAATACTTTTGCAAGGCGCCAAAAAATAATTTCTGTACCTGCCACCCCAAAAACATGCAGCAGATCAGCAGATTAAAGAATAATTTCCCCCGTAAACCATAAGAATCCTGGTTTGCTGAACAAAAGTCATAGTTTTTCTTCTCCTTTTTCACTGCAACTTATTTAAGTCAGCCAATGAACTGAACTAAACAAAATAAGCAGAGGGATATAAGCACTGATGTAAAAATGTGGGTCTATCTAAATATCTATGCCCTAATTTTTATATAAAAGTGAAAAGAAGCTGTCCAACAAATTACTCAAGAGTAAAAAAAAAGTATTTTGTAAAAAATTACTACTTAAGTACTGAATATGATAAACATCTGATTCATTTAATATTTTAAAATGATGTCATCAGACAGATAAGAAAATTCAAAATCCTGTGCAAATTGTGTGCAAAGACTAAAATGAAAAAAGGAAGTGAAAAACAAAAACAATTACAAAATAATAAATTCAAGCAGGAAAAAAAAACACTTTTCTAATTCAATTGTCGTCAGTAAAAAAAAAAGAAAAAGTAGGAAACTAATATTCACAGCACATAATTTTTAAACAGTAAGTTAGAACAGGATAAAACACTTCCAGTGACAATATATTGTGTTTACTGTAACTTCTTGATCTCCAAAATGGCACGATGAAGTTCATATGACCCAAAAACATGAATGGAAAAAGCTTTAAGTTCATCCATCTGGGTCTATCGTGATAATAATAATAATAAGAATAATAAGAAGAAGAAGAAGAAGAAGAAGAAGAAGAAGAAGAAGAAGAAGAAGAAGAAGAAGAAGAAGAAGAAGAAGAAGAAGAAGAAGAAGAAGAAGAAGAAGAAGAAGAAGAAGAAGAAGAAGAAGAAGAAGAAGAAGAACAGGTGTTCATCTCAGCAGTTTATGAAGCATCACTGGCTCTACAATTAGTATTATATTTTACACAGACAGTGAGAAATCTAAAATATTCCAAATAAATACGTTCAACACCTCTGTAAGATGTTTATAATTATTTATAATGTTGCTACGGAGCTTTTCTGTTGTGTTGAAGTGAGCTCTGTAAATAAGTACATTTTAGCTAACATGCTAAATAAAATAAAAAATAGCCAAAACAACAACATGCTAAAAGAAGAGCCGAAGAAACAGAAGATATTTGGTGAACGTAGCTGACGTCGGTGCTGAAAAAAACCATTTAACGGCTTTAAGACGAATGAAACTAAGCGGAGTTAAAGTGAGAGTTTGAACCTACCGGGGATCGCCTCTCTTCTCCTCTTATCCAACTTTCAACAGCGACTTATAGTTTAAAGAAAGGGGAAAAAAACAGACAGAGAAAAGCTCCTTCCCCGTCATCAGACATCAGACTCCCAGGAGTTTTAAAACTTCGCCACTCCCCGCTCCAAAACATCTGCAATCAAGATGCGTTCAGGAGCAGCCCTAAAAACACGGAAACAACTCGTTCACTTGACGAAGCATTTGTTTATATACCTATTTCTTTGCAGGCGGTTATATAAATGAATTTATAGGATGTGTTTACAAAATAATATCAGGTTTTCAGTTGCTTTTTTAATAATTTTTTTAATTAGTATTAGTATTAGTATTTTTTTAGTATTATCGGGCTGCACGGTGGCGCACTTGGTAGCACTGTTGCTTCGCAGCAAGACGTTACCAGCTCCTGGGCTCTTTCTACCGTCATATTCAGTGAATTAAAGTATGTATATTAATTGTACTTATTCATTATTTCTATATTTAGTTATTTACGTTAAAGTGGTTTTATAACATGAGTAAAATAAAAAATTTCTCATTACAAGATTTTTTTAAGCTTTACTCCTTACTGTTTGAAATGATTTTATTACTATATTGCATGTACACTCACTGGCCACTTTATTAGGTACATCTAGCTAGTACCGGGTTGGAACCCCTTTTGCCTTCAGAATTGCCTTAATCCTTCGTGGCATAAATTCAACAAGGTACTGGAAACATTCCTCAGAGATTTTGGTCCATATTGACATGATAGCATCGCGCAATTGCTGCAGATGTGTAGGCTGCACATCCATGATGCGAATCTCCCGTTCCACCACATCCCAAAGGTGCTCTATTGGATTGAGATCTGACTGTGGAGACCATTTGAGTACAGTGAACTCATCGTCATGTTCAAGAAACCAGTCTGAGATGATTGGAGCTTTATGACATGGCGCATTATCCTGCTGGAGGTAGCCATCAGAAGATGGGTACATTGTGGTCATAAAGGGATGGACATGGTCAGCAACAATACTCAGGTAGGCTGTGGCGTTGTAACGATGCTCAGTTGGTACTAAGGGCCCCAAAGTGTGCCAAGAAAATGTTCCGCACACCATTACACCACCACCACCACCAGCCTGAACCGTTGATAAAAGGCATGATGGATCCATGCTTTCATGTTGTTGCTTTTATTTGTGATTTAAAAGAACTCAGGGCTCTCTTTTAGGCAAGGCAAGTGAATATAACATTGAAAATTCAAAGTCAATAAAGCAAGAGAAACATCAGTACTCAAAGGCAATTCTAAACAGATGAGTTTCTAGTCTCAATTTAAAGCAGTTCAGAGTTTCGGCAGCTCTGCACTCGTCAGGAAGTCTGTTCCAGATTAGAGGAGCATAGAAACTGAAAGCTGCTTCTCCATGTTTGGTTCTGAGTCTAGGGATGTTTAGTAGGCTAGAGTTGGAGGACCTGAGTGGTCTTGGTGGTTGGTACCATGACAACAGGTCTTCAACATACTTTGGTGCTAAGCCATGTAATGATTTATAAACTAGTAGGAATATTTTAAAGTATATTCTCTGAGCTACAGGGAGCCAGTGTAAGGACTTTAGAACTGGGGTGATGTGCTCTACTTTCCTGGTTCTAGTGAGGAACACGATTAGCAGCGTTCTGGATCAGCTGCAGCTGTCTGATTGACTTTTTAGGCAGACCTGTGAAGATGCTATTGCAGTAATCAATCCGACTAAAGATAAACGCATGGATGAGTTTTTCGAGGTCCTGTTACGACATCAGCCCTTTATTTCTAGAAATGTTCTTCAGGTGATAGAAGGCTGACCTTATGATTGCCTTTATGTGACCCTGGAGGTTCAGGTCTAGAGTCCATTACTACAGTTGTGGCCAAAAGTTTTGAGAATGACACAAATATTAGTTTTCACAAAGTTTGCTGCAAAACTACTTTTAGATCTTTGTTTCAGTTGTTTCTGTGATGTACTGAAATATAATTACAAGTACTTTATACGTTTCAAAGGCTTCTATTGACAATTACATGACATTTATGCAAAGAGTCAGTAATTGCAGTGTTGGCCCTTCTTTTTCAGGACCTCTGCAGTTCGACTGGGCATGCTCTCAATCAACTTCTGGGCCAAATCCTGACTGATAGCAACCCATTCTTTCATAATCACTTCTTGGAGTTTGTCAGAATTAGTGGGTTTTTGTTTGTCCACCCGCCTCCTGAGGACTGACCACAAGTTCTCAATGGGATTAAGATCTGGGGAGTTTCCAGGCCATGGACCCAAAATTTCAACGTTTTGGTCCCCGAGCCACTTAGTTATCACTTTTGCCTTATGGCACGGTGCTCCATCGTCCTGGAAAATGCATTGTTCTTCACCAAACTGTTGTTGGATAGTTGGAAGAAGTTGCTGCTGGAGGGTGTTTTGGTACCATTCTTTATTCATGGCTGTGTTTTTGGGCAATATTTTAAGTGAGCCCACTCCCTTGGATGAGAAGCAACCCCACACGTGAATGGTCTCAGGATGCTTTACTGTTGGCATGACACAGGACTAATGGTAGCGCTCACCTTTTCTTCTCCGGACAAACCTTTTTCCAGATGCCCCAAACAATCGGAAAGAGGCTCATCAGAGAATATGACTTTGCCCCAGTTCTCAGCAGTCCATTCACCAGACTTTCTGCAGAAGATCAATCTGTCCCTGATGTTTTTTTGGAGAGAAGTGGCTTCTTTGCTGCCCTCTTTGACACCAGGCCATCTTCCAAAAGTCTTCGCCTCACTGTGCGTGCAGATGCGCTCACACCTGCCTGCTGCCATTCCTGAGCAAGCTCTGCACTAGTGGCACTCCGATCCCGCAGCTGAATCCTCTTTAGGAGACGATCCTGGCGCTTGCTGGACTTTCTTGGACGCCCTGAAGCCTTCTTAACAAGAATTGAACCTCTTTCCTTGAAGTTCTTGATAATCCTATAAATTGTTGATTTAGGTGCAATTTTAGTAGCCACAATATCCTTTTTATTCACAAAAGCCATTTTTATGCAACGCAATGATGGCTGCATGCGTTTCTTTGCAGGTCACCATGGTTAACAATGGAAGAACAATGATTTCAAGCATCACCCTCCTTTTAACATGTCAAGTCTGCCATTCTAACCCAATCAGCCTGACATAATGATCTGCAGCCTTGTGCTCATCAACATTCTCCCCTGAGTTAAAAAACTTAAGCAGCAACTTTTCCAATTTCCAATATTTATGCAATTCTCAAAACTTTTGGCCACAACTGTACATAGATTTCAGGCTTGATCAGTAGTTTCTAGCTGTATTAACTGAAGCTGTGTGCTGACTCTTGATCGTTCCTCTTTAGGTCCAATAATAATTACTTCAGCTTTGTTTCTGTTCAGCTGGAGAAAGTTATGGCACATCCATCCATTTATTTGGTCAATGCATTGATTTAGGGTTTGAATGGGCTCAACATCACCTGGTGACATTGTAATGTAAAGCTGAGTATCATGTGCGTAGTTATGGTAGCTAATGTTATTGGTTGCTACAATCTTCCCTAGTGGGAGCATGTAGATATTAAATAGGAAAGGCCCTAAGATGGAGCCCTGGGGCCCCCCACATGTGATTTCTGTTCGTTCTGATGAAAAGTTTCCTATTGAAACAAAGAAGTCTCTGTTCTTTAGGTAAGACCCAAGCCAGCCTAGTACTGTACCAGAGAGTCCGACCAAGCTCTCTAGTCGTTCTAATAGTATTTCGTGATCAACAGTGTCAAATGCTGCACTGAGGTCCAACAGAACCAGCACTGTGGTTCTACCAGTCTGTATTTATGCGGATGTCATTGAATACTTTGACGAGGGCAGTCTCAGTGCTGTGGTGAGCGCGGAAACCAGACTAAAGGGTACAGATCAAGGAGCAGCTGCATCAGACTTGAGTACAATGAGAAGTGTATTACTGGCATGAATGTGATAATGATTTTGGCCTTAAAACTTTTTAAATTAAAATTTTACATTTTAACAACTCTTCCTCTTGTGTGTAGTGAGAATACACAACAAAAAATGCACTGGGTAAAATATACATCAAGAACCACCATAATACCATCCCAATCAAAAGTTTAAGACCACTTGAAAAATAGCACACACAAAAAAATCATATTTTGCAAGTCTGGGGGTTATGGGGTGTTTTTTTGGAGGTGTGGTCCTAAACTTTTGATCAGCTGTAAAACAACCTGTTTTAGTTTAAGGGTTTTCAAAAAATTGCATGCTCCAAAAATGTTTTGTCTCACTCCCATTTCTTTTTGTTGCATGTTGAAGCTCTACTTGGAACCAGATCAAACCATGCAAAATTTTCAAAGTGGTCTTAATCTTTTGATCAAGACTGCATCTGGTTAAAAGTTCTTGAGCAAGTTGCAGAGAAACCACACTTTTTGCTGCCCTTAAGGTCTTGGTTGAATATTTAACCACTCTTCTTGGCAGAAGGTTTAAGTTGGTTTGTTTTGGGCAAAGATCTAGTTTATCTTAAGCATAGTTCACAAAAGTATTAACTGGGTTGCAATATTTAATCCAAGTGTGGTGGAAATTCTGAGGAGTCCTGATGAGATTAAAACGATCAGCTGGTTTCAACAAAGTTTATTACTTGCAGCAAGGAGAAGTCAAAAGAGACTCTACAGTTATTACAAAGACATGAATATATCTGTAAGTCATACACCTATACCACCCCCTCCCATCCTCACGAACCAATTAACCCTGGTTCCTCAGTTAGTGTCTTACGAGAAAACAACTCCTTATTGGGGTTTTCCGTGCAGCTGCAGGAGCTGAACATCTCCAAGGTCAGAAGATAACTCTCAATTGATAAAAACAGTTCCGGATGCAGGAGCTGAGAAGTCAGCACACAAGTAACTCTGAAATACATATTTTTAACTGAATAAACACATTTTATGAAATGAAACAAATCAGTGAAACAATAAGAATAAACAAAGAAATTTCTTTCACACAAGCTTCCTATAATAGTTACAAGTAATAATGGAATAATTCATATTCTGAGAAGTAAATACATTTTTTCCCCATTTAATTATCACAAAAAAAACTATCTGAAGAGAAAACCAAAAGGCGCAAATGGACTTCATCTCAATGACTAGAATTGAACAAACTCAACAAGTGCTTGTCCCACAACAAAAACTGCAAGATGTACAAACACTGGACCACTTGCCATTAATTTTATAATAAAAATATATTTAAGCTCACATGGACAGTTTATTGCACATAAAAGTGTCTCTTATAAAGTCTTTACAGAACAAAGAGGACCAATAAATAATTTTGACACCATAGCCAAAACAGAACCCAAAGAAGTCTGAGTTAACAGTCTAACTAGAGGAAAATATCATTATGGCGGATATAGAACAGTCTGTTTCCAATCTGGATTCATATCCACCAATTCCAATTAAAAACCATTTCATTGATTGTGCCCACTGTCTGAAAATTAAACCCAGCATCAAGCTAAACATGTTTCACTGCAGCCACATTCTACGGCATCATTGAACCAAAGGCACTCATTTAATGTAAAAATTGTAAACCTAGGGGACACTTTCAGGTTTGAAAATATTAACTGCCCCTTTTTGAAAAGAAATCAGTAAAAACATCACTACCCAATCAATCTAATAAACCTTAAAATCTTAATTTGGAAACAAAGTTTCACAACGGCAGACTTTATCTATAAGCCACAGTTGAAAGTTCACTTCGTACTAATGTAGTGTACATTTTTATATTAGGAGTCAGTTTCAGTTCGAAAGTATCCTCACTGAAGACTGGAGAGCAAAGAGCAGCGGTACCATTAAAAATGTTCAGAATGTGTGAGGTCCTGTCAAAACGTCCAAAGTTTTAAAGTCTGCCGAAGTCAAACATATTCTCTGTTCTCGATGTCCTTCTTTATTGCTTTTTTAATGCGATCGATCTCATCTTCATCAGAACTTTCGTCATATTTCTCCCTTTTCTCTTTCTTTTCGCTCTCCCCCTCCTTGATGTCGCTGTCCGTGTGGTTTCCTGGTGTGGTGGTCTGCAGCTCGTCTCGTATGGTGTTAAGCTCCACCAGACCGTCGTGCAGCTGTGTGGCCACCTCTCTAATTTTGGCTGCAAACTCTGATTTTGCCCCTTTCTTCAGCTCTTTAGAGTCTTTAGCTACGAAGTAGATGTCCATTCCAACAAAGAGCCCCGTGAGCACGCCAGTGGCCATACTGGCGATCTGGATGGCTCTGGCTGCCGTGCTGCCCACCACGTTGGTGATCTGCACCACACGCATGATCTCATTGGCGTTGATGAGGATGGCCTTCCCCGCCATGGCTCCATCCTCGTAGAACTGACTGGTGAGCACAGGAAAGTCCTGGTTGTACGCGTTTTTCTTCATCTTGAGCAGGTCGAACCTGCGCAGGTTCTCTATTCCCTGTTTGATGAACTTCAGGCACTTATTGAGGTCGCCGATCTTCTCCTGGTAGTCCTCGACGATCTTCTCCACCTTCTTGCGGTCCAAAGAGTTGTTGACCTGGTTGGAGATGCCGGCGCCGGCTGAAGTTAAACCACCGGCCGTGGCGACGCCCAAACCTACAGCTGTGACAATAAGGGAGGTTCCCATGGTGACCGGAGCCAGTGCGAGGCCGGTGATGGTAGCAACGCCCCCAATGGCGCTGGTGGAGCCGCCCGTGATCTGAGCAATCTTTGTCTTCTTGTTGAATTTGTCCAGGCCGTCGGCGATGGCGTTGAGGTCAATGACGTACTGCCAGAGGCTCTCAGCACGCTCAGTGAACAGCTTGTTGAAGACTCGAATACCCTTCTGGACTTTCTTCGCAGTTATGGCAAAGGTCCTGAGAAAACAAAATCAAGATGTCTAGAAACAGGACTTCTAGATAGAGTATCTTTACGTCATTGACTGATAAAGGCAAAAAGATTTGTATCTGTGAAGGTTTAAAGTTCCCCCTGGCATGAAATTAGCATATTTTGAGTTTTTTGGTCAAATTTAATAGTTTCCCCAGCCTGCCTATGTCCCCTAAGGGGTTAAAATGACTGATTAGTGTTACCTTTGTCCCTGGGTATGTCTGCCTACATAGTGAAATTAGCACTCAGAAACAGGCTGTTTTGCAGTTCGGCATATGACGACACGTTTCGGCATATGTCGTCACTGAGTTCCAGCCAATTACCCCCTTCTCTGAACTACACCCTCCAAGTCCTTCCCCCCGCGGCGCATATTACAACCTAAACAACCAGAGCTACGGTAAAAGGCAAACAACTAACCGACAACATGGAGTCCAGACCGCCACTGAAAAGCTTGTGGATGGACTATTTATGCAGGGAATGTACCCGACTGACTCCCGAAGCGCGTGGTCGTTTGTGGCAAACTTTTCTCTGACTAATGTTTTATTAACTTGGGACACTTCAACTTTTACCAGGATCAATACCAACCCTCCGTGAACCAGCAAATATCCCTATACAAGTAAGTGTATTTCCGCAATAATGTCCTTCAGCTGTTATATACCAGTGTTTCCCACACAGACGAATCTGTGGCGGTGCGCCACAGATTAAACTCAGACCCAAAAAAAAAAAAAAAATTAACACCGACCGTCACATATTGCGTTTCGGTTTTTACGCTATTTAAAACACGCAGCGTATTCGTTCCCTGCTCTCTCTTCGTCTCTCTGTCACTCACGTCTCTCTCGCACACACACACACAGCCCCTCGCCGCCGTGCACAGCACGGCTGTCTGGATCACCCGTGGAAAACGTTCTCTACCTTTCTGGTTCCTCTTCAGGTGCTTCGCTGTCTGGATCAAATTGAAATGCCATTACATTGTTACAGTAGCTGATAACTGAGCCATTACTGTCGTGGTGAAGCTAGAGACGTATTGAGGACTGATGGATGATCAAATATTTTATAAGGCATGTAATTTGTAAACAGATTATTGTTCAACACACAATATAATTAGGCCTAAACTTAATTACATTTCATACATAATAATGGAATTTGGGCAAATTGTGGTGCCAAATGCATGTCTGTCAATGTTTCATCAGATGCGGACGTTAGAGACTCAATTGACAATAGAGGCGCATGGCTTGGGCCCCTCCCACCAAAACTCGGTCGTTCTGTGCTAATGCTAACAGAAGGGCCTCCTAGTAAGGGCTGCAATAATACAACAAGGCTGAGTTACGGCTAACGATCCTTTGATACAGTATTAAGGTACTTAGAGTGGGACTAAAAAGGGCCCAAACGTCACGGGGAATTTCATGCCAGGGGCACTTGAAAGAAATCTATGAACACCAGAATATTTTCAACATAAAACAAATTAGAAAGTTGTCTTCTCAAAGGGTAAATAAATTTCCACAGAGCTTTGAAAAAATATTTAGGAAAACTTCAGACCATCAAATAAATTCAAATACAGTAGATTCCAGCCTTTTCATTGTTCAGTATGCACGGATTTCTTTGTGGAACTTCAGAAGCTGAAGTATCTAGGCGCAATGCCACTTGATGCCATACTAGCAAAGCAGCCAATCCTAGAGCACCATTCGTTTTCCTTGGTGCTGATTGGCTGGACCACCAATAGTGGAGATAAGGAATACTGCAGATATTAGATTATGCAGTAGTGCTAAGCCAGTTTCCACTGTGCATGTTAATGCATATTATGATATGCTCAGTGTATAAACTTTTCAAATAGACAGTGTTTTTAGAGGGGCACTCAAATATTTGCAGATTTTATCTACTCGCGTCGATTAAGGACCCCAATATGAGGTAATACTATTGGGATTTTTAGACACCATGTTATAATATAGTTTATCTAAATGCTTATATGCATCAGGGAATATGAACATATCAGTAAAGTGCACTTTAGGAGATTCAAAACAGATTTGAGATTCACAGACATCCATTTAAGCTTGAACTTACTTGGCCTCTTCCTTCTCGGTCATATCATCATCTTGAGGCGTGTCCTCCCAGGCTTAACAAAAACAAAGCAATGAGGAGCAATGTTATGAATCAGTTCATGTGTAAAACAAAGTCAGCAGCATGTTGACATAACAGTACACCTATATGGAGCTTTGACAACCACACATTGTAGCTCCCAGATAAACATTAGCAAGGTCAACCTTTTGTTCCAGCCCATCCCAGAGGTGTTCAATGACCTCGGGATAGGCGTAGAGAACATATTTATTAAAAGCTTTTCCTTTTTTCCTAATTTAGAGACTTTTTGGATGAAGGCATTGTTTGCTGAAGGAGGAAAATGGCTTTTCTAAGAATGAACACTGGTGAAGACTACTAGAAGTATTTTGATTTTACTCAAGAGAATCGAATATTTAAATGAAAAACAACACACTCCACCAGCCCCATTTCAGAAAAAAATAAGAATAAGACTTACATTCAACCGCGTTCCACCAATCCATGAGATCTTCCACATCCTAAAAGAAACAATCAGATTTATGTTCACACACCTATTGACTTATTTTAAATTCCACTCATCCATCCATCATCTCCCGGTTAATCCGGGATAAGGTCACGGGGGCAGCAGCCTAAGCAGACAGAACCAGATTTCCCTCTATCCAGCCACTTGGGCCAGCTCCTCCAGGAGAGTCCCAAAGCGTTCCCAGGCCAGTTGAAAAACAGTCCCTCCAGCGTGTCTTGGGTCTTCCTCAGAGTTTCCTACCAGTGGGACGTTCCCGAAACACCTCACCAGAGAGGCATCCAGGAGGCATTCTGACCAGGCCACCTCAACTGGCTCCTCTCAATGTGGAGGAGCAGCGGCTCTACTCTGAGCCCCTCCCCGATGACTGAGGTTCTTACTCTGAGGAGGAAACTCCTTTCGACTGCCTGTATCCGTGATCTCGTTTTTTCGGTCACTACCCAAACCTCGTGCCCATACATGGGGGTAGGAACATAGATAGACCAGTAAATCAAGAGGTTCATCTTTCTGCTCAGCCGTCTCTTCACCACAACAGACTGGTACTCCGCTCACATCACTGCAGACGCCGCACCAATCCGCCTACTGATCTCCTGCTCCATTTTTCTCTGATCTGAGTGCAAGACCCCGAGATAAGCTGCTCCACTTAGGGCAGGACCTCGTCTCAGAGAAGGCACTCTACCCTTTGATATTTTATTATTTTTAAATTAAAGCCTTTTAAAACTTGAAAATCAACATTAGGTGCTAGCCATTTTACCCCCTTAATATGTCATAATTTTGCAATTTTTGAGTAATCCCATCCAACTTTTGGGGGTTTCGAACTGACCATGCATCAGTGGTATAATGACAAGAAGAAGGTCAGAGTTATTCCCATATTTCATAGTCAACAGGCCTAAACAGAGGCCAAAACCACAATCAACTGAAACTGTCTGCAAGATCAAATCTTCATCCATCCCTTTAGCCATGCTTATCCTTGAAGGGTCACAGGTGGGCGGGTGCCTACCTCCAGTGGTTATTGAGCGAGATGCGGACTAGACCCAGGATAGGTTGCCAGTCCATCACAGGACAAACAACCATACACAAACTAACACTCACGCCTAAGGCCAATTTAAAGTGATCCGTTATGTTTTTGAACTGTGAGAGGAATCTGGAGGACCCAGAGAGACCATGCATGCATGCATGGAAACCCCATGCAGAAAGTGCTAACCACTGTTAAACCATAAAATCTTCAGTAAAATGAAACATTAAACCAAGTATAACAAAGATTTTGGCATCTATTAAAACGTCTATCGTCACAACTCATAAAACATATTTAACTTTCTAGAGAAATATTTTGATACACAATGGCTAATTACAAGGGAAGGAATGGCTTACAGGTTTGTTTACATTTATTAAAAAGGATGTAGGTTGGGACGAAAATGACAACATGGTACCAAATGGGGGCAAAAAGTGGCAAAGGAGCAAATAGACCTGAAGTTCTCAACATATTCTGTCTCAGAGACCAACCTGACTGTTTTCAGGCCGTGAGGGCTCACTGCGGAAATCCTCCAGCTGATCAAACAAAGACCTTTGGGGTTCTTCATTCTAAGAAAAGAGACAAATACAAAACATATATAGACAAATATAACAACAAACAACACCTATAAAATCATTAGCAAGAATAAATAGCAAATTAATATATGGACAAAATTCTACACAGAAGTACGGTGATAGACATTTGTAAATTTTTTAATGAACACATGAAGAGTGATTCCTTGGTTTCACTTTTTACACTTGTTGTGCTCATAGAAAAAAGGGGGAAGTAAGAGTTATGCTTTTAATTCTGCAGGCTTTGGGCTGTTTTACAGAAGTATAAAAAGGACCCGCAGGTTCCATGAACCCGCTGAAAAAGAGAAGTGGAGAAACAAGTCTGGGCACATTTGAGCCTAATCTTCTCATCTTCCCATGTTCACGGGCACGCATAAACACGTATGATAGTGTGGGGGTGGGTTTCATGTCAGGAGTGGCAGAGAGGAACAAAAAAAAAGGGAAAAACATGCTGACAACAATAGTCTCTGTTGG